>OX637796.1:4013161-4638161 GCA_951802425.1 Clavaria fumosa | reverse complement strand
AGCTTGCTTTGGGAGGAAAGGAAATGACACTAAATGGACGTACATACAAAAGGCTATCAAATCTGCATTATTAAGAGACAATGTTACTGTACATTAACTACACTAGGATTTGAAAACCCTTGGGTCCTCATTAATTTGAGGTCTGAGGAGGAGAGGGCAAAGCATCTTAAAGTCAATGCCCTTGGCTGCATCAGTGCCCATACAATTGTATTCATTAGACCAAGAAAAAGCATATGACAAAATAGACCATGAATACCTATGGAGAACACTAAGGAAATATAAGATACCTGAAAAAATAATAAGAATAGTGCAAACACTATACAGCGAGGCAGAAACCTCCATCTATGTAAACATTGTAGAAGGAAGACCAATAAAAATAGGAAGAGGAGTAAGACAGGGAGACCCAATGTCTTGCCTTGTCTACAACATTGCCATAGAGCCCCTAGCTAATGCTATAAGGAAATCAAAGATGAAAGGAATAGAAATTCCAGGAATAGTGAAAAAATTACTTGTGTCACTGTTTGCAGATGATACATTGATATACATGAATAAGAAAGACAAAATAAAAGATTTAAAACAAACAATAGACAAATTTTGTAATGCATCAACAGCAAAGTTAGGTGAGGTGATTTTAGGTTAGGTTAGGTTATGTGAGGTTAGGTGAGGTGAGGTGAGGTTAGTAACCCTAACTAACACTTCCTAACCACTAACAATTTACTAACTAAACTAACCTAACCTAACCTAACCTAAATTAACCCTTACTAATACTTCCTAAATACTAATACTTCCTAACTACTAACACTTACTTCCTAACCACTAACACTTAACCCTTACTAATACTTCCTAACCACTAACACTTACTTACTAACCACTAACATTACTAACCACTAACACTTACCAACTAACCTAACCGAACCGAACCTAACCCTTACTAATATTTCCTAACCACTAACCCTAACCACTAACAATTTACTTATTAACACTAACACTTACCAACTAACCTAACCTAACTAACCTAACTAACCTAACACTTACTAACTAACCTAACTAACCTAACCTAACCTAACTAACACCTAACACTTACTAACCTAACCTAACCTAACTAACCTAACCTAACCTAACTAACCAAATAACCTAACCTAACCCTTACTAATACTTCCTAACCACTAACCTAACTAACCTAACCACTAACACTTACCAACTAACCTAACCTAACCATTACTAATACTTCCTAACACTTACTTCCTAACCACTAACACTTACTTACTAACCACTAACACTTACCAACCACTAACAATTTACTTACTAACATTAACACTTACCAACCAACCTAACTTAATTCTTACTAACCTACCCTACTAACCTAACCTAACTCCTCACCTACCCTACTAACCTTACTAATACTTCCTGAACACTAACTAACCTAACCTAACCTAACCTAACTAACCTAACTAACCTAACTAACCTAACCTAACCCTAACCTAACCTAACCTAACTAACCTAACTTATACTAACCTAACCACTAACACTTACTTACTAACCTCACCTACCCTACTAACCTAACCTAACCTAACCATTACTAATACTTCCTAACACTTACTTCCTAACCACTAACACTTACTTACTAACCACTAACACTTACCAACCAACCTACCTTCAGCTCCTCAGCTAAGTGATCAATATAGGCCTGGTAGACCTTATTGATATGAGTGTGAATGGCAGTATGATGAGGAATGTCTGCTTCCTTGAGCTCCCTTCGCAGAAGTAAGAAGATCTTGTGTAAATGTGAAGATTCAATGACATTTAGAGACTAAACCTGAAATCAGTATGGTTTGTGGATAGTGTTCTACTCTGACCTGGTCATCAGCTACCATAAACTCAACTAGGGCATCAAGAAATGCCTGTTTTGAGAAAGGCTGGTGCCATAACTGCTGTACTACATCGCCTGTTGTTTTCCTGTATTCCTGGATGACTGGTTGAGCATCTTGAGCTGTAATCTCAATCCCAGCATCATCACAGGCTTGGATCCACAATTCAATGTGGTTCTCATATAGATGACACCTAAGAACTCCAGTTGATGTCTTATGGCTGAAGTCGATGACTTTATAGTCAGGATTGGCAGCTGAGAATTCCCTATTAACATTCAATAAGTAAGAATCATAACCTAAGTTCTATTGACCAATGACCACCCACAAGCAAAACTTGCAATATTGTCTTTGTTCTCTCAGTTCAAAAAATGTCCTCACATCAGTGGCCTTATGCTGTTTGTGCCATTGTGGTTCCTTGCTTCGAGGGCCAGCTTGAGTAGGTGGAGGCTGAGCTTGAGGTTGAGATCCAGGAGGAACACAATTGGATGAAAGATAGGCTGGGGAATGTGAAAAGGAGTTGGTGATGGAGGCTGCATTGATCTATGTGGATGCCTGGATCATAGAGTAAAAAGAACCTGGGCTGCTTGACTCCCTTACATTATTCAGTTAGTCATATAATGTCTATTGAAGTCACAAATGTGCATCTACCTCTAGTAGCCATCTCATTCTGATGAAGTGCAACTTGGACAGGAAGTTTTGAAGGGCTTCTGATTGTGCGTTGTGGTCGTTTAACTGTCCCTATTCAATCAATGTCAGCCATGAACTAACATCCAACAAGTGAAGTATGCCTTGATTGGTTGTTGCAGCATCAACAGTATCTGGGTTGACATTGGCAGACTCAGACCTGTGTTCTGTGAGATACATATTAGACACTGTGCCACATAATAAACATAAACTGAAGATATGAAAGGAAGAATAGAAATGAAGAATAAGATGAGAGTAACAAACTGTCAACTTGGGAATGGGTCTGAGGATGCTCATCTGAGGGCTTGACATGTTGCTTTTGATTGGTTTTGTTATTCTTCTTTCTTGGGGCCATAGTGCTGTATTCAAGGAAGAAACTCAGTGATGCAGGAATGTGAACATATATGGTAGACCTGGCCCTGATTGTCCTATATGTCAAACATTGCAAATGTCATGAATAAATGGTGAAGGCTTGTTTGTAACTGCTTTCTTAGATACTCTATAATAGAGCTTAGGAGTCTTACTAGTAATTGGTTACCTTGCTATCATGAAGTGTTGTGACTCTGTGAGCTTGTTAGTAATTACTTGGTCTTGCCAGCAATGGGATACTTATAAGACTCTTTTGGGGAGTCTTTTGTTGTAGTCTCATTAGTAATTAATTACTAACAAGTTACAGAACTCCATAGTAAAGTCTGGCTACTGAAGAGATCCTTGGACTCTGTCACGGAGTTTTGTCTTGTCACTTGGGTTACTTACTTTGGGGTTGTAGTTGTGTGACTAATTACTTACTTAGGCTTTGTAGTATGTTAATAATCACTAAGCTTATGATTGTAATCTTATTAGTAATTACTTGTAGTAACACTTATTTGATTCACTTCCATGCATGAACTTTAGGGCAGGGTTATTTGAACTTTGCCACTTGTTCATGTATGCTAAAGATGGGGTGGAGGGGAAGAGGGGTTAAAGGCCCTTTGAGTCATATTAATAGTTACTTGTAGTCATGTCACTAATTACTTACTTTAGATTTGTAGTCATGTAAGTCATCACTTACTTAAGGGTTGTAATCTAATTTTTACTTGAGTATTGTGAAATCACTGACTTGAGTTGAAGTCCTATTACTAATGAGACTACAAGACTTGTATAAATGTGTACTGATGAGGTTACAAAACTTGTAGAAGTGATTGCTAATGAGACTACAGAACTCATATAAGTGTGAACTAATGTCTACAAGAGTTGTATGGGTGATTACTGATGAGAATACAAGATATATATAAGTGATTGCTAATGAGACTACAAAACTGTTGTAAGTGATTGCCAATGATGTTACAGAAATCTTATAGGTGTGGTTTCATTAGTAATCACCTATACATGTCTTGTAGTCTCATTAGTAATCACCTATACAAGAATTGTAGTCTCATTGGTATACACCTATACAAGTCTTGTAGTCTCATTAGTAATCACATATACAAGTCTTGTAATCTCATTAGTATACACCTATACAAGTCTTGTAATCACTTGTACAAGTTCTGTATTCTTATTAATACAAGTCTTGTAGTCTCATTAGTAGTCACCTATACATGTCTTGTATTCTTATTAGTAATCACCTATACAAGTCTCGTAGTCTCATTAGTAATCACCTATACAAGTCTTGTAGTCTCATTAGTATACACCTGTACAAGTCTTGTAGTCTCTTTAGTAACTCTTTAGTAATCACCTACACAAGTCTTGTAGTCTCATTAATAATCTCTTAAACAAGTCTTGTAGTCTCACTAGTATACACCTATATAAGTCTTGTAGTCTCATTAGTACACACCTATACAAGTCTTGTAGTCCCATTAGTATACACCTATACAAATCTTGTAGTCTCATTAGTAATGACTTGTACAAGTCTTGTAGTCCTATTAGTACACACCTATACAAGTCTTGTAGTCCCATTAGTAATGACTTACACAAGTCTTGTAGTCTCATTAGTATACACCTATACAAGTCTTGTAGTCTCATTAGTAATGACTTGTACAAGTCTTGTAGTCCTATTAGTACACACCTATACAAGTCTTGTGGTCTCATTAGTATACACCTATACAAGTCTTGTAGTCTCATTAGTAATGACTTATACAAGTCTTGTAGTCCCATTAGTAATGACTTATACAAGTCTTGTAGTCCCATTAGCAATGACTTATACAAATCTTGTAGCCTCATTAGTAATCTCTTAAACATGTCTTGTAGTCCTGTTAGTAATATCTTAAACAAGCTTTGTACTCTCATTAGTAATCACCTATAAGAGTTCTGTAGGCTCATTGTAGTCCACATTAGTAATTACTTACTTGAGTGTTGTAGTCTTGTTAGTAGTGAATTACTTTTACTACACTCCATGTCACAGAGTTTTGTAGACCTGTTAGTGATTCCTCACTTTGCTTTTGTAGTGTGCCTAGTAACTACTGAATTAGATCTTTAGCTGGTGGGTGTCAGAGTTATTCACTACATATCTGTTGTACAACACTGGCACTTACATTAGCCATACTTTCCTACTATATGGATTGTGAGGTGAAATGAGTGCTAAAGTTATTCACGACATATCTGTTGTGCAACACTGGCACTTATAGTAGCCATCCTTTCCTACTATATGGAATGTAAGGTGAAATTGGTGCCAGAGTTATTCACGACCTATATGTTGTACAACACTGGTGCTTATAGTAGCCATACTTTCCTACTATATGGATTGTAAGGTGAAATGAGTGCTAAAGTTATTCACGACATATCTGTTGTACAACACTGGTGCTTATAGTAGCCATACTTTCCTACTATATGGATTGTAAGGTGAAATTGGTGCTAAAGTTATTCACGACATATCTGTTGGGCAATACTGGCACTTATAGTAGCCACACTTTCCTACTATATGGAAGTGAGGTTTTAGTGGGTCTTGGAGTTATTCACAACATATCTGTTGTATGACTCTGCATCTGCACTTTCCTTTCACATGAGGAGGTTGAAAGAAAATAAAGCGTGGAGTGGTTGTTTGACCTCTACAAGTGACATTCTTCAAGTATGCCTTCTTGCTTCATGAGTGACTGACCTATTTTGGACTGAGTAATTGATGTACCTTTTCACAAAGGTGTATTGGGTGCTTTCTTGAATAACATTTGTACTGCAAAATGTTATTCACGACATATATGTCTTGGGAAACCTACGCTCATGGGAGCCTATCTTTCCTATAGTAAGAGAAGGTTGAAAGTGAAGATAACTTAGGTTATTGTCATCAAGTATGCCTTCTCAGTGATGCCACAATCTTGACTTGATCATTGATGTAATAAGGGTGTACTGATTAAGCCTTGATCCTTGAATAACATTTTTACTGCAAAATGTTATTCACGACATATATGTCTTGGGAAACTTATGCTCATGGGAGCCTATCTTTCCTATAGTAAGGGAAGGTTGAAAGTGAAGATGACCTATGTTATTTTCATCAAGTATGCTTTCTCAGTGATGCTGCAATCTTGACTTGATCCTTGATCTTATTGTATAAGGGTGTACTGATTATAATCCTTGAGTAACATTCTGGGCTGGGCAGTTGTTATATGGATGTAAGGCATTATGAGTGTTGGAGTTATTCACAGCTGTCATGAAAGCGTCGTCCGTGCTATCAGGCCAGCAAATTTCAATCCTTTAACTTAAGAAACACCATGCAAATCAGGCGAACAAGGGGCTAAACCCCAGCTATATATTTTATTGCAAGATAAGTACAATACTTATCTACACGAAAGAAAGCCAAGACCCCCCTTCATCAAAGGAGGAGCCCGAGGTGCCATACTCAGATCCCCAAGACTCCTCTTCCCATGACTCATCCGAAGAGTCTGAGAAGTCAGACTCACCCACGAACCCAAGGGCAACCCTCAAAGGATGGGAGGCGAACTGACCATCCCAGATTCCTGCCTCTAGGGCAGCCTCTCGCAAATCTCGCACAGCGCCGAGAGGACCTTCGTCGTCCAGAGTAGGAGACAGGAGGGAGGAATAGGTGGGGGGGAGGTCAATGGTAGGAAGGGAGGGCGATGGAGGAGGCACCACCAACGGGGTACCCAGAGGTTGGGAATCTGGACCTGGGGACGGTACCCTGGTCACCCCAAGGGGTGGTGGCCCAGATGGTTGGCGAGGGAGGATGGGGAGGAGCCCAGTCCCAATCTATAAAGAATCAGACTTACTGGAGACAGAGAGAAGCAACTCAGCTAGCTCACCATGAGGATCCTCGAGAAGGTCACAAATACACTGGTAAGGACCTTGAGTCAAGGAGCAATCCTTGACGAGGTGGGAGGGATCCCCACAGGCAAAGCATCGGTCGAGGACCCAGTAAAGGTCCGCATCGGCAGGGACAAGTTGAACCCACCAATGGAAGGTATCGCAGGAGAGTTTAATCCCAGTGCGGGGAGCGAAGAGGGAGGAGCTGTGGAAGGACTTGACGAGGTGATGGCCTTGGAAACACATAGCAGGCAGACTTTGAAGAGATGGCGAAAGGAGGAAGACCATCCTTTTATCCAGTAACTGCCACAGGCTGATCCTGACCTCGATTGGGCAAACCCCTATCCACCAGACATGATCACCCCTGAGAAGATCTTTGATCAAAGATCAGTTTCACTTGATCACTGCATCACACCGATCAATCAAGTGATCATGACTCAGAACAGCTCGATCACAGATTATCTGATCCTCCGATCTTATCCTCAACAAGATCAGACGCAGCTGACCGTGATGTAATGCATTGAAGCAGGGACCTTATCCGATCGCTGATGACATCATCATCACAAGGATCCCAGCAAAGATCGACACTGCTGTTATGACCCCCACTCCGGACTCCGAGCTCCTTACCAACTCCAATCCGCTCCGCCGTAACTCCGTGTGCTCCGCTCCGCACCTTCATCGGACTTCACTCCGCCGGCCTTCGGACCGTTCGGACTTCGTTCCAGAACCTTCTCCCTCCATCCCCTTGTTCTGTTTACCATTGAGAGGATACCCTTGACCCATGGGAGTCGCTTTTTTGTTGTTGTTTCTTTGTTCCAAGAAAATTGCACAGGCACAAGTGGTGAAACTCTCCTAGTAATTTGATAAGTACATTGTTTCACATTACTCCTATACTCTGTCCTTGCAGTATAAATTTCCACCTGTATCTCCCTGCTCCTCAGTTTGAATATAACGTCTCTTGATCCCAGAAACATCTCTGAGCTTTTGTCCTCACCATCCTCGATGTTCTCCACGTCATCCGACCAACTCCGACCCACTCCGACGGACTCCGATCACTTCGGAGTTGACTTACGTTCTGATTCTCTCTTAGGTATTGTTCTTGTTTGATAAATAGGGACAAGTATATACGTGGTGGCACAACACATACGTTGAGGCCGCAGTCCCATAAGTCTCCTTCCTCTTGTTACTTCTCCGTTTCACCAATATCGGACTCCGACCGGATTCCGATAGAACATCTCTGCTCCGCTCCGCTAACCCCTTCGCCACTAACCTTGTTAGGACCCTGACAACTGCTCATACTCAGCATTCCAGTGCAAGCGCACAGCTTTCCTGATCATCTATCAGATTCCGATATTTAATCAATGACTCATACATCACGTACAGCCCATAGCTAGAGTATATAAGACCTGGGACCAGCCCACATGTACCCTAGCTTCGATCTTTTCGTCTATACACTTACTTGAGAGACCTCAACTGGGTCTGACAGCAAACGTCGCTGCTGAGAACTTCGCACTGGAAGGATTTGTCTTCCCACCTTTAAGGTCGCAAGTCGTCCCTCCTGAGAGTTTCACCAGCCACCCATCGATTGAGCAGAACCTCTATTGGTTCGAGTATTACCAAAGGTATACCAGGACTTGGATAAAGGACCAACTACTCCGAGCCAATCCCCAGACCTATTACCAGACACTTCGACTACTGCAGGAGTATTCCCTGCACATCGAGAGACAAGTCCGCCAAGACTATCGACTAGCGTTAGAAACTGAACAGACCCTTCGCTCTACCCTTGCACACCAAAAGGGTTTTGCTGTCACAAGCCCGACAACAGCATGTCTGTTGTGTGACACTGGCACTCATGATAGCCATGCTTTCTTATTATGTAATGGGAAAATCACGTGACCCGGGCCTGGGCGCATCACGTGACGCACGGGTCCGAGCGTGGGAACGCCGGCAACTCCCGAAGCGTTCGCTATATATACTTCGTCTTTTTCTTACTTGTACCCTTTTCCCCTTATGTTAGTATCGTCATCATTGACCTTACGTTAAGTTGTGTGAGCGTGAGACTAAGTCTGACACAATACTAACATCAAACCCAATCCACCCTAGCCCCGTGTCCCAACCTGGCTAGCCTGGACCCCTATCTCAAACTGTGACACTCTGTCACAGCTTATCCCCCTCATCCTCTTCTTCTTTACCCTGCCTGCAGTGTGTAACAGAACTGCACGAAATTTTTACTGTGTGTAGATACACGTGACCAGACCCAGAGGAAGTCTACTGTGACCCTCCCCAAGTGATACCGAGTGCCCAAGGCCCGGATCTTTACTTTACAGCTACATACCAGTGAATCGTTAGTGTACAGGGCAGGGAAAGGCCCTCTACATAGTCTTTCTGTAGTTTCCTGGTCCAGTGGACAGAGCCCTTGCTCTGTGACCATTGTCAGAAGGGCGCACGGGCAACTCATTAGGAGTTGTGGAGCGACCACCTGGGACACCATTTGGGCCCCACGCTAGCAAACAGCTTTATAGAATAAGAGTTCTATAAGTACCTGGAGTACCTAGAGAGCAGCCTGAGAGGACAGGACTGCTAAGAGATCGAAGAAATCCTGAGTGCCCAAGGCCCGGAATTTTATTTACAGCGTCTACAACCAAGACTGGGTTGAGCCCAGCTCCCCCCCGATTCCCCCGTTACTGACGTCCCCGAAACCCCATCACCACCACCAGGGTCTGTGATGGCTGACCACGTCACCCCGCCTGAAGTCCATGCCACGAGGCTGGATTTAGTTGTCACCCCATTTGATGGGCAAAAAAGAAATTTACGTACATTCCTCCGGTCGCTCCACCTCCTGTTTATGGCGAATCTGATAATCTATGCCACAGACCTGGCAAAGGTCCTCTACACCCTCAGCAAAATTACTGGCAAGGGGTTTGCCGCAGAATGGGCAAATGTGAAGGGAGAGGAAATCCTGGGTAACAACGAGGTTGGAACCTGGGCAGAATTTGTGGAAGAGATGAAGTGAGCATTCGATGACCCGAACGACCATGCGACTGCCCTTGCAGACATTGCGAGGTTGAAACAGGGTGTCATGACGACACCTGAGTTCTTCGCAAAGTTTGAAACAATGTTCCGAAGAGCGGGGATGACAGAAGTGGCCAATTCGGACATCCTGGTCCATTGGCTGGAGTCGAATCTGAGCAGGAGGCTAGTGGGAAAGGTCTGTGGTGTTTTGCCAATGCCAGAGACCTATGTGCAGTGGAAGGCACTTGCTGAAAGGCTAGATGCTCAGCAGCATCGCCTCGATGGAGTCATCTATCAGACTGGGTCTCACACAACTCAAGCGTAAGGTCATGACGACAATACTAAGATAAGGGGAAAAGGGTACAAGAATGGAAAAGACGTAGTATATATAGCGAACGCTTTGGCATTTGCCAGCGTTCCCACGCTCGGACCTCTCGAATCACGTGATGCGCCTAGGCCCAGGTCATGTGATCTTACGATTATGTAATCTGACCACAGCCACAGGTCATGTGACCTTCCAACAACCCTCCCCAGTTTCTCCACAACTGCACTTTGGGATGGCTTACATAATCGATCCTAACATCACCCCCCTCTTAAGGCTGGGCATCCCGACCAGCTAGCTTGGCCTTGTTGGGGTGGGAGAGGAAGAAGTCCTGGAGAAGCAACGTTACGTTAGTGAGGTTCCTACAGGGCTCCCAAGTGTTTTCCTCCACTGGATATCCCAACCACTTCACCAAGTACTTCACCCCACGTCCCACCTTCTTAACATCAAGGATCGCCTCCACATCATACTCCAGGTGGTTGTCATCAATTGTAGGGGGTGGAGGGGGAGGCAGGTTCTGAGAAGGGAAGGAGGGGTGGTGGTATGGTGTCAACAGCAACTCATTGAAGACCCGATGGATGCGCCAGGCCCAAGGGAGCTTGAGGCGATACCCAGCAGGTCCCACCTTCTCCTCAACTGCAAAGGGGCCTGCTCTCTTGTTGTCAAGCTTTTTACAGGGCTGGTCCATCTTCAAGTTTCTAGTATCCAGCCAGACCAGATCTCCCTCAGAGTACTCCCGACTTGGGCATTTCCCCTTATCGTAGCTCTTCTTCATCGCTGCCACCGCTTTCTCCATTGCCTCCTTGGCTGCTCTTCGGGACTCCATGAGCTTAGCCATCCACTCATCCACCACCGGGTTCACCTCAGAAGGTGGCCGGAGCCCCCCATTCCATGGGTGTCGTCCATAATCGAGGAAGAAAGGTGTCTGTCCTGTCGCTGAGTGCTCACGATTATTAAGAGCAAACTCTGCAGTGGACAACCATTCAGCCCAGTCATCCTGGAGATGGTCCACGTAAGCCCAGAGATAGATTTCCATCTCCTGGTTCGCCTGTTCCATCTGTCCATCAGTCTGCAGATGAAAGGCAGTACTTGGATTTGCCTTTACCCGGATCATGGAGTAGAACTCCTTCATGAAGTGGGACATGAACTGGGACCCCCGGTCACTCACAACCTTGTGAGGGACTCCATGGTCACGAAACACTTGATCCCAGAGGAGACGCGCCGCTCCAAGTCCTGTGAGGTCAAGCCCAATCACTTCAAGCAGTGTCCGTTTCGTGAATTTGTCGACAATAACAAGGATGGTGTTATGTCCACGGGAGAGGGGGAGGGGACCGACTATGTCCCATGAGATCACCGACCAGGGACCATCAGGCACCAGATGGGGGTGCAGTGGGGCAGCACGCTTGGTACAGTCGGGCTTCGTCCGCTGGCATGTCTCACACCCCTGGGCATACCGATCCACATCTTTTACCATGTCTGGCCACCAATAACCCTTCACTAGTGCTGCTCTCAACTTCCGGGGCCCAGGGTGTCCAGCAGCAGGGAGGTCATGCTCGAACTTGAGAACGGCCTCACGAGCTCCTAGGGGGACCCAAGTGACTATCCCCTTTCACCAGAGTCCAGCACGATCTCGTGTCCACTCATCATCAAGCTCCTCCGGCTTCTGTATGTGTACCGCGCTATTTTTCTGGAGTAGCGTCTCCATTTCCGATGTGAATGACACACAGACTTCCGTTTCCAGGAAAACCTGCACCGGTGCATCCTCCTCCACCATCTCTCCATAGTCCTGTCTCTGGGAGAGTGCATCTGCCTTTGTATTCGACTTGCCAGTGTGATACTTTATCTCAAAGTCAAAGCACTGGAGCTCTCCAACCCAACGAACCTGCCTTGGCTTCAACTTCTGGGGCTTCCGGAAGTACTGGAGGTTTGCATGGTCCATCCAGGTCTTGATCATCTCCTCTGCTCCAATGAGGTATGCTCGCCACTTGCGAAGTGCCCGAATCACAGCCAAGAACTCCTTGTCGTACACATCATAGTTCTTCTCAGCTGCAGTGAGGGCCTTGGAGATATAGTCAACAACTCTCCAGGTTCCATCCGTCTGCTGCTGCAAGAGCACTCCACCAGTTGCCAGGTTGCTTGCATCTGTCTCTACCTTCCATCTCCCTTTGTCCTGAGGCAGAACCAGGACCGGGGCCGATATGAGTGCCTGGCGGAGATCTCGGAAGGCTGCTTCCTCCTCCTCCTCCCATTTCCATGGAACATTCCCAGTCAGCCAGAAGAGTGGCTTTGCCTGGGCAGAAAGATTCAGGATGTGCTGGTGGAGGTAGTTCAGCATCCCATTGAACCTCTGGACATCCTTCACATTCTTAGGATGTGGCCAATCTCGGACTGCCGCACCCTTGGCTGGATCATGCTCTAGTCTGTTGTGGGAGATCTTCATCCCCAGGAAGATGATCTCACTCTTCTCAAACTTGCATTTACTGAGTTTGAGACACATTCTCTCCAAACTTCCTCAAGACCCGATCCATCCAGTACCGGTGTGTAGCCAAGTCCTCTGCAAACACAATGACATCATCCACATAGGCCCTCACATGTCCTCCTGCAATCTCCTCCCTCAACACATGATTCATGAAGCGTTGGAAGGTAGCAGGGGCATTCTGCAGTCCAAACCACATGACAGCTGGTTCGAAGAGTCCACAGGGTGTCAGGAAGGCGCAGCAGTGCTGGTGCTCAGGCCAGACCTGCATAGATGGGAAACCTCCCTTTGCATCAATCTTAGAGTAGATCGATGCTCCTTTAAGCACATCCACTGTGTCTCAGATGCGGGGGAGGGGGTACTTGTCCTTGATCAGGTGTGCATTCAGCCTTGAGTAGTCGATGATCGGCTGCAGCTTGTCCTTCTCATGTTTGAAGAAGAAGGGGCTGGCATACAGGGATTTCGAGGGCCGGATTCATCCAGAAACAAGCTGCTCATCCACCCAATGGTTCATCTCCACCATCTCCTGCTGTGTCAAAGAACACAGCCTGGAAGAGAGGTGCTCAGGGTGCTTTTTGAACTCGATCTTAATATCGAAGTCTGGTCAGGAGCAGGGAAGTTCATCCCACTTCGCTTCACTAAACACCAAAGGGTAGTGGCTGGGCCAATTGGGGGTAGGGCCAGAGTTGGGAAAATGGGTGTCTGGAATACTTGTGGATGCGAGGGTACTTGTTTTCAGGGGTGCAGGGGCTCGAGGGGATGGGGAACACTGTGGGGGGCAGCGGGTAAGGCTCAGCTCTGCCTTCTGCCAGTCGATATCCGGGTTATGCCGCTTGAGCCAGTCATGCCCAAGGATGACCTTGTGGGACTGGGTCTTTCCCAGCAGAAAGTGGATCTGCTCCTGGTGGTCACCAACTCTCACCAGCACCTCTATCCCATACCGGACCTTTCCATTCCTGTTCTGCATCCCATCCACATTATACATGGTGATTGGGTTCAGCAGGAGAGATGGCTCCAGTCCCACTCCTTTCGCCCACTCCAAATCCATGAAGCAGTTGGCACACCCTGAGTCAACAAGGGACTTCATTGTGGTCCCTTTGCCAGTGCTGAAAGCCTCCAAGTGCACCTGGATGGCTAGCTCTCATGGCACATGTTTCTGCACTTCTGGCCGCACTCTGGTTAGGCGCTCTGCCAGTCTCACTTCCTCCTTCACCTCAGCCCCAATTCGGGTATGTCTCCGCTGCAAGATAGTATATCAGGGTATACTTGCAGCAGGCACAGGGACAGAAAGGGGGCTGGCACACTTCTTCTCCCCAGTGGGAGTCCTCCTCTCTCTCTCACACAGCTCTATGCAGGCTTGGAGCCGTGCAATCTCTTTCTCATATCCCTCTGCCATTTGGGGGGCACATGGTGCTGCCCGGGTTTGGGCCCTTGGGACCTGCAGACGTGTATCAGGCAGGGGGCAGAAACGGACAGCATGGCCAGTCTGGTGGCATCGGAAACAACATCTCTCATCAGCAGGGGCCCATCCTTGGGCCATGGCCACATCCGGAGTACACAGCAGAGGGGTCACAAGAGGTTGTGAAACGGTCATGGCAGGTTGCGGTAGGGTCGCGGTGGGTCGCACGGGGTCACGGTGGGTCGCGCGGTCCGTTCCGTGAGTATCCCATCCAGTCATCTTTGCTGGGCATCAAGCCTCTCAGCCAGCACCTTCCATTCTCCATATGTCTCTGGCATCGGGGAGACACCATAGATTCTCTCCACTAACCTCCTACTCAGGTTCAACTCCAGCCAATGGACTAGGATTCCTGAGTCATTCTCTGCACTCAACTTTGCCCATCAGAACAGTGTCTCGAATTTCGCAATGAACTCCGGTGCTGTCATGGCACCCTGTTTCAGCCCTGCAATATCGGCAAGGGCAGTCACATGGTCATTCGGGTCATCGAATGTGCACTTCATCTCCTCCACAAACTCTGCCCAGGTTCCGGCCTCGCCACTACCCAGGATCTCTTCCACCTTCATATTCGCCCACTCTGCAGTGAATCCTTCTCCAGTAATTTTGCTCAGAGCAAAAAGGACCTTCACCAGCTCCACAGCATAGACAGTCAGGTTCGCCATAAACAGGAGGCGAAGGGATCGGAGGAATGTACAGAAGTTCCTTTTCTGCCCATCAAAGGGGGCAACAGATAGGTCAAGCCTCATAGGTTGGGCTACAGGCGGGGCGACATGGTCTGCCATCACAGGCCCTGGATGCTGTAAATAAAGTTCCAGGCCTTGGGCACTCAGGATTTCTTCGATCTCTTAACAGTCCTGTCCTCTTAGGCTGCTCTTCTGTGTACTTATGTACCTATAGAACTCTTATTCTATGAAACTTTTGTTAACGTGGGGCCCAAATGGTGTCCCAGGTGGTCGCTCCACAACTCCTAATGAGTTGCCCGTGCGCCCTTCTGACAATGGTCACAGAGCAAGGGCCCTGTACACTACACGATTCACTGGTACATAGCTGTAAAACAAAGTTCCAGGCCTTGGGCACTTGGTATCACTTGGGGAGGGTCACAGTTGACTTCCTCCTGGTCTGGTCACGTGTATCTACACACAGTAAAAATTTCACGTGGTTCTGTTACACACCACGGGCAGGGTAAAGGAGAAGAGGATGATAGGGGCTGAGCTGTGACAACGTGTCACAGTTTGAAATTAAGGGTCCAGGCTAGCTGGGTTAGGACATGGGGCTAGGGCGGACAGGCAGATCTTAGTATTATATCAGACTGGGTCTCACACAACTTAAGCGTAAGGTCATGACGACAATACTAAGATAAGGGGAAAAGAGTACAAAAATGGAAAGGACACAGTATATATAGTGAGAGCCTCGGGACTTGCCGACTTTCCCACGCTCGGACCCTCGGATCACGTGATGCGCCCAGGCCCAGGTCATGTGGTCTTACGATTATGTAATCTGACCACAGCCACAGGTCATGTGACCTTCCAACAACCCTCCCCAGTTTCTCCACAACTGCACTTTGGGATGGCTTACATAATCGATCCTAACAAGATCCTGCAGTGAAACTGGCAAGATGGGGAGGGTCATTGCAGCAAAGCTGGTGTGGCATGTGCGGGCATGCACATTTCCATGTCGATAGGCATAAGCATTGCAAAAGGCAGAAAATGGAATCCCTCACCTTATCCATGCATTGTGCACCCTGAAGCACATTGCAATGAGATTTGTTGGGAGGTGAGAAGCAGGCATCAAGAAGGCCATCTATCTGACACATTGCAGTGCAGGCTGTGGGCAAGGAAGCGGGCAAGCAATGGCACAGAGAGATTTGGGGAGTGAGTAAGATTTGGAGACAGAGACAGACAGCTTTGTAACATGGGCTGCAGGCGAGGAAGCAGGCATCAACAAGGCCATTGGGCATGACCCATTGCAACGCAGCTAGGCAGCTGTGGGTGTTAGGATCGCTTATGTAAGCCATCCCAAAGTGCAGTTGTGGAGAAACTGGGGAGGGTTGTTGGAAGGTCACATGACCTGTGGCTGTGGTCAGATTACATAATCGTAAGATCACATGACCTGGGCCTGGGCGCATCACGTGATCTGAGAGGTCCGAGTGTGGGAACGCTGGCAAATGCCGAAGCGTTCGCTATATATACTACGTCTTTTCCATTCTTGTACCCTTTTCCCCTTATCTTAGTATTGTTGTCATGACCTTACGCTTAAGTTGTGTGAGACCCAGTCTGATATAATACTAAGATCTGCCTGTCCGCCCTAGCCCCGTGTCCTAACCCGGCTAGCCTGGACCCTCAATTTCAAACTGTGACACGTTGTCACAGCTCAGCCCCTATCATCCTCTTCTCCTTTACCCTGCCCGCGGTGTGTAACAGAACTGCACGAAATTTTTACTGTGTGTAGATACACGTGACCAGACCAGGAGGAAGTCAACTGTGACCCTCCCCAAGTGATACCGAGTGCCCAAGGCCCGGAACTTTGTTTTACAGCTATGTACCAGTGAATCGTGTAGTGTACAGGGCCCTTGCTCTGTGACCATTGTCAGAAGGGCGCACAGGCAACTCATTAGGAGTTGTGGAGCGACCACCTGGGACACCATTTGGGCCCCACGTTAACAAAAGTTTCATAGAATAAGAGTTCTATAGGTACATAAGTACACAGAAGAGCAGCCTAAGAGGACAGGACTGTTAAGAGATCGAAGAAATCCTGAGTGCCCAAGGCCTGGAACTTTATTTACAGCATCCAGGGCCTGTGATGGCAGACCATGTCGCCCCGCCTGTAGCCCAACCTATGAGGCTTGACCTATCTGTTGCCCCCTTTGATGGGCAGAAAAGGAACTTCTGTACATTCCTCCAATCCCTTCGCCTCCTGTTTATGGCGAACCCGACTGTCTATGCTGTGGACCTGGTGAAGGTCCTTCTTGCTCTGAGCAAAATTACTGGAGAAGGATTCGCTGCAGAGTGGGCAAATATGAAGGCGGAAGAGATCCTGGGTAGTGGCGAGGCCGGAACCTGGGCAGAGTTTGTGGAGGAGATGAAGCGCACATTTGATGACCCGAATGACCATGCGACTGCCCTTACCGATATTGCAGGGCTGAAACAGGGTGCCATGACAGCACCAGAGTTCTTCGCGAAATTCGAGATGCTGTTCCGACGGGCGAAGTTGAGTGCAGAGAAGGACTCAGGAATCCTAGTCCATTGGCTGGAGTTGAACCTGAGTAGGAGGTTGGTGGAGAGAATCTATGGTGTCTCCCCGATGCCAGAGACATATGGAGAATGGAAGGTGCTGGCTGAGAGGCTTGATGCCCAGCAAAGGCGACTGGATGGGATACTCATGGAACGGACACCGCGACCCACTGTGACCCCCGTGCGACCCACCGCAACCCTACCGCGACCTGCCGTGACTGTTTCGCGACCTCTTGTGACCCCTCTGCTGTGTACTCCAGATGTGGCCATGGCCCGAGGATGGGCCCCTGCTGATGAGAGATGTTGTTTCCGATGCCACCAGACTGGCCATGCTGTCCGTTTCTGCCCCCTGCCTGATACGCGTCTGCAGGTCCCAAGGGCCCAAACCCGGGCAGCACCATGTGCCCCCCAAATGGCAGAGGGATATGAGAAAGAGATTGCATGGCTCCAAGCCTGCATAGAGCTGTGTGAGAGAGAGAGGAGGACTCCCACTGGGGAGAAGAAGTGTGCCAGCCCCCTTTCTGTCCCTGTGCCTGCTGCAAGTATACCCTGATATACTATCTTGCAGCGGAGACATACCCGAATTGGGGCTGAGGTGAAGGAGGAAGTGAGACTGGCAGAGCGCCTAACCAGAGTGCAGCCAGAAGTGCAGAAACATGTGCCATGAGAGCTAGCCATCCAGGTGCACTTGGAGGCTTTCAGCACTGGCAAAGGGACCACAATGAAGGCCCTTGTCAACTCAGGGTGCACCAACTGCTTCATGGATTTGGAGTGGGCGAAAGGAGTGGGACTGGAGCCATCTCTCCTGCTGAACCCAATCACCATGTATAATGTGGATGGGACACAGAACAGGAATGGAAAGGTCCGGTATGGGATAGAGGTGCTGGTGAGAGTTGGTGACCACCAGGAGCAGATCCACTTTCTGCTGGGAAAGACCCAGTCCCACAAGGTCATCCTTGGGCATGACTGGCTCAAGTGGCATAACCCGGATATCGACTGGCAGAAGGCAGAGCTGAGCCTTACCCGCTGCCCCCCACAGTGTTCCCCATCCCCTCGAGCCTCTGCACCCCTGAAAACAAGTACCCTCGCATCCACAAATATTCTGGACACCCATTTTCCCAACTCTGGCCCTACCCCCGATTGGCCCAGCCACTACCCTTTGGTGTTTAGTGAAGCAAAGTGGGATGAACTTCCCCGCTCCTGACCCGACTTCGATATTAAGATCGAGTTCAAAAAGGACCCTGAGCACCTTTCTTCCAAGCTGTATTCTTTGACACGGCAGGAGATGGTGGAGATGAACCATTGGGTGGATGAGCAGCTTGCTTCTGGATGAATCCGGCCCTCGAAATCCCCGTATGGCAGCCCCTTCTTCCTCAAACATGAGAAGGACAAGCTGCGGCCGATCATCGACTACTCGAGGCTGAATGCACACCTGATCAAGGACAAGTACCCCCTCCCCCACATCCGAGACACAGTGGATGTGCTTAAAGGAGCATTGATCTACTCTAAGATTGATGCAAAGGGAGGTTTCCCATCTATGCAGGTCTGGCCTGAGCACCAGCACTGCTGCGCCTTCCTGACACCCTGTGGACTCTTCGAACCAGCTGTCATGTGGTTTGGACTGCAGAATGCCCCTGCTACCTTCCAACACTTCATGAATCATGTGTTGAGGGAGGAGATTGCAGGAGGACATGTGAGGGCCTATGTGGATGATGTCATTGTGTTTGCAGAGGACTTGGCTACACACCGGTACTGGATGGACCGGGTCTTGAGGAAGTTTGGAGAGAATGGGTTGTGTCTCAAACTCAGTAAATGCGAGTTTGAGAAGAGTGAGATCATCTTCCTGGGGATGAAGATCTCCCACAACAGACTAGAGCATGATCCGGCCAAGGGTGCGGCAGTCTGAGATTGGCCATGTCCTAAGAATGTGAAAGATGTCCAGAGGTTCAATGGGATGCTGAACTACCTCCACCGGCACATCCCGAATCTTTCTGCCCGGGCAAAGCCACTCTTCTGGCTGACTGGGAATGTTCCATGGAAATGGGAGGAGGAGGAGGAAGCAGCCTTCCAAGATCTCCGCCAGGCACTCATATCGGCCCCAGTCTTGGCTCTGCCTCAGGACAAAGGGAGATGGAAGGTAGAGACAGATGCAAGCAACCTGGCAACTGGTGGAGTGCTCTTGCAGCAGCAGACAGATGGAACCTGGAGAGTTGTTGACTATATCTCCAAGGCCCTCACTGCAGCTGAGAAGAACTACGATGTGTACGACAAGGAGTTCTTGGCTGTGATTTGGGCACTTCGTGAGTGGCGAGCATACCTCATTGGAGCAGAGGAGATGATCGAGATCTGGACGGACCATGCAAACCTCCAGTACTTCCGGAAGCCCCAGACGTTGAAGCCGAGGCAGGTTTGTTGGGTTGGAGAGCTCCAGTGCTTTGACTTTGAGATAAAGTATCGCACTGGCAAGTTGAATACAAAGGCAGATGCACTCTCCCGGAGACTGGACTATGGAGAGATGGTGGAGGAGGATGCACTGGTGCAGGTTTTCCCAGAAACGGAAGTCCGTGTGTCATTCACATTGGAAATGGAGACGCTACTCCAGAAAAATAGCGCAGTACACATACAGAAGCCGGAGGAGCTTGATGATGAGTGAACACGAGATCGTGCTGGACTCTGGTGAAAGGGGATAGTCACTTGGGTCCCCCTAGGAGCTCGTGAGGCCGTTCTCAAGTTCGAGCATGACCTCCCTGCTGCTGGACACCCTGGGCCCCGGAAGTTGAGAGCAGCACTAGTGAAGGGTTATTGGTGGCCAGACATGGTAAAAGATGTGGATCGGTATGCCCAGGGGTGTGAGACATGCCAGCGGACGAAGCCTGACCGTACCAAGCATGCTGCCCCACTGCACCCCCATCTGGTGCCTGATGGTCCCTGGTCGGTGATCTCATGGGACATAGTCGGTCCCCTCCCCCTCTCCTGTGGACATAACACCATCCTTGTTATTGTCGACAAATTCATGAAACGGACACTGCTCGAAGCGATCGGGCTTGACCTCACAGGACTTGGAGCGGCGCGTCTCCTCTGGGATCAAGTGTTTCGTGACCATGGAGTCCCTCACAAGGTTGTGAGTGACTGGGGGTCCCAGTTCGTGTCCCACTTCATGAAGGAGTTCTACTCCATGATCCGGGTAAAGGCAAATCCAAGTACTGCCTTTCATCTGCAGACTGATGGACAGACGGAACGGGCGAACCAGGAGATGGAGATCTATCTCTGGGCTTATGTGGACCATCTCCAGGATGACTGGGCTGAATGGTTGTCCACTGCGGAGTTTGCTCTTAATAATCGTGAGCACTCAGCGACAGGACAGACACCTTTCTTCCTTGATAATGGACAACACCCATGGAATGGGGGGCTCCGGCCACCTTCTGAGGTGAACCCAGCGGCAGACGAGTGGATGGCTAAGCTCACAGAGTCCTGAAGAGCAGCCAAGGAGGCAATGGAGAAAGCGGTGACAGCGATGAAGAAGAGCTACAATAAGGGGAAACGCCCAAGTCGGGAGTACTCTGAGGGAGATCTGGTCTGGCTGGATACTAGAAACTTGAAGATGGACCGGCCCTGTAAAAAGCTTGACAACAAGAGAGCAGGCCCCTTTGCAGTTGAGGAGAAGGTGGGACCTGCTGGGTATTGCCTCAAGCTCCCTTGGGCCTGGCGCATCCATCGGGTCTTCAATGAGTTGCTGTTGACACCATACCACCACCCCTCCTTCCCTTCTCAGAACCTGCCTCTCCCTCCACCCCCTACGATTGATGATGACCACCTGGAGTATGATGTGGAGGCGATCCTTGATGTTAAGAAGGTGGGACATGGGGTGAAGTACTTGGTGAAGTGGTTGGGATATCCAGTGGAGGAAAACACTTGGGAGCCCTGTAGGAACCTCACTAACGTAATGTTGCTTCTCCAGGACTTCTTCCTCTCCCACCCTGACAAGGCCAAGCTAGCTGGTTGGGATGCCCAGCCTTAAGAGGGGGGTGATGTTAGGATCGCTTATGTAAGCCATCCCAAAGTGCAGTTGTGGAGAAACTGGGGAGGGTTGTTGGAAGGTCACATGACCTGTGGCTGTGGTCAGATTACATAATTGTAAGATCACATGACCTGGGCCTGGGCGCATCACGTGATCCGAGGGTCCGAGCGTGGGAAAGTCGGCAAGTCCCGAGGCTCTCACTATATATACTGCGTCCTTTCCATTTTTGTACTCTTTTCCCCTTATCTTAGTATTGTCATCATGACCTTACGCTTAAGTTGTGTGAGACCCAGTCTGATAGAACTCATGGGTATGTATGTCTTTGCACTTGTGTTGTGCCACATCTTGTTGGCCAGGTGTACAAGTTATGCTGTCCTACCCAGTCACTGCACCCCACACATTACAATACCTGCTGATTTCCCCACAGAATCTCCCTTCAACAATTTGGCCTTGGCCTTGGCAGGCTGGCTACCCTTCTTTGGTGGAACATAACCATTCTCCTTCAGTTGAGCTGAGAGGTAGGGAACATGGGGACCTAATGGTGCCAAGTTTTTGTCTGAAACACTGGGCCACCTCTTCCTCTTCTGTCTGGGTTGAACAGGCTCTGTATTGGTGGTAATGGACTTGGCAACTGGCAGAGATGTTGGTGTTCATCGAAATTGTGTTGTTAGGGCCAAGTATAGAAGTTGCTTGTCACATCTTGCATGCAATGGACCAGTAAGGGATGACATATTGCTTGGTAAGGAGTCTTGCATAGGCATGGCATCCAACAATGAGAGGTTGAAATGGGGAAGTCATGTGATCAAATCTTGCCAATCTTCCACTGGCCACATGGCATTCTAATCAGCACCAAATGTGGGTAAGGTTGTTGAAGCCAGTCTGGTGATACTCACAGTCAGAGGGTCCAATGTGGTTAGATTGGAGGGTGAGACAGTCACATTGGATGTGAAGGGATGGAGTTATCAGGAATGACAAGCTGACACATCAGGGGTTTCTGTATTTAGAACAGGCTAAATGTCAATTTAAATGCCATCTTAAACTTTGAATAAAATAAACATTTAAATCTGAATCCAAATTTGGAGTTAAAACTGGCACAAAATGTTAAGTCAAACTCGGAAATAAAATACCAAATTTGGGCCAGATCCAAATTGTAGTCATTACTTAATGTTTTGATTCACATTTAGGCACAATGATTACTTGAAAAGTAGATTGACATTTAAACCTTATTGTAAATTCCAAATTCAGACGAAGTCTAAACTGATCAAAGGGCAATGAGTGAGCAATGAGTGGGCAATGAGTGGACAATGAGTGGGTGACTGCATGGGCAAATGCATGGGTGGATGTATCAGGAAAAGGTCAAACTGACTTGAGTGGTCTTAGACTGGCTTCAATTCAAGTTTAAAGACATTTTATGATTAAATTTTCATGATAGAGAACAACCCTGTTTACTACACTGGTGCCTTGTGCCTGGAAACCAAATCTCAGCAAGTAGACCCAGACCCAGCCTCCCAATCTTGCTAAGCACAGGCTGCCTGTTCAACACCACAACATTCTTTTGCTTGTCCTTGGGCTAGGGTACACATTGTGGGTAAAAAGAAAGGCACCTTTCAGTCAACTCCAAATTCATCAGAAACCAGCTCTAACCTTAACCACATATATATGTGTCCCAATTTATCAGACAGAAACAATACCCAGAAGAGAATCAGAACAGAAGTCAAACTCTGAAGTTCATTGGAGTCTGCTGGAGTTGGTTGGAGTTGGTTGGATGACATGAGGATGAAAGCTCAGGGATGTTTAGGATCAAGAGATAATATTTGAACTGCAGAACAGGGAAATACAGGTGGGATCTTATACTGCAAGGACAGGAGTATAGGAGTGCTTGAAACATAGTATATATCAAATTACCAGGAGAGTTTCAACACATGTGCCTGTGCAATTTTCATGGAACAAAGAAACAACAACAGAAATGACTCCCATGGGTCAAGGGCATCCTCCCAATGGTAAACAGAACAAGGGGATGGAGGGAGAAGGTTCTAGAATGAAGTCTGAAAGCTCCAAAGTACAGCAGAATGGAGTCTGAGGAAGGCGTGGAGCAGAGGATGTGGAGTTATGAAGGAGTGGATCAGAGATGGCCAGAGTTGGTGCAGAGTCTGGAGTCTGGAGCAGGGATTGTGCTTATGCAATTGGATGGGGTCATAACAGTATCCCCCTCTTAGGGTCGAACCCCTGAGACCCTGTGGCCAAAGTCTGCATGAACATGTGTCCTCCATAATGAGTTAGTCTTGGAGTTTTGCAGCATGTTGAGTGGAGTCTGAAAAAATTTTGGGGGTCAAAAGGCCACACATGTTGCACTCCAGTTTTTTCCTTCCTTAACCCACAACCACCATCACTAGCCCCTAGCACAGGCAAAATCTCTTCTAAAATCTCTATACTCGATGTCAAACAACCCAACTACACCTGGGGCAGGGCCCAGTCACCCCTCCCACCATCAACCACACCCTGTGGTTGCTGTCCCTGTGCTGCCGCATGTGGAGGACAAAGACCCCGAGATCGTGGCACTCATGGGGCAGCTCAAGGCGCTGCGAGAGAAGAAGGCACAGGAGGAGGAGGAGTGGAAGAGAAGACACAAGGTGGATAAGATGCAGCAGGAGGAGATGGAGCGGGCGAAGGCAGTGGAGGTGAAGTGGTGCACTGAGGAGATCACGTGGGTGCAGGGAGTGGGGCGGAAGTGGATTCTGATGCCGGAGTCCAAGGTGGAGTGGGGTTTGTGCAATAGGTGCTGGTGGTTGTCACTGGACTGTGCATACCTGAGCAGAGGGCAGGGCACTTCTTGTGTTGCCTGTGTGGGGGCAAAGCAGAAGTGTGTGGGTGGAGAGGCAGTGGGGCCAGAGCGGAAGAAACTCCGCTCTGTGAAGTTGAAGAGGGTGGTGGAGGAGGAGGAGGAGGTGTGGGAGGTGCGGGCTCTGCGAGCAAGCAGAGTTGGAGAGGGCAGAGGTGGAGCAGGCAAGGTTGGCATGGGCCACTCTTGACTTGGTGGCCTGCAGGGTGGCGGAGCTGGAGGAGTGGAGGAAGGAGGCAAGAGTGGAGAGGAAGGAGTTGAGGGCAGAGAGGAAGGCAGCAGCAGAGGATTGGAGGATCCTCCAGGAGTTTTTTATGGGAAAGTGGGGAGTGGAGGCAGAGAAGAAGATGGAGGAGGAGAAGATGGTGGTGGAGGTTGTGGAGTCAGAGAAGGAGAAGGAGTTGGAGGCAGAGGCAGAGAAGAAGGAGGCAGAGAAGTGTGCAGAGGCAGAGGCAGAGGCAGAGAAGTGGAGGTGGAGGAGGGTGAAGTAGGAGCAGAGTCCAGGCTGAAGGAGCCTGAAGGAATTTTGCAGGCATTGCCCGGCTTGCCCCCCTCTGCCTAAATAAATAAATAATATCTACATTGTATTTATTGTTTTTCTTTTTCTTTTTTCTTTTTATAAATTTATTGTTTTTATCTTTGAACTTGAGTGAAAGTAAGCAGAGTGAAAGGAAAATAAAGTAAGGCAAGACAGAGAAAACAAAGAAAGAGATTTGGAGTTGGAATTGAGAGAATAAAAGTTCCATTTACAATTATTTATTTATTTTTTGGAGAAGAAGAAGGCAAGAATCTTGTTTTCAGAGTTTCAGAGAAAGCGGAATAAGGGAATAGAGAGAAAGAAGAATATTTTTTTCAGAGTTTCGGAGAAAACAGAGTAAAGGAACATAGAGAAGAGAGAATAGTCTTTTCAGAGTTTTGGAGAAAACAGAGTAAAGGAACAGAGAGAAGAGAGACAGAGAGATGGATCTATCTAAGAATTTTATTTTGCTTTTCAGAGGAGATGGAGAAATGTATGTAGAATAGAAATGTTGCAGTCAATCCAAAATTGGGAGCCCAAAGGTTGCGGTGAGGTTGCGACAAGGTTGTGGAGGTCATGTGGTAAGCGACACTTGGTCTTACTTTGAAGTAGAAAGGTGCAGAGTCTGAGAATATCAAAAGCTAAGGAAAATACAGGCAAGTAGTCTACAAGTATATACATACTAGGTTCAGTCTCATGGAGACAGTGTAATACAATGTAACTGAGGAAGGCACTCTAAGGGAATGATGGTAGGGAGGGAATGAACGTATCCAGGCAACGATCAGGGCGGTGTCATGACGTTGGCGGGGTACAAGGGGTAGGCAAGGGAATGCAAAGCTGCCATGGGGAGGGAATAAGGGCGTCAGGGGAACGGGATAGTGGTAACATAGTAAGTCCAGGGATACAAGGTGGGGATAGGAATGATCATTTGATGGGGTGACAACAGCTGTCACTACAATGACAGG
The DNA here is from genome assembly GCA_951802425.1 of Clavaria fumosa. Lineage (NCBI taxonomy): Eukaryota > Fungi > Basidiomycota > Agaricomycetes > Agaricales > Clavariaceae > Clavaria > Clavaria fumosa. Next base: position 4,612,544 of record OX637796.1, on the reverse strand, counting down.
GTGATGGCATCCTGCTTGACACGCCATCTGTTATGACCCCATCCGATCACATATGCACAATCCCCGCTCTGGACCAACTCCGGCCATCTCTGATCTGCCCCTCCATAACTCTGCATCCTCTGCTCCGCACCTTCTTCGGACTCTGTTCCACCATACTTCGGACCTTTTGGACTTCATTCTAGAACCTTCTCCCTCCATCCCCTCATTCTGTTTACCATTGAGAGGATACCCTTGACCCATGGGAGTTATTTTTGTTGTTATTTCTTTGTTCCATGAAAATTGCACAGGCACTTGTGGTGAAACTCTCCTAGTAATTTGATATGTACATTGTTTCACATTACTCCTATACTCTGTCCTTGCAGTATAAGTTCCCACCTGTATCTCCCTGCTCCTCAGTTCGAATATTAACATCTCTTGATCCTAAACATCTCTGAGCTTTCATCCTCATCATCCTCAATGTTCTCCATGTCATCTGACCAACTCTGAGCAACTCTGGCGGACTCCAATCAACTTTGGAGTTTGACTTATGTTCTGATTCTCTCTTGGGTATTGTTTCTGTTTGATAAATAGGGACACATATATACATGGTGGCACAACACATATGTTGAGGCCGCAGTCCCATAAGTCTCCTCCTTCTTGTTTACTTCTCCATTTCTCTGATATTGGACTCTGATTGGACTCCGATAGAACATCTCTGCTCTGCTCTGCTAACCCCTTTGCTACTAACCTGTTAGGACCATGACACCATCACACAAATGGGCTGTACTGTTGGTCAGTAGTCACATGAGTCCCATGACTCACTTGATCATGTGACAGGTCATGTGATTGCGGCCTTGGGCTGGTCACGTGATGTCGCCACGACATATCCCCCTTCCTAAGATTTGGACTCCTGGACAAAGTCAGTGATTGCCTCCCTCGCCCTTGTGAGGTTCTCGAGTGGCTCCCATGTATTCTCTTCAGGAGAGTACCCCTTCCAGCTTACCAGGTACTGGACCTTGCCTCGGTGCTTCCTTTTGGTGAGGACTTTATCGACATCGTACTCCTTGCCCCCTTCGATGAGTTCTGGCAGTGGATGAACTGACATCAGGTCTCTGCGGATTGGTTTGAGCAGAGCCTTGTTGAAGACATTGTGGATTCGCCAAGTCGCAGGGAGGTCGAGGCAGTAGGCGGAGGTTCCTACTTTCGCATTTATGGGGAAGGGGCCAACGAATTTAGGACCGAACTTCTTCAAGGGGGAGGTTTCAGGAGTCGAGGTATACTAAGTCGCCCTTTTGGTAGATCTCTGGCTCATGCGAATGGGCATTGTAGGTCACGGAGTCAGACTTCTGTCCCTCTTGGGGGATTGTCCAGAGTCGGTCGTGAGTAGCAGCGAGTCTTGTGAGGAAGTCATTGGTGGTGGGGACACCAGATCCAATGGAAAACCCAGGTAATGGGGCAGGTTCGAAGCCATGGAGGGCTGCAAAGGGTGTGATGTCCGAGTCACGAATGGGTCAGGTGTTCAAGGCGAATTGGGTGAGGGGGAGTATGGCAGCCCAATCGGCTTGATCCTCCTTGGTTAGCACTCGGATTACTACCTCGACTTCTTGATTGGCCCTCTCCACCTGTCCGTCAGTCTGGGGATGGTAAGCAGTGGAGGCAGTGGATTTGATCCCCAACTTATCATAGACCTCCCACATGAACTTGGACACGAACTGGCTCCCTTGATCTGAGACCACTTTCTCAGGAAGGCCATAGTAGGCATAGACCTTCTCCAAGAGAACAGCAGCCACTCCTTCCGAAATGAGTTCCTGGTTAGTTGGGGCAAGGATTATATACTTTGTGAGATAATCCTTGATTACTAGGACCATGTCAAAACCTGTGGACTCTGAGACAGGACCTACAAGGTCCCAACCAATGACCTGCCAAGGTCGCGAGAGGATGGGGAGAGGGTGGAGGGGCACGGGTTTTCTTCCTTGCTGGGGTTTGATCTGTGGGCAGATGTTGCAGCGGATAACATAGTCACAGGTGTCCTTCTTTAGGGTGGACCAATACCAATACTTTTTTACTGCTACCAAGGTCTTGGTGATCCCTGGGTGGGCAGTAGTCTGTGCTGAATGGTGGAGGTTGAGGATGTCCTTGACTAGGGATGGTGGGACCCAGAGCTTCTCCTGTACCTGGAGGAGTCCTTCCTGGTCCTTCTTCGCATTGTCTGGTGGAGTGGCCAGAGCCTGTTCGACTTTCAGCTTCTCCATTAGAGTCATGGTCTTGGAGGCTCGGAAGTATTGGGTGGGGAGTAGGGTCGCATCAGGTCGTGGCAGGGCATCACCATAGTCGGGGTGCCAGGAGAGAGCATCGGCTGCAGCGTTGGATTTACCAGCGCAGGGAACAATCTTGATATCAAGCAAGGTTAAGAACTGGCGCCACTTGTTCTGCCTACCATTGAGGGGATTTGGTTTCTGGAAGTAAGAGAGGTTCTGGTGATCTGTATGGACCTCAAATGGTTGTCTGATTAGTTTCCTGGTCGAGTGGACAGAGCCCTTGCTCTGTGACCATTGTCAGAAGGGTGCACAGGCAACTCATTAAGAGTTGTGGAGCAACCACCTGGGATACCATTTGGACCCCACGTTAGCAAGAGTTTTATAGAATAAGAGTTCTATAAATACATAAGTACATAGAAGAGCAGCCTGAGAGGACAGGACTGATACGAGATCGAAGAAATCCTGAGTGCCCAAGGCCCGGAATTTTATTTACAGCATCTGAGACTGAGACTGGGTCAAGCCCTGCTCCCCCCCCGATTCCCCTGTTACCGATGTCCCTGAAACCCCATCACTGCCACCAGGGTCTGTGATGGCTGACCATGTCACCCCACCTGTAGTCCAAGCCATGAGGCTGGACTTATCTGTTGCCCCCTTCGATGGGCAGAAAAGGAACTTCCGCACGTTCCTCTGGTCAATTCACCTCCTGTTTATGGTGAATCTGACAGTCTATGCCATGGACCTGGCAAAGGTCCTTTTTGCTCTAAGCAAAATTACTGGAGAGGGATTCACTGCAGAGTGGGCAAACATGAAAGCTGAAGAGATCCTAGAGAGTGGTGAAGCTGGAACCTGGGTGGAGTTTGTGGAGGGAATGAAGTGGGCCTTTGACGACCTGAACGACCGTACAACTGCCCTCACAGACATTGCTGGGTTAAAGCATGGCACCATGACAGCCCCAGAGTTTTTCGCCAAGTTCAAGACAATGTTTCGCCGAGCAGGGATGACAGAGGTAGCCGATTTGGACATTCTAGTCCACTGGTTAGAGCAGAACCTCAGCAGGAAATTGGTGGCGAGGATATACAATGTCTCTCTGATGCCGGGAACCTATGGGGAGTGGAAGGCACTTGCTGAGAGGCTGGATGCCCAGCAGTGACGCTTCGAGGGTGTTGTGGCCCAGCAGAACGCTACCCGCCCTGCCCTGCCCATGGCGAATCGACCCACCCTGCCAACCCATTTCGCTCCGGCCCCACGCCCCTTCCTGGCCCAGCCACTGGCCCGCACCCCTGCCCCTCCCATCATGCCATGTCCGTGCAGTGCTGGTGATGCCATGGTGGTGGACCATGCCCATGCCCCTGGAGTAGTGCGCACTTGCTTCCATTGTGGTCAAGCTGGCCACATGGTGAGAGAGTGTCCGCTCCCAGATGCACGCCCGCAGACCCAGAGGCCACAGCTCCATGCAGGGGAAAGCCCAGCTCGTAATGCTCAAGATTACGAGAATGAGATCGCACTGTTCCGAGACCAGGTGCAGTTGCTTGAGAGAGAAAGGAAGGCTCCTGTTGAGGAGCAGGATTTTGGAGATGAGGCCCAGTAAGTCCAAACTGGAGCCTCGGGAGTAGATACCTCAGCCCCCCTCCCATCCCTGTATCTGCAGCTAGTATCCCTAAATATACTATCTTGCAGTGGAGACACACCCAGATTGGGGCTGAGATGAAGGACAAAGTGGAAACAGAAACCGCTAAGAGCAAAATACCGAAAAGAGAAATGGGGACTAGCAGGAAAGTGGAGCTGACGAAGCACCTTGCAGAGGTGCTGAAGGACACCCTATTGCATATGCCCTGAGAGCTCTCCATCCGGGTGCACCTGGAAGCTCTCAGCACTGGCAAATGGGCTACTACAAAAGCCCTTGTCGACTCAGGCTGCACCAACTGCTTTATGGATTTGGAATGGGCAAAAAAGGTGGGATTAGAACCATCCCTCCTGCTGAATCCAATCACCATGCACAATGTGGATGGGACGCAGAACAGGGATGGAAAAATCCGGTATGGGATAGACTTGCTTGTTGTAGCTGGTGACCACCAGGAGTGGATCCACTTCCTGTTAGGGAAGACCCAGTCCCACATGGTGATCCTTGGGCATGACTGGCTAAAGTGACATAACCCAGAGATCGACTGGGCTAAAGCTGAAGTAAAACTCACCCACTGCCCCCATGCCTGTACCTCTTCCCCACACAGCCGCCCAACTCCCAAATGAGCCCCTGCACCCCCAAAAACGAGTACCCTGGCCTCCGCCAGTATTCCGGACACCCATTTTCTCAATGCTGGCCCCACACCTGATTGGCCCAGTCTCTACCCCACAGTCTTTAGTGAAGCAAAGTGGGATGAGCTCCCCCGCTCCCGCTCCTGCCCTGACTTTGACATTAAAATCGAGTTCAAAACTGATCCTGGGCACCTCTCCACTAAGCTGTACTCATTAACACAGGTGGAGATGGTGGAGATGAACCAATGGGTGGATGAACAGTTAGCATCTGGACGTATCTGACCCTCGAAATCCCTGTATGCAAGCCCTTTCTTCTTCAAACATGAGAAGGACAAGCTGCAGCCGATTATTGACTACTTGAGGCTAAATGCGCATCTGATCAAAGACAAATACCCCCTCCCATGCATCAGAGACACAGTGGATGTGCTTAAGGGTGCGTCTATCTACTCCAAGATAGATGCAAAGGGTGGCTTCCCCTCGATGCAGGTTTGGCCAGAACGCCAGCACCGCTGCGCTTTCCTAACACCTTGCAGACTCTTCGAACCAGCTGTCATGTGGTTTGGGCTGCAGAATGCGCCTGCAACCTTTCAGCACTTCATGAATCATGTGCTGAGAGAAGAGATTGCGGGAGGACATGTCCGGGCCTATGTTGACAATGCCATAGTGTTCACAGAGGACTTGGCTACTCACCAGTACTGGATGGATCGAGTTTTTGAGAAGTTTGGAAAGAATGGGTTGTGCCTCAGACTCAGTAAATGCAAGTTTGAAAAAAGTGAGATCATCTTCCTTGGGATGAAGATCTCTCACAACTGCTTGGAACACAATCCGGCAAAGGGTGAAGCAGTGCGAAACTGGCCACAACCTAGGAATGTGAAGGATGTGCAGAGGTTTAACGGGATGCTGAACTACCTCCATCGGCACATCCCAAATCTCTTAGCCTGAGCCAAACCCTTATTCCGGCTGACTGGGAAGGTTCCATGGAAATGGGAAGTGGAGGAGGAAATGGCCTTCCAGGATCTGCCTAGCACTCATATTGGCACCTGTCTTGGCTCTACGACAAGACAAAGGGAGATGGAAGGTAGAGATGGACGTGAGTAACCTAGTGACTGGTGGAGTGCTCTCACAGCAGCAGATGGATGGGACCTGGAAAGTGGTGGACTACATCTCCCAAGCCCTCACTGCAGCCAAGAAGAATTATGACGTGTATGACAAAGAGTTCTTGGCAGTAATTCAGGCACTTCACAAGTGGCGGGCATACCTCATTGGAGTGGAAGAGATGATTGAGATCTGGACAGACTATGCAAACCTCCAGTACTTCTGAAAACCCCAGAAGCTGAAGCCAAGGCAGGTCCATTGGGTTGGTGAGCTCCAGTGCTTTGACTTCGAGATCAAGTACCACACTGGAAAATTGAACACAAAGGCAGATGCACTCTTGCGGAGGCCGGACTCTGGAGAAATGGTGGAGGAGGATGCGCTGGTGCAAGTCTTCCCAGAAGTGGAGACCCGCACGTCATTCACATCGGAAATGGAGACACTACTCCAGAAAAATAGTGCAGTACATGTGCAGAAGCCAGAAGAGCTGGATGATGAGTGGATGAGAGATCAAATGGGACTCTGGTGGAAGGCCAAAATCACCTGGGTGCCCCCAGAGGCATGTGAGGCAGTGCTCACCTTTGAGCATGACCTTCCCATTGCTGGTCACCCAGGCCCCCAGAAGCTGAGAGCAGCACTGCTGAGGTCCTACTGGTGGGTGGGGATGGTGAAGGATTCGGATTGGTATGTGGGAGGGTGTCAGATGTGCCAGAAAGTGAAGCCTGACCACACTAGGTGTGCTGCTCCGCTCCACCCTCACCCTGTGCCTGAAGGGCCTTGGGCAGTGATCTCTTGGGACATTGTGGGCCCTTTCCCCCTCTCCTGTGGGCACAATGCAATCTTGGTCATTGTCATGAAAGCGTCGTCCGTACTACCAGGCCAGCAAATTTCAATTCTTTAACTTAAGGAACACCATGCAAATCAGGCGAACAAGGGGCTAAACCCCAACTATATATTATCGCAAGATAAGTACAATACTTATCTACACGAAAGAAAGCCAAGACCCCTCTTCATCAAGGGAGGAGCCCGAGGTGCCGTACTCAGACCCCCAAGACTCCTCTTCCCATGACTCATCTGAAGAGTCTGAGAAGTCAGACTCACCCACGAACCCGAGAGCTACCCTCAAGGGATGGGAGGCAAACTGACCATCCCAGATTCCCGCCTCCAGGGCAGCCTCTCGCAGATCTCGCACAGCGCCGAGAGAACCTCCGTCGTCCAGAGTAGGAGACGGGAGGGGGGAATAGGCGGGGGGGAGGTCAACGGTAGGAAGGGAGGGCGACGGAGGAGGCGCCACCAACGGGGTATCCAGAGGTTGGGGATCTGGACCTGGGGACGGTAAGCCGGATGTACAGGACCAGAACCAATCTCAGCCCAATCCTGCCCACCTTGGTACCAAGTACCTTGATCACCCCAAGGGGTGGTGGCCCAAGCAGTTGGCGAGGGAGGGCGGGGAGGAGCCCAGTCCCAATCTATAAAGAATCAGACTTACTGGAGACAGAGAGAAGCAGCTCGGCTAACTCACCATGAGGGTCCTCGAGAAGGTCACAGATACGTCGGTAAGGACCTTGGGTCAAGGAGCAATCCTTGACAAGGTGGGAGGGATCCCCACAGGCGAAGCATCGGTCGAGGACCCAGTAGAGGTCCGCATCGGCAGGGACGAGTTGAACCCACCAGTGGAAGGTATCGCAAGAGAGCTTGATTCCAGTACGAGGAGCGAAGAGGGAGGAGCTGTGGAAGAACTCGACAAGGTGGTGGCCTTGGAAGCACATAGCAGGCAGACTCTGAAGGGACGACGAAAGGAGGAAGACCGTCCTTTTATCCAATAACCGCCACAGACTGATCTCAACCTCGATTGGGCAGACCCCTATCCACCAGACACGATCACCCCTAAGAAGATCTCTGATCAAAGATCAGTTTCACTCGATCACTGCATCACACCGATCGATCAAGTGATCATGACTCAGAACAGCTCGATCACAGATCGGCTAACCCTCCGATCATATCCCCAACAAGATCAGATGCAGCCGACATAATGTAATGCATTGAAGCGGGGACCCTATCTGATCGCAGATGACATCATCATCACAAAGATCCCAACAAAGATCGACACTGCTCGGACTCATCATTCCAGTGCAAGCGCGCAGCTTTCCTGATCATCTATCAGATTCCGATATTTAATCAATGACTCATACATCACGTACAGCCCATAGCTAGAGTATATAAGACCTGGGACCAGCCCACATGTACCCTAGCTTCGATCTTTTCGTCTATACACTTACTTGAGAGACCTCAACTAAGTCTGACAGCAAACGTCGCTGCTGAGAACTTCGCACTGGAAGGATTCGTCTTCCCACCCTTAAGGTCGCAAGTCATCCCTCCTGAGAGTTTCACCAGCCACCCATCGATTGAGCAGAACCTCTATCGGTTCGAGTATTACCAAAGGTATACAAGGACCTGGATAAAGGACCGACTACTCCGAGCCAATCCCCAGACTTATTACCAGACACTTCGACTACTGCAGGAGTATTCCCTGTACATCGAGAGACAAGTCCGCCAGGACTATCGACTAGCATTAGAAACTGAACAGACCCTTCGCTCTACCCTTGCACACCAAAGGGGTTTTGCTGTCACAAGCCCGACACAAGATCGAAGCTCTTCAGTAAGCCTAGAGCGAGAGAGAGAACCGGATTGGGAGACCACAGACACCTCTGAAGAAAGACGAGAGAGACTACCTCGAAGAAGAAGAAGACACGTTGACCCAGACGATTCAGATATCTCTGTTACCAATTTGGAACAGAACGTAGTGGGACGAGTCTTAGACGCCGCAGTATTGTGGACACGACCCTTAGGGAGAGTAATACCCCCCAGAAGCATTCAGAGGAGAACCGCACATCGGAACCTGCAAGTATTATACGCTGCCCAGGAAGGGATAGCAGAGCGAGAAAGAAATCCAGTCATCTCATTTGTACCCGCACTCGAGTTTAAACACCAAGACTACGCCAACCTAGGGTACCCAATCACCTGGCTTGACGCACTCAGAGCAGAAGTACAGATCGAGCATAACCCGGAAGGAAGGATCATAGAGATCATTTGCAGGAACCCGCATGAAAGAAGAAGTCATACCGATGAGCTCCGTTAAAGAAGATATTCCAGGGAGCAAGGGAGGGGCAAAGATTGCCACGGCCTATACAGCAGAAAGACAGACTTCACTTATGGCATCAAGTCTAGAAGAAGATATCTTCAAGAAGGAAAGAGAGTTTGAAGCCAGAATGGCCGCACACAGGGAAGAAGAAGCCACATATAGGGCGAGGATGGGACTACCAGAGGTGGAGACCTCCGTGAGTGCAGAACGAGAATACTTTATACCCAAGCAGGAACCGACAACACCAACACCAGCACCAAAGGGCAAAGGAAGGGTCACCATGTCGACAGATCCCTTCGAAGGAGTAAAGGAAAGCACCACACCTGCAGCAGAGTTTAACCCCTTCACCTTATCAAGAGGGACCGGAAGCAAACCACCAGGTGGAGGCCCACCAGGGAGGGACCCTTCTGGGAGTGAACCGTTCGGGAGGAGACCGCCAGGAGGGGAACCACCAAGTGGGGGCCCACCAGGAGGAGGCCCACCAGGAGGAGGCCCACCAGGAGGAGGCCCACCAGGAGGAGGGTACCCAGGAATGATCGGAATGCCAGAAAGGATAGGAATACCTAAACCACCAAAGCCAACACCCCCTGTCCCATTTGATGGAGAGCGAGAGAACTGGGGACCATTCGTGGTGCAGGCATACCTATATTTCGCAGCATACCCATTCTATTTTGGAACCGGTCAAGACGAAGCGAGGTGCCTACAGTTCCTGCGATGGTTTGAAGGACCTGTAGTAAAGACTTGGGCCTATGGATTATTGACAACAATAGGGACCCCGCAGCCACATCCCTTTCTCAGTGATTGGAACGCGCTCCTCGAGGAAGCTGCCAAACTCTGGGGTCCCATCAATGAACCACAGATGGCCAGAACAAAGCTCAGGGAACTCAGACAGGAGAAGACAGTATCTGAGTACCATGCCATGTTCACCAGATGGTCAGTACCAAGTGGATACAATGAAATCGCCTTAGGAGAAATGTTCTACCACGGATTGAAACCAGCAATCAAGGATCTCCTGGTGCATGTCGAGAGACCAGAGACGGTGTCCGGACTGCTTGGAGTGGCCATTCAGTATGAACAGAGTATCCTAACAAGAATCAGAGAAAGGGGACCAGTCTGGAAGATGCCCAGACAACCCTTCAAAGGAGAGACAGCTAGGGGAGACATGAACAGAGTAGCGATCAAAGCCTCCAGACTCGCCCCAGCAGAACGGATGAGACGACTCAAAGAAGGAACATGTTTTATTTGCGACCAGAAAGGACACCTGGCTCGCGAGTGTCCTCAACGACAGAAAATGCAAATCCGAGGAACAGCAAACGAAGAAACCAAGAAAGAAGAGGATTTTCAGGAAGGTTGAAGGGAGAACCCACAAACTCTTTGACCTATAGTACCCCAGAGTCTGCACCTGTATTTATTCGATCAGTCCCAAATGATGACCATATTTATCTTGACATCATGCTGGAGACTGAGAGAATAAATACTAAGGTAAGGGCACTGGTGGACAGTGGGGCCTCAAGTCTGTTCATATCCCCAAGACTGGCCAAGCGATTCAGGCGACAGCACCTCAGAAAGGCAATTTCCCTGACCAATATTGATGGGACCCCTAACCAGATCGGGAAGATCACCCATCAAGTGAAGGCGACCCTGAAGGCACAGGGGCATGAATCAAAGGAGAACCTATTGATAGCAGACATAGGGGTCGAAGACGTCATCATAGGAATCGACTGGTTGAGGAGACACAACCCAACCATAGATTGGAGGACAGGGAAGTTCACATTCTCCAAGTGCCCGGTGAGCTGCACGAAAGAGAAAGGGAGGCGCTATACCCCAGTGACAATGAGCTTTGGAGGAATAAATGCAAAGGACACCTTTCAGAGGTTGATGAAGGAATTCGAGGACACCACTGAATGTCTAGAGGGAGAAGAAGAAGAACCCAATGAAGATGACCAACCCGAAGAGGGAGACCAAGTGTTCGAGGTTACGGATACAGAAAGGATCATGCAAATTGCGGCAGGGTTTACCAAGTCACAGCAAATAGCAGAGCAGGTACTTCGACAAGAGAAGGTACGGACGTTCGAAGAAATGGTACCCAAGGAGTTTCGAAGGTACAGGAAGGTGTTCGAACAAAAGGCATCAGAACGCCTCCCCGAGAGGAAACCATGGGACCACGCAATAAACTTGGAGGAAGGAGCGCCCTTACCTAACTCCAAGAAGTACGCCATGTCCCCAAAAGAAAGAGAAGCCTTGATGGAGTACTTGAACGAGAACCTAGCCAAAGGGTACATCAGGAAGTCAGAAGGACCAGGGTCACCAGCAGCCTCACCAGTGTTCTTCATCAAGAAAAAGGATGGTAGCCTGAGGTTAGTGGTTGATTATAGGAAGCTGAATGCAATTACCATCAAAGATCGATTCCCACTACCCTTGACTCAGACCTTACTTGACAAGCTGGCCTTGGCCTATTACTTCACGGCCTTGGATTTACGGTGGGGATACAATAACGTCCGGGTAAGGAAAGGAGACCAGTACAAGGCTGCCTTCGTGACTGAGGAAGGATTGTATGAACCGGAGGTTATGGGGTTCGGACTGTGTAATGCCCCGGCAACCTTCCAACGGATGATGCACGACATATTCCAAGATATGGCCAACGTGGTGGTATACCTGGACGACATCCTGATATTCTCAGAGACAAGAGAGGAGCATGTGACGACAGTCCTGGAGGTGCTTCGACGACTACAAGAGAATGACCTATTCTGTAAACCAGAGAAGTGCAAGTTCTTCCGTGGGGAGACGGAATACTTAGGGTTTTTGATTTCACACAATCAAATCAGAATGGATCCAGCAAAGGTACAGGCGATCATGGACTGGCCAGAACCAACAACTGTGAAGGGGATACAGGAAGTCTTGGGGTTCGGCAATTTCTACCGAAGGTTTATCAAAGGGTACTCTGAACAGGTCAGACCTTTGACTAGTCTATTGAAGAAAGGGAAGGTCTTTGAATGGGGAGAGGAACAAAGACAAGCATTCAGACAGTACAAGGATAAGTTCAAGGACGCCCCTGTCTTGATCATCCCAAATCCGGAGGAGCCCTATGTAGTGGAGTGTGATGCTTCAGACTTTGCAGTCGGAGCAGTGTTGTCACAGAAGGGAGAGGATGGGAATGTGCACCCGATAGCCTTCATGTCAAAAGCAATGAATGCCGCCGAAAGAAACTACCAGATTTACGACAAGGAGCTACTGGCTATCATTCTGGCGCTTAAGCAGTGGCGACATTACTTGGAAGGGGCACGACACAGGGTAACCATTCTATCTGACCATCAGAACTTGCAGTACTTTGGGGGAGCACAGACACTCACCCGGAGACAGGCGAGGTGGGGTTTATTCCTGACACGATTTGACTACGAGATCAAGCATCGACCTGGACGACTGGGAGGGAAGCCAGACAAACTATCACGGAGGCCCGACCATAAGCCAGAAACCCCAGACAACCAAGGATGGCAGGTCCTACAGCTGAACTCCCCAGAGGTGCTACAACCAGAAAGGATTAGGATCTGTGCCATGAAGAGAGGACATGCTTCAAGCCTCCAGGATCACCCTATTCGGAAACGAATTAGGAAGGAAGTAGAATACGACCCGGAGGTGATGGAAGCAATGAAACTCCTGAAGATGGGACCAAGGCAACTGCGAAAAGGACTGGAAGATTGGAACCTGGAAGATGGGTTGCTACTCTTTCAGGGGAAGGTATGCGTACCAGACAACCCAGGGATACGAAGAGATCTGGTTAAACTGCACCACGACTCACTAGAAGTAGGCCATCCAGGGGTCTACAAGACAATGGAACTTATTTCCCGGAACTACTGGTGGCCAGGGATGACCAGGTACATCAAGCATTACGTAGAAACCTGCGACACCTGCAATCGGAAGAAGAACTGGGCGCAGAAGCCCAGAGGGGAACTTCGACCCATTCCACCAGCAGAACGACCTTGGCAGGTGGCCACCAATGACTTCATCGTGGAATTACCTAAGTCGGCAGGATACGATGGAATTTGGGTGGTAGCAGACCATCTAACCAAGGAGGCACATTTCATTCCAGTCAAGTCAGACATTGACACAGAAGAGACCATTGACTTGTATTTACAGCATATCTGGAAGCTGCATGGAGTCCCAGAGAAGATGATCTCAGACCGAGGAACACAATTCACATCCAAGCTGATGAGAGGAGTGTTCAAGAAGTTAGGTGTACAGGGGGCCTATTCCACTGCATACCACCCACAGACAGATGGACAGACCGAGCGAATCAATCAGACCTTAAAGCAATACTTACGACTCTTCTGTCGCTATCGACAGAATGACTGGAGCCACTACCTGCCAATGGCAGAATTCGCCTACAACAACAATGTTAACACCACCACTAAGCAATCTCCCTTCTATGCTGCGAGGGGATATCATCCAAGGATGACATTTGACACAGGAAAGGATACAGGGGTACCCAAGGCGGAGGAAGTAGTCAGCCATCTCCATCAGGTACAGGACGAACTGAGAGCAGCTATGAAGCTGTCTCAGGAACAAATGGCGCGGTACTACGACAAGGACCGTCAGAAAGAATCACCATTTAAACTAGGACAGAAGGTGTGGTTAGATGCCAGAAATATCACCACCACCGCCCCCAGTAAGACACTGGCCGATCGACGACTAGGACCATTTGAAGTCATTGAAGTTCTCTCTGACGTCAACTACAAATTGGAGCTACCAGCCTCGATTCGGGTCCACCCAGTGTTTCACATCTCCCTGCTATATCCATACGAAGAATCAATGATTCCAGGACGAGTAGAACCCCCACCACCACCAGTGGAAGTGGAGGGAGAGGAGGAGTACGAGATTGGTGAAATCAAGGATGGACGGCTATGGCGAAGTCAGAAACAGTACCTAGTCGGATGGGAAGGATATGGACCAAACGAAGACATGTGGAAACCAGAGAAGGAATTGGGACACGCGGAAGAGGCAATCAGACACTTTCATGACACCCATCCAGAGTTCGTCTGGATGACTGCTAAGAGGAGGAAGGCCCGTGGTTCATCCTCGAAAATCTCCGGTGAAGCTTAAGAGAGAGGGTCGTGTCATGAAAGCGTCGTCCGTACTACCAGGCCAGCAAATTTCAATTCTTTAACTTAAGGAACACCATGCAAATCAGGCGAACAAGGGGCTAAACCCCAACTATATATTATCGCAAGATAAGTACAATACTTATCTACACGAAAGAAAGCCAAGACCCCTCTTCATCAAGGGAGGAGCCCGAGGTGCCGTACTCAGACCCCCAAGACTCCTCTTCCCATGACTCATCTGAAGAGTCTGAGAAGTCAGACTCACCCACGAACCCGAGAGCTACCCTCAAGGGATGGGAGGCAAACTGACCATCCCAGATTCCCGCCTCCAGGGCAGCCTCTCGCAGATCTCGCACAGCGCCGAGAGAACCTCCGTCGTCCAGAGTAGGAGACGGGAGGGGGGAATAGGCGGGGGGGAGGTCAACGGTAGGAAGGGAGGGCGACGGAGGAGGCGCCACCAACGGGGTATCCAGAGGTTGGGGATCTGGACCTGGGGACGGTAAGCCGGATGTACAGGACCAGAACCAATCTCAGCCCAATCCTGCCCACCTTGGTACCAAGTACCTTGATCACCCCAAGGGGTGGTGGCCCAAGCAGTTGGCGAGGGAGGGCGGGGAGGAGCCCAGTCCCAATCTATAAAGAATCAGACTTACTGGAGACAGAGAGAAGCAGCTCGGCTAACTCACCATGAGGGTCCTCGAGAAGGTCACAGATACGTCGGTAAGGACCTTGGGTCAAGGAGCAATCCTTGACAAGGTGGGAGGGATCCCCACAGGCGAAGCATCGGTCGAGGACCCAGTAGAGGTCCGCATCGGCAGGGACGAGTTGAACCCACCAGTGGAAGGTATCGCAAGAGAGCTTGATTCCAGTACGAGGAGCGAAGAGGGAGGAGCTGTGGAAGAACTCGACAAGGTGGTGGCCTTGGAAGCACATAGCAGGCAGACTCTGAAGGGACGACGAAAGGAGGAAGACCGTCCTTTTATCCAATAACCGCCACAGACTGATCTCAACCTCGATTGGGCAGACCCCTATCCACCAGACACGATCACCCCTAAGAAGATCTCTGATCAAAGATCAGTTTCACTCGATCACTGCATCACACCGATCGATCAAGTGATCATGACTCAGAACAGCTCGATCACAGATCGGCTAACCCTCCGATCATATCCCCAACAAGATCAGATGCAGCCGACATAATGTAATGCATTGAAGCGGGGACCCTATCTGATCGCAGATGACATCATCATCACAAAGATCCCAACAAAGATTGACACTGCTCGGACTCATCATTCCAGTGCAAGCGCGCAGCTTTCCTGATCATCTATCAGATTCCGATATTTAATCAATGACTCATACATCACGTACAGCCCATAGCTAGAGTATATAAGACCTGGGACCAGCCCACATGTACCCTAGCTTCGATCTTTTCGTCTATACACTTACTTGAGAGACCTCAACTAAGTCTGACAGCAAACGTCGCTGCTGAGAACTTCGCACTGGAAGGATTCGTCTTCCCACCCTTAAGGTCGCAAGTCATCCCTCCTGAGAGTTTCACCAGCCACCCATCGATTGAGCAGAACCTCTATCGGTTCGAGTATTACCAAAGGTATACAAGGACCTGGATAAAGGACCGACTACTCCGAGCCAATCCCCAGACTTATTACCAGACACTTCGACTACTGCAGGAGTATTCCCTGTACATCGAGAGACAAGTCCGCCAGGACTATCGACTAGCATTAGAAACTGAACAGACCCTTCGCTCTACCCTTGCACACCAAAGGGGTTTTGCTGTCACAAGCCCGACAGTCATTGTGGACAAGTTCACAAAGTGGACCCTCATCGAGGCTATCAGCCTTGACCTCACTGGACTTGGTGCCACTCATATCCTCCGTGACTGGGTCTTCCATGACCATGGAGTTCTGCAGAAAGTTGTGAGTGACTGGGGCACCCAGTTTGTGTCTAGGTTCATGAAGGAGTTCTATGGGATGATTGGAGTTAAGGCAAACCTGAGTACAGCCTTCCACCCCCAGACAGATGGACAGACGGAACAGGTCAACCAGGAGGTTGAGGTGTATCTCCAGGCCTATGTGGACCACCTACAGGACGACTGGGCAGAATGGCTGTCTACGGCTGAGTTTGCGCTCAATAACCAGGAGCATTCAGCCACTGGATTCATGCCCTTCTACCTAGAGTATGGCCGGCACCCATGGAATGGAGGAATTCGGCCACCCTCGGAAGTAAACCCTGTGGCAGACGAATGGATGGCCAAGCTCACAGAGACCTGAAGAGCAGCCAGGGAAGTGATGGCGAAGGCAGCAGATGCAATGAAAGCCAGTTATGATAAGGGAAAGCAGCCAAGTCGAGAATATGGGAAAGGGGACTTAGTCTGGCTGGACACCTGAAACTTGAAAATGGACTGGCCATCCAAGAAACTTGATAACAAGCAGGCAGGACCCTTCATCATTGAGGAGAAGGTGGGACCAGCAGCATATCAGCTCAAGCTCCCTTGAGCCTGGCGCATACACCAGGTCTTCAATGAAGTGCTGCTCACCCCATACACTGCTCCCTCCTTCCCCTCTCAGAACCTACCTCTGCCCACAATCGATGACAACCACTTGGAGTATGATGTTGAGGCCATTCTTGATGTCAAGAAGGTTGGATGGGGGGTGAAGTATTTGGTGAAGTGGTTGGGATATCTGGTGGAGGAGAACACATGGGAACCTCATCACAACCTCACTAACATCATGCTGTTGCTCTGAGACTTCTTCCAGCAACACCCTGACAAGGCGAAGTTGGCAGGTCAAGATGCCCAGCCTTAAGAGGGGGGTGATGTCAGGATCGCTTACATAAGCATGTAACAAAGGTCAGGATAGGATTGCAAGAGAGCTGCGGGAGGATTGCGGGAAAGTCATGTGACTGGAACGGGCACCGGATTAGGTAATGGTGCGTCACGTGACCCAGGCCTCGGGCGCATCACATGACGTCTGGGGTCCGAGCGTGGGAACGCCAGCAACTCCCGGGGTTCCCACTATATATACTGCGACTTGTCCTTACTTGTACCCTTTTCCCCTTATGTTAGTATCGTCATCATCAACCTTATGTTAAGCTGTGTGAAGCGTGAGACTAAGTGTGACAATAGATCCCTGGGAGACTAGGTTTCTGAGGAAGAGGACTTGCATTCACTCGAATTCGCACTTCAAGGGCTTGACTGTGAGGTGGTTCTCCTTGAGGACTCAGAAAACTTGTCTCATAAGGTCGTGAAGCTTGTCTAGGGAATTGGAAGTGATCAGGATATTGTCGATGTAGACAAATACTTGTCCAGTCACAACAAGTCTTGAGAAGATCTTGTCCATGAATCCCTGGAAGATAGCCGGTCCATTAGACACTCCGAAAGGCATTACCCTGTAAGCAAATTGTCTGAATTCGCAAATAAAGGCCAGGAGTCGCTCGGTTTCCATCAACATGCAGATATTGTTAAACCCAATTCAGATGTCAATCTTGTTATAGTACTTGAACTTCCGAAGGCAATCGTAGATATTTTGAATGAGCGGGAGCGGGTAAGCGATCTTCTCTGTGACCTTGTTCAATTCATGGTAGTCAACCACTGGGTGGAGCTTGTCCCCTTCATTCTTGAAAAACAATGGGGAAGCCCAGGGGGATTGCGTAGGGAAGATACGTCCAGTCGCAAGGTTTTCATTGAGCCATTTACAAAGTTCCTTGTGATAGGCTTTCGGGATTGGGTAGATTGAGGAGCAGTAAGGCCAGGAACCAGGGGTCAGCTTGATATCTATGTTGATATCAAGATGGTGTGGGGGTAGACAATTGTAGTATTCCTCTCCAAATACTCGCAGGAAAATCGTGGGCCAATCGGGTGGAGTGGCGGCGACGGAACGAACAATGGAGCAGGCGCAGTCCTTACATCAATGGAATTCCATTGTCCTCTTTTGCCAGTCAATGAGGGGGTTGTGTTTCCGGAGCCAATTGTCGCTGAGGGTGAGGTCGAAGGTACTATAGTTACCCACATAGCACTCTATAACCTTGCGATGTCCATGTCCAAATTTGATCATGACCTTGACCATGTGTGTAATCATCCCTAAAGAGTTCATGGTTCCATCTGCATTATGAGTGGCCATAAGCTGTTTCAGGGGGATGTGGGGAAAATGATTTTGTTTGGGAAAGGAGGCGTCCATGACAGAGGAAGTAGCACCACTATTGATGAGGGTTTATGCGGTGGTGAATCACAGAGGGTTGGTGGGGTGAGAGACTTTTACTCAGAACTCGAGTTGGGAGGTCTTGGGACTCCCCTGGATCTTTACAGACCTCAAGAGCAGAGAGGGTGAAGAATCAGAAGTGGTATTGGTCACGGTAGATAGTACAGAGGGGGAGGGGGAGGGGGATGACTCAGGCAGGGAGGCAGCTCTTTTCATTCCTTGCCTTCTACAAAATCCTTCTGCAATGCTTTTAATGCCTCAAGCTCCTTGCTTGGATCTCAACCATGTTGCAGAGTTGAGCCACCAGGGCTTCAAGCTCATCGGGGACATTAGGCATAACAGTGTCGGTCATGTGGACTTCCAAGTGGGTGACTCATGGGATTCAGTGAGGTTCGGGACAGTTCCTCACAAGGTGTCCAGGCTTGTGGCAGTTGTAGCAGTCGCCATGGGAAAGGATGCGGTCGACTTGCATCGCATTAGGATCGTGTTGAGGGGGTGCGGAAGGTCGCGGGGGCGGGCGATTGGGAGGTTTGACATAGATGATGGTCCGGGCAGGGTGCATGGCACCACGATGTTCGAGCATCATGTCGATGGTGATAGCCTTCCTCTTCCAGGCAGAGTAGTTGGGGGGAAGTGAGGCACTGGCATATATGGTCAGTTATGGCGAAGTTGAGGGTGGGTTTGAGGAGGGTGATGAGGAGGTCTCTGTGAGTTTCCTCCGAAAGTTCGGCCTTTGCGACCAGCTGGTCAAATTCTGTTAGGAACTCATTGACTGGTCACTTGATCTTTCCAAGCTTCAAATAGGCGCTTTCTTTCTCTACCAAGTTAGCGAACTTGGCGTCTAGTCTTGCCCTGAAGGCGACCCAGGTGGGGCAGGAGGCGGGGTTCATGACTATCCTTTTGACCACAGAGTTCGCCCATTCCTTGGCATAACCTCCGCACATTTGATTCAAGGAGAACAAGACCTTTTTTATGTCCATAATGAATTGTTCCCCATCTGAGAGGAAAATAGTGTTGAGTTGCTGGATGAAGGTCTGGTAAGTGCATTTATCCCCATTGAAGGGGGCGAGGGAAAGTCTGCTAGACATCGTATCCAAATACTTTGTCATCAATGTCTGGGAGTTCCATGGAATCTGAGGAGAAGGAGATGGAGGAGACTGATGAGACTGATGAGGGGGAGAGGGTGTCAGGATCGCTTACATAAGCAGGTTGGAAAGGCCAAGAAAGGATCGCAAAAGAGTTGCGGGAAGTTTGCGGATGAGTCACATGACCCAAACGGGTGGTGGATTACATAATGGGAAAATCACATGACCCGGGCCTGGACGCATCACGTGACGCACGGGGTCCGAGCGTGGAAATGCCGGCAACTCCCGAAGCGTTCACTATATATACCATGTCGTTTTCTTACTTGTACCCTTTTCCCCTTATGTTAGTATCATCATCATCGACCTTACGTTAAGTTGTGTGAACCGTGAGACTAAGTCTGACACAATACTAACATCCACCCCTGTCCGCCCTAGCCCTGTGTCCTAACCCGGCTAGCCTGGACCCCTATCTCAAACTGTCACACTCTGTGACAGCTTATCCCCCTCATCCTCTTTCTCTTTACCCTGCCCACGGTGTGCAACAGAACTGTGTGAAATTTTTACTGTGTGTAGATACACGTGACCAGACCCAGAGGAAGTCTACTGTGACCCTCCCCAAGAGACACCGAGTGCCAAAGGCCCGGAACTTTGCTTTACAGCTACGTACCAGTGAATTGTGTAGTGTACAGGGCATGGAAAGGCCCTATACATAGTTTTTCTGTAGTTTCCTGGTCCAGTGGACAGGGCCCTTGCTCTGTGACCATTGTCAGAAGGGCACACGGGCAACTCACTAGGAGTTGTGGAGTGACCACCTGGGACACCATTCAGGCCCCACACTAGCAACAAGTTTTATAGAATAAGAGTTCTATAAGTACCTAGATACATAGAGAGCAGCCTGAGAGGACAGGACTGCTAAGAGATCGAAGAAATCCTGAGTGCCCGAGGCCCGGAATTTTATTTACAGTGTCTGCGTCCGAGACTGGGTCAAGCCCAGCTCCCCCCCGATTCCCCCGTTACTGACGTCCCCGAAACCCCATCACCACCACCAGGGTCTGTGATGGCTGACCACGTCGCCCCACCTGCAGCCCAACCAATGAGGCTTGACTTATCTGTTGCCCCCTTCAATGGGCAGAAAAAGAATTTCCGCACATTCCTCCATTCGCTTCGCCTCCAGTTTATGGCGAATCTGGTTATCTATGCCACGGACCCAGCAAAGGTCCTCTACACCCTCAGCAAGATCACTGGGGATGGGTTTGCTGCTGAGTGGGCAAATATGAAAGGAGAAGAGATCCTGGGAAATGATGAGGCTGGATCCTGGGTAGACTTCGTGGAGGAGATGAAACGGGCACCTGATGACCCGAATGACCATGTGACTGCCCTCGCAGACATTGCGAGGCTGAAACAGGCCTCTGCGACAGCCCCAGAGTTCTTTGCAAAGTTCGAGACACTGTTCCGCCGAGCAGGAATGGCCGAGGCAGCTGATTCGGATATCTTGGTTCACTGGCTAGAGTTGAACCTGAGTAGGAGATTGGTGGGGAAGATCTATAGCGTCTCACCGATGCCCGAGACCTATGTGGAGTGGAAGGCACTAGCAGAAAAACTTGATGCCCAGCAGCACCGCCTTGATGGAGTCATCACGCAGCAGAATTCCGTCCGCCCAGCTCTGCCCATAGCCAGCCGACCCCTCCCCCAGTCACCCCAGCCCCCCTTCGTCCCTGTGTCCGCAGTGAGTATACCCAAATATACAATCTTGCAGCAGAGACATACCCGAATTGAGGCTGAGGAGAAGGACAAAGCGGAAACGGAAACCGCTAAGAGTGAAATACTGAAAAGAGAAAAGGGGACTAGCAGCAAAGTGGAGCCAACAAAGCGCCTTACAGAGGTGCTGAAGGACACCCTATTGCGTATGCCCCAAGAGCTCTCCATCCAGGTGCACCTGGAGGCTCTCAGCACTGGCAAAGGGGCAACTACAAAAGCCCTTGTCGACTCAGGCTGCACCAACTGCTTTATGGACTTGGAGTGGGCGAAAAAAGTGGGATTGGAACCATCTCCCTTGCTGAATCCAATCACCATGTATAATGTGGATGGAACACAGAACAGAGATGGTAAGATCTGGTATGGGATGGAGCTGCTTGTGACGGTTGGCGACCACCAGGAGCGGATCCACTTCCTGCTAGGGAAGACCCAGTCCCACACGGTGATCCTTGGGCATGATTGGCTAAAGCAACATAATCCAGAGATTGACTGGGTGAAAGCTGAAGTAAGGCTCACCCGCTGCCCCAACACCTGTGCCCCCTCCCCACACAGCCACCAGTCCCCTGTTCGACCCTCAGTTCCACCAAAAGCAAGTACCCTGGCCTCGGCCAGTATCCTGGACACCCATTTTCCCAACACTGGCCCTACCCCTGATTGGCCCAGCCGCTACCCTTTGGTTTTTAGTGAAGCAAAGTGGGATGAGCTCCCCCACTCCTGCCCTGACTTTGATATCAAAATCGAGTTTAAAACAGACCCTGGACACCTCTCCTCTAAGCTATACTCTCTGACGCGAGAAGAGATGGTGGAAATGAATCGCTGGGTGGATGAGCAGCTAGCTTCTGGATGAATCCGACCTTCGAAGTCCCCGTATGCGAGCCCCTTCTTCTTCAAACGTGAGAAGGACAAGCTGCGGCCGATTATCGATTACTCTAGGCTGAACTTGTATCTAATCAAAGACAAGTACCCCCTCCCCCTCATATGAGACACTGTGGATGTGTTAAAGGGGGCGACCATCTATTCCAAGATTGATGCAAAGGGAGGTTTCCCATCGATGCAGGTCTGGCCAGAACATCAGCACCGCTGTGCTTTCCTAACGCCTCGTGGACTCTTCAAACCAGCAGTTATGTGGTTTGGGCTGCAGAATGCGCCTGCAACCTTCCAGCGCTTCATGAACCATGTGTTGAGGGAAGAGATTGCAGGGGGGCATGTCCGAGCCTATGTCGATGATGTTATTGTGTTTGCAGAGGATTTGGCTACACATTGGTATTGGATGGATTGGGTCTTGAAGAAGTTTGGGGAGAATGGCCTGTGTCTCAGACTCAGCAAGTGCGAGTTCGAGAAGAGTGAGGTTTTCTTCCTGGGGATGAAGATCTCCCACAACCATCTAGAGCATGACCCAGCTAAAGGTGCGGCGATCCGTAACTGGCCCAGACCGAAGAATGTGAAAGAGGTACAAAGATTCAACGGGATGCTGAACTACCTCCGCCGGCACATCCCGAACCTCTCTGCCTGGGCAAAACCACTCTTCCGGCTGACAGGGAAAGTCCCGTGGAGATGGGAGGAGGAGGAGGAAGCAGCCTTCCAAGATCTCCGCCTGGCACTAGTATCAGCCCCGGTCTTGGCTCTGCCACAAGACAAAGGGAGATGGAAGGTAGAAACAGATGCAAGCAACTTGGCGACTGGAGGAGTTCTCTCGCAGCAGCAGGTGGATGGGACTTGGAGAGTTGTAGACTATATCTCCAAGGCCCTCACTGCAGCTGAGAAGAATTATGACGTGTATGACAAGGAGTTCCTGGCTGTAATCCGGGCACTACGCAAGTGGCAGGCTTACCTGATTGGGGTGGAAGAGACTATCAAAATCTGGATGGACCATGCTAACCTCCAGTACTTCCGGAAGCCCCAGAAGTTGAAACCAAGGCAGGTCTGTTGGGTTGGAGAGCTCCAGTGCTTTGACTTCAAGATCAAGTACTGTACTGGGAAGTCAAACACGAAAGCTGATGCACTCTCACGGAGGCCAGATTATGGAGAGATGGTGGAGGAGGATGCACCAGTACAGGTCTTCCCAGAGGCTGAGACCTGGACATCGTTCACATCGGAGATGGAGACGCTACTCCAGAAAAACAGCGCGGTATATGTGCAGAAGCCGGAGGAGCTTGATGATGAGTGGACGAGAGATCAGATGGGACTCTGGCGGAAGGCAGAAATCACTTGGGTGCCCCCAGAAGCACGTGAGGCAGTGCTCACCTTTGAGCATGACCTCCCCATCGCAGGGCACCCTGGTCCACGGAAACTGAGGGCGGCTCTGCTGAGGTCCTACTGGTGGGTGGGCATGGTGAAGGATTCCAATCAGTATGCGAGACATGCCAACGAATCAAGCCTGATCATACCAGGCGCGCTGCTCTGCTCCATCCGCACCCTGTCCCTGAGAGCCCCTGGGCAGTCATCTCTTGGGACATTGTTGGGCCTTTCCCCCTCTCACGTGGTCACAATGCGATCCTTGTCATTGTCGACAAGTTTACAAAACGAACTCTCATCGAAGCCATTGGCCTTGACTTCACGGGACTTGGTGCTGCTCAGATCCTTCGAGACCAGGTCTTCCGCGACCATGGAGTCCCGCAGAAAGTTGTGAGTGACCGGGGAACCCAATTCGTGTCCAGATTCATGAGGGAGTTCTATGGGATGATTGGAGTTAAGGCGAACCTGAGCACTGCCTTCCACCCACAAACAGATGGACAGACAGAGCGGGTCAATCAGGAGGTTGAAGTGTATCTCCAGGCCTATGTTGACCATCTGCAGGATGATTGGGCAGAGTGGCTATCCACAGCCGAATTCGCGCTCAATAACCGTGAGCACTCAGCCACCGGATTCACACCTTTCTATCTGGAGTATGGCCAGCACCCTTGGAATGGTGGTATCCGGCCGCCCTCTGAAGTGAACCCTGCAGCAGACAAGTGGATGGCCAAGCTCACGGAATCCCGAAGAGCAGCCAGGGATGCAATGGGGAAGGCGGCAGATGCGATGAAGGCTAGCTATGATAAAGGAAAGCACCCGAGTCGTGAATACTCAAAGGGGGACTTAGTCTGGCTGGATACCTGGAACCTGAAAATGGATCAACCATCCAAGAAGCTTGACAACAAGTGGGCTGGACCCTTCACTATCGAAGAGAAGGTTGGACCAGCAGCATACCGACTCAAGCTCCCCCGAGCATGGTGCATTCACTGGGTTTTCAATGAGTTGCTACTCACCCTGTATATTGCTCCCTCATTCCCTTCCCAGAACTTGCCTCCACCCCCACCCCCCACGATTGACGACGACCACTTGGAGTATGAGGTGGAGGAAATTCTTGATGTCAAGAAGGTTGGACGGGGAGTGGAGTATTTGGTGAAGTGGTTAGGATACCCTGCAGAGGAGAACACCTGGGAACCTCGTCGCAACCTCACTAACGTTGCACTGTTGCTCCGGGACTTCTTCCAGCAATACCCTGACAAGGCAAAGTTGGCAGGTCGAGACACCCAGCCTTAAGAGGGGGGTGATGTCAGGATCGCTTACATAAGCAGGTTGGAAAGGCCAAGAAAGGATCGCAAAAGAGTTGCGGGAAGTTTGCAGACGAGTCACGTGACCCAAATGGGTGGTGGATTACATAATGGGAAAATCACGTGACCTGGGCCTGGACGCATCACGTGACGCACAGGGTCCGAGCGTGGGAACGCCGGCAACTCCCGAAGCGTTCGCTATATATACCACGTCGTTTTCTTACTTGTACCCTTTTCCCCTTATGTTAGTATCGTCATCATCGACCTTACGTTAAGTTGTGTGAACAGTGAGACTAAGTCTGACAGAGGGGCTCCGAGGTGGGGATGGTATGGGGAGGGCAAGGGTCGCAGTGGGCAGTGAGCATGCAGGGCTGGTTGAGGGTGTCCTGAAGACTTCGTCCGATATCTGAAGTAGGCCGAGGCCAGGCACTAGGGTAGACTCGGGGGTTGATGGGCGCCCAGGAGACAAGTTGGGGTGGGTGGCGACTGGTGTTGATGATGAGCCATGTGTTGGATGTGCATGCTTGTAGGAGATGGTTGGTTCTGGGTTCGGGCTCAGGGGCATCGGTCTGAACTGAGGCATCAGTGTAGGTAGGGTGTTGTGTGGAAGGAGCGGGCAAGGGTGTTCTCGGCGGGGACTCAACATTTTCGATGTCTTCAACCGTTAGACCTTCTATGGTCTGAGGGATAATTTCTTGATTTAGGGCAAGGGTGAGTAGCTCAGGGAATTCGTCAGGGGTGTAGTTTGGGAATTGTCTCTGCTCACAGATCTCTTGTGAGGTCCAGAGGCTTGGTTTCAGGAAGTGTCTTTCTGAAGAGCAATATACGGTGCTCCATGGGTCCCTTCCTCTTGGAGTGTGGCAACGAGTAAGTGGGGCATTCGGTGTGTCGATGTCGATGAGGCGCAATGTGTAGTGTCGATGTGCTTTCTGTCTGTCAGTAAGTCCTAGCAGTTCGGGGAGATGTTTCTGTCACAAAGATTGGGAATCCAGTTTGTCGATATAGCGAGGGTCATGGCTCCAAGTACTTTAGGCTGGCTGGGCAAGGTGTGGTGGGTGCCGTTCATTGATGTCAGAGTGTTGCAGACACTGAGTTGGGACAAGAGGCAGGGTGAGCTTTTGATATTATGTCATGGTCGATCCAAAATTGGGAGCCCAAAGGTTGTGGTGAGGTCGCAACAAGGTCATGGAGGTCATGTGGTAAGTGGACACTTGGTCTTACTTTGAAGTAGAAAGGTGCAGAGTCTGAGAATATCAAAAGCTAAGGAAAATACAGGCAAGTAGTCTACAAGTACATATATATACTAGGTTCAGTCTCATGGAGACAGTGTAATACAATGTAACTGAGGAAGGCACTCTAAGGGAACAATGGTAGGGAGGGAATGAACATATCCAGGCAACGATCAGGGCGGTGTCATGATGTTGGTGGGGTACAAGGGGTAGGTGAGGGAATGTGAAGCCACCATGGGGAGGGAATAAGGGTGTCAGGGGAATGGGATAGCAGTAACGTAGTAAGTCCAGGGATACAAGGTGGGGATAGGAATGATCATTTGATGGGGCAACGACAGCTGTCACTACAATGACAGGGTGATGGCATCCTGCTTGATGCGCCATCACACAAATGGGCCGTACTGTCAGTCAGTAGTCATGTGAGTCCCATGACTCACTTGATCATGTGACAGGTCATGTGATTGTGACCTTGGGCTGGTCACGTGATGTCACCACAACAAGAAAGGAAATAAAATTTTGGGGTATCAGAGTAAGTGGAGTAAGGTCTAAAGGGAATTGAGAGGTCCAGGCTTGTTTGGATAAGCATGATGGAAGTCCAAAACAGCCTTGGAGGTGTGTATAAGGTGGGGGTGCAGTGGGGCAGCATGCTTGGTACAGTCAGGCTTCATCCGCTGGCAGGTCTCACACCCCTGGGCATACTGATCTGCATCTTTCACCATGTCTGGCAACCAATAACCCTTCACTAGTGCCACTCTCAACTTCTGGGGCCCAGGGTGTCCAGCAGCAGGGAGGTTATGCTCAAACTTGAGGACGGCCTCACAAGCTCCTA
This sequence comes from Clavaria fumosa, assembly GCA_951802425.1. NCBI lineage: Eukaryota > Fungi > Basidiomycota > Agaricomycetes > Agaricales > Clavariaceae > Clavaria > Clavaria fumosa. Next base: position 4,586,082 of record OX637796.1, on the reverse strand, counting down.
GGGGGACCCAAGTGACTATCCCCTTTCACCAGAGTCCAGCACAATCTCGTGTCCACTTGTCATCAAGCTCCTCTGGCTTCTGTGTGTGTACTGTGCTATTTTTCTGGAGTAGCATCTCTATTTCCAATGTGAATGACACACAGACTTCCGTTTCTGGGAAGACCTGCACTGGTGCATCCTCCTCCACCATCTCTCCATAGTCCGGTCTCCGGGAGAGTGCATCTGCCTTTGTGTTCGACTTGCCAGTGCGATACTTTATCTCAAAGTCAAAGCACTGGAGCTCTCCAACCCAACGAACCTGCCTCGGCTTCAACTTCTGGGGCTTCCGGAAGTACTGGAGGTTTGCATGGTCTGTCCAGATCTCGATCATCTCCTCTGCTCCAATGAGGTATGCTCGCCACTCGCGAAGTGCCCGAATCACAGCCAAGAACTCCTTGTCGTACACATCGTAGTTCTTCTCAGCTGCAGTGAGGGCCTTGGAGATATAGTCAACAACTCTCCAGGTTCCATCCGTCTGCTGCTGCGAGAGCACTCCACCAGTTGCCAGATTGCTTGCATCTGTCTCTACCTTCCATCTCCCTTTGTCCTGAGGCAGAGCCAAGACAGGGGCTGATACGAGTGCCTGGCGGAGATCTCGGAAGGCTGCTTCCTCCTCCTCCTCCCATTTCCACGGAACATTCCCAGTCAGCCGGAAGAGTGGCTTTGCCCGGGCAGAAAGATTTGGGATGTGCCGGCGGAGGTAGTTCAGCATCCCATTGAACCTCTGGACATCCTTCACATTCTTAGGACGTGGCCAATCTTGGACTGCCGCACCCTTGGCCGGATCATGCTCTAGTCTGTTGTGGGAGATCTTCATCCCCAGGAAGATGATCTCACTCTTCTCAAACTCGCATTTACTGAGTTTGAGACACAACCCATTCTCTCCAAACTTCCTCAAGACCCGATCCATCCAGTACCGGTGTGTAGCCAAGTCCTCTGCAAACACAATGACATCATCCACATAGGCCCTCACATGTCCTCCTGCAATCTCCTCCCTCAACACATGGTTCATGAAGCGTTGGAAGGTGGCAGGGGCATTCTGCAGTCCAAACCACATGACAGCTGGTTCGAAGAGTCCACGGGGTGTCAGGAAGGCGCAACGGTGCTGGTGCTCGGGCCAGACCTGCATAGATGGGAAACCTCCCTTTGCATCAATCTTAGAGTAGATCGACGCTCCTTTAAGCACATCCACTGTGTCTCAGATGCGGGGGAGGGGGTACTTGTCCTTGATCAGGTGTGCATTCAGCCTCGAGTAGTCGATGATTGGCCGCAGTTTGTCCTTCTCATGTTTGAAGAAGAAGGGGCTGGCATACGGGGATTTCGAGGGCTGGATTCGTCCAGAAGCAAGCTGCTCATCCACCCAACGGTTCATCTCCACCATCTCCTGCCGTGTCAAAGAATACAGCTTGGAGGAGAGGTGCTCAGGGTCCTTTTTGAACTTGATCTTAATATCGAAGTCTGGTCGGGAGCAGGGAAGTTCATCCCACTTTGCTTCACTAAACACCAAAGGGTAGCAGCTGGGCCAATCAGGGGTAGGGCCAGAGTTGGGAAAACGGGTGTCCAGAATACTCGTGGATGCAAGGGTACTCATTTTCAGGGGTGCAGGGGCTCGAGGGGATGGGGAACACTGTGGGGGGCAGCGGGTAAGGCTCAGCTCTGCCTTCTGCCAGTCGATATCCGGGTTATGCCGCTTGAGCCAGTCATGCCCAAGGATGACCTTGTGGGACTGGGTCTTTCCCAGCAGAAAGTGGATCCGCTCCTGGTGGTCACCAACTCTCACCAGCACCTCTATCCCATATCGGACCTTTCCATCCCTGTTCTGTGTCCCATCCACATTATACATGGTGATTGGGTTCAGCAGGAGAGATGGCTCCAGTCCCACTCCTTTCGCCCACTCCAAATCCATGAAGCAGTTGGTGCACCCTGAGTCAACAAGGGCCTTCATTGTGGTCCCTTTGCCAGTGCTGAAAGCCTCCAAGTGCACCTGGATGGCTAGCTCTCGTGGCACATGTTTCCGCACTTCTGGCCGCACTCTGGTTAGGCGCTCTGCCAGTCTCACTTCCTCCTTCACCTCAGCCCCAATTCGGGTATGTCTCCGCTGCAAGATAGTATATTGGGGTATACTTGCAGCAGGCACAGGGACGGAAAGGGGGCTGGCACACTTCTTCTCCCCAGTGGGAGTCCTCCTCTCTCTCTCACACAGCTCTATGCAGGCTCGGAGCCGTGCAATCTCTTTCTCATATCCCTCCGCCATTTGGGGGGCACATGGTGCTGCCCGGGTTTGGGCCCTTGGGACCTGCAGACGCGTATCAGGCAGGGGGCAGAAACGGACAGCATGGCCAGTCTGGTGGCATCGGAAACAACATCTCTCATCAGCAGGGGCCCATCCTCGGGCCATGGCCACATCTGGAGTACACAGCAGAGGGGTCACAAGAGGTCGCGAAACGGTCACGGCAGGTCGCGGTAGGGTCACAGTGGGTCGCGGTGTCCGTTCCATGAGTATCCCATCCAGTCGCCTTTGCTGGGCATCAAGCCTCTCAGCCAGCACCTTCCATTCTCCATATGTCTCTGGCATCGGGGAGACACCATAGATTCTCTCCACCAACCTCCTACTCAGGTTCAACTCCAGCCAATGGACTAGGATTCCTGAGTCCTTCTCTGCACTCAACTTCGCCCGTCGGGACAGCATCTCGAATTTCGCGAAGAACTCTGGTGCTGTCGTGGCACCCTGTTTCAGCCCTGCAATATCAGCAAGGGCAGTCGCACGGTCATTCGGGTCGTCGAATGCGCGCTTCATCTCCTCCACAAACTCTGCCCAGGTTCCGGCCTTGCCACTACCCAGGATCTCTTCCGCCTTCATATTCGCCCACTCTGCAGCGAATCCTTCTCCAGTAATTTTGCTCAGAGCAAAAAGGACCTTCACCAGGTCCACAGCATAGACAGTCGGGTTCGCCATAAACAGGAGGCGAAGGGATCGGAGGAATGTACGGAAGTTCCTTTTCTGCCCATCAAAGGGGGCAACAGATAGGTCAAGCCTCATAGGTTGGGCTACAGGCGGGGCGACATGGTCTGCCATCACAGGCCCTGGATGCTGTAGATAAAGTTCCAGGCCTTGGGCACTCAGGATTTCTTCGATCTCTTAACAGTCCTGTCCTCTTAGGCTGCTCTTCTGTGTACTTATGTACCTATAGAACTCTTATTCTATGAAACTTTTGTTAACGTGGGGCCCAAATGGTGTCCCAGGTGGTCACTCCACAACTCCTAATGAGTTGCCCGTGCGCCCTTCTGACAATGGTCACAGAGCAAGGGCCCTGTCCACTGGACCAGGAAACTACAGAAAGACTATGTAGGGGCCTTTCCTTGCCCTGTACACTACACGATTCACTGGTACGTAGCTGTAAAACAAAGTTCCGGGCCTTGGGCACTCGGTATCACTTGGGGAGGGTCACAGTTGACTTCCTCTGGGTCTGGTCACGTGTATCTACACACAGTAAAAATTTCGCGCGGTTCTGTTACACACCGCGGGCAGGGTAAAGGAGAAGAGGATGATAGGGGCTGAGCTGTGACAACGTGTCACAGTTTGAAATTAAGGGTCCAGGCTAGCCGGGTTAGGACACGGGGCTAGGGCGGACAGGCGGATCTTAGTATTATATCAGACTGGGTCTCACACAACTTAAGCGTAAGGTCATGACAACAATACTAAGATAAGGGGAAAAGAGTACAAAAATGGAAAGGACGCAGTATATATAGCGAGAGCCTCGGGACTTGCCGACTTTCCCACGCTCGGACCCTCAGATCACGTGATGCGCCCAGGCCCAGGTCATGTGATCTTACGATTATGTAATCTGACCACAGCCACAGGTCATGTGACCTTCCAACAACCCTCCCCAGTTTCTCCACAACTGCACTTTGGGATGGCTTACATAAGCGATCCTAACAGCATCTGCCTTTGTGTTTGACTTGCCAGTGCAATACTTTATCTCAAAGTCAAAGCACTGGAGCTCCCCAACCCAACAGACCTGTCTCGGTTTCAACTTCTGGGGCTTCTGGAAGTACTGGAGGTTTGCATGGTCCATCCAGATCTCAATCGTCTCCTCCACTCCAATGAGGTATGCCCACCATTTGTGAAGTGCCCAAATCACAGCTAAGAACTCCTTGTCATACACATCATAGTTCTTCTCAGCTGCAGTGAGGGCCTTGGAGATATAGTCAACAACTCTCCAGGTTCCATCTGTCTGCTGCTGTGAGAGCACTCCACCAGTTGCCAGGTTACTTGCATCTGTCTCTACCTTCCATCTCCCTTTGTCCTGAGGCAGAGCCAAGACCGGGGCTGATACAAGCGCCTGGCGGAGATCTCGGAAGGCTGCTTCCTCCTCCTCCTCCCATTTCCATGGAACATTCCCAGTCAGCTGGAAGAGTGGCTTTGCCATCCATGTATGCTCAGACATGCCCTCCTGCAATCTCCTCCCTCAGCACATGGTTCATGAAACATTGGAAGGTGGCCAGCGCATTCTGCAGTCCAAACCACATGACAGCTGGTTCAAAGAGTCCATGAGGTGTCAAGAAGGCACAGCAGTGCTGGTGCTCCGGCCAGACCTGCATGGATGGGAAACCTCCCTTTGCACTCATACAACTCGTGCACATAAGTATTCAGCTATGGTGCTACTTATGAGACAGGACAGGCCCTAACACATAGGGGCATCATTTCAATATGTTTGCCAAGTCCCACCTGAACCCTGAAGTCCAAATTCCAGCAGGCCTGGAATCCTGACTGACATCTGACCGGACTTCATTCTGACCTCCAACCCTCCAAGCACAATCATAACAGGTACCCATCATCACCAGACTGCTTGGATAAGCATTGTCAAGGACCCACAGTACACCTGGGAAACATGCCCTGTACTGTCCATATGCAAACTGCAGACAGTCCCAATGACTACATCAATACAGATGCCCTGCCCTGTCCATAGGAAAACAGCTGACAGTTGTGAAGACACCATATCAATATGTAAGGCAGACAGGTCAATGCCACACATGTGACTTTTCTAGGTTGTGATCTGTATGGAGTGACATTTCTATCTTGTGATCATGGGATACTTTTACTTCTCATGGTTGTGTATGGAGTGGCTGAGATGTAAATAGGACCAAAAGTGATTTAATGTAATTTTACATAATCAAGTTTTTTGTTAGGACCACACCTCCTTCAATTCTTGACTAAAAATCACGAAAAAATGAGTGGTAGAGAGAGGGTGAGTGGGTCTATAATTCATATGCTGGGGGCATGTCAATCAGATGAGTGGTTGAGGTGTTACAAAATGTTTAATGCAGAAATAAATTTATGTAAGCGAAAATTCCCACGGACCGAGCTTTTTACAGTAATAAGGAGATTTTTTTTTTCCTCGTTTGGCAGTCATACTTTGTCATCAAGACCAAACATGTCGCAGCAAGCCATTGCACATCTTCGACGTAGGACCTTCCTCGGCTTGCACCATGGCAGACGATCCAACAGGTGAAATTCAGATCAATGTCAAAGGTGCGCGCCGTGGCTTTTGAATGCGTTTTACAATGCCTTGAATCCATTTCACAGGCCCAAACGAATTGAAGTTACAGATCGCAATAAGTCCTGACAAACTTGTGCTAGATCTAAAACACGCAATTGCCGCCAAGTCTGATGTTGAGGCAGATCGTCAAAGGTTGATATACTCAGGTATGTTTTCTTTTACCTCATCCAGGTGCTCTCGACTTACGCAATGGTCAGGCCGAGTCCTCAAGGTGAGGTGTATTTTGCCTCCTCGGCTGATCACTTCCTTACAGAAGCATATACTAGGACGAAGATCCACTTTCAGTCTATAAGATTCAGTCTTCGCACACTATTCACATGGTCAAAGGAGCATCACGCACCGTTCCGTCATCCTCACAGCAGTCTTCTGCTTCGCATCCGCTGCCGTCTATGCAAGCAGGCCAGAACCCACATGATCCACTCACCCAACTCAACAGCCATCAGGGATACGGGCTCATGGCTGGATTCAATCCATTTGCAGAGACAGGCCTGAACCAGAATGATCCCAACATGGTGCGCGACTGAGACATTACTCTAGTCGAGAATAATCTAACTCGGTCTCGTTCAAGTTGGCAACTATGATGAGCTCGCCCCAATTTCTTCAGCAGATATCCAGTGTCATGTCCAATCCTGCCGTTCTGGATCAGATTATTGCATCCAACCCTCAACTTGCTGGCATGAGTCCGCAAGTCAGGGAAGTACTCCAAAGCGCCAACTTCAGACAATTGATGTGCGAATATTCCTCATAGACTTCCCCATCCTACTGAAGCTTTCAACAGGTCTAATCCCGAGTCATTGCGTATGATGCTGCAAATGTCCTCGATGCTTCGTGAGCCGGGCGCCACTTTAGGCGGTGGCCCTTCTAGCTTCCCGGCACCTGGACTTCCATCTGTCTCCCAACCAGCGACTGGCTTCCCCAATCCTGCTGTTGACCAGACGCCGCCCACACCTGACAATCCTAATTTATCAGGGCCACAAGGAAGTGCAGTGGATGGCCGATCTCCCCCTGCATTACCTTCATTTAACCCTGCCCTCATGCAGTATCTCTTCGCGAGCGGCTTTGGTTCCGCCCCTCTCAGCGGAGGACCTGTAGATCCTCGGCCGGCAGAGGAGAGGTTTCAAGTGCAGCTGCAGGTAAACAATATCATTCGTATCACATCCTAGCACAAGCTCACACTGCGTTCTATAGCAACTGCAAGACATGGGCTTTACTAACGCGTCGCAGAATATCAGGGCTCTTCTCGCGACTGGCGGCAATGTCAATTCTGCTATAGAATATATTCTAGGTGGGGGAGGTTTGTGAGGACTCGTAATCAAATGATTTGTAACAAGTTCCATTCTTCATCACTTGGTTCACGCCTTGCCCGTACTCATGCCCCTGCCTGTTCCTATTTTCTCCTTGACGCTTGCGAGCGACCCGTGGCGTTGTACCAAGTTAAAGAATGCTGTACAACCGCGAAATGAATTTATGAATTAACAGTCACACATGTGGACTACGGATGTACGGCTGGGCAAGCCAGTGTGGCAATGGCTTGATTCCTGGTAAAAGATGGCTCTTGTATGACAGATCTGTAGCGGGATCTTCGCCCATTCGGGCATCGTGCTGTGTTGACCCTGTTATTTGTTATTCTAGAAAAGCAACCAGAGAGCACCTTCATCTGCCTGTGCACCTCCATGACTATATCATGGAACAGGTCCAACCAGCCATCCTTCGCCACAATCTTGCCCAGTTTCTCTCGTAAGCCCCTCTCCATAGCTAAACCTGGTCGCATTAATTTGAACAAATGACCCTTGACAGCGCTTAGTGTGGTGGTTGTCTTCAGACCCTTGACTATTGCCAAGTACTCAAGCGCCAGCTCCGTGTGGTATGGATGCGAGCCGCCATCTGGATAGAGGGAATCAAACGACGTAGCGAAGATGGCTGGGTTGTACAATTGGCCTTCCGCAGACATAACCGCATCTGCCCCAGTCGCAGCAATGCATTTTGCAATGTCGGAGTAATAGAGAATGTTGCCGTTCGCCAACACAGGCACTCTAACAGCACTTTTGACGGCGCGGATTTTCTCCCAGTCAGCAAGGCCCTGGACACATGTTAGGAAGTCTTCGAATCCGGGAGAGCACACGCATACACTGTTGTGACCTCGTTGATCCCTCGTGCGTCCGTGACAAGTGAGGATCTGAGCACCAGCACTCTCTAGCATCCTTGCATATTCGACTGTCTTCTCGGTAGTGGGGAAAACACGAAATTTGGCGGTAACGGGTATGGAGAGGTTTGTGTGTAGCACGTTGACTAGAGGAAACAAATTTATCGAGACAAATTTCAAACATCAGAGACGACGCGAACATTTACGTACCGAGTTTGAAAATCAAATCCCAATCGTCCTGTAGGAATGCACCATAATGACCTCTCTTCGCAATGTCTTGTGGACAACCCAAGTTGATATCGATGGCATCACAATATGGTTCAACAATTCTTGCGGCGTCGAGGAGTTGACTGGGATCATTTGCACAGAATTGGACGATGAGCGGACGGTCCAATGGACCGCCTTCCTCGCCATGCGAAATGTCGAACATACGATCTCGGCGCACTACGCTGCCGGCAGTGGAGAAAATCTGTTACACTAGGATATGAGCGTGAAGTTGAGACGGTAGATTTGGCATGCCTTCGCATTGATCATTGGGGTGTACGCGAGCTGCGCAATTGATCAAGGCGTCCGTGAGCAAACGCGCGGTCTACACTCACTTGCGCTCCGTATTTCCTTGATAGTAACCGCCAAGCCTGTGTTTTTCTTATTTATTTATGAAATAAAGATTTAGACTCGGCGTACTCACGAGTTCACTCTGATCGACCATCGGCGCCAGGATAAATTTTGGGCTACCTAGGACTTCTCGGTAAAAATCGTAGCCACTCAGTTTTTTCCCTGCCACTGGCATCGCTAGGACACAATGCCTTCTGCCACTAAAAGAGAGCGCCAGCGCCTGGTGCAAGAAACTCGGATTTGTGACGGTCAGTAAGACCTGATATGACAGGGCTCGGGTAGGGCTCGGCTTAGCTGCTGGAAGCCAATCAGTGGATGGACAGCCTGAATTAGGACTTACAACAACCCCTGTACTACAGTCAACGCCCTCTTAACCCATAGCCCTCTTAACCCATACTCCCTGAAACCCCATAAGATTTTCATGTTACCAAGCTGGTTTGCAGTGATTTTGGAGCAATAACCCATACCTCCCCCATACCCCATAACCCATACCTTTTCCGAGGTTGAAAACCCATGAATTTGGGTGAACACATGGGAATTTGCCTAATTTGTCACCAGCAAAAAGCTTGCTGACCGGTATTGAGTCACGCAAAACAAAAATTGCCACAAATAGATATTTTTTATTGCTCGAATTCGGCCAATCTATGGCATCGAAGCCTCTCGCAGTCCTGAGGAGAGGCCTAAAAACTCTACAAAATCAATATAAAACCAAGAAACAAAAACTCGAAGCTTGACTGGCTGAGAAGCAGTCAATCTCTTCTCAAGAAGAGAGGTGGCTTGATGGTGAAGCAAACTTGGTGGACGAGCAGCAGGTTGTGGAGGTCCTGGAGAATGCTTCAGACTATGACAGGGGTTTGGAGAGGCTAGATGATGTACAGAAGAGTGTGGTAAGAAGACTTCGACAGGCAGCCGGCGACTTGATGAAAGCAGTGGGGAAAAAATGGAAACGTATGCATCTGTGTGATCCCATCATTTCAACATGGTGACAATGGCATTTAGGACCAGAGAACAAACCAAAAGAGCCTGCAAGAGAGGCCATGTCAAAGACAACCCCAGTTTTTGCGAAGAAGGAAAATGCGACTCTTGAACAACGCATTGAAATTCTTGACTGGCACCATGCGAATGGGAAGAATCAGTTGAGAACTGCAGCCCATTTTGATCCGATCTATCCAAACCTCAAAATTAAACAGCCTCTGGTGTCGTCATGGATAAAGGATGAGGTGAGGTGGTGGGAAGAGTGGGCCAGCTCCAGTGGTGGAGGCCGCAAAACGAAACGAGCCCGTCAAACACAGCATCCGGATGTCACAGAAATGATGGACCTGTGGGTATCAAAGGCGATGGCTGACAAAATTCTCATTATGGGTGAGGTACTTCGTCAGAAGTGGTCAAGATTTGCAGAGCTTGCCGGCATCCCAAAGGACGAGCACCTTACATTAAGCGATGGTTGGTTGGCTTGTTTCAAAGCTAGGAATGGCTTGAAACAGTTCAAGCATCACGGCGAAGCAGGATCAGCAAACCCAGAGACAATTGCGAGCGAGAGAAAGCGTCTTCAGGAGTTGATTGAAAAGTATGGGTACGGGCTGAAGGACCTCTTTAACATGGATGAAACGGGGCTATTTTATGGGCACGCACTATTTTTTCTTCCAAATTCAAAGCATCCTTATTTCAGTGATAGGATGCCTCCCAATCGCAGTCTTGCTGACAAACGATGCCCCGGAGTTAAGGGCAAAAAGGTCAGGTTGACCTATGCCTTTGCGGCAAATGCAGATGGGTCTGAAAAGCTGCCGGCATTTGTTATTGGGAAGGCAAAAAAGCCTCGAGCATTCCGAAACAAGACAGGAACACAACTTGGATTTTATTATCAGAATAACGCGAAGGCTTGGATGACGGCAAGCCTCTATCAAGAGTGGCTTGAACAGTGGGATCGGGAATTGGGACTGAAGAATCGCAAGATCCTCCTCCTCCAAGATAATTTCTCTGGCCACATCATCCCAGACGGCCTTCGAAACATTCGCATTGAGAATTTTGAGCCGAATCTTACTGCACATGTCCAGCCAATGGATCAGGGTATTATCCGATGCTTCAAGGCTCACTATCGCGCAAAATACATCCTCCGTGCAATTGACCACTACGATAGCGGTGTGACTCCTTCGGAAATCTACGACATCAATCAGCTTCAAGCTATGCGGCTTGCCGATGCTGCTTCGCATGAAGTGGACACAACCACAATTAGACACTGCTGGTCCAAAGCAGCCATCCTTCCTGAAATGCACCCTCCTGCTGTACCGAATCCCTCTCTTCCAATCTCGTCACTTGTTCATGCCAACAAACCACTGGAAGATCCCATTGCAGAGGCTGAGAGGCAAGTTGAGGCTGCTCTTGATGAGCTCGTGTCGACAGGATCACTTCAGGCTCGCAACCGAATGGACCTTGAAGAGATACTCAACCCGGTGGATGAGGCACAGATTATGGATGAAACAACAGATGATGCGATCTGCATGGCTGTGCTGGATGCCCGGGATGCACAGGAAGATGCGGCAATCAATGGTGGAGATGATGATGTTGATGACGATGCATCGGTTCACTCGTGCCCTAGATGTTGTGAGGTGTTTCAAGCACTCGCGACTATCAACAGGTATATTGGTTTTGCACATAATCCTGTTGTGCGTAAACTAGAGGCTATTTTGGCCTCGTTCTGCCGTCAAATACAGTTGGAAGACTCTCGTACTATGGTTCCTACCCTCGTAACTGACTACTTTTCTCGTATATAGCTTCTATGCATCTGTTAAAGGCTCCACCAATTTTTTATTTAAAAAATAAATGATTTTTTTGACCACGCCCTCATAAGCCATACTCCTCCATAACCCATAGCTCGGGGCTGTGACCAAATGGTATGGGTTAAGAGGGCGTTGACTGTACTAAGATAACCTTAATGTTGTCTACAAGGCATTGCTAATGTGGGCAGCAAATAGAAATATTCTATAGTGACTCAAGCATCAATATATCAAACAAGGGCAATTAACCAAAGGATTTCCATAGTCATTTCGACTATTTCATCCTCTTACACCTTGCCTTAATATCCAACCAATAATGAGATATTAGATACTTAAGTCTATTCATATGAATACTTGTTGTGGTTGATCCAAAAGTAGAGGACAGAAGGCTGAGAAAAGGTTGTGAGATGGTCATGAGATGATTTCCTTATTGGGACCTTAGGTCAAACTTGTAGCAGAGCAGTGCAGAGTGAGAATATCAAAGTCTGGTGTAAGGCCACAGGCCTTCTATGTCCTTTGATTACATAAGTTATATACCTTATTTAGTTTACTAGCATAGCCACTTGGCTATGATTATGTCAGTGGCCCTCTTAAGGGCCACTCACCTATATATACTGCATTGTGACTGTACAGAGAGGACAGATCCCTTTACATAGAACTAAACACTCAATATACTATTGAGTCTGGTTCTTTTGAGGGATAAGTCATATTACAACTTTTTTGAACCTTCAACACAATGAGTGTGGTTATAATGGGTCATGTCCATACAGCCACACCAAAAAAGCACAACCAAAAGGGAGTGGAGACCCCTCCCTTGGTAGGACCCCTGCATGACACAGGCATCATGCAGCCAGAGGGGATAGGACCCTCTGTCAAGCCCAGTGGTGAACTACCACTAAGGGCTGACATGGTGTCACTGGCCCCTGATGATGGTGTTAGGTCCAAAATGCCATCGACACATGGCAACCACCACAAAGATGGGGCCATAAGGTGCCAAGTCACTGGCAAGGCACCATCAGTTGGGAAGGCTGGGCCTTCCAAAGGAAAGGGCAGAGATATCAGACTGGGTCTCACACAACTTAAGTGTAAGGTCATGATGACAATACTAAGATAAGGAGAAAAGAGTACAAAAATGGGAACAACATAGTATATATAGCAAGAGCTTTGGCATTTGCTGGTGTTCCCACACTTGGACCTCTCGGATCACGTGACACACCCAAGCCCAAGTCATGTGATCTCTCAATTACATAATCCTCCACCACAGGTCATGTGACCTTCCAACAATCTTCTCTAGTTTCTCCACAACTCCTGTTTGTTGGGATGGCTTAGGTAAGCAATCCTAACATCACCCCCCTCTTAAGGCTGGGCATCTCGACCAGCTAGCTTGGCCTTGTCAGGGTGGGCGAGGAAGAAGTTCCAGAGCAGCAGTGCTACATTGGTGAGGTTCCTACAGGGCTCCCAAGTGTTTTCCTCCACTGGGTATCCCAACCACTTCACCAAGTACTTCACCCCATTCCCCACCTTTTTGACATCAAGGATTGTTTCTACATCATACTCCAGGTGGTCATCATCAATTGTGGTGGGGGGAGGTGTGTCAGGATCGCTTACATAAGCACATGAGAAAGGTCAGGATGGGATTACAAAAGAGTCGTGGGAAAATCATGGGAAAGTCACGTGATCGGAATGGTCGCCAGATTACATAATGGCGCATCACGTGACGTTTGGGTCCGAGCGTGGGAAAACCGGCAATGCCCGAACCGTCCGCTATATATACTACAACTTTTTCTGTCTTATACCCTTTTCCCCTTATGTTAGTATTGTCATCATCAACCTTACGTTAAGTTGTGTGAACTGTGAGACTAAGTCTGACACAATACTAACATCAACCCCTGTCCGCCCTAGCCCCGTGTCCTAACCCGGCTAGCCTGGACCCCTATCTCAAACTGTCACACTCTGTGACAGCTTATCCCCCTCATCCTCTTTCTCTTTACCCTGCCCACGGTGTGCAACAGAACTGTGTGAAATTTTTACTGTGTGTAGATACACATGACCAGACCCGGAGGAAGTCTACTGTGACCCTCCCCAAGAGATACCGAGTGCCAAAGGCCTGGAACTTTGCTTTACAGCTACGTACCAGTGAATCGTGTAGTGTACAGGGCACGGAAAGGCCCTATACATAGTTTTTCTGTAGTTTCCTGGTCCAGTGGACAGGGCCCTTGCTCTGTGACCATTGTCAGAAGGGCACATGGGCAACTCACTAGGAGTTGTGGAGTGACCACCTGGGACACCATTCAGGCCCCACGCTAGCAACAGGTTTTATAGAATAAGAGTTCTATAAGTACCTAGATACATAGAGAGCAGCCTGAGAGGACAGGACTGCTAAGAGATCGAAGAAATCCTGAGTGCCCGAGGCCCGGAATTCTATTTACAGTGTCTGCGTCTGAGACCGGGTCAAGCCCAGCTCCCCCCCGATTCCCCCCCCGATTCCCCCATTACTGACATCCCCGAAACCCCATCACCACCACCAGGGTCTGTGATGGCTGACCACGTCGCCCCACCTGCAGCCCAACCAATGAGGCTTGACTTATCTGTTGCCCCCTTCAATGGGCAGAAAAAGAATTTCCGCACATTCCTCTGTTCGCTTCGCCTCCAGTTTATGGCGAATCCGGTTATCTATGCCACGGACCCAGCAAAGGTCCTCTACACCTTCAGCAAGATCACTGGGGATGGGTTTGCCACCGAGTGGGCAAATATGAAGGGAGAAGAGATCCTGGGAAATGATGAGGCTGGATCCTGGGTAGACTTTGTGGAGGAGATGAAACGGGCATTTGATGACCCGAATGACTGTGTGACCGCCCTCGCAGACATTGCGAGGCTGAAACAGGCCTCTGCGACAGCCCCAGAGTTCTTTGCAAAGTTTGAGACACTGTTCCGCCAAGCAGGAATGGCCGAGGCAGCTGATTCGGATATCTTGGTTCACTGGCTAGAGTTGAACCTGAGTAGGAGATTGGTGGGGAAGATCTATAGCATCTCACCGATGCCCGAGACCTATGTGGAGTGGAAGGCACTAGCAGAAAAACTTGATGCCCAGCAGCGCCGCCTTGATGGAGTCATTGCGCAGCAGAATTCTGTCCGCCCAGCTCTGCCCATAGCCAGCCGACCCCTCCCCCAACCAACCTGCTTCACCACAGCCCCTCGCCCCTTCCTGGCCCAGCCACAGGCCCGCACCCCTGCCCCTCCCATCATGCCACGTCCCGCTGGTGCTGGTGATGCCATGTTGGTCAATTGTGCACGTGCCCCTGGAGTAGGATGCGCCTGTTTCCGATGTGGCCAAGCTGGCCACATGGTGAGAGACTGTCTCCTCCCAGACACATGCCCACAGATCCCAAGGCCGCAGGTCTGCGCCGTGGAAAGCCAGGCATGAAGTGCTTAGGACTACGAGAATCAGATGGCTTTGCTCTTAGACCATGTGGCGTTGTTGGAGAGAGAGAAGAGGGCTCCTACTGAGGAGCTGGATTTTGGAGACAAGGCCCAGTGAGTCTGAACTGGCGTCTCAAGAGTAGTCACCCCAGCCCCCCTTCCGTCCCTGTGTCCGCAGTGAGTATACCCAAATATACAATCTTGCAGCGGAGACATACCCAAATTGAGGCTGAGGAGAAGGAAAAAGCAGAAACAGAAACCGCTGATAATGAAATACTGCAAAAGGAAAGGGTGGCTAGCAGGAAAGCCGAGCCGATTAAGCGCCTTGTGGAGGTGCTGAAAGACTCCCTGATATGCACCCCCTGAGAGCTCTCTATCTGGGTGCACCTGGAAGCTCTCAGCACTGGCAGGGGGGCAACCACAAAAGCCCTTGTCGATTCAGGCTGCACCAACTGCTTTATGGACTTGGAGTGGGCTAGAAAAGTGGGATTAGAGCCATCCCCCCTGTTGAACTCGATCACCATGTACAATGTGGATGGGACACAGAACAGGGATGGCAAGATCCAGTATGGGATAGAGCTGCTTGTGACAGTTAGTGATCACTGGGAACGGATCCACTTCCTGCTAGGGAAGACCCAGTCCCACATGGCGATCCTTGAGCATGATTGGTTAAAACGTCATAACCCAGAGATCGACTGGGCGAAAGCTGAAGTAAAGCTCACTCGCTGCCCCCATGCCTGTGCCTCTTCCCCATACAGCCGCCCAATGCCTAAACGAGCCCCTGCACCCCCGAAAACGAGTACCCTGGCCTCCACCAGTATTCCGGACACCCGTTTTCCCAATGCTGGCCCCACACCTGATTGGCCCAGTCTCTACCCCACAGTCTTTAGTGAAGCAAAGTGGGATGAGCTCCCCTGCTCCCGCCCTGACTTTGACATTAAAATCGAGTTCAAAACTGATCCTGGGCACCTCTCCACCAAGCTGTACTCACTAACACGGGCAGAGATGGTGGAGATGAACTGATGGGTGGATGAGCAGTTAGCATCTGGACGTATCCAACCCTCGAAATCTCCATATGCAATCCCGTTCTTCTTCAAACATGAGAAGGACAAGCTGCAGCCGATTATCGACTACTCGAGGCTAAATGCGCATCTGATCAAAGACAAATACCTCCTCCCACGCATCAGAGACACAGTGGATGTGCTTAAGGGAGCATCTATCTACTCCAAGATAGATGCAAAGGGTGGCTTCCCCTTGATGCAGGTTTGGCCAGAACACCAGCACCGTTGTGCTTTCCTAACACCTTGCGGACTCTTTGAACCAGCTGTCATGTGGTTTGGGCTACAGAATGCACCTGCAACCTTTCAGCGCTTCATGAATCATGTGCTGAGAGAGGAGATTGCAGGAGGACTTGTCCGGGCCTATGTTGACAATGTCATAGTGTTCGCAGAGGACTTGGCTACTCACCAGTACTGGATGGATCGAGTTTTGGAGAAGTTTGGAAAGAATGGGTTGTGCCTCAGACTCAGTAAATGCGAGTTTGAAAAAAGTGAGATCATCTTCCTTGGGATGAAGATCTCTCACAACTGCTTGGAACATGATCCGGCGAAGGGTGAAGCAGTGCGGAACTGGCCACAACCTAGGAATGTGAAGGAGGTGCAGAGGTTTAATGGGATGCTGAACTACCTATGTCGGCACATCCCAAATCTCTCAGCCCGAGCCAAACCCTTATTCCGGCTGACTGGGAAGGTTCCATGGAAATGGGAAGCAGAGGAGGAAAAGGCCTTCCAGGACCTCCACCTAGCACTAGTATCGGCACCTGTCTTGGCTCTACCACAAGACAAAGGGAGGTGGAAGGTAGAAACAGACGCAAGTAACCTAGCGACTGGTGGAGTGCTCTCGCAGCAGCAGATGGATGGGACCTGGAAAGTGGTGGACTACATCTCCCAAGCCCTCACTGCAGCTGAGAAGAATTACGATGTGTATGACAAAGAGTTCTTGGCAGTAATCCAGGCACTTCGCGAGTGGCAGGCATACCTCATCGGAGTGGAAGAGACGATTGAGATCTGGACAGACCACACAAACCTTCAGTACTTCCAAAAACCCTGGAAGCTGAAGCCAAGGCAGGTCCATTGGGTTGGTGAGCTCCAGTGCTTTGACTTCAAGATCAAGTACCACACTGGAAAATCGAACACAAAGGCAGATGCACTCTCGTGGAGGCCAGACTATGGAGAAATGGAGGAGGAGGATGCACCAGTGCAAGTCTTCCCAGAAGTGGAGACCCGCATGTCATTCACATCAGAAATGGAGATGCTGCTCCAGAAAAATAGCGCAGTACATGTGCAGAAGCCAGAAGAGCTGGATGATGAGTGGATGAGAGATCGAATGGGACTCTGGCGGAAGGCCAAAATCACCTGGGTGCCCCCAGAGGCACGCGAGGCAGTGCTTGCCTTCGAGCATGACCTTCCCATCACTGGTCACCCAGGCCCCCAGAAGCTGAGAGCAGCATTGCTGAGGTCCTACTGGTGGGTGGGGATGGTGAAGGACTCAGATTGGTATGTGGGAGGGTGTCAGATGTGCCAGAAAGTGAAGCCCGACCGCACTAGGCGTGCCACTCCGCTCCACCCTCACCCTGTGCCCGAAGGGCCTTGGGCAGTGATCTCTTGGGACATTGTGGGCCCTTTCCCCCTCTCCCGTGGGCACAACGCCATCCTGGTCATTGTGGACAAGTTCACAAAGTGGACCCTCATCGAGGCTATTGGCCTTGACCTCACTGGACTTGGTGCTGCTCGTATCCTCCGAGACCGGGTCTTCCATGACCATGGAGTTCCGCAGAAAGTTGTGAGTGACCAGGGCACACAGTTTGTGTCTAAGTTTATGAAGGAGTTTTATGGGATGATTGGGGTTAAGGCAAACCCGAGTACAGCCTTCCACGAGGTTGAGGTGTATCTCCGGGCCTATGTGGACCACCTACAGGATGATTGGGCAGAATGGCTGTCTACTGCTGAGTTTGCACTCAATAACCATGAGCATTCAGCCACTGGATTCACACCCTTCTACCTAGAATATGGCTGGCACCCATGGAATGGTGGAATTCGGCCACCCTTGGAGGTGAATCCTGCAGCAGATGAGTGGATGGCCAAACTCACGGAGTCTCGGAGAGCAGCCAGGGAAGCGATGGGGAAAGCGGCAGATGCGATGAAGGCCAGCTATGATAAAGGAAAGCAGCCGAGTCGGAAATACTCAAAGGGAGACTTAGTCTGGTTGGACACACGGAACCTAAAAATGGATCGACCCTCCAAGAAGCTTGACAACAAGCGGGCTGGACCCTTCATGGTTGAGGAAAAGGTTGGACCAGCTAGTGTTTTCAAGTCCAGTTCAGTCCAGTTTTTGGTCCTCATTTGGGCTTAACTGTAACCATAACTGGTTGAGACTGTAGCTGAACATATCCATAACTGGACTGAACTGAAGAAAACCGGTTTGTTTCAGTTAAGTTATGGTCTATAGACCAGTCTTGACCAGTCTTTTTGAGGACCAGTCATGACCAGTCTTATTCAGTCTTATTGTCAGTCTAGACCAGTCTATCTACTCTAAAACAACACAACCTCAATCTTAGGATTGTCCCACCTCACCTGCTCCCCATCAGCAGCCAGTAAGTCACAGTATTCCTTCATTTCATCATGTATTTCCTCCACCTGGCTCGAGTTCCAAGCAGCGAGGTCTCTGGTGGCCCCTTGTGCACCTACAAGGGCCTGCTCAGTGACAGTCGCTTATTAATATTTGAAAGATCAGTTATGACCAGTTAGGACTGGTTAGGACCGGTTTCTTGCAGTCTTTTTGAAAACTCGGCAACCCTTAGACTGTTAACTGGTAGTGTCCAAGAATTGGCTTAACCATAACCAATGGTTCGGTCTTTTGCGGTTAAGTTCAGTTCAGTTTCAGTCATTTTTTCGGTCCAGTAGACTGGACCTTAAGACACTAGGACCAGCAGCGTACCGGCTCAAGCTCCCCCGAGCATGGCGCATTCATCGGGTCTTCAATGAGCTGCTACTCACTCCGTATATCGCGCCCTCTTTCCTTTCTCAGAGTCTACCTCCACCCCCCCCTCCCACGATTGACGATGACCACTTGGAGTATGAAGTTGAAGCCATCCTTGATGTCAAAAAGGTGGGACGTGGGGTGAAGTACCTGGTGAAATGGTTGGGGTACCCTGTGGAGGAGAACACTTGGGAACCTCGTCGCAACCTCACTAACATCACGCTGTTGCTCCAAGACTTTTTCCAGCAACACCCTGACAAGGCAAAGTTAGCAGGTCAGGATGCCCAGCCTTAAGAGGGGGGTGATGTCAGGATCACTTACATAAGTACATGAGAAAGGTCAGGATGGGATTACAAAAGAGTCATGGGAAAATCGCGGGAAAGTCATGTGATCGGAACGGTCGCCGGATTACATAATGGCGTGTCACGTGACCCAGGCCTCGGGCGCATCACGTGACGTTTGGGTCCGAGCGTGGGAAAACCAGCAATGCCCGAACCGTCCGCTATATATACTATGACTTTTTCTGTCTTATACCCTTTTCCCCTTATGTTAGTATCGTCATCATCGACCTTACGTTAAGTTGTGTGAACTGTGAGACTAAGTCTGACAGTTGTTCAGGTGTTAGGGGAAGTATTGCTGAAGGCTCAGATGAACTTTCCATGAAGTTTTAAAAATTAAAAATTAAAAAATTAAAAAATCCCGTTTATACTCATTTTGGGGCTATGCCCTATGCTAGAGTATGCTACTGGTCGTATCTACTTTGTACTGTTGGGTTGTATGTCTGAACATGTGCTCTGGGCCGCTGTGCAGTTCCATTGCACGGGGTGCGCTTTGTATTTCTGTGAAGGTGTATGCAAAGGTGCGTAAAAGGGGGGCTGCCAGGTGCATTAAAAAAACCCCAGTTCGGGGGAAAAAGCTACTGGGGCCTGTTCGAAAGGTACATGTAAGGAGAACTGAGTGTGTCGATGCAGGTGCCAGTGCCGGTGTCAGTGGTGTTGTGAGTGTCATGCGTGTTGCGGTGGCGAAGTCATCTGGTGTCAGTGTTGGTGTTCCATGAGGTTACTCGGTGCTGGGACTACCTGGGTCCCTAAAGGCAGAATAAGAGGTTTGAAAGCAGTTTGATCCATCAGGTCAACCTGAGAGAGGATGTGATCGTTTGGTCTCCCAGGCCAAAGGAAGGCTTGGAGTAACTCGACTCTAGCACAGTTCCATGTGCTGCTCCGCAGCCTTCCACATGGTGCCTGCTTATCTCCACATGCTCCTCCATGATCACCATGCACTACCTCACTACCCACCACATGGTGCCACTTATCTCTCTTCCCTGTTATCACCCACTACAATCCCAGTCCTCATTCATCCCTTGCCCTATATAAGGGGTCCTTGTACCACCTTCTGTCCTTATAGTGTGATGTGCTGGGGTCCCCACAACCTTAACTTCCTCCCTCACTCCAATGTCTTTCAACAAACCACTCCCCTCACTCTTTTTTGCCTCGCCTTTCACTGGGCCATTCAGCGAGGGGTCAACAACCTCCTCATACTTACTCTCTCTCAACAATGCTATGCATGTGGTCATCCTGGTCACTTCGCCTTGGCCTGCCCACATGTCATTTGTCTGGGTAACCTCGTCTGTGACCTTCTTGAGGACCCCCATAGTATTGTCTTTTCTTCCATTTCTCAATGTTCTTGTTGCTGATTGTTCCTTTCTTTAGAATGGGACATCACTCCCCCTACCTGATGGGCATCCCCCACCTCTTATTCAGGGTGGAACACCCCTCTGCCATTGTCTCCTCCACCAGCCCCTGCGCTGGGTACAGTGGCTCTCCCAGAGGCCAAGGGAGGGCCTCTTCAGAATGAAGAGGCTCTTCCACCTCTCGAAGGAGTCGAAGATGGGATCTGGGTCTGAGGGCCTAAATGTCAAATCTTGTGTTTGACATAATACATAGTTTTCTAGTTCCGGACTGGTTTTTGTATTACTTAGCAGTTTCAATTCCATAAACCAGTCCCAATGGCCACCAACAGCAAGGAGTCTCTCCTCACTCTCGATTGCCATTGGCAACCCTGGTTCTTGGTTCAAGTTTTGTGGTTGTTCTTTGGTTGAGTTGCCATTGTCTTTGTTTGTCCTGATTGCATAATCAACTCCATCATTCTTCCCATGACCACTTTGCTTTTCTTTTTTTGTACTCTTTTCCCCTTATCTTAGTATTGTTGTCATGACCTTACCCTTAAGTTGTGTGAGACCCAGTCTGATACCTCAACAATGTCCAGTTTGAGACAGTTACAGCACTTGCTGATGGGCAGCACCTTCCTTTTCTGTCAGTTTTGATGGTGGCTGAAGAACTGTACAGGACTGATGTGTCATCATTTCAAGCCAGGGCTTGATGGCTTGGCTCAGGCTTTTTGTAGCTTGAGCCAGGCCCTCGAGCCCCACAAGCCTGCATCAATGGCCTAGCTTGGCTCAGGCTCACAGGGCCTTGGGGCTTCAAGCCAGGCCTTGCACAGCACTACTTACCACAAATGGGGCATTTATTAATTGTGACCCAATCACAGCTGTGCCTAGAGGTTCACATGAGTGAGACAGAGAGCGTGTATATATAACAACATAACTGTACTGACCTAGAGGTTCACGCAAGTGAGATGGAGAGTGTGAACCTCCAGGATACAATGGAGTAAACTATATAAATGGTATGGGCAGAGCAGGTCAAGAAGAAGTACACTAGGCGAGATCTGCAAGAGAAGAAACGAGGGAATGGGGGGGGATCTGCATAGCATCATGGGAGCATAAATGAGCAAGAAGGGCACAACAAAGATCAAAAGGTAAAAGGTAGTGTACATCAGCAAAATGTGATTTTTCTTGACCTAACTTGACCTGTAGTTAAGAGGGTCAAGATAGTCAAGAAGGCCGAATTTCCTTGATTCTGTCTTGGCCTGAATTCTGAATAATAGTGTCAAGTGCATCTCAAGACAATAGGAAACTATCAAGAGAATAAAGGAATTAAGAACAAGTCAAGAGGGAACTTTGTGGGTCAAGACAACATTTTAATGACTTGTAGTCTTACCAGAGTCACATCAGCAAAATGCCAAATTACTTAGGGTGACTTATTATACTTATTCTTGAGATAAGGGTGGTTAAGTTGCAAGCTGCTGCTGCCACTGCCACTAGCACTGCCATCATTGCTACAATTGCTGCCTGCCAGTCTTTTCAAACACTCTGGGCACACAAAGTGTGCAATTTACAGCTGTTTGCAAAATAGCTGGCCATGTGACTGGAACGAAAAAATCTGACCTAAAAACTTTTGAGTCATATCTCACTCAATTCTGGGTCAATCAGTGAGATCTTTTCAGATTTACCACACAACTGACCCTGCCTGAGGTGCCTAGACCATCAATATTGTGTAATCATTGCAAAATAAGAATATTAGTTTTTGTGCCACATTTTGCAGTTTGTGGTCTGTGTGAAGTAATAGGAATTTTGAAAGCTCTGGAAACACATCCAAAGTATCTAAATCTTATATCCTGAGGTGCCAGGATATGTATTATGATACATAATGTAATATTACTATCATTGTTGCAAAAGCAAAAGTCATTGAATAATGAACCTTGACATTTGATCTTATAGAAAGCTACTTTGATACATCTGACTAATGAAATTGATTCTGGCACCTCAGGATATAGCCTCTGGATTCTTCTAGTGTATTTTCAGCCCCTGGAAAGCTCATATTACATCACACAGATCACAAACTGCAAAATGTGGTGCAAAAACTAACATTCTTATTTTGCAATAATTACACAATATTGATGGTCTAGGCACCTCAGGCAGGGTCAGTTGTGTGGTGAATCTGAAAAGATCTCACTGATTGACCCAGAATTGAGTGAGATATGACTCAAAAGTTTGTAGGTCAAAATTTTTGGTTTCAGTCATGTGGCCAGCTATTTTGCAAACAGCTGTAAGCTACACAGTAAGCCTTCAAAACTTTATGTTCACCAATATTATTACTGTTTACTCTGCATTTAAGGTCAATTTCACCCTTCTGACACCTGTACTTCACTGTGTGTACCTATGGAGAAGAATTTGGGGTTAGGAAGACCTAGGTAAGCACTATTATACCATCTTGTGGACCTGTATAATTACTTATTCATATCTCTTGATGAATTGCAGTTGGGCAAAGCATTGATTTTCTGGGACACTGTGTTCACAAATTAGTAGGAAACTTGAGTGTGCTGGTGGCTTAGTGTATTACCTTTAATACTTAAGCTCTAATTACTGAGTCACTATTTCTTACCAGCCCTACAGGTTGAAATTATGCCTCCAAAGTATTCAGTTTGTCTGTTGAAATGACAGTCAAAGCTTTGGACAACCAATTGGAACTATACAGGAAGTTGGTGCCATGAAGAGCAAGCTGAGGACAAAGACAGAGAAGATCAATGCATTCAACACAGTAATAAGGGTGTTCACAAGTGAAGATTTTATTTTAGGGGGACAGACAATCTGGAGGACTGGAAGTGTGCTGATACTTATAAGCCTTTGTGTCATGAACCCTTATGTTTCTGCTGCAATTGTATATGAATGGCAATGTTTAGGATTATGCTTGTATTTTCCCTGTAACTACATATCAAATAGTCTTTGTTTATAAAAATCCTGAGCCAAATGCTTGAGGAGAGTGTAAAATATCTTTGGGTCAGTGAAATCACACATTTTTGTAGTATTATGTGTTTTGAGTGGGATTGTATGTCCCATGAGTCACACACATGTCACATGCCTCATGTTGAACTTGAACATGACGCATCACTCTCAACTCTCTTTTCTTCCCTTCCCCCAAGCAACGATGGCAACAATAACAGCAGTGGCAGCAGCAATACCAGGTGCGCCCTCTCCTGTCTTTGTTCGTTTTTGTTTTGTTTTGTTTTTTCATACTATTTACAGTGCAACGGACAATGGCAGACGACGACAGATGGCAACGACGGCTGCGGCACCCTCACCCTCACCCCTCTCTTTCACCCCTTCCTCTTTCTTCTCCCTCCCTCCCTCTCTTTCAGCGACAGCAGCAATGCAGTGATGGTGATGGCAACAGCGGTGGCGGTGGCACCCTTACCCTCCCCCCCCTCTCTCCCCCCACTTTCTCCTCTCCCTCTCCCTCTCCCTCTCCCTCTCCCTCTCCCTCTCCCTCTCTCCTCTCCCACCCCCCAGAGATGACAACGGTGGCAATGGGTGGGAACCACCAGGTGTGCCCTCCCCTCATCTGTCTTTTTTTTTCATTTCATCTTCAATTTACTATTTACAGGGCAACAGACAATGGCGGACAACGACAGACGGCAATGACACAGCGGGTCTCCCTCTCCCTCTTTTTCCTCTCCCTCTCCTTCCCTCTCCCTCTCCAGCAGCGGCAGTGGCAGCAACAATGGTGGCAACCGGGCAATGATGACAATGGCGGCAGCGGTGGTGATGGGGCAATGACAATGGTGGCAGCAGCAGCAGTGATGGGGCAATGATGATGACAACAGCAGCAGCAATGGCAGTGGCGGCGATGATAGCAGCAGCAGCAATGGTGGCAGCAGCAGCAACAGTGGCAGCGGTGGTGATGGGGCAATGACAACAATGGCAGCAGCAGCAATGGCAGCGGTGATGGGGCAATGACAACAATGGCAGCAGCAGCAGCAGCAGCGGCAGCAATGGCAGCAGCAGTGGCAGCAGCAACAGCAAAGGCAGCAGTGGCGGTGGTGGCAGCAGCAGTGGCAGTGGTGGTGGTGGCAGTGGCAGTAGTAGCAAAGCTGTAGTGACTTTGCTGATGTAGGTAGTAGTTCTAAATGCATTCATTTTGGTTTTTATTTTGCTCTCAGTCAAGGGACTGTCAAGGGGCAGCCAAGAGACAGTCAAGAGCAGGATCCTCAATCAAGAAAGCACAATTGACTCAAAGTCATAAAAAAGTTAGGACAATCAAGAAAGGATAAGTACAGTCAGGAAAAAATTAAGGAGAGTCAAGAAAATGGATTGCCTTTATTCAAGACAAGGTTTCTTGACTCAAACATGCTTTGATTCTTCTTGACTGTGTAGTCAAGACATGTCAAGAAGATTTCA
The DNA here is from genome assembly GCA_951802425.1 of Clavaria fumosa. Lineage (NCBI taxonomy): Eukaryota > Fungi > Basidiomycota > Agaricomycetes > Agaricales > Clavariaceae > Clavaria > Clavaria fumosa. The sequence goes on along the minus strand of OX637796.1, from coordinate 4,561,419 downwards.
TGTTTTCCTGATGTACACGCTGCACCAATAGTCCAATAGACATCCAATGTCATCACCCAAATGAAGGAGTTTTTGATCTCAACATCACCCAATACATCTCTGCAATGAAAGACCTGAAGGGTACTGTGGCTGGTCATGTACTCGGTCACACTAGGTAGTTGGTCAATGTTGAATTGCATGTCTGGCATGCACTCCCTGCCCTCTTTTCTAGCTGGAACTGATTGACTACATGCCTACCTAAGCTGTGGATGTATATTGCCTGTAATAAATAGTAAGAACATGGAGTACAACTGCCATCTCTGTTGGTCAGAGCAAAATTCCCCAAAACACAGGTAGTCCAACTTGATAGGCATTGATTTTGTTGTTTAGTCTAATAATGTTCTGGGTTTTGGATTCACACATAACTAGAGACATATCTAATTGGATTTAATCCCAACAGAAGGTGGAAATAGTCTTGCTTCATGTAGAACATTGAGTGTGACTGAGTTCCTGATCAGGGCCAAATGTGGACACTCCACAACTGTCTCCAGTTCTACAAAGTTCACAGCAATACAAACATTATTTATACTGCATCAATACATTATCAAGAAGTATGCCCAGCACCCTGAAAAGACCCTGTGTCATTACCTGTGAAATTGCGAGAGAACAAGGCCAAAATAGCTAGTGTGACTGAGTACTGGGTCATGCACAGTACAGATGGCACAGACCCCATGATATTCCCTGTGTATGCAAATTATGACCTTATGTCCAACCACCACAAGAATAAGAATTTGATCCTCCATAACAGCAAATTTGTTTTGCTCACAGGCCACCTCACCTGTATCATCAAGAACTCTGATGACAAAATCTCCTGATTCATTGTTGATGTTGAGAATGTTGTACATCTTGGGCAAGCACCCCCCACCCACACCAGCAATGTCTGCTTCTGCTATCAGTATGAAATAGGTCCCTATCTCACACACACTAAACACTCATGAAATGGCAGGAAAACCAGCACATCAACTCAAATTCAAGTTTAGCTGTTTGGGCTCTGCTTCTGGCTCAGCTGGTACTAAAAATTATGCAAACATATGGCAACCAGGGAGGAAGAGATGGTAGCAGCAGTAGAGTAGCAGTAGGATACAAATACCATAAACAAATGATCTGCGAACATGCTGATAATGTGTCTTCTACCGTGGCGTAGCACGGGTCATCCGCTAGTTTTACCATGATGCATTGTCAATTTTTTCTAACACTGTATTGTAGTAGCAAATGGCTTGAGACTCAGGTTGTCACCCAAAGCCAAATTTGGTTCTACAGGTAATGGAATATCCTTGTGATATCTATAACTTTCTAGCCAGCAATGACTGCCCTGTCATCTCTAGAATGCCGAAGGTTAGGAAAATTGCTTCCGCAACAAGATACCTCACACACACCTTTTGGTTTCAGAATACCCATGATGGCCAAAATGGTAGGAGCAACATCGCACAGCGCACCGTCTACATCATGCTCTTCCGCAGTCGCATTCAATTCAAACTTCATACCTCCCGTCACGATGAGGGGGACCGGGTTGGTTGTATGCGCCGTGTGCGGAGCACCCGTGTCCGGATTGATCATCTGCTCGGCATTGCCGTGGTCCGACGTGACAACGAGAACGTATCCCGCTTCCTGACAGGCGTCGTAGACAGTGCCGACCGCGGCATCCGTGAATGTGATCGCTTCCACCGCGGCGTCGTACACACCGGTGTGGCCCACCTACAAGGGAGTCATGAATGATGCGTCAAGGAGACCGAGCCACATAGATGGGTCACACACCATATCAGGGGGTGCGAAATTACACATGACGAATTCGTGCTCGCCCTTCCTGATGACCTCGGCAACCTTGTCTGCGACGCCCTGCACGCTCATACTGGGCTGCTTGTCGTACGTTGCTACCTTCGGCGACGGGATCATGTGGCGCTCTTCGCTCGTGAACTGCTTTTCGACACCGCCATTGAAGAAGAATGTAACATGGGCGTATTTCTCCGTCTCTATAGCCAGGGCACTTCAGCTATAAGATTATGTGTTTATCAGAAGAGACAGACCGGCGATATGTGCCTGCTTGACACCCTGCTTGGAGAGCCATTCCGCCAGCACGTTGGTCATAGTTTGAGGTGGAAAAGCAACATTAAAAGGGAAGTCCACTTTGTACTGCGACATGGTAGTGATATGCTAGCCAAGGAGGCATCAGAGGGCTTCGTCTCCAGTCACCGGGCGATGTACAAACAAGATCCTTTGGGACTGTCACCTCCATTGGCTTTTCGGGAAGTCCCAGAACCGCGGTAATTTCGCGCATGCGATCCGAGCGGTAATTGAAAAAGAAGAGAGTATCGCCATCTATCACCACAGTTTGAGCTGACAACATAAATAGAGTGGCTAATACTTACCTTTGATCCTCCCATCTTCGCCATTCACAATAATGGGTTTCAGAAATTCGTCCGTCACGTCTTTCTCGTAGTTAGACTCGATGGCCTTGATGACATCCTTACCTTCCTCTCCGATGCCGCTGACGAGACCATCGACCGCAATCTTGACTCGCTCCCATCTCTTGTCACGGTCCATGGCGTAGTACCGTCCCACAACAGTGGCAACATGGCCGTACTCCTCCTTCTTCATGAAAGAGAGCAGATCCTTCATGTACCCGGCGGCCGAGCGAGGCGCGGTGTCACGCCCGTCTCCGAGGAAGTGCACAAAAGTGTGGGGTACCTTGTGCTCCTTCGCCGTCTCCAGGAGAGCATACAAGTGAGTGATATGTGAGTGGACGCCGCCATCCGATACGAGCCCGATAAGATGGAGTCGACCCGTATGTTTCTTGGCGTGCTCTATGCTGGCGAGGACGTTCGGGTTCTTGTGGAACTCCCGCTTCTTGATAGTGACGTCGATGCGCACGATGTCCTGCCAGACCACGCGGCCCGCGCCAATGTTCAAATGGCTGTTGCACAATTACCCTTGGAGTAACCCGTCCAAAGCCACAACACTTACCCGACCTCCGAGTTACCCATCAAGCCGTCGCTCAGCCCGACCGCCAGCCCGTGGGCGGCGAGCTTGCGGAAGGCGTGCGTCTCGGCGAGCGTGTCCATGACGGTGGTGGTCCCAGCCGCGATGGCGTCGCCCTTGAGGCCTGACTCTTTCGGAATGCCCCATCCATCGTGGACACTTGATGAGCGGGTGTGAGGATATTTCCCTGCACAATGAAAAATAGAGCGAGGTACATTAGACAGACTTTATTCTTGACCTCCGCAGGGGCTTCACTCGTGGCCTCAACAGGCTTGGACGTCGGTGTGGACATGGCGGATGGGGTCGGGAGAAGAAGGGATCTGGCTTTGGCGCAGCGCAGAGTAACCGACGCGATGAAATTATTTGTAAAACCTGTTTCTAGTCAAAAACGTGACTTGCTCGTCTCCTAGATGCATAAAATCCACTCTCATGAAAAATAATATGTAAGCTGGGTGTCGCATTTGCATTCATAGTTTGCTTTCCTTCATCTAAGAGTAATACACGAGAACGAGGAAGCGTGTCCCGGTACTTCAGATGAGCGTCGTACGCTCTGCCCATTCACCAAAGAGCAAGCTGATGCTCTCGCCGTTATGTGTTCTCCGGATGCTCTCCGCCAAAGTGGGGGCGATGTCTATGCTCACCAGTTTGGAGCAGCTGAGTTGACGTTCTCTCTGCGGGACCGAGTTAGTGACCTGTTCAAGAAAGGTGGTTGATCAATCTGATCAGACAACCGGACAGGAGAAGGGTCTGGGGAGGACATACAACGAGGCGCTCGATCGGGAGCTCTTCGATGAGGTTCATGTTAGTTTCGGATAGCAGCCCTGCGTGATACGTTGGGTCGTAGGAGGGTAGCCATCACGATGGGGGAATTTACCATGAGAGACAAGGGCATGTATGGCTTTGGCGCCTTTATCTTTCAACGTACGTACCGCAAGAGCCAGGGTGTGTCCCGTGTCAATCATGTCATCAACAAGAATAGCGACCTGTACAGAGACAGAGATAGAACGTTGAGTATGCCATTGGCCAGCCAGTGATAGTCAAGTGCCTTATTTTGGACGTCGCCAACCAGCAGCTCCATGCGTTCAGGCGCATTCTGCGTATTGTGATCACGTTTTCTATGAATCAGGGCAAATTCCACTCCAAGTTTGTCTGCAATTGCCGTAGCCCTGACAGCAGATCAGACGATGGAAGCGAGGAGGGTGACGAGTGTATGTAAGCACCGTTTCGCGCCCCCAGCGTCTGGGCTTACTATAATGGAATCTTTCCAACCCTCAATGTTCCGCTTGACATATGAGATCATCAGTGGTTCCGACCAAAGATTATCGACTGGAATATCAAAGAAGCCCTGGATCTGTCCAGCATGCAGATCCATGGTGATGACGTGGTCACAGCCGGCCACGGCGATCATATTCGCGACAAGCTTGGCCGTGATGGGTGCGCGAGATTTCTCCTTCTTGTCCATGCGTGCATAGGGAAAACAGGGGATGATGGCTGTGATTCGACGAGCAGAGGCAGTTCTACAGGCGGAGATAAGGATGAGAAGCTCCATGAGGTTGTCGTTAGCATCGCTGCAGCCAGACTGGATGATGAAGACGTCCTCGTCGCGGACGGACTCTGAGATTTTGACGTCGATCTCCCCATTGGAGAACTTCTTTACCGTGCATGGCGTCAGAGAATAGTTGAGCCTAAGATGTTGAACCCTTATCAAGCCATTCGTGGTAGTGAATCCGCAGCTTACTGATCGGCTACAGCCTCAGCAAGCTCAGGATGGCTGTTCCCTGTTGAGTCTAGTCATGCGTGGCAGTAACACAATTAGACAATGGACACTTGCCTGCGAGTATTCTGATGCAGTTTGCGTGATACATTTGTTGTGAGCAAGGTGAAGGGCACGTGGTCTATGGTGTAATGTCACGTGATGTACACGTGATATTCACGTATCTGTGTGATTACGTAACACTAACAGTGGTGTTAAACAGCGTGTTATGTGTGTGGTCGACGTACCTATTGACCCGGACCTGTTTGACGTGAGTTTGGTGCATTCTCAGCGAATCTCGGCTCACCGCCCGACTCTTCTCTTCTTTCTCACCTCCTTGACTAAGTACAACGCCATCACTATCGGGACTGCACCTTCTCGTCTAACAAGCTTTGGCTTCTTCTCTGGCGCATGTTCAACTCTTGGCATAGCCGCTCCCGGGCCCCATCCATGGACGAACGTTCCCTGTATTCAAACGCAGCGTCCACCAGATATATGCTCGCAGACGTCTTAGGATCTTCATCGACACCCTACACTTCATCATCTAGCGAACATGGTTCGCCTTTCTCGCCCCTTCGCCTCTCACTCACTCAATACTGAACTTGATGTTCAAGACCGTCCCCCAGTATCCCTCAGTGTAAATTATCTGCCTAACAAATTCTCGAATACTTCGCCGCTTACCGGCAAGCGGGGCAAAAAGGACGGCAAAAAAGTTTTCTGGCCTAAGCGAGGCGGAGGTACTGAGGCATTTCGCAGCGGCGAGTCAAGGATGCCAGGGGAGCACGACGAAGACTACGATGGAGTGCAAGCTGCGTGGTTTCGGAACAAGAAGAATAGTCGCGCTCCACCCAAAATGCGATGGAATAAGTTCAAGTGGGCTCTGCTCGTTGGCAATTCGTTCGTGAGCCATAATGATTTTCTCTGTCGACTGCCTTTCTAATATTTTTTCCTACAAGCTCACAATTTATTCTCTCGTTGCCTTCATTTTCTGCCTCTGTACATGGTGCAATATTTGGGACCACGCAGACGTCGTGCGCGTCGGCAACCGACCCGAGCTCGCCGCCTCCACCTTGGCCTCTATCCTCGGCATCGTCACCAGCGTCATCGGATGGTCTGGCATCCTACTCAACAACCGCTCCTTCCTCGCCGTGTACACTTTCCTGCTGTGGATCGTCTTCATCCTCCTCGTTGCGCCGGGGTACGTCACCTACAAGCGCCGCTCACTCAACCTCGAGGGCAAAATCAATGCTCAGTGGTCGAGAGGGCTCGGGCCGCTCGGGCGACTACGCATACAGGACAGTCTGGGGTGCTGTGGCTACTTCAGCCCCTTCGTCGAAGCAACGATCAGCCAGACGTGCTACGCGCGCAGTATCCTCCCTGGTTGCAAGAAGCGGTATCTGGACTTTGAGCGAGTCGTGCTAAGGCGGTGGTACAAGACCGCTTTCTCGATCGTTCCCCTCCACATCGGTATCATCTTTGTGGGGCTGCTGTGCTCAAACCATGTCACATACCGGTTCGGCAAGGGTATGATGCCCAAGGCTTATCGGCTCAGCATGAATAGCATGGCCGTCATCATGGACAACTACGCGGCGTATGTGCTCCGTTTCAAAGCTCACTTATTCGGTCCACCCTAAGCTATCGTTAATTAGTCAATTGGCTGAGGAGTACGGGCTAGAAATGGCCTCTGAGATCCTTGCGCGGTCACGGTCAAATTTGGAGCTCGACAAAACTAACACATCTGGCGTGTCCAAGCCAAAGTACGACCGATTGCATAGCCGTGATCAGTTTCCCCGCGACACAGACTAGATGATGCCCGACGTGTCCGCCTCGTAGTGCGAACACCTTTCTTGCTTCCTGTGCAGCCTTCTGTCACCAACATTTGAACGCGTCGTTGGTGATAGCAGTGGTGGTCGCTCCAATTTACCCCTTCCAACCCTCCTTTTCCCAAAGCTGTCAACCGCAAATATTCATCCTGTACTTAGTTGTGGACGTCAATTGTAATTCCGAGCAAGATGACCCCAGAATGATTCACCGTGCCTCAGAACTGAGTGGCCAACCAATGTGTACCAGTAAATTCGCTGGAATTTGAGTGTAGAAACCCGCTCTTCGCAGTTGCAGCATGAGAAATCATGATGCATGATGCACGATGTCCGGTCCGGCCGAGTGATCTTAGCTCTACTGATGGCCCTTTCTCAGGGGATTCCAAATTCCGGCTGCTGAGCTTCGAGCAGGGTTCGAGCGACTCACCTTGAAGGCGACTCCACTTTCTGAGCATAAAAAGTCGGGCGCTCACTGGTCAGTCACTCACCCCAGACGGCTCATTGTTCCTCCTCTACTTCAACTCTGCGCGCAGTAAGTAGAAATAAACTAAGGTGACGAAGGGTGCATTTGCAAACCCCCATCAATTGTTGATGCGATCATCTTGTGAATTTCTCTTCGCTTTCTGCTTGCCCGACGCGCGTGCCGAGAATTCTAATCAGTATTCATCAATATCACGTCGAGCAAAACTATGTATTCCATCAAGATTTGTGCTCTCCTCGTTTCCGCCCGCTTTCCAGCAACATCATGTTCGTCATAGTTTTGGCATACAGCGCCGTCTTCGTCATCGCATTGGCATGGTATCTGCGCAACTCTAACCACAGAGTGAGCCTCTCGCATGAGCCGCTTTTTCAAATCCCCAAGTCGTGACTGATCAATTCGTTTCCTCTAGCTCAGTCATATCCCAACAGTTGGACCCTCGGCACCGCTGCTATCTTACTTGGGCGCCCTGAGATTTATGCTCTCTGCTGAAGATGTCCTGCAGGAAGGCTATGCGAAGGTTTGCGATTGCATTCCTTATAGTACATCAATGGACTGATACCTGCCCATGTCCCAGTTTAAGTCCAAGCCATTTAAAATCGCCACGCTGAGCCGTTGGCTTGTCGTACTAGGCAATACTCAGCTGATCGAGGAGATGCGCAGGGCACCCGACGACCAACTATCGTTTTCAGAAGCTGTCACAAATGTTCGCCTTTCATAGCCCGTCCTAATAATATGCTCTAACCGACAAGGTGACACGGACAGGGTCTGCAACTGAAATACACGCTGGGCTCCAACTTCTTGGACATCCCGTACCATGTGGCCATCCTGCGGAACAGGCTCACGCGTGGCCTCGACGCAATTTACCCCGAGATTCACGATGAAATCGTCGCTTCTTTTGGTTCTGTGGCTCCGCTCATTGGGGATGGTAATTGTTCACTCACATTGAGCGGCGGCGCATTCTTTGACTGACTACAAACCTCAGAGTGGATCAAGCTACGGGCGGCGGAGACCGTCATGAAAATCGTGTGTCGAACAAGTAACCGCGTTTTTGTAGGGTTACCGCTATGTTTGTGGATCTTGTTTGCACCGGCCTTCACAGACCATTAGTTCACCCTTCACTCTTTCCCTAGGTAGGAATGAGGAATGGCTTGGTCTATGTGTCGGCATTGCTCACGAAATTATCAAGAAGTCCATTATCATCCGATTATTTCCGCGCATTTTACAACCGTTCGTACCTCTTTATTCAGATCCCCATGCCCACTGACTACGCGCCACAGATTCGTGGCGAAATTGCTCAAGGGTCCGCAGAACATCATCTTACGCGGGATGAAGTATCTACAGCCCATCGTCGAGCAACGCGAAAGAATGATTCACGAGTATGGCCACAATTATCCCGAAAAGCCAGTGCGCCCCATCACAGTCCTGTCCTTACTCTTATGTCGTCGACTGACGATCGGCTTATAGGATGACTTGCTAAGCTGGTTCTTGGACGAAGCGGAGGGCGCAGAACGCACCCCGTGGAACCTCACAATGCGCGTTCTTGGCACCAATTTTGCCGCAGTGCACACGACGACGTTGCTGTTCACGCATGCGCTGTATAGTCTCGCTGCAGACGCGGACAAGTACTTGAAGCCAATGCGCGCGGAGGTCGAAGCGATCGTGGAGAAAGAAGGATGGACACGAGTCGCCATCAACGAAATGCGCACTTTGGATTCGTGGGTTCCTCGGCACCTGGCGATCCACATCTGACGACGCTGATGTTGGTGACTCGTGATAGATTCCTGAAGGAAGCCGCGAGAGTCTATGGCCTCAGTCCGGGTTGGTCGAATTAGTTGTATTCCCTTGTGTCCCTTTCCTCAACTGTGTTGCTCCAGTCATTATGAGTCGGCAAGCTGTTCAACCGTTCACGTTCTCTGACGGCACATACGTTCCCCCTGGCACTACACTTGTCTCTTGCACGTCTGGTCTTCATCTCGACTCATCCTTCTACCCTGAAGGGGGGGTGTTTGACGGATTTCGCTTCTCCAGCCTTCAGGAGGGAAGCGAAAGCGCTGCGGGCGCTCACTCGAGCTTGGTATACACCAGCCCTATATGGCTTGCCTTTGGATACGGCAGACACGCTTGGTGCGTCTTTCTTTCAGTTTTCTATAATAGAAATATGAGTGACTGACTGATTCCTCCTGACTTCCATGACCAAGCAGCCCTGGCAGGTTCTTCGCTCAAGTTGAGCTGAAAACGATGCTCGCTCATCTGGTAGTCAACTACGATGTCAAGCTTGAGACAGGCAACGTTCGTCCACCTAATGTCCAACTAGGCGAGATCTTGTTGCCTAACCAGAAGGCCAACATACTCTTGAGGAAGCGCAGGGACGATTGAAGGATTTTAACATTTAGCATTAGGAGACGGACTCATCCATATCCTCTTCTAACTGTGATCCAAGGGCCTGCAATAACTAGCAGTCGTGCTTGTTGCCGAGGGTGAACTAAACGAATGGCTCGTATTCAAGTTTTGCAAGAAATCTGTTGGTAAAAAGACCATAGGCACATCTTTTCACGTTACTTTGACACCCCTTTTTGTACACCTGAGGAAAGTTGGCGAAGAGATCGCGAGGCCATTTAACTCTTTACTAAATGCAGTGGATCAGCGCTCAGGTCAGAGAGCTTCGAAGCCCAGATTCCGGCGCTGAGCGCGTCATGGTCGATAGGTTGAGATACACTAAGAAGTATGTTCCTATCAGGTGCATTACTCAAGTGCTCCTCCACCTCTGTCCTCTTCACACTGCACACTCACCGTTCGACACCGCCTCTCACAATGGTGTCAATCGTCGCCTTGAAGTCGGGGCTCGTAATTTCGTCTGCTAGTTTTGGGAGAAGCTTCTTAACTTGTAATTAAAACGCAGCGATACATGATGGATGAAACTGGGCAATCTCAAATCTTTTCAACGTCAAAGGTCCTGGCAGAAACGAAGACATGGAGCAGGCCGCGATCGCCCTCGCGGTCAACACGTGTGCGAATGGGCAATCGCTTTGCGAGGATGGAGGCTTCACGGTGGAGCATCCTGCTGCTTGATTGAAATGAAGAAGCAAAGAAGACTCCATCAGGTTTATAACCCTACCATAATACCGTACTGTAAAGGAGTGGGTGTGTCTCTGTTTTCACATCTGTAGCTGCAACATGGTGGTCTCCGTAGGCTTCGGAAGGACCTGCCGAAAACGAAAATATTCAGATTCCGAATTTGCATTTTTTGGCTACTCGCATAAAACTGTTCTGAGCACTGTCCAGTCTGCCTATGCTATCAACGACTGCGTCCCTAGTGTGCCTAATCATTTGTGTACATTGGTCCGTTTGACACAGCCCGTGTCCATAATCTTCGCACAGCCCGTGTCCATTGTCTTCGCACAGCCCAGTCATCGCATTTACACAATCGTCAGGCACACATTTCACGTGACCGGAACTGTGAAGAGGTTAACCGGGGTACAGGTCAAGCCCGGTGGCCCTGTGCTGTCCAGCCTATAGTAAATCTGCAAAGGGACATCAACACCTGACGCCGATCTGATGGAAGAAGGGCGGGGCGGGCGGTGTTGCTTACGTCGTTACTAGTTCCGCAAGTGAAGAATCCTCCCACGTAGTTGTTGGTTAGGAAGGCACCCAATTGGGCGTTCATGGTGTCCGACTGTATCTGGAAGTTCCCCGGGGTCAAGCACTTGTTTGTGCTCGAGCCGCTAAAGAGAAGCAGTGCGCCCCATGTGCTACAACTTCCTTGCGGAACTGCATTGACCCAGCTGTTGAGGGTTGCGCCTCCGCTCCCGGGTTGGACTTGTGGTTTTTAGTTAATATGTACTAGCGAAAGACATCAAACAAGCTGACTGACCTGCTACCAGCTTGCCTTGGAGGAAGAAGAACTGGATGGCGGGATTGGTGCCGGTGAGTGTCGCGAAGCCTCCTGTGGGGTCTTTGAATCGTACGGGCTGATAATATAAAGTATTATTATTATCTACACATGAAGAAAAGCCAACCCAAACGTACGAGTAAATTCGTCGCCGAATTAGTACTGGAGGAGACGAGGTAGAACTGAGGCGTATCCGCCCGAGGCAGCACGCTCGGACTGATGGCAGGGAAAAGCAGGGTAAGGAAAAAGAGAGAGATAAAAAAATCCTTCATGACGGTACGTGGTGCGGGTGGGTGAAAGTTGAGAAAAGGTAAACGTGCATTTATACCTCACGGAAACGGCCATACTGACGCCGCATGAGAGGGATCCCTGGTGGGCTAGCGCTGAACATCATCTCCGCCCATTCTGCTTCTGCACTGCCCAGAGCAAGCTTCGAAATGATAGGGGTTACAATTGAATGCGTCATGTGATACGAACAAAATGATTTACGTAATCGTCGCGCGTGACGCCTGACGCGCTATGGATCATACCATAACCGATAAATCCGTGTACATTCACCAAAAGCGATACCTTTTCACAGCAGCCGCGCCTGCGACTTGTCAAGTCATCCAGTCGGGAATCCCCCTCACATGGCCTGCCCTGAGATATCATCAATATGCTGTATATCCACGTTTATGAACGCGCAACCCCAACACTACATTTCTTACACCTATCCCCCAGAGATACACTCACCTCATGCCTGATGCCATTTGTACAGCAGACCAGCTAGAAGTCTCCGCAGGATTTTATTGCCTGACGGGGAGAATGTGGCCCTCATAGTGGGTTTCCTTCTTGTTCAAGTCACCGTAGAAGTCTCAGGTGGTGTGCACTGTAGGTCGCACCTATGGCAGGCTTTTGTCTCCTTGATAGCCATCACTGGTCCTTGCACATGTCTTTTTGTGCGTCGAGAGGAAGCATCGATTGTAAACTTTCGTCTCAAGAAAGATCATTTTCGCACGAAGGTTTCTTGGGTAGAGGATCACCAATTACCCTATGGACGTGTGTTCCTGCGGCTCTTAATGCTTGCTCCATGCGACAATCTTCTCATGTGGTCGAACAGATTTCACTGTTCCTCGATGCTCTCATGCAGGGTGCTGTTGGTTAAATGGTTCGGCGAGGGCAGGCGCCCTTAGTACTGCGCAAGGTAAGTTCTTTTGGTTGCGCGCAGCCAACGTCGTTTCGTAACAGTCTGCCTTACACTTTTCACGGCATGTGGTGCGATGGCGGCGTTAGGGGGCTTCGAACTGCTTCCACCTTTGGTGAGAGTACAGTGATTCTTTCTTGTCTCTTTCATTATCGGCGGGAGTGCACAAATGACCTCTATTCTATGCCCTGGTGCTGGATCAGCGGCGCGTACCCTACTGCTTTCCTGCGGAAATTGTTTGGCTCGCCTTATTATATTCTTCTCTTCTTCTGGAGTCGAGGATCATCACGTCTCCTCCACCTGAAACGCCCCACAAAACCTCACGTCCATAAATCCACCTGCGCATTGGTATGCGCTATGCCCGTTTTACCGACGTCGCTTGCGCGTTGGTTCCTCGTGGTCCACGATGGCGGGGTCGGCCGCTACCTCGGCCATTCAATAATGCACTATCAAGGCCATGTCCACGTTGAGCGGCGCGTGCTACCGCATTGCATTTCTCTTTCGTCTGGAGCTCGAACTTGTGACACATCTTACCTCAATTGAGGAGGCCACTGTGAGCGCACATCCGCATATCACCTTCTATACATTTGAGACGATGCACTTCCTGCCATGTATGGCTAGTGATCACCCAACTTTCTGTTTACTCATAGTGATACTTTCAGTTCTCGTGTGCGAAGTCCTCATCTCCCTTTGGCATGTTTTAAATGGGCTGTATGTCGCAGGGGTCATTCATTTGTCTATCCCTCTGCGAACCTGTGCTCAGGACAGTTACAAACCACGCTCACAACGGCTGGAAGGTCCACCACATGCTGAGCTTGTCTTATTTCGCTTTGCTTGAACAGACATCTTACGGGATAGTGGCATACTGTTGGGGATATATGTGCCTTACGGTCGAGTGGGTAATAGGTTTGACGAACGGTATATGTATACCGAAGAGAAACGGTCTAGACGAAGCCTTGAAAAAGCTACTGTACTTAAAATGATCACTCAATGCGGACTAATAGGCACATGTGACCTACAGCTGGATCAATTCATTCATTTTTACATGCACAAATTCCAAAACTAGATAGAATAGAACGTTAATGCCGAGAAGCCAACACTTGAGAGCACTAATGTACGGCATCCACTTTGGCTTCAAATGAGGGGAACCGTGTAAAGTCTGAGCGGGGTACAGTTTAACCCTGGCGGGCCTGTATTGTCCGCCTTGTAGTAGATCTGGAAGGGGATATCAATACTTGATCCAGACGTGGTGGAGGCAACATTACATCACGGGCAGATCCACACGCAAAGAATCCTCCTGTGAAATTGTTGGTCAAGAAAGCGCCGAGCTGAGAAGCCTTTTCGTTCGACTGTAACTGGAACTTCCCCGGAGTCAAGCACTTGTTGGTGCTAGATCCGTTGAAGAGGAAAAGCGTTCCCCAAGTAGAACAGCTCACTTGCGGCACTGCATTGACGAAGCTATTGAGGATGCCTGTGCCACCTGGCGGAACTGTAGTTGACGTGATTAAATAAATAAATGCCTACTCGGAAAAAAATCGGACTGATGCACAAACCTGCTACCAGTTTGCCTTGCGAGAAGTAAAACACGATGAAGGGATGAGTGCCAGTAAGGGTCGCCGTGCCTCCTGTGGAGTTCTTGAATCGCACGGGCTAGCACAAGACATTCTATGAGGAGTTCTGGTCAAAGGGAAAAGAAAAGAGCGTACATGCAAATCCGTCTCTCGGTGTTTGCTGGAAGATACAAGGTAGAATTGAGGTGTATCCTGCTGAGCCAACACGCTCTGACTCATGGCCGGGAACAGCGAACTAAGAAGTTGAGGTATATCCACCCAAGGCAGTAATCTCGAACTGACGGCGGGGAAAAGAAGCGTGAGGAATACGAGAAACCCCTTCATGATCGTGTCCGAGTGGGTTGGCAGCCGGGGATGAACAACTGGCCATTTATACTGCGCGGGTATCACAGAGGAGGGCGATAAAGCCGCATCTAAAGCCGCATGGGAACATTGTTCGGACGTGTTGCCGGCAGGTTTTGAGCACCGTTTCTGCACGCTGCTACTGTTATTCGGTCGCGCGATTTACTCAAGGAGCTTCACATCGCCGGTGATATGATGCTTATGTAATCATTCGTGCCTTCGATTGGTCGCTCAGGACCTCAGCCTCAGTTTGCGATGACTCGAGCTCGTAGAGTCCTCGCGTTGGGAAGCGCACTCACGGCGTTGTACTTTTTTTTCCTCTTCTCAATTATTCCAACGCCTTTCATTAGCGAGCGCATAGCGGAAGCCGTTCTGCCATACGTGAGCGACCAAGTTGTCATTCTATCTATGTAACTGAACGCGGGCCATGGAAGTTACCGTGGTGGCTCCTAATCATGTTCGGATCTTATTCGCTGTTCAGTTTGGGTTGGGGTCTCTTGACGTTTCGAGATTGTCCGGCAGCCTACGAGGAGCTGGTGCGAGTACGTATTGTGTGCAATTGGTCAAGACGTGAGCGCTCAGACTATTGTTTAGGAACTTGGACAGGCTAGGAATGACCTTCGTGCTCGCGGTATCATCATTGATTAGGCCCCCCTCATCATTCCATCTTTATGCCTGATATGTCAAAACCTTTATATTGGAACGGGGGAGAGGGTCGTCAGTTTCCAGCGTGAGGTTCTTTCACGCGCACTGGACCGCATTGGTATGCAAACGAGGATCCGAAAGAAGGTCAAGCGTACTCGATATCGATCACGGCGCATGCTCGTAGGCAATCACCATTGCCCCTGATTTAATATTAGGCCCTTCAGAGTGAGGTCACTGTTGCTCAACACATAATGTATCATTCCAGGCTTCTAGTTGCAGACAATCAAAGTCAACTAAATTTTGTGATCTGTTTTTATGGGTTTGTCAAGTATTAGATTATATAGCAATATTAGATTACATAGCAATATTAGACTACATAGCAATATTAGATTACATAGCAATACTAGATTACATAGCAATATTAGATTACATAGCAATATTAGATTACATAGCAATACAATAATTATGTCAATAATAACAAACAATATGCAGCGGTTTGCGACTGGAGTTCATGTAATGTGGTAATAACACATAATGGCAGAGCACATACCTGGAGTTCACACAAGAGATGTGAAGCTCCAGGTATGCTATACAATAGACTATCAAGTGTGCAGAGGCCCATGTGCAGATAGGCACTAACTCAAATGGAGTTCAAAGTTGATATACAGTATTAGTCCACAAATAGTCAGATGTTAGCCAAACTTGCTAAATGTCTGTCACTCCCACTCAGACCACATTCTAGCTCCCACTCCAAGCACAGCCTGAAGCTTTTGTGGGGGAGTGCTTTCATAAATATGTTGGCTACCATGTCCTTCATTGTCAAGGCACACTAGGTGTCAGACTTAGTCTCACGCTTCACACAGCTTAACGTAAGGTTGATGATGATGATACTAACATAAGGGGAAAAGGGTACAAGTAGGAAAAAGACATAGTATATATAGCGGGAACCCTGGGAGTTGCCAGTGTTCCCATGCTCGGACCCTGTGAGTCACGTGATGCGCCCAGGCCTGGGTCATGTGACTTTCACATTACATAATCTGCCACCTGTCTGGGTCATGTGACTTTCCCATGATCTTCCTGCATCTCTTTCGCAACCCTCCCTCTTGCTTCTCTGGTGCTTATGTAAGCAGTCCTGACATCACCCCCCTCTTAAGGCTGAGTGTCTTGACCAGCCAATTTTGATTTGTTGGGGTGTTGCTGGAAGAAGTCCTGGAGCAACAGCGTAACATTAGTGAGGTTGTGACGAGGCTCCCAAGTGTTCTCCTCCACCAGGTATCCCAACCACTTCACCAAATACTTCACTCCCTGTCCAACCTTCTTGACATCAAGAATTGCCTCCACATCATACTCCAAGTGGTCATCATCAATCATGGGGGGTGGGGGTGGAGGCAAGTTCTGGGAAGGGAAAGAGGGGGCAACATATGGAGTGAGTAGCAGCTTGTTGAAAACCCAGTGAATGCGCCATGCTTGAGGGAGCTTGAGCTGGTACCCAGCTGGTCCGACCTTTTCTTCAATGGTGAAGGGTCCAGCATGCTTGTTATCAAGCTTCTTGGAGGGTCGATCCATTTTCAGGTTCTGAGTGTCCAGCCAGACTAAGTCCCCCTTTGAGTATTCAGGACTTGGGCACTTTCCCTTATCATAGCTGGCCTTCATTGCAGCTGCTGCCTTCCCCATTGGTGGCCAGATACTGCCATTCCAAGGGTGCCGGCCATACTCCAGATAGAAAGGTGTGAATCCAGTGGCTGAGTGCTCATGGTTATTGAGCGCAAACTCTGCTGTAGACAGCCACTCTGCCCAATCATCCTGCAGATGGTCAACATAGGCCCAGAGATACACTTCCACTTCCTGGTTGACCCATTCTGTCTGCCCATCCATTTGTGGGTGGAAGGCTGTACTTGGGTTCGCCTTGACCCCAATCATCCCATAGAACTCCTTCATGAATTTGGACACAAATTGGGTTCCCTGGTTGCTCACAACTTTCTGTGGGACTCCATGGTCACAGAAGACCCAGTCTTGAAGGATCCAAGCAGCACCAAGTCCTGTGAGGTCAAGGCCAATTGCCTCGATGAGAGTTCGCTTTGTGAACTTGTCGACAATGACAAGGATCGCATTGTGACCACATGAGGGGGGGAAAGGCCCAACAATGTCCCAAGAGATAACTGCCCAGGGGCTCTCAGGGACAGGGTGTGGATGGAGTGGGGCAGCACACCTGGTACAGTCAGGCTTTACTCATTGGCACATCTCACATCCACCTGCATATCGATTGGAATCCTTCACCATGCCCACCCACCAGTAGGACCTCAACAGTGCTGCCCTCAGCTTTCGCGGACCAGGGTGCCCAGTGATGGGGAGGTCATGCTCAAAGGTGAGCACTGCCTCACGTGCTTCTGGGGGCACCCATGTGATTTCCACCTTCTGCCAGAGTCCCATCCAATCTCTCATCCACTCATTGTCAAGCTCCTCCAGCTTCTGCACATGTACCGCACTGTTTTTCTGGAGTAGTGTCTCCATTTTCGATGTGAATGACACACAGACTTCTGTTTCCAGGAAAACCCGCACCAGTGCATCCTCCTCTACCATCTCTCCATAGTCCAGTCTCCGGGAGAGTGCATCCACCTTTGTGTTTGACTTGCCAGTGTGATATTTTATCTCAAAGTCAAAGCACTGGAGCTCCCCAACCCAATGGACTTGTCTCAGTTTCAACTTCTGGGGCTTCCGGAAGTACTGGAGGTTCGCATGGTCTGTCCAGATCTCAATTGTCTCATCCGCTCCAATGAGGTATGCCTGCCACTCATGAAGTGCCCGAATCACAGCTAAGAACTCCTTGTCATACACATCGTAGTTCTTCTCAGCTGCAGTGAGGGCCTTGGAGATGTAGTCCATGACTCTCCAGGTCCCATCCATCTGCTGCTGCGAAAGGACTCCACCAGTCACCAAGTGAATCACATCTGTCTCTACCTTCCATCTCCCTTTATCTTGTGGCAGAGCCAAGACTGGGGCCGATATGAGTGCCAGGCAAAGATCTTGGAAGGCTGCTTCCTCCTCCTCCTCCCATTTCCATGGGACCTTCCCAGTCAGCCGGAACAGTGGTTTAGCACACGCAGAGAGGTTCGGGATGTGTCAATGGAGGTAGTTTAGCATCCTGTTAAACCTCTGGACCTCCTTCACATTCCTCAGTCATGGCCAGTTACGGACTGCCACACCTTTAGCCGGGTCATGCTCCAAATGGTTGTGGGAGATTTTCATCCCAAGGAAGAGGACCTTGTCCTTCTCAAACTCACACTTGCTGAGTCTGAGGCACAGCCCATTCTCCCTGAACTTCCACAAGACCTGATCCATCCAGTACCGATGTGTCGCCAAATCCTCTGCAAACACAATCACATCATCCACATAAGCTTGGACATGTCCTCCTGCAATCTCCTCCCTCAACACATGATTCATGAAGCGCTGGAAGGTGGCTGGTGCATTCTGCAGTCCAAACCACATGACAGCTGGTTCAAAGAGTACACGAGGTGTCAAGAAGGCACAGTGGTGCTGGTGCTCTGGCCAGACCTGCATGGATGGGAAACCTCCCTTCACATCAATCTTGGAATAGATGGTTGCCCCCTTCAACACATCCACAGTGTCTCAGATGAGGGGGAGGGGGTACTTGTCTTTAATCAGATGTGCATTAAGCCTCGAGTAGTCGATAATCGGTTGCAGTTTGTCCTTCTCATGTTTGAAGAAGAAGGGGCTTGCAAACAGGGATTTTGAAGGTTGGATACGTCCAGATGCCAACTGCTCATCCACTCATTGGTTCATCTCCACCATCTCTTCTCGCATTAGTGAGTATAGCTTAGTGGAGAGGTGCCCAGGATCAGTCTTGAACTCAATTTTAATATCAAAGTCAGGGTGGGAGCAGGGGAGCTCATCCCACTTTGCTTTGCTAAAGACCAAGGGGTAGAGGTTGGGCCAATTGGGAGTGGGGCCAGTGTTGGGAAAACAGGTGTCCAGAATATTGGCAGAGGCCAGGGTACTTGTTTTCAGGGGTGCAGGGGCTTGTGCTGGGGTCAGGCAGGAGTGAGGGGAAGAGGTGCAGGTGCTGGGGCAGCGAGTAAGCTTCACTTCAGCTTTCACCCAGTCAATGTCTGGGTTATGTCGCTTTAACCAGTCATGCCCAAGGATCACCATATGGGACTGGGTCTTCCCTAGCAGGAAGTGGATCTGCTCCTGGTGGTCACCAACTATGACAAGCAAGTCCATCCCATACCAGATTTTACCATTCCTGTTCTGTGTTCCATCCACGTTATACATGGTGATTGGGTTCAGCAAGAGAGATGGTTCCAGTCCCACTTTCTTTGCCCACTCCAAATCCATAAAGCAGTTGGTGCAGCCTGAGTTGACAAGGGCTTTAGTAGTTGCCCATTTACCAGTGCTGAGAGCTTCCAGGTGCACCTGGATGGAGAGCTCTCAGGGCATATGTGATAGGGTGTCCTTCAGCACCTCTGCAAGGTGCTTTGTCAGCTCCACTTTCCTGCTAGTCCCCATTTCCCTTTTCAGTATTTCACTCTTAGCAGTTTCCATTTCTGCTTTGTCCTTCATCTCAGCCCCAATCTGGGCATGTCTCCACTGCAAGATAGTGTATTTTGGGATACTAGCTGTGGATACAGGGACAGGAGGGGGGCTGGGATATCTACTCCCAAGGTGCCAGTTCGGACTCACTGGACCTCATCTCCAAAATCTGGCTCCTCAACAGGAGCCCTCTTCTCTCTCTCAAGCAACTCCACATGGTCTCAGAGCAATGTGATCTCATTCTCATAGTCCTTGGCATTTTGTGTCTGGCTTTCCACGGCGTGGACCTGCAGTCTCAGGATCTGTGGGCATGTGTCTGGGAGGAGGCAGTCTCTCACCATGTGGCCAGCTTGGCCACATCAGAAACAGGTGCGTCCTACTCCAGGAGCACAGGCATGATCAACCAACATGGCATTGCCAGCACTGGCAGGACACAGCATGATGGGAGGGGCAGGGGTGCGGGCCTGTGGCTGGGCCAGGAAGGGGCGAGGGGCTGGGGTGAAGCAGGTTTGTTGGGGGAGGGGTTGGTTGGCAGTGGGTGGGGTAGGGCGCGCAGAGTTCTGCTGGGCAATAACGCTGTCGAACTGTCACTGCTGGGCATCCAGCCTCTCAGCAAGTGCCTTCCACCCTCTGTAGTCTTCTGGCATCGGAGAGACACCATAGATCCTCGCCACCAATCTCCTGCTGAGGTTCAGCTCCATCCAGTGGACCAAGATGTCCGAATCCCTCACTTCATCCAACTCCACTCTCTGGAACAGTGTCTCAAATTTTGCGAAGAATTCAGGTGCAGTTGTAAGGCCCTGTTTCAGCTTAGCGATGTCGGCGAGCACAGTTGTGCAGTCATTCGGGTTGTCGAAGGCCCGCTTCATCTCCTCCATGAATTCTACCCAGGTTCCAACCTTGTCATTACCCAGGATTTCCTCTCCCTTCATATTTGCCCACTCAGCAGCAAACCCATCTCCAGCGATTTTGCTGAGGGTGTAGAGGACCTTTGCCAGGTCCGTGGCATAGATAGTCAGATTCACCATAAATTGGAGGTGAAGCGAATGGAGGAACATGCAGAAGTTCTTTTTCTGCCCATTGAAGGGGGCAACAGACAAGTCAAGCCTTATCAGTGGGGCTGCAGGCAGGGTGACATGGTCTGCCATCTCAGACCCTGGTGGCAGTGATGGGGTCTGGGGTATGTCAGTTACTGGTGAATCGGGGGGGAGCTGGGCTCAACCTGGTCTCAGTCTTAGACACTGTAAATAAAGTTCTGGGCCTTGGGCACTCAGGATTTCTTCGATCTCTTAGCAGTCCTGTCCTCTCAGGCTGCTCTTCTATGTACTTAGGTACCTATAGAACTCTTATTCTATGAAGCTATTGCTAGTGTGGGGCCCAAATGGTGTCCCAGGTGGTTGCTCCACAACTCTTAATGAGTTGCCTGTGTGCCCTTCTGACAATGGTCACAGAGCAAGGGCCCTGTCCACTGGACCAGGAAACTACTAGAAGACTATGTAGAGGGCCTTTCTTGCCCTGTACACTAAACAATTCACCAGGAGGAGTACAGTGGCTGTGCTCTGGGTTGGGTCATGTGTATCTATACACAGTAAAAATTTCACATGGTTCTGTTGCACACCGCAGGCAGGGTAAAGAGATAGAGGATGAGGGGGATAAGCTGTGACAGAGTGTGACAGTTTGAGATAGGGGTCCAGGCTAGCCGGGTTAGGACACAGGGCTAGGGTGGATGGGTGTGATGTTAGTATTGTGTCAGACTTAGTCTCATGCTTCACGTAAGGGAGCAGCAAGGTATGGACAGGAGACAGCAACAGGGAGATACTTGGCATGTTCTTGATTGCCTGAGGGGAGACCTCAATTAGTCCTGATTATTTGATGGGAGATGTCAGTACTGCTGTCCTGGATCCACCTCCATCACGAATTCCAAAGTGTGGGAAAAGCTATGGGTGCCAGTTGGGGTCACGTGATAGGTAACACTATTAATGCTGTTAACACCATTAATGCCTCTCCAAGGTCACAAACGGGTGCTAAAGGTCGCTGTCCATCATGTGACTTTGCTATTCACTATTGGTCTTTGGAATACATTTGGATTCTGTCAGTGGCTTAGGTAAGCAATCCTGACATGGCCCCCTCTTCAAGGCTGGGTGTCATGACTGGCTAGTTTCACTTTGTCTGGGTGTTTGAAAAAGAAATTGCAGAGGAGCAGTGAAACATTGGTGAGATTCTGGTGGGGTTCCCAGGTGTTTTCTTCAACTGGGTAGCCTAGCCATTTCACCAGATACTTTACTCCACATCCTATTTTCTTTATGTCCAGAATCTCTTCAACATCATATTCTAGATGGTCGTCATCGATGGTGGGGGGAGGAGGAGGAGGTTGGGACTGTGAGGCAAATGAAGGGGGAATATACAGAGTCAGCAGTGTTTCATTGAACACATCATGGATGCGCCAGGCAGGTGGTAGTTTGAGGTGGTATCTGGCTGGTCCTACTTTCTCCACAATAGCAAAAGGCCCAGCACACTTGTTATCAAGTTTCTTATTGGGGTGATCCATCTTTAAGTTTCATGTGTTGAGCCACACAAGGTTCCCCTTTTGATACTCACAGCTGGGTCATTTCCCAGTATCACAACTCTTCTTCATGGCCAGCACAGCCTTCTCCATAGCCTCCCTAGCAGCTCATTGTGACTCTTCAAGCCTGGCCATCCACTCATCAGCCACTGGATTTACTTCAGTCTGGGGGTGGATTCCTCCATTCCAGGGATGTTGTCCATAGTCCAGGAAGAAAGGTGTGTAGCCAGTCGCAGAGTGCTCTCGGTTATTAAGCATGAACTCTGCAGTGCTTAACCACTCAGCCCAATCATCCTGGAGATGGTCTATGTATCCCCGCAGGTAGGTCTCAATCTCCTGGTTTACCTGCTCAGTTTGTCCATTGGTTTGGGGATGGAAAGCAGTGCTCAGATTCACTTTCATTCTAATCATATGGTAGAACTCTTTCATAAATCGTGAGATGAATTGTCATCTGCAATCACTGACAACCTTCTGAGGGATACCATGGTTTTGGAATACCCAGTCATGCAAGATCCTGGCAGCTCCTAGACTTGTGAGGTTAAACCTGATTGCTTTGATGAGCATCTGCTTAGTGAATTTATTGATGATGACAAGGATGGAATCAAACCTGCATGATTGAGGGAGAGGCCCTACTATGTCCCAGCTGATGACCAACCATGGCCTGTCTGGTATCGGATGAGGGTAGAGAGGAGCCACACACTTAGTTCTGTCAGGCTTGGTTCTCTGGCAGCCCTTGCATCTGGCCACATAGCGCTCCACATCTTTTACCATTTCTGGCCACCAGTAAAACTTGAGTACCACAGCTTTCATTTTCTTAGCTCTGGGATGTCCTGCAATTGGGAGGTCATGTTCATAGTTGAGCACAGTCTTGCACATGGTAGGGGTTATCCAGGCGGCATTGTTCTTCCACCATAGCCCCAAGCAGTCTCGCATTCAACTGTCATCGAGCTCATCAGGTTTCACGACATATTATCAGACTGGGTCTCACACAACTTAAGGGTAAGGTCATGATGACAATACTAAGATAAGGGGAAAAGAGTACAAAAAAGGAAACAACGAAGTACTTATAGTGAGAGCTTTGGCACTTGCCAGTGTTCCCACGCTCGGACTCTCGGACCACGTGACGTGCCAAGGCGCAGGTCAGGTGACTTTGGTGATTACATAATCCGACCCCAGCCACAGGTCATGTGACCTTCCAACACTCTTCTCTAGTTTCTCCACAACTCCTCTTCTTGGATGGCTTAGGTAAGCGATCCTAATATCACCCCCCTCTTAAGGCTGGGCGTCTCGACCAGCTAGCTTGGCCTTGTCAGGGTGGGCAAGGAAGAAGTCCTGGAGCAGCAGCACTATGTTGGTGAGGTTCCTATGGGTGTCAGGATCCATTACATAAGCCGCCGTCACCAAGTCCGCAACGCGCTAGGATCTAGCTATGAGGACCGAGTATGGGATCACGTGACTATTCACGACCTTAAGCGCCCGCCCGCGACCTCAACCCCACACTCGCGACTCCCCTGGTGCTTATAGACCCACGACCAGCACCCATCACGTGCCCCCACCCACGTTCCTTGCGATTTCCCACGCTCTGCAATTCGTGATGGAGGCGCATCAGCAAAAATGCCTCTGACGTCCCCCATCAACCAATCTAACCTAAACGAGCTTAATTGAGGTCTCCCCTCGGGCAGCCAAGACCGCGCCAAGCATTCCCTCTGTCGTCCTCCCCACATTCGTACCTCGCCGCTACCTTCCTTATTCGGCATCCCCTTTTCCCTTTATTGCCTCCCCTGTCCCGCGCGACTCAGAGCGCGTAGCCTCGTTTCTCTTACTTATGACTCACTCCCTACACAGCCCCCTCCCCCAGTATATATAATGCCTTTGTAATGAGTGTAGGTCCTCACGTTGAAATCGAGCTTCTTTCCCCTTCTCGCTTCTGTGAGGGACTCGGACTGACACAATTTCAACGTGCACCCCTTGCTACCTCGACCCTGTCAACCCCCGGTCGGCCTAGCTTTCTCTTTACCCCCTGCCCATCATGCGCAACAGAACGACGAGAGAATCACCCTGGCGTACCCGACGCGTAACGAAGACATAACGGACGAGTGGCTCACCACGGTCCTGGACTTTGGAGAAGACGAATATTGGGCGAGGTACTTTGACACCCGCGTACGAACTGAATTCTACCCAGACACACCCACGGAATCCGACGTCTCGGAGACGGAAACTGTGGTACTAAGACCGCGAGAGCTGCGCCCTTTCGAATTGTGGATTATTGAGGAGGAAAGAAGACTCGCGCCTTATTTTGGAAGGCTGTACGCACAAGAACAGAGCAGACGAGAGCAGAGATTGAGAGAAGCCCTAGCGATTGCATTACCAGACTCCGCGACCTCAGGCACGAGATCGCCCGCACACAGCACCATCGACGTTAACCTCGACGACCTCGAGGACTACGTAAACAGCGACAACGACGAGTCGACGAACGAACCCGCGTACGTTTCTGTGGAGATCCAGACAGAGCTTACCCTCCTCGGAGTCGAACAGTTCATCGTCCACGAATACCGACCCCTCGCTTTCATCCCCCGTCCTATCAACCCCATCCCCCCCAGCACCACCAGTTCATACCGAACCCCCCGTAGACTTCGCGAGTTTAGACGAGCGCCTAGCCCGGCAAGCACCGTCGCCACCACCACCACCACAATCACCTGCGACTCCAGAGCCGGAACCGCAACCCCAACCCGCGAATCCATCGCCGCCAGAACCCTCGCCGCCGCCCTCGCCTGCACCCGAAATGGCGGACGCCGTCCCCGCAGCCCCAATGCCGAGGCTGGACCTAGCCGTTCCTTCTTTTGATGGAAACAAGAAGAACTTCCGGACCTTCCTCAGGTCCCTCCGACTACAGTTCCTGGGAAACCAGGGGCTCTATGCCAGTGACCTGAACAAGATCCTATTTGCGCTGAGTAAGATTACAGGAGAAGGGTTCGCAGCGGAATGGGCGAACATGCGAGGTGACGAGATCCTGAATGCTGGAGTGGCAGGGACTTGGGAAGATTTCGTTGTGGATCTGCGGAGAGCCTTCGACGACCCAAACATTACCGCGACCGCCCTGAACGACATAGCGAAGCTGAAACAGGGAGCACTGGAAGCCGCGGAGTTCTTCGCTCTCTTCGAAACGCTGATGCGCAAGGCGGAACTGGACCCGGTCGACGACTCTGACGTGCTCATCCACTGGCTGGAGACTAATCTCAACCGGAGGTTGACCACGCGGGTCTACAATGTCAACCCCATGCCAGTTACCTATGCCCAGTGGAAACATCTGGTCGAGACCCTGGACGCTCAGCAACGACGGCTTGACGCGATCATCCGCGAACAGAACGCCAGCCGCCCGGCCCCGCCTCAGTTCCAACAGTCGCGACCACTGCCAACACCCCTGCGCTATCCGAACCCGAACCCCCCGCGACCCGCGCCTCGCTTCCCCTCCGCTCCGCAACAGCAGCAATGCGCTCCTGTTCCACAGATCATGCCCCGTCCCACTGGTGCCGGTGACCGGATGATCGTAGACCAGACGCGAGCTCCTGCGGCCGAGCGTCGATGCTTCCGCTGTGGCCAGATAGGACACATCGCCCGCAACTGCCACCTCCCGGACTCGCGACCCTATGTCCCGAGACCGCAGGTTCGCGCGATGGTCCCTGGCCCAGTAGAGGTGGAAGAATACGAGAACGAACTCGCGCTACTTCGCGACAGGCTCGCGATCTACGAGAGAGAGAGGCAGATGGCTGGTGCCCCACAGGCCCAGCAACACCAACAACAGCTCCCGCCGGCTCCCATCCAGGAGCAGGGTTTTGGAGGAGAGACGCAGTAAGTCCGAACTGGCGTCTCTGTAACAGTACAAGTCTCGTTCCCGCCCCCGCCCCTGTACCCATAGCAAGTATACCCAAATATACGATCTTGCAACGGAGACATGCCCGGAGCGCGAATGAACTTGAGGACAACAGAACAACAAAGGTCGCAGAGGAGAAACCACAGAGGCGAAAGAGAGAGTTGACCCTACCGGCGCACTTTGAGACTCTAACCACGGCTGAATGGGGAGGCGTTAAAGTCCTGATCGATTCGGGATGTACTAACTGCTTCATGGACCTAGCCTGGTGCAGGGAGCTCGGACTGGAACCGGTGCCGCTACAGAACCCGATCAAAGTATACAATGTGGATGGATCGGCAAACAAGAGCGGGCCTATTCGCTATGGCATCGACCTCCTGTTGACTATAGGAGACCACCAAGAGCGAATACACTTCTTGCTCGGAACAGCCAAGTCACACAAAATCATCCTGGGACACGACTGGCTATCCAAACACAACCCTGAGATCGATTGGCCACTGGGGAAAGTCTCCTTCAAACGCTGCCCCGCAAGTTGCCACTTCGACCCGCACCTCGCGAGTCCCTGGGCCTATCCAAAGAGCAGTGATTGGGACAATGCACTACGAACAACCATGGATATCCGCTTTTCGGACTCCGGAGACATGCCTGACTGGCCGTCGCTATACCCAACAGTCTTTAGTGAAGCCAAGTGGGACGAGTTGCCCAAACCGTGACCTGACTTCAACATCAAAATTGAGTTTCGTGAAGATCCCGGTCACTTATCCTCCAAGCTATATTCGCTGACGAGAGAGGAGACGATTGAGATGAACAGGTGGATCGATGAACAGCTCGCATCAGGGAGGATAAGACCTTCCAAGTCGCCCTATGCCAGTCCGTTCTTTTTCAAGCGAGAAAAGGACAAACTCCGACCGATCATCGACTATTCGCGCCTCAACTCATTCCTGATCAAAGATAAGTTACCACTACCACGCATCCGCGACTGTGTAGACAAGCTGCGGGGAGCCAAGGTCTTCTCCAAGATTGATGCGAAGGGGGGATTCCCGTCTATGAGGTTGTGGGAGGGGCACCAGGAGAGATGCGCGTTCTTAACGTCGCGAGGCTAGTTTGAACCTACGGTAATGTGGTTCGGACTCCAGAATGCCCCCGCAACCTTCCAGAGATTCATGAACCACATTCTGAGAGAGGAGATTGCCGGCGGACACGTCCTCGCGTACATCGATGACGTCATCATCTTCGCGGATGACCTCGTGACCCACTGTTACTGGATGGACCGAGTCTTGCAAAGATTCCGCGAGAATGGGCTGTGCCTCCGGCTAAGCAAATGTGAGTTCGAGAAGGCTGAGGTGTTCTACCTTGGGCTCAGGCTCTCGCACAATCGCCTCGAGCATGACCCGGCCAAGGCAGAAGCTATCCGAAACTGGCCAGTGCCCCGAAACGTCAAAGAACTCCAACGCTTCCTCGGAATGGTCAACCACTTGCGGAGATTCATCCCCAACTTGTCCACGCGAGCCAAACCCCTGTTTAAGCTCACCGGCAATGTCCCCTGGTGTTGGCAGAGCGAACAGGTCGCGGCTTTTCTGGATGTGAAAGGAGCGCTTGTCTCAGCCCCGGTCCTCGCCCTACCCCAGGACTCGGGCAGGTGGAAGGTAGAAACGGACGTGAGCAACCTCGCGACGGGTGGTGTTCTTTCACAGCAGCAGCCTGATGGAACCTGGAGACTGGTCGACTACATCTCCGAGGCCCTCACAGCCGCCGAGAAAAACTATGATGTCTACGATAAAGAACTCCTCGCGGTCATCAGGGCTCTAAGAGAGTGGAGAGCGTATCTAGTGGGAGTGGACAAGACCTTCGAGATTTGGACGGACCACGCCAACCTGCAATACTTCAGAAAGCCCCAAAAACTGAAACCACGACAGGTACGCTGGTACGGAGAACTCCAGAGTTTCGACTTCGAGATCAAGTATCGCACAGGCAAAAGCAACACCAAAGCCGATACCCTCTCGCGAAGGCCAGACTACGGAGACGCTGCCGAGGAAGATGCCCCCGTCCAGATGCTACCCGCCGACATGGACGTACGCGCTAGCTTTACCTCGGAAATGGAGACACTCCTCCAGAAAAAGAGCGCGGAATATGTCACGAAGCCCACGGAGATTGATGACAGTTGGACGCGAGACCGCCTTGGGCTTTGGTGGAGAAACAACACTGTGTGGATACCCGCAAGCGTTCGCGAGGTGGTGCTCAACTACGAACACGACCTCCCCACCGCAGGACACCCCGGAAAAAAGAAAATGAAAGCCGCAATGGTCAAGGCCTACTGGTGGCCCGAGATGGTGAAGGATGTGGAGAAGTACGTATCCGGGTGCGAAGGTTGTCAGAGAACCAAGCCCGATTGAACCAAACGCGCCGCGCCTCTGTACCCGCACCCAGTCCCAAACGGCCCATGGTGGGCAATCAGCTGGGACATAGTAGGACCGTTACCACAGTCCCGCGGATTTGACTCCATCCTTGTAATCGTCGACAAATTCACCAAGCGCACCCTCATCGAAGCGATCGGTTTCGACTTGACGAGCCTGGGAGCTGCGAGGATCCTCCGCGACCGAGTATTCCGGAACCACGGAATCCCCCAGAAAGTCAGCTGCGGATGAGTGGATGGCGAAGTTGGAAGAGTCGCGACGCGCTGCCAAAGAGGCCATGGAGAAAGCTGCGCTAGCAATGAAGAAAAACTACGACGGCGGAAAGCGACCTAGCCGCGAGTATGGGAAGGGAGACTTAGTTTGGCTTGACACGCGAAACTTGAAAATGGACCACCCAAACAAGAAACTCGACAACAAACGCGCTGGACCCTTCGCTATCATAGAGAAGGTGGGGCCAGCTGGATATCGCCTCAAACTGCCCCCGGCCTGGCGAATTCATGACGTATTTAATGAGTTGCTCCTCACCCCGTTCATCCCTCCTTCTTTCGCTTCTCAAGCCCGACCACCTCCGCCCCCCCCGACCATCGACGACGACCATTTGGAGTATGAGGTTGAAGAGATCCTGGATGTGAAGAAAGTAGGATGAGGAGTGAAGTATCTGGTAAAGTGGCAAGACTACCCCATCGAAGAGAATACTTGGGAACCCCGCCAGAACCTTACCAACACCGCAACTCTCCTCCGCGACTTCTTCCTCAAACACCCAGACAAGGCGCGATTGGCCGGTCGAGACGCCCAGCCTTGAGGAGGGGGCCATGTCAGGATCCATTACATAAGCCGCCGTCACCAAGTCCGCAATGCGCTAGGATCTAGCTATGAGGACCGAGTATGGGATCACGTGACTATTCACGACCTTAAGCGCCCGCCCGCGACCTCAACCCCACACTCGCGACTCCCCTGGCGCTTATAGACCCACGACCAGCACCCATCACGTGCCCCCACCCACGTTCCTTGCGATTTCCCACACTCTGCAATTCGTGATGGAGGCGGATCAGCAAAAATGCCTCTGACGTCCCCCATCAACCAATCTAACCTAAACGAGCTTAATTGAGGTCTCCCCTCGGGCAGCCAAGACCGCGCCAAGCATTCCCTCTGTCGTCCTCCCCACATTCGTACCTCGCCGCTACCTTCCTTATTCGGCATCCCCTTTTCCCTTTATTGCCTCCCCTGTCCCGCGCGACTCAGAGCGTGTAGCCTCGTTTCTCTTACTTATGACTCACTCCCTACACAGCCCCCTCCCCCAGTATATATAACGCCTTTGTAATGAGTGTAGGTCCTCACGTTGAAATCGAGCTTCTTTCCCCTTCTCGCTTCTGTGAGGGACTCGGACTGACAATGGGGCTCCCAAGTGTTTTCCTCCACTCGGTATCCCAACCACTTCACCAAGTACTTCACCCCACATCCCACCTACATCAAGGATTGCCTCCACATTGTACTCCAGGTGGTCATCATGAATTGTAGGGGGTGGAGGGGGAGGCAGGTTCTGGGAAGGGAAGGAAGGGGGGTGGTATGGCATCAACAGCAACTCATTGAAGACCCGATGGATGCGCCATGCCCAGGAGAGTCTGAGCTGATACCCTGCTGGTCCCACCTTCTCTTCAATGGTGAAGGATCCTGCTTGCTTATGGTCAAGCTTCTTGGAGGGCTGGTCCATCTTGAGGTTCCGGGTATCTAGCCAGACCAGGTCTCCCTTAGAGTACTCACAGCTTGGGCACTTGCCAACATCATAACTCTTTTTCATCGCTGCCGCCGCCTTCTCCATTGCCTCCTTGGCTGCTCTTCGGGACTCCGTGAGCTTAGCCATCCACTCATCTGCTGCTGGGTTTACCTCTGAAGGTGGGCAGAGTCCCCCATTCCATGGGTGGCACCCATAGTCAAGGAAGAATGGTGTCTGTCCAGTTGCTGAGTGTAATACTTTCTATCCCTCAAAAGAACCAGACTCAACTGTATATTGAGTATAGTAGTTCTAGGTAGAGGGATCTACCCTCTCGGTACAGTCGCGATGCAATATATATAGGCGAGTGGCCCTCTAGGGGCCGCTGATGTAAGCATAGCCTAAGCGGCTATGCTAGTAGACTATTAGGGTAGGTAGCTTATATAATAAAAGAATAGAAAAGGCCTATAGCCTTACACCCTCCCCCACCAGAGAGGCCCTAACCAGAGACGATGCGCGGGCAGTGCGGGACAACAAGCAGGATCGTTTAATAATTTACAAGGGGCGCATCCCCTTGGGCAGGGTTACCGCCATGTCACCGGGTGCAATCCCCTCCTGGGGCCTTCGCCTGATGCTGATGGGTCCTACCCGGTGGTCTGCGTGACCTGCCCCCAGTTGGACAGTGTGTCACGAGCGGCATGCCCCGGTGGGGGGTGCCCCAAGTGCTGCTGTCTCGTCCTGTGGGGTAGGCATATTTTTAAGAGCTCGGATGCTTAGTCTGAGCCCTGCTCGTAGTCACACGGCGGCTCGCCCTCGTTGTTGCTCCAGTCGAGCGATGACACCACAGGCCTCTTTGCGGCCTTAGCGGCTGATGACTTAGCCGCTTTCTTTTGTTTTTGAGAGGGCTCTGCACCCTCTGTCTGGGATATTGTTAAACCCCCAATAGGTAACCCTAGGGGGTTTTTAACAGTGGAGGTACTTCCACCATCGTCCAGGGGCACATTGCCCCTCCGTTCGTCTCCCGTCCTCTCGCTCATCCGAAGACAGCACGGATGCGCCCCGCACCCTATGCACTCTAGCAGTGCGTATGTCCGGGGCGGTATGGGAGGCTTCTCCCGTTCACCCAGTGCTAGCTGGATATCGTCGTCCAAGGGGGCATTCCCCTTTCGCATGTACTCGCGTGCCTACGCGAGTACAAATTCGTCCCAGAGCTCCGTTTCCTCAATGGAGACTCCAGAGTCTGCAAATGCTTCGATTGTCTGCATGACCGTTAGCATTATTTTAGTGTTCCAGTGTCTGGAACGTCGTACAGGGAGGACTCTCCCTTTGATGGCCTGCGCATATGCCCCCTTTGACACAAAGAGGGCTACGGCCATAGCTAGGAACAGGCACCGCATTCGGGCCCAGGATGGTGCACACGCCATTATGGTGTGCCAGATGGCCACCTTGTGTGCAAAAGACAGGGGTGAGTCCCCATCTTTATCAATGCCAAGGACAGCCGCTCTGCCCATCCTTATGTCGGTGGCCCAGCAGCGCAGGTCTGACACTGCGCCTCTGTCGCCTTTTGGATTCATAGGGGGAATTTCCCCCTTCTCCCCTACAAAGGAGAGCCACATCTCTTGGGGAAGCATCGGCTCCCCAGCCTCTATGAACTCCCTAATGGGAGGAGGCACAATCACTCTTGCCGCTGTCAATGGCAATGTCTGGTATGATGGGTAGGAGGGTGCTCCCCCTCCTGCGACCCCCGAGGTTTCTGTCCTCAGGGATGGGTCACCCATCCCTCCGCTCTCTCGCAACATCTGCCCCTGCAGATGGTGTGCCACCCGGTCTGCCGATTTCTCGACGCCAGCAGGAACCCTCCAGTTCCTCAATAGCCAGTCCTCAACTGGCATAGGCAGCTTTCCTGCTGCCATGTTCTTCTGGGCCTCCTTAATGGCCCAACACATCTTCATCATGGCAGTCATATCGTAACTGCCATCAGGCGCTCCATGATGCGCCTGCTGGTTGAGGGCTATCACCTCCTCAACCGTCTTCAACTCAACGACCCATGTGCCGGGTTTGATGGACATCCCCGAAGGCCAAGGATAGCCATCCGGGGCCCTGTCCAGGCGGGGAGCATTAAAGGGATAACCCCTTGTCAGAGGCGCAAGCACCATCTCCGCAAACGTTCGTTTATGCCTCAGTGAGGCATTGGGGTTCTGCTGGCTAATACCAGCAGGTGGAAGAGGGGGATACCCCTCCTCAACGTTCATTGGGATGTCCACGTCCCCCATAGGTGGCGCTATGTCCATGTATGAGATGGCAGTGCGGGCCCTTTTAGGGTCCCGCTCCAAGGGATCCCTTTCTGGTCCCTTCCCTTTCGCCGCAGTTCGCACCGCAGCGAGCTCCTTGTTGGTGCTTGCCAACTTTTCAGTCAAGGAGAGAATCTTCTCCCGCACCTTTCTAAGGTTATTCTTGACCTTATCCAGGCTATCATAAGCTTTTTCAAGCTTTTGCCGGTGCCCGGCACAAAGGGCATTGCCCTTCTCATACTCTTCATGCAAGTCATCCAACTTGCGCTGCATCATCCCGAGCTCCGGCTCGAGCTCACACTTCGCGCTTTCCTGCACTCCCTTAAATGTTTATTGAAACACTTTGTCTGAGTGCAGCAGCGACTCGAAGATGTGGCGACGGAATCCGATACACTGAGTGCACCGGGATCCGTGGGTGATCGCATGGATCATGCAATCCTGGACCCAGGGGAGAGTTTCCTCCCCTTGCGACAACGACGGCTGGGACAACCCAGCTGTTCTGACGATGCTCGTTGGCAGCGAGTTCCCTGGCGCGAAGCCAGGGATGGTGGCAGTAGCAGTAGCAGCGGCAGCACAGGTAGCGCGAGGGGATGGGGTTTCCCCCATCGGATCATCCATTGTAAAAATGGCTGATGAAGAAAAAGAGAAAAAGAGGGTGGGCCCTCTTAAGGTTTTGTACCTTATGGTGGAGCCACCACGTGACTTACTCACTGTTGCTAATGACCCCGCGGTCTGGCTCAATCGCGTTTACTACTCCACGCGGGCGCTCCGTCTGCACTCTGCTCAAGGGTGCCTAGGCAGCGCCCTCCACGACTCCACCCCTTGCAACTCAAGGTAGTGGTCTAGAGCAGCCAGCTCTTTGACTCCCATGTATGGCTCCCAAGTCGTATCCCCAAGGTTCCATCGAACCTCGCATTCCAGGTGGCAGCCTTCCCACCTATGGCCAATAATGGTGTCTACTAGCCATTCCTCCTTTGAATCCACACCAAAGTCATAAAAGACTTTCACTTCACAATGTGGGAACAATGTGTCGTCGTTCGGTTCATGTCGCCGCAACCGGCTGACATGGAATGTCGGATGGATTCTCCTCGACTTTAGTGAGTCAGGGAGCTCCAGCTTGTACATAGACGATTCTGGTCTACACGACCGTATTGGGTATGGCCCAATAAACTTCGGCATGAGCTTTCTAGCTCGTTTTTTAGGGAGATTCAAGTTCTCCGTTGAGAGGTAGACTAATTCTCCCTCTCTAAACAGGTGCTCTGCCCGTCTACGCTGGTTAGTGTAAAACGTCTGGTGGACATGACTTTCTATAATCGCATCATGCGCCATTGCAAGGTTGAGCACAGCTTTCTCCGCAAACATCCTTACCCCTCTGGGCACCGCCCGGAGGTCATCTGGCAACTCTGCCATCATCTGGGGCATGTACCCATAGGTGAGCTCAAACGGGGCAAACCCTGTCGATGCATTTATTGATGTGTTAATGGCGAATTTGACCATTGGGACTTGCTCTGCCCAATCCGTCTGGTCCGGTTGGACCACAGATCATAGGATCTGAGACACAGATCGGATCGACCATTCCGTCGCTCCATCCATCTGTGGATGGAAAGCTGTGGACATCCGCAGCTTAACACTGAGTAGTCAGTGTGTTTCCTGCCAGAAGGCAGATGTAAACCTCGGGTCACAATCGGACACAATCGACCCTGGCAACCCATGTAGTCTCACTACATGAGTTAGAAAGAGCCAGGCTAGCTCTGCTGCCATTACCGACACAGTAACTGGTACTAGGTGTACCAGAGAAGTGAGGCAGCAGATCACCACCCAGAGGTAGTCCGCCTCTTTTGACATAGGAAATGGACCTACGAAGTCCATTCCTATTGATTCCCAGGGCTGCCTGGGGATCGGAAGGGTGTGTAGAAGCCCTTGCGGCTTCTGCGGCAAAGTCTTGCTCGTCTGGCACACGCCGCATGACATACAAAACTTATCGATGTCTTTAGACACAGATGGCCACCAGTAGTACCGACGGACATAATCCGCCGTTATCCGTGACCCCATGTGTCCTAGGACCGCATGGGCTTCTTGGATTATCGTTCCAGGGATGCTTTTCCCTTCATGAAGGGTATGGGGTATGCAGAGCACCTCGTCTCCCTTTTTATTCTCGGAGAAGATCAGGTCCTCCCTGATCTTAAAACCGGTGTAGTTTTCTGGTTTTTCCACTATTATTTTGAACAGGCGATCCTGTTCATAGCTGTCACAGATGCTTTGCAGCATCCTGCTATCCCCCCCTTCCATGCGGGGCCTTAAGGGCACGAGCATCTCGTCCCTCACCTCCCCGTCCGCTTGGGGCACAGGCGGCGGTTGCTCCTGCTCGGTCTCCTGGTCCGCGGCAGGTGCACGTACTTGTAGTGCGCACACCTCCTCCAGGCGTCCGCGGGGCAACTCGTCCCCTTCGGGGTCAAGGCGAACGTCTGCCTTCACATACTCGTGATCCAGATGAATCTCATCTGTCACGTCACTCATGTGGTAACACGAAAGGCCATCCACAACCTTGTTGCTCTTGCCTTTAATGTAAGTGATGGAGTAGTCAAACCTCTCCATGTATTCCATCCACCTGGCCTGGTGGCCAGACAAGCGCATTTGGTTCTTAAAGAACCCCAGCGCTTCGTGGTCTGTGACCACATTGATTCGTCTACCAAGGAGTTTATCCTCCCATTTCTGTAGTGATTCGACAATCGCTAAGGCCTCCCGGTCCCAAGTTTTATAACTAAACTGGGCCGGGCTGAACCTCTTAGACATAAACCCCACTGGGCAGCAGGTTTCCCATGTCTTTCCCTGGCCATACATGGCCCCTATGCCCGACACTGAGGCGTCACACACGAGCCAAATTGGCTCTTGTACCACCGTGTCTACCAGGCGTAATATTGGCGTTTTACACGCCAATGCCTTAATCATCTCCATGCACTTGTCATGGAGTGGTCTCCAGTGAAACGTTCACGTTTCACTACACAGACTAGCCAAAGGGCCAGTATAAGCGGACAGATCGGGCATGAACTGTCCAATGTACTGTACTAATCCGAGGAACCTCTGCACCTTGTTAACACTTGTCAGTGTTTTCCAGTTACGGATTTTATCCATTTTATCCACTGTGACGTGGATTCCTCAGGCATCTATAATATGCCCTAAGCAATCTACGCTCTTTGCATATAACGAGCACTTCTTCTTGCTCAAGAAAAGGCTTGCACCTTTGAGGGTCTCAAAGACCATCTTTAAGTGATGCTCATGGTCCTCCAAGGTCTTGGAGAAGACGAATACATCGTCTAAGTACACATGCACATACTTTCCCAACTGATGACGAAATATGTGCATCATCAGGTGTTGGAAGGTAGCAGGGGCATTACAATCCCCTATCTGCATCACCTGTGAGAACATGGTGCCCAAGATGGTTGTGAACACCGTCTTCCACACGTCCTCAGGTTCTATGTGTACTTGCTCGTACGTGTCTGATAGGTCAATCTTTGACCTATACGCGGCTCTAGCCACGTCCTGTCTGATCTGATCCTGATCAGGCAACAGGGTAATATCCCATACCATGTTCGCATTCCGTTTCCGACAGTCTACAACTGTCCATAGCAGCGGGTTCCAGCTGCTTTTTGGTATGCATAGCATAGGAGCTGCTTGCGATGCTGCTCCTGCTTCCCACCAACCGTTAGTAATATAACGGTTCACCTTCTCAAGGAATTGTTCCTTGAATGCCTCAGCACACTGAGGCGGGTAATAATTATAGACTTGCTTTTCGTCTATTAAGGTTATGCGGTGGTTCACCGCCCGAAACGGCAGCGGTCTGGGGGGAACTCCCCCAAAGAGCTCGGCGTACTGGTTAAACCAGTACTCACGCCTGCCTTCGAGGTAGGCGTCGTCTATCTTTACAGAAGCATTAGCCTCTCCCCCCTTCCAGGGCTCACCCTCCTCTCGGGGGCCCGAGTGTAGTCAGCTCTTTCGAGCTTCCTTCCTCGGCGCGTTCTTAGCCGATATACGGACATGTAATGCTTCTGTCTCCTCACTGGACAACATCGCCTGAAGGGTTTTCCCCTTTCCTTCTCCAATCCGGATTGCACGTCGGTGCACATCCAGTATCACACAGTGGTCATACATGAATGCCGTTCCGACTATGATGTCATAGCGGTCGATGTTCGCTATATCAAAATACTGGTCCTCCACCAGTATTCCTCCCAAATCCACTGCTACATGGCATCCACGTGTGATCGTCGATCAGCTGCTGATACAGCCGAGTTGGATAGGGACTGGATTATCCAGTTGGAAGGTTGGTACCCTCGTCACCCAGGCAAAGTCTGGGCTCATCAGGTCCGGGGTACTTCCCAAATTGAAAAGCATGTACGCTTTTACACCGTTCATGGTGATGTAGGCCGCGAGGCATTGCCTTGCCTCCTTTGTCACTACCGGGTGTGATCCCATCCACTCCTTCCGGACGTGCGCCCAAAACGGCCTGTTGTCGACATGGCCGATGCGTACTTCTGTCGCGTAGAGGACTTCATCCTCTTCCACTTCCTGGATTCCAGCGACCTGGTCGCTTTCTGCCTCCTCCTCGAGCTCTTCAAGGACGAAGAGCTCGTCTGAGTCGTACTGGTCCCCGCGACCAGCATAGTTGTCTTCCACGACTTCCTCCAGTGGGATTTCACCCTCCGGCTCCTCGCTTTCAACCGCAGGTGTTTCCTGCGGTTCCTCGGGCTCCATCCCGCCCAAATCCTCCTGTAAGGCGTAGTTCCTTACATTTCCTTTAAAAGCCTCTGGCTTTCGCTGCGACTGTGGGCATACGTTTGCATAGTGCCCTGCCTTTCTGCATATGTAACATGTTAGAGGAGCTTTCCGCTCCTCTCCAATCCATACCCCAGCCTTAGGCACTGCCCTGGGCGGTTCTAGCCAACGCTTGCTCCCTCCGGCTGGAGCGCGCTCATCCCGCGCTTGGTCAATCCGCAGGGGAACCGCATCCCCTGGTCTGCGGTCTGTGTGCAGCCAATACGGCCGCAATCTCACAAACCTCTGCCCCACAGGTACTCTACCCGTGGGTGGGTTTACTCTGGGACCTGCTTGGGTCCCTGCCGAAGGCACTGCCCTCCTCTGCTGGAGGTAGTGGAGGGTCGCTTCCACTTGGCGACTAGCATCGATAATATCCTCAACAGAGGATAGCTTGATGCTAATCGCGCGAGTTTTGAAGATGGCCTCCACCATCTCGTTAGGCAGTCCGTTAAGGAACTGCCTTTTCATTGTACTGGCATCAGGCGGGGTGAGCATTCTCTCTGCCGCCTGGACCAGTTCGTTCCAGAATCCTAAGGTGCCCTTCACCTTTGTAAACTTCACCTGGTAGAAGGCATCCACTGCCTTCTGGGCCGTTACCTCCGTCAGGAACCACTTAAACATAGCAGTTATCAATTCCTCGAAGGTCCACCTTCGAGGAGCATGGGATAAACCCATTACTTCTTGGGTATACCAAGTAGCGGCTATTCCGCTTAAGTGTGACCCTGCTAGCATAACATGTTGGTGCTCCAACTGCGGGCCGACTACTCTATAGAAGTAGAAGTAATTAAGGAGGCCATCAAGCCACCTTTCCCAGATGACGAGGTCATCTCATCCGTCATAAAGCTCAGGGGGGTCGATCTTAATCCCCTTAATCTCAGCTATTGCCTCAGGCAATAGTGAGGTTTTATCTTGTATCATCACGAGGTAGCGATGTAATACATCGCTCTGGTAGTTTGTAGAACTCAGGGATACCTCTCGAGTAATCTCCCGCTCCTTCTGGGGCGGTTCCATCCATCCAAACAAGCCCATCTGGCCCGTTGGCTCTCGCTGACCCAGCTGTGGGTAGTGTGACATAAGCTGCAGCTCCGGCCCCGCTGTTTCTCGAGGGCCGCCACCCTCTATTCCTGGTTCGCCAGGGGTTCGAGAACCGTCCACGTGGTTCTCCCTTCGCCACCCTTCCTCGCGGTCGGCTGGCACCAACCATCTAGCCTCCGGGGCTACCCCTGAGGGCGCCTGACTCGGCGGGGCAAGCCCCACTTCGGGTTCCAACGAATCACGGCGTTGCCACCATAAGGGAGCCGCTAGCGTGGTTCCCTGCTCATCTAGTGAGTCCAACACCCACCTAATGTGGGTAGCCTCCTCGCTTAGCCGTTGCCAAATAGTGGCTTGGCGATTTTTCATCGCCCTTACAAGAGCCTCAAACTCTTCGTCCTGGCAGGAGAGTTCCGCCTGAATGTCCAAGAGTCTCTTGGCTACAGCGTTAGCTCGCGCTATCGCTGTGGGCTCATCTCCACTATTGGAGGGAGCCCGCGAGCTTAACCACTCTCGCGGCCACCTCTCGTGGGTTTCTAAGGGCTCTCTGCCCTTTCCTTTTGAAGGCCCGGCCTTCTCGAACGATGGCGTGTTGTGGCGCCCTCCTCGTGGCAATTGCCACGTGTTGACAGCGTTTCGGACCTAATGACGTCGTCAGGGGCCGGTGATGCCACATCAGCCCTTAGCGGGGGTTCACCGCTGGGCTCGACAGAGGGTCCTATTCCCTCTGGCTGCGTGACGCCTGTGTTGCGCAGAGGTCCTACCAAGGGAGGAGTTTCTCCTCCCTTCCTGTTGTGCTTTTTCTGCGCGGCTATACAGGTGTAACCCATTTCTAACCACACTTGTTGTGTTGAAGGTTCAAAAAAGTTGTAAAACTTTCTATCCCTCAAAAGAACCAGACTCAACTGTATATTGAGTATAGTAGTTCTAGGTAGAGGGATCTACCCTCTCGGTACAGTCGCAATGCAATATATATAGGCGAGTGGCCCTCTAGGGGCCGCTGATGTAAGCATAGCCTAAGCGGCTATGCTAGTAGACTATTAGGGTAGGTAGCTTATATAATAAAAGAATAGAAAAGGCCTATAGCCTTACAGGAGGTGAAGTGATTGGAGGAACATATGAAAGTTCCTTTTCTGCCCATTGAAGGGGGCAACAGCTAGGTCCAGCATCATTCTATGGCACTGTAAAATAAGGTTCCAGGCCTTGGGCACTCAGTATAACTCAGAGAGGGTCACAGTAGTCATCCTCCAGGTTGGGTCATGTGTATCTACACAGTAAAAATTTTGTATGGTTCTGTTACACACCATGGGCAAGGGAAAAGGAGAAGAGGATGATAGGGGCTGAGCTGTGACAATGTGTCACAGTTTGAAATTAAGGGTCCAGGCTAGCCGGGTTAGGACATGGGGCTAGGGTCTCTCACAATTTAAATGTAAGGTCATGACACAATAAGGGGAAAAGAGTACAAAAAAGGAAAAGCAAAAGTATATATACCAAACACTTTGGCATTTGCTGGTGTTCCCACAATTGGACCTCTTGGGTCACATGACACACCAAGGTGCAGGTCAGGTGACTTTGGAGATTATGTAATCTGACCCTCAGCCACAGGTCATGTGACCTTCCAACAACCCTCCCTGGTTTCTCCACAACTCCTCTTTGGGATGGCTTATGTGAGCAATCCTAACACCTGTCTAGTTATCTGTCTAGTTACCTGTCCAGTTGTTGTACCTGACATGTGACATCACATGAGTCTTGCCACTCAAACTTTGTCAAAGCTGGTGCACTGGGGACTGGCAATCCCCACTAAAGCCATATGAATGGTACAACAGATCTGTCAGGATCGCTTACATAAGCAGGTTGGAAAGGCCAAGAAAGGATCGCAAAAGAGTTGCGGGAAGTTTGCGGACGAGTCACGTGACCCGAACGGGTGGTGGATTACATAATGGGAAAATCACGTGACCCGGGCCTGGACGCATCACGTGACACATGGGGTCCGAGCATGGGAACGCCGGCAACTCCCAAACCGCTCGCTATATATACCACGTCGTTTTCTTACTTGTACCCTTTTCCCCTTATGTTAGTATCGTCATCATTGACCTTACGTTAAGTTGTGTGAACCGTGAGACTAAGTCTGACACAATACTAACATCAACCCCTGTCCGCCCTAGCCCCGTGTCCTAACCCAGCTAGCCTGGACCCCTATCTCAAACTGTCACACTCTGTGACAGCTTATCCCCCTCATCCTCTTTCTCTTTACCCTGCCCACGGTGTGCAACAGAACTGTGTGAAATTTTTACCGTGTGTAGATACACGTGACCAGACCCGGAGGAAGTCTACTGTGACCCTCCCCAAGAAACACCGAGTGCCAAAGGCCCGGAACTTTGCTTTACAGCTACGTACCAGTGAATTGTGTAGTGTACAGGGCACGGAAAGGCCCTATACATAGTTTTTCTGTAGTTTCCTGGTCCAGTGGACAGGGCCCTTGCTCTGTGACCATTGTCAGAAGGGCACACAGGCAACTCACTAGGAGTTGTGGAGTGACCACCTGGGACACCATTCGGGCCCCACGCTAGCAACAAGTTTTATAGAATAAGAGTTCTATAAGTACCTAGATACATAGAGAGCAGCCTGAGAGGACAGGACTGCTAAGAGATCGAAGAAATCCTGAGTGCCCAAGGCCCGGAATTCTATTTACAGCGTCTGCGTCCGAGACCGGGTTGAGCCCAGCTCCCCCCCGATTCCCCTGTTACCGACGTCCCCGAAACCCCATCACCACCACCAGGGTCTGTGATGGCTGACCACGTCGCCCCGCCTGAAGTCCATGCCACGAGGCTGGATTTAGTTGTCGCCCCATTCAATGGGCAAAAAAGAAATTTCCGTACATTCCTCCGGTCGCTCCGCCTCCTGTTTATGGTGAATCCAATAATCTATGCCATGGACCTGGCAAAGGTCCTCTACACCCTCAGCAAAATTACTGGCGAGGGGTTTGCCGCAGAATGGGCAAATGTGAAGGGAGAGGAAATCCTGGGTAACAACGAGGTTGGAACCTGGGCAGAATTTGTGGAAGAGATGAAGCGAGCGTTCGATGACCCGAACGACCGTGCGACTGCCCTCGCAGATATTGCGAGGTTGAAACAGGGTGTCATGATGGCACCTGAGTTCTTCGCAAAGTTCGAAACGATGTTCCGAAGAGCGGGGATGACAGAAGTGGCCGATTCGGACATCCTGGTCCATTGGCTGGAGTCGAATCTGAGCAGGAGGCTAGGGGGAAAGGTCTATGGTGTTTCGCCAATGCCAGAGACCTACGTGCAGTGGAAGGCACTTGCCGAAAAGCTAGACACTCAGCAGCGTCGCCTCGATGGAGTCATCGCACAACAGAACTCTGTGCGTCCTGCTCTGCCCACAACCAGCCGCCCCCTCCCTCAACAAACCCGCTTCGCCCCAGCCCCCCGTCCCTTCCTGGCTCAGCCTCTGGCCCGCACCCCTGCCCCTCCCACCATGCCGCATCCCACCAATGCCGGTGATGCCATGGTGGTGGATCGTGCCCGTGCCCCTGGAGTGTTGCGCACCTGCTTCCGATGTGGCCAAGCTGGTCACATGGTGAGAGATTGCCAGCTCCAGGACACACGTCCGCAGATCCCAAGGCCGCAGGTCCGTGCCGTGGAAAGCCAGGCACGTAGTGCAGAGGACTATGAGAACGAGATCGCACTGCTCCGAGACCGCCTGGATTTGCTCGAGAGAGAGAAGAGAGCTCCTGTTGAGGAGCCGGATTTTGGAGACGAGGCCCAGTGAGTCCGAACTGGAGTCTCAGGAGTAGATATCCCAGCCCCCCTCCCGTCCCTGTACCCACAGCTAGTATCCCAAAATACACTATCTTGCAGCGGAGACACACCCGGATTGGGGCTGAGGTGAAGGACAAAGCGGAAACGGAAACCGCTAAAAGTGAAATACCGAAAAGAGAAAAGGGGACTAGCAGCCAAGTGGAGCCAACAAAGCACCTTGCAGAGGTGCTGAAGGACACCCTATTGTGTATGCCCCGAGAGCTCTCCATCCAGGTGCACCTGGAGGCTCTCAGCACTGGCAAAGGGGCAACTACGAAAGCCCTTGTCGACTCAGGCTGCACCAACTGCTTTATGGACTTGGAGTGGGCGAAAAAAGTGGGATTGGAACCATCTCCCTTGCTGAATCCAATCACCATGTATAATGTGGATGGAACACAGAACAGAGATGGTAAGATCCGGTATGGGATGGAGCTGCTTGTGACAGTTGGTGACCACCAGGAGTGGATCCACTTCCTGCTAGGGAAGACTCAGTCCCACACAGCGATCCTTGGGCATGATTGGCTAAAGCGTCATAATCCAGAGATTGACTGGGTGAAAGCTGAAGTAAGGCTCACCCGCTGCCCCAACTCCTGTGCCTCCTCCCCACACAGCCACCGGTCCCCTGTTCGACCCTCAGGTCCACCAAAAGCGAGTACCCTGGCCTCAGCCAGTATCCCGGACACCCGTTTTCCCAACACTGGCCCTACCCCTGATTGGCCCAGCCGCTACCCTTTGGTTTTTAGTGAAGCAAAGTGGGATGAGCTCCCCCGCTCCCGCCCTGACTTTGATATCAAAATCGAGTTTAAAACAGACCCTGGACACCTCTCCTCTAAGCTATACTCTCTGACGCGAGAAGAGATGGTGGAAATGAATCGCTGGGTGGATGAGCAGCTAGCTTCTGGACGAATCCGACCTTCGAAGTCCCCGTATGTGAGCCCCTTCTTCTTCAAACGTGAGAAGGACAAGCTGCGGCCGATTATCGATTACTCTAGGCTGAACTCGTATCTAATCAAAGACAAGTACCCCCTCCCCCTCATACGAGACACTGTGGATGTGTTAAAGGGGGTGACCATCTATTCCAAGATTGATGTGAAGGGAGGTTTCCCATCAATGCAGAT
This sequence comes from Clavaria fumosa, assembly GCA_951802425.1. NCBI lineage: Eukaryota > Fungi > Basidiomycota > Agaricomycetes > Agaricales > Clavariaceae > Clavaria > Clavaria fumosa. Next base: position 4,518,542 of record OX637796.1, on the reverse strand, counting down.
CTGGCCAGAACATCAGCACTGCTGTGCTTTCCTAACACCTCGTGGACTCTTCGAACCGGCAGTTATGTGGTTTGGGCTGCAGAATGCACCTGCAACCTTCCAGCGCTTCATGAACCATGTGTTGAGAGAAGAGATTGCAGGGGGGCATGTCCGAGCCTATGTCGATGATGTTATAGTGTTTGCAGAGGATTTGGCTACACATCGGTATTGGATGGATCGGGTCTTGAAGAAGTTTGGGGAGAATGGCCTGTGTCTCAGACTCAGCAAGTGTGAGTTCGAGAAGAGTGAGGTTTTCTTCCTGGGGATGAAGATCTCCCACAACCGTCTAGAGCATGACCCAGCTAAAGGCGCAGCGATCCGTAACTGGCCCAGACCGAAAAATGTGAAAGAGGTACAAAGATTCAACGGGATGCTGAACTACCTCCGCCGGCACATCCTGAATCTCTCTGCCCGGGCAAAACCACTCTTCCGGCTGACAGGGAAAGTCCCATGGAGATGGGAGGAGGAGGAGGAAGCAGCCTTCCAAGATCTCCACCTGGCACTAGTATCAGCCCCGGTCTTGGCTCTACCACAAGACAAAGGGAGATGGAAGGTAGAAACGGATGCGAGCAACTTGGCGACTGGAGGAGTTCTCTCACAGCAGCAGGTGGATGGGACTTGGAGAGTTGTAGACTACATCTCCAAAGCCCTCACTGCAGCTGAGAAGAATTATGATGTGTACAACAAGGAGTTCCTGGCTGTAATCTGGGCACTACGCGAGTGGCGGGCTTACCTGATTGGGGTGGAAGAGACTATCGAAATCTGGACGGACCATGCTAACCTCCAGTACTTCCGGAAGCCCCAGAAGTTGAAACCGAGGCAGGTCCGTTGGGTTGGAGAGCTCCAGTGCTTTGACTTCGAGATCAAGTACCGTACTGGGAAGTCAAACACGAAAGCGGATGCACTCTCACGGAGGCCAGATTATGGAGAGATGGTGGAGGAGGATGCACCAGTACAGGTCTTCCCAGAGGCTGAGACCCACACATCGTTCACATCAGAGATGGAGACGCTACTCCAGAAAAACAGCGTGGTATATGTGCAGAAGCCGGAGGAGCTTGATGATGAGTGGACGAGAGATCAGATGGGACTCTGGCGGAAGGCAGAAATCACTTGGGTGCCCCCAGAAGCACGTGAGGCAGTGCTCACCTTTGAGCATGACCTCCCCATCGCAGGGCACCCTGGTCCACAGAAACTGAGGGCGGCTCTGCTGAGGTCCTACTGGTGGGTGGGCATGGTGAAGGATTCCAATCGGTATGCAGGTGGATGCGAGACATGCCAACGAATCAAGCCTGATCGTACCAGGCGCACCGCTCCGCTCCATCCGCACCCTGTCCCTGAGAGCCCCTGGGCAGTCATCTCTTGGGACATTGTTGGGCCTTTCCCCCTCTCACGTGGTCACAATGCGATCCTTGTCATTGTCGACAAGTTTACAAAACGAACTCTCATCGAAGCTATTGGCCTTGACCTCACGGGACTTGGTGCTGCTCGGATCCTTCGAGACCGGGTCTTCCGCGACCATGGAGTCCCGCAGAAAGTTGTGAGTGACCGGGGAACCCAATTTGTGTCCAGATTCATGAGGGAGTTTTATGGGATGATTGGAGTTAAGGCGAACCCGAGCACTGCCTTCCACCCACAAACAGATGGACAGACAGAGCGGGTCAACCAGGAGGTTGAAGTGTATCTCCAGGCCTATGTTGACCATCTGCAGGATGATTGGGCAGAGTGGCTATCCACAGCCGAATTCGCGCTCAATAACCGTGAGCACTCAGCCACTGGATTCACACCTTTCTATCTGGAGTATGGCTGGCACCCTTGGAATGGTGGTATCCAGCCGCCCTCTGAAGTGAACCCTGCAGCAGACGAGTGGATGGCCAAGCTCATGGAATCCCAAAGAGCAGCCAGGGATGCAATGGGGAAGGCGGCAGATGCGATGAAGGCTAGCTATGATAAAGGAAAGCGCCCGAGTCGTGAATACTCAAAGGGGGACTTAGTCTGGCTGGATACCCGGAACCTGAAAATGGATCGACCATCCAAGAAGCTTGACAACAAGCAGGCTGGACCCTTCACTATCGAAGAGAAGGTTGGACCAGCAGCATACCAAATCAAGCTCCCCCGAGCATGGCGCATTCACCGGGTTTTCAATGAGTTGCTACTCACCCCGTATATTGCTCCCTCTTTCCCTTCCCAGAACTTGCCTCCACCCCCACCCCCCACGATTGACGATGACCACTTGGAGTATGAGGTGGAGGAAATTCTTGATGTCAAGAAGGTTGGATGGGGAGTGAAGTATTTGGTGAAGTGGTTAGGATACCCTGCAGAGGAGAACACCTGGGAACCTCGTCGCAACCTCACTAACGTTGCACTGTTGCTCCGGGACTTCTTCCAGCAATACCCTGACAAGGCGAAGTTGGCAGGTCGAGATGCCCAGCCTTAAGAGGGGGGTGATGTCAGGATCGCTTACATAAGCAGGTTGGAAAGGCCAAGAAAGGATCGCAAAAGAGTTGTGGGAAGTTTGCGGACGAGTCACGTGACCCGAATGGGTGGTGGATTACATAATGGGAAAATCACGTGACCCGGGCCTGGACGCATCACGTGACGCACGGGTCCGAGCGTGGGAACGCCAGCAACTCCCGAACCGCTCGCTATATATACCACGTCGTTTTCTTACTTGTACCCTTTTCCCCTTATGTTAGTATTGTCATCATCGACCTTACGTTAAGTTGTGTGAACCGTGAGACTAAGTCTGACAAGATCAAGTTACCATAAATGGATGCAGATATCTGTGTGTCATTTCCTGCATTTCTCAGCCACTTTTGAGCTTAGTTTTAGTGAGAAATATTGTTCCTATGTATGTTGTCTATATTCCCCAGCAATCAGAATATTTCTACTATTTTTATCTCACTCAATATATGCAATTTGGTGTTGTACTCATCATTTTCACCTTTATGGCCTCTCTATTGAGTTTGGTGATTCATTCTAGTGAGATAAAACAATCCTAGATTATTTTAAACAGATTGTCTGAGGCAGAACTTTTAGTTTTGACCTCAATAAATTTATATTACACCACCAGTGCTTGTATTTAAATATTGAGGCAAAATTTAGAAATTTTGTCTTGGACAATTTACTTAAATTAAATCTGTGATCATTTTGTCTCACTAAAACTAAGCTTCAAAATGCCTGTGGAAGCCTGCAACTTCATCACAACTTTTGGGTCACTTGTTGTACCATTCACATGGCTTTAGTGGGGATTGCCAGTCCCCAGTGCACCAGCTTTGACAAAGTTTGAGCAGCAAAACTCATCTGATGTCATGTGTCAGGTACAATGACTGGACAGGTAACTAGACAGATAACTAGACAGGTCACTAGACATGACATGTATGACAACTGATGGCACAACTAGACAGTTGTTTGTGCATCGTGTAAATAACAAGGTAGCCAGCCCAATTTGCTGTCAAATAACTGTCATTTCAATGAGACATTTATTACTAATAAAGTGATCCTTGTCCTCATGAAGCATTTAGTCATTTTGCTTTCTGCTTAGTAGGAGCCTTCTTTTCTTTTTTTGTCTCTGGTTCTTCCACCTCCTCGATGTGTCGCTTCTGAGTATACACATCAACAAGATCTCGCTTCATTAGTCATCACAAGACGCACCTTCGTCCTGGCGCCGGTGCTCAACTTGGCCTTCGTCGCTTCCTCCTTCTGCCTTTCTGCTGCCTCAGCTTCTTTCTCCAGTAAACCGAGCAATGTATTGCACCTCCTCTGCAACTCTTGCGGACTACGGCTCTTGAAAAACCAATCAAACCTGAAGACAGGAAACTCCGAGATGTCTCGCTTGATGAGTTCGTACACATTCTCTCGACCCATGCCGTGGTAGCTGAGTCGACACAGCAGATATCGGTCTTCTTCTTCGCTATAAACCTTGCCCTTCGTAGTAGGATAATTCAGTTCCAGCTCCTGCATCGGATATGTAACCGAGTGGATTTTATCATTGAGAAGATACATCAAGTGGTCGCGCTTGCTTCGTCTGGCTTCACCCTCGAGAATTCTGGCTTGAATACGGGGATACTCTGAAGAATGTGTCATGGGGTATATATATATTGGCACGAGATACAACGTGCCTGCAAGCTTCTTCCACTTTTTTGCAAACACCGCAAAGTATTGCGCAACATCCTGCTTAGTTTTGTCTGTGATCTCAGCAGTCAACCTACTATAGTTGCCGAATTGGGGCCTGGAGAAATAGTGATTACCGTAAGACTTCGGCAACTGAATTTGACTGACCACCCATGCTGTTCTAGACCTTTGATCAACTGCTGGAAATCACGGCGACTCCAATCTGGGAAACCTTCCTGCTTCAGCAGCTCCATTCGCGCAAAGTCATCGTCGCTGAGTTCTTCGGCTACGAAAAGCCTCAGCGAAGCCAAGATTACGGGGACACGGTCATACCATTATCGATAAAATCCTGTGCAGCCTGCCGCTCCCCTTCGAGTTGTTCTGGTGTATCATCTGGACCCGCCTCCCGTACCGTGGCGGGAATTCCATTCAGCCGCTGCAGAACGAAACTCAGGCCTTCAATGAACAGCGCAATTAATGAATTATACAAACCTTAAATACTGCAAGCTCACGCTCCTGCAGTTTTGCGAGTTCCGGGGGAAAGAATTGAAAATCGTTTCTAAGCCTAGATTAAGAGCATATCCGAAATTTCGAGAGAACATGCCAAGCACATTTGAATCTGTTTCGGAGCTCTAGGTACCTTCAGAGATTTTTCGGTTTTGGACGGGCCGGCACGTAGTGTATCTTTGAAATAGTTATCCACCGAATAATTTGACTTGCGTTCACGCTTCGAAAGCGACAAGAGGTTGAAGTTCAAAGCTTTGCGCTAGAAAGAGAGGTCATTCATCGAGCAGAATGGAAGAGAGAAAAAGGCCCACCCCAGTCCGGAAGTCTTCGCCCTCCCATTGCTGCACGGAGGCATCAGACTTGAAATTGCTGAGATCCTCGAGATTGAGCCCCGAGTATTTGCTATTGAGTTCTACTGTGCGCTCTTCTCCTCGTTTGATGATGGCTTCGATGTCATCATTTATCATCATGCTGGATCTCCCCATTAGCGCCGTGCAGAGATTGCGACAAATCGGGAACGACATGCTCTTGTTCCCCACTTATGATTTGTTCTGCACCATGGGTTATCATTTCCAGCAATTCATCCTTATTCGCGGCTGAAATCCATCTGTCAAGAAGTAGTGCCAGTTCATCTTCAGTTCGACAGACCTTTTGTGGTTTGCTGACGCCCTTGTTGTATGACCAGTTGGTCCAATCGTAGCTTCTGCGCTGCTCGCTCAAGCATCCTCTCTTCAACGCTTCCCTCTGTGATAAATCGGTAGACATAAACCTGTTTGTTTTGGCCAATTCGATGCGCGCGATCCATGGCTTGCAAATCTGCTTGCGGATTCCTAAGAATGATTGAGCTCCCGTATTGCTGAGAGATTGTCGGAACGTATACATACCAGTCTGAGTCGTACAGAATAACGATGTCGGCCGTTGTCAGATTGATTCCAAGACCACCTGCACGTGTGGTCAATAAGAAAATGTACTTGTCGCTATCTGGCTTGTTGTATTCGTCGATTGCTTGGATTCGATCCTCGTGTGCGGTGCTCCCGTCGATTCTGCAATATTCTGGATACAGGTGAGTTGAATCGATAAGCAAACTGGAAGAAAAACGTACTGTATTGTCTGAACAGACAATAATCTTCTAATATGTCCAAGACGCGACTCATCTGGCTGAAGATGAGTACTCGGGATCCCTTTACTTGGAGCGACTTCAATAATTTGTCGAGAATGACCATCTTGCCGGCATTTTCGACGAGGTGCTCGTCCGTGGTATATGGGGGACCAGGTTCCTAGTACGTAATGTGAGAGGCGCTGCTGAAATAAAACAGAGATCGTACTGCGCCGTCGAAGAGATAAGGATGGCAAGTGACTTTGCGAAGCTGAGGGTCCAAATCACTAAGAGGAAGCAGGACACGAGATGACGGTACATGCCTGCATAACCATATTCATAAGCCGTGTTTTGCCCTCTTTCTTGCCAGTCAGACCTTGGTACTCGGTCAGTAAGAACGTTTCTGACCATCTGACATCGACTACCATTGACAGCATCGATATCCTTTTCCAGTACAGAGCGGTACCACTTCCTTTGCATATCTGTCAAACCAACGTATACATTGATCTCTTTCTCTACGCAAGACCTTTATTAGATATCACAACCATCAGAGAAAACAACGTACTGGGTAAAAGACTTTTCTCGACGTCAGCTTTCACGCGTCTCAACAGGAATGGTCGAAGAATCTTGTGCAGCGCTTCGACTACTTTCCTATTGGCTGCGTCGTCCGCGTCACCATCTAAACCGTCCTTATGAAGAAAACTATCCAGATCCGCATAGTCTGAGAAAATTTCTGGGCAAATAAAATTCAACAAGGCGAACAGTTCTTTCAAGCTGTTTTGCAAAGGGGTCCCTGTGATGAGGAGTCGGCCCCGGGAGGTAAAGGTGCGCACGATCTGTGCAAGGATGGAATCGACATTCTTGATTCGGTGCGCCTCATCGATGATGATGTATTCGAACGAGAACTTCTTCAGAGTACTCTTTTCGATGAGACAAATTTCATATGAGGTGACGCAAACTTCAAAATCCTGGGGTAGAAGCCGATTTGCGACAATTTCTGCTCGTTCCTCTTTTGTGCCTGTTAAAAGTATGACATTGACTCCGGGCGTCCATCTTTCGAACTCCCGCGCCCAATTCTGAAGTGTAGACTTAGGCACCACGATCAAATGCGGTCCGAGTATTCCACGATATTGTTTGAGATAGGCCAAGAAGGAAATAGTTTGCAGCGTCTTGCCGAGGCCCTGACAAAACATGCATAAGAAGGGAGCGACTTCGAACAGAACGAGACAAACCATCTCGTCCGCCAGGATGCCATTCAAGCCATTGTGGTGCAAGGAAATCATCCAGTTCAGACCCTGCAATTGATATCCTCTCATCTCGCCATTGATGACTGTGCATGTAACGGCGAGATGAGAGCTTGAAGAAACGAGGGAAGGTCATTCTTACATGCAGGAGAATCCTCAAAAACAAACGGTTCGTCACTGCCGTCAACTGCAAGCTCACCATCTTTCAACATTTCCTCGTCTTCCTCCTTTTCTGACTTGCGGTGGCGAGTCGTTTGGTCGTTTGCTTTCTTACGACCACGACCTTTTGGCTTCGGTTGGGCATCCATTAAAGCTGCGTAATTCGGGTCTCGCGCACGCTTGGCGAAGATGAGTGGATGGATAAAGGAGACTGGAAAAGGACATCTCTCAAACCTTGAGGTCCACAAAGTGCTTAAACAACTCGGTTTGACCAAGGAGATACGAGTATCGCTTTACGGCGTCTGCAATCTGAGACTACAAGTTAGCCATCGGAAGGAAGCGAGGCCGGGTTGAACTTCAGACCCTGGCTTTATCCATTTCATGCCTCTTTTCTTGCAACTTGCCCTCTTCGGTCTTCCGCCTTTGCCTTTGTTGCTGGCGTACAACGGCTTGCTGAGACTTCGACGCCTTCGTGGGGGACGAGCCGATATCACCATCCGCATCCCCCTTATTCACAAAAAGGTCATCTTTCGCGGCTACAGCGATCTCGTCGTCGCATGAACTCCCTCCACCCAGCCCTTCGCTCACCTACGACGAGTAAGATACCTCTTTATTTTCTAAGACATATGACACACCTGCCGTGAAACGATATTGCTTGGCACCACATCGCTCAGAACGTCTTCCTCCATCGGGATCGGGATGTTACAAAGGAAGAGGAAACGTTTACGCCAACACTGACACGTGATGATTGACTGTCAGGATGCTTACATAATGTCAGGATGCTTACATAATGTATGGGACAAAAAGCTGTGCCACAAGTGCAGCCACAAACTTGCAAAATCAGTGACCCACAAATATTCTTGCCCATTTCTCAGTCAATTCTCAAGCAATTCTCAAGATTTTTTTTTGATAAGACACTATTTGATCTGTAGATTACACCAGACCCTGGTAGCAGCATGTATGATTTGGTTCTCATTACCATGTTCCAGTGTTGTATGTATTCCTCTGATGATATATGGCCAATTGTAATCACAAGGTAGCCACTCTACTTGTCCCATATATTAGCACCTCTGTTCACTGGCTGATTGCATGGTACATTGACTGCTCTAATTGTCCCATACATTGGCATCTCTGATTGACTGGCTGGCTGCATGATACATTAAGTGTAAGGCTATAGGCCTTTTCTGTTCTTGTATTACATAATCTACATACCATATTAGTCTACTGGCATAGCCGCTTAGGCTAAGCTTACGTCAGCAGCCCTCCAGAGGGCCGCTCGCCTATATATACTGTGTCGCGACTGTACACAGAGGGTAGATCCCTCTACATAGAACTACAACACTCAATATACTGTTGAGTCCAGTTCTTTTGAGGGATAGAGAGTCTTACAACTTTTTTGAACCTTCAACACAACAAGTGTGGTTAAAAATGGGTCACCCCCATATAGCCATGCAGAAAATGCACAACAGAAAGGGAGGAGAGACTCCTCCCTTGGTAGGACCTCTGCGCGACACCTGTGTTGCGCAGCCAGAGGGAATAGGACCCTCTGTCGAGCCCAGTGGTGAACCCCCACTAAGGGCTGACATGGCGTCACCAGCCCCTGATGACGGCATTAGGTCCGAAACACCGTCGACATGTGGCAATCACCATGAGGAAGGTGCCACAACATGCCAAGTCACTGGCGAGGCACCATCATTCGAGAAGGCTGGGCCTACAAAAGGAAAGGGCAGGGAGCCCTTAGAAACCTGCGAGAGGTGGCCACAAGAGTGGTCAAGCTCGCAGGCTCCCTCCAATAGTGGGGATGAGCCCACAGCGATAGTGCAAGCTAATGCTGTAGCTGAGAGGCTCTCGGACATTCAGGCAGAACTCTCCTGCCAGGACGAAGAGTTTGAGGCTCTTGTAAGGGCGATGAAAAATCACCAAGCCACTATTCGGCAACGGCTAAGCGAGGAAGCTACCCACGTTAGGCAGGTGTTGGACTTGCTAGATGAGCAGGGAACCGCGCTAGCAGCTCCCTTATGGCGGCAACACCGTGAATCGTTGGAACCCAAGGTAGGGCTTGCCCCACCGAGTCAGGCACTCTTAGGGGTAGCCCCAGAGGCTGGATGGTCGGCGCCAGCCGACCGCGAGGAGGGGTGGTGAAGGGAGAACCGTGCGGACAGTTCTCAAACCCCTGGCAAACCAGGAATGGAGGGCGGCAGCCCTCGAGAAACAGCGGGGCCGGAGCCACAGCCTATGTCACGCTACCCACAGCTGGGTCAGCGAGAGCCAACAGGCCAGATGGGCCTGTTTGGATGGATGGAACCACCCCAGAAGGAGCGGGAGATTACTTGGGAAGTATCCCCGAGTTCTACAAACTACCAGAGTGATGTATTACATTGCTACCTCGTGATGATACGAGACAAAACCTCGCTATTGCCTGAGGCAATAGCTGAGATTAAGGGGATTAAGATTGACCCCCCTGAGCTTTATGACGGATGAGACCTCATCGTCTGGGAAAGGTGGCTCAATGGCCTCCTTAATTATTTCAACTTCTATAGAGTAGTCAGCCCGCAGTTGGAGCACCAACATGTTATGCTAGTGGGGTCATGCTTAAGCGGAATAGCCACTACTTGGTATACCCAAGAAGTAATGGGTCTATCCTGTGCCCCTTGAAGGTGGACCTTTGAGGAATTGATAACCGCTATGTTTAAGCGGTTCCTGACCAAGGTAATGGCCCAGAAGGCAGTGGATGCCTTCTATCAGGTGAAGTTTACAAAGGCGAAGGGCGCCTTGGGATTCTGGAATGAACTGGTCCAGGCGGCAGAGAGAATGCTCACCCCACCTGATGCCAGTATGATGAAAAGGCAGTTCCTTAACGGACTGCCTAATGAGATGGTGGAGGCCATCTTCAAAACTCGCGCGATTAGCATCGAGTTATCCTCGGTCAAGGATATTATCGACACTAGTCGCCAAGTGGAAGCGACCCTCCACTACCTCCAGCAGTGGAGGGCAGTGCCATCATCAGGGAACCAGGCAGGTCCCAAAGGAAACCTGCCCACAGGTAGAGTACCTGTGGGGCAGAGGTTTGTGAGACTGCAGGCCAGGGGAACCTGTTCCCCTGCGAGATGAGTGCGCCCAAGCTGGAGGGAGCAAACCCTGGCTAGAACTGCCTAAGGTGGTGCCAAGATTGGGGTACGAGGCAGAGAGGAGCAGAAAGCTCCTCTAACATGCTATGTATGTGGGAAAGCAGGGCACTACGTGAATGTGTGCCCTCAGTCACAGTGAAAGCCAGAGGCTTTTAGGGGAAATGTAAGGAACTATGCCTTACAAGAGGATCTGGGCGAGACGGAGCCCAAGGAACCACAGGAAACACCTGCAGTTGAAAGCGAGAAGCTGGAGGGTGAAATCCCACCGGAGGAAGTCGTGGAAGATGACTATGCTGGTCATGGGGACCAGTACGATTCTGACGAGCTTGAGGAGGAGACGGAAAGCGACCAGGTTGCTGGAATCCAGGAAGTGGAAGAGGATGAGGTCCTCTACGCGACAGAAGTATGTGTCGGCCATGTTGATGACAGGCTGTTCCGGGCACACATCCGAAAAGAACAGACGGGATTGCATCCGGTAGTGACAAAGGAGGCAAGGCAATGCCTTGCGGCCTACATCACCATGAACGGTGTAAAAGCGTACATGCTTTTCGATTTGGGAAGTTCCCCGGACCTGATGAGCCCAGACTTTGCTTGGGTGACGAGGGTACCAACCTTCCAACTGGATAATCCAGTCCCTATCCAACTCGGCTGTATCAGCAGCTGATCAACGATCACACATGGATGCCACATAGCAGTGGATTTGGGAGGAATACTGGTGGAGGACCAGTATTTTGATATAGCGAACATCGACTGCTATGATATCATAGTTGGAACGGCATTCATGTATGACTGCCATGTGATACTGGATGTGCACCAACGTGCAATCCGGATTGGCAAAGGAAAGGGGAAAACCCTTCAGGCAATGTTGCCCAGTGAGGAGATGGAAGCGTTACGCCTCCATATATCAGCTAAGAATGCGCTGAGGAAGGAAGCTCGAAAGAGCTGACTGCAACAGGAGGGAGTAGGTGGGGCACAGACCTTCAGTCTTGCCCCAGAAGCGTGATATATGTGGTTCTGTTGGGCGGACTAGATTCACACCTACTACCATGACTATATGATGGCCTTTCATGTCTGGATGGCTCATCTGTAAAATTCTCATCAACTATGATACTTCCACCATTCTTGGAGACTCACTTTACATACATACGCATCTCTTTCCAATTGGACCAATATCTGTGGAAAATCGTTCCCTGTTAAGGTCATCACAGCCCTTCCAAGACATTCAGTTAATAAAGTGATCAAGGACAGCAAAAGCTTACATTGCTCCTTCGACCTGAAATGAAACAACTAGAGAGGCTGGAATACTTACCCTTTCACCAACCCATACACAGAAGAGCAAGGAAGAATGAGTGGGGAAGACATGTTTCAATGTCACACTATTTCCTTACAATGTCCTTTCAGTAGGGAATCATTCACAGTTACAATATGTGTGACACTGTCACATTAACTGGCTAAAGAAGGTTATGTTCACACAATGTGATGCTGTCACATATGGGATCCCAGACACAGCCACAACAGTTCAGATGGTGTAATGAAGAATGACAACATTGACTTGATGACAGAGATAACAATGATGATGACACAGGGCCCTAATGACATGACCAATTTTTCCCTCATGGAGGGGGAAAGCTACCCCAGCTTGGGTACTTTTAACAGCTGCCATGCCCTTACATGAGCCACTGTAACGACACGTCCTACTTCCCACGTGACATATGTGCCTCTTCTTCTCTTCTCTAGCTCTTGCTACCAGCTCTTCCTTGCTCACAGCTTGATCAACCACATCACGAGGCAAATGACATGCTGGACGACCCCAGAATATATGAAGATACTCACAGGTAGCCTTGTAGACTACACACAGGCACATTCGAAAGAATGCAGCCATATTGTCAGGGAATTAGTAAAAGTCTCCTCCAGATGACCTGAACACAGTAAATTAACTGTTCTATCCACCTTTTTCATTGATTTCATTCTCATCACAGAAAATATGCAACTGGCTCCATAACAATCGCAGGGCTGGAGGGAGAGGCTGTTCTGTTTCAGAAGATGATGGAAGCAGAAGCCTTCAGTTTAGCAACCAAAAAAGGTGGATCTTTCAGAGTGTTGTGGAGCAGCATAAAAAGGGTGAGATCAATGCCAGGGCAGAAGAGCTGTCAAATGCCAAAAGAGGATCTGTCCAGTTCCTTGGCTCATACCGTCGTGCCTGGACAGAGATTTGTAAAGAGTTAACTGAAGGGGAACAGGAGAGATACCTTGCCTTAGTGGACAGATGGAATATAAGGCCTGTCCCAGTCACTGTGCAGAGAGAGTGAGTATTCATTATTCTTATACATTAAGTACAATGGCTTAGTTTTTGCCTGAAGATTGGCTTCCTGCAAGTTTATGCATGAGGCTCTCAAGTTTGCACAGTTTTCGAAGGAACAAATGGGGGTGGAAGTATTTATGCTGGCTGGTTGGCAGGATGAGAATGGAAATGTCAAGAAGGCAAAGTGAGTCCCAGATGCCTATGCACACCAATCAGATTATTCCTATCTCATATTCACTCCAGAATTCAGACACCTGGACCTGTCAGCAATGGCTTCAAGGACCAATTCCACAAAGTTGGCAGTGAGGTTTGGGAGGAGTGGGACAAATATTTGGGTGAGACATGAAATGGTGAGCAAATGATCACAAGTCAAGGTTGGGGATGTGTTGACAAGAATTCAGATAAAGCAGAAGGGAAGTCTCTTGTTGGTGAAGACAAGATGCCTTCCAGGAAAAGAACAGATGTTAGTGTGCCATGGGATCTGTCAACAGATCATGAGGGATGGCCCATTCTCCCTCTGGAGCTCAACTTGCCACTTCCACAACTGAAGGAAATTTTGTGGTCATTTTTAACCCTCACTTATCGTGAGTCTATCTTCTGCCTCAATAGTCCAAGTTTGACAAGCATCTTCCAAAATATAGGCAACACAACAAAAAATCAGAAGGTTGCTGTTCCCTGGCAGCTAATAGCTGACAATCCCCAAAAGTTTATTTCGAATGAATATCTGCTGGATGGTGTACACATCTGCAAACCTTCAAAAATGCACTATGTTGATGTCAGAAGGCTATGTGATTTTCTTAATCATCGACAGTCCCTAGGCCAAAAATTATTCCAGTTTCAGCATGTTCTTCCACATCACCTGAGATCAAGGTCATCAAGGCATCTGGTCAACCATCACCCGCAATCTGACCAAGAGCCTTTGTTGCCATCTGACAACAAGGTGAAGAGGCTCTCTCTCAAGGGGAAGGTGCAAGAAGTCCAGCCTGTGCATATCAGTACTGGGTGAGTGCTCTCTTATCATTATCATCACAATGCACATTTGAATTGTACAAAAGTGAGGAATCTGGCTCCAATGAGTCAGATAGTGATGATGAGCAAAGTGATGGAGATAGTGAAGGTGGAGATGTGGTGCCATATGAAAAGTCCATGGCTGAGGGTTCTGTTCCCCCAGCCAGTGATGCTGCTGAATCCAATATTGGCAAGCTGGTGGATGTTCAAGAGGGCAATGGTGTTGAGGAGGGTGAGATGGAAGAAAGAAATTATCACAGGTCCTATCTAGGTAAGAATCTGCTTGATCAGGATGGAGGACAGATTGGGGAATTGAGGATAGGGGGACACAAGCAGCAGGATGATGTAGGTGAGGGTGGAGAAGTAGAGGATCATGATGATGTTGATCATCCTGCCACTCATGTGGCAGTTGAGATCCAGAAGGAGGTGGAACCCAGCCTACGAAAAAGGAAAAGGAAAGGGGTAGGCAGTGAAAAGGAGGAGGAGAGGTTCAGGTCATATAGGACCAGGGCTAAAAAGAGGGCCTCCATGGATGCCAAAAAATGGGTACTGCAGCCAAGGGGGAATGGCTGAAGATCTTTCATGGCATACCCAATACCAATTTTCTCCCCATAGCAAAGCACAGCATATTTCAGTGTCTAGTGTGTATCACATCATCATAGAATGGGAGGTCCAGGTGTTTGTCCTACAAAATTCCATAGAGGGTGCTTATTAGATGGTTTATCCCCTCTCAGATGAATACCTGGTAATCATGCAGTTCTTGAATCAAGGGGAATGGCTGAAGATCTTTCATGGCATACCCAATACCAATTTTCTCCCCATAGCAAAGCACAGCATATTTCAGTGTCTAGTGTGTATCACATCATCATAGAATGGCAGGTCCAGGTGTTTGTCCTACAATTCCATAGAGGGTGCTTATTAGAAGGCATATTGGGTCTTTGTTGCCACTTGCTTCACATTGTCTAGATGGCTTATCCCCTCTCAGAAGAATACCTGGTAATCATGCAATTCTTGAATCAGTTGACACACTATGAGTTACAGCTCATAATGGCTCCATTGGGTTTTTGAGAGTGGAATTGTTTGATTAGGATGAATTAGGTCCTGTATAATGGTTCCTAAGATGTCCATTGGCCAACCCTTTTGTAAGGGCATCTTCAGTACCCCAGGATCAAGTTGATCAGCTGAGCCTATAGAGCTATATCTCAGCTGACGATTGGCTGGGCCCATAAGAAGGCCATCAGTCAAGATTGGCTAGGCCTTTTGGATAGGGGGTGGGGGTGCTGAAGGGGGTGCCAGCCGCTACCCTTCAGTTTTTAGTGAAGCGAAGTGGGATGAACTTCCCTGCTCCCGCCCAGACTTTGATATTAAAATTGAGTTTTAAACGTACCCTGGACACCTCTCCTCTAAGCTATACTCTCTAACGTGAGAAGAGATGGTGGAGATGAATCGCTGGGTGAATGAGCAGCTGGCCTCCAGATGAATCCGACCTTCGAAATCCCCGTACATGAGCCCCTTCTTCTTCAAACACGAGAAGGACAAGCTGCGGCCAATTATCGACTATTCTAGGCTGAACTCGCATCTAATCAAAGACAAGTACCCCCTCCCCCTCATCCAAGACACTGTGGATGTGTTAAAGGGGGCAACCATCTATTCCAAGATTGATGCGAAAGGAGGTTTCCCATCAATGCAGGTCTGGCCAGAACACCAGCACCACTGTGCTTTCCTAATGCCTCGTGGACTCTTTGAACTGGCAGTTATGTGGTTTGGGCTGCAGAATGCACCCGCAACCTTCCAGTGCTTCATGAACCATGTGTTGAGGGAAGAGATTGCAGGAGGGCATGTCCATGCCTATGTCGATGATGTTATAGTGTTTGCAGAGGATTTGGCTACACACTGGTATTGGATGGATCGGGTCTTGAGGAAGTTTGGGGAGAATGGGCTGTGTCTCAGACTCAGCAAGTGCAAGTTCGAGAAGAGTGAGATCTTCTTCCTGGGGATGAAGATCTCCCACAACCATCTGGAGCATGATCCAGCCAAAGGCGCGGCAATCCGTAACTGGCCATGACCGAGAAATGTGAAGGAGGTCCAGAGGTTTAATGGGATGCTAAACTACCTCCGTCAGCACATCTCAAACCTTGCTGCCCAGGCAAAGCCACTCTTCCAGCTGACTGGGAATGTTCCATGGAAATGGGAGGGGGAGGAGGAAGCAGCTTTCTGAGATCTCTGTCAGGCACTTGTATCGGCCCCAGTCTTGGCTCTGCCTCAGGACAAAGGGAGATGGAAGGTAGAGACAGATGTGAGTAACCTGGCGACTGGTGGAGTGCTCTCGCAGTCTGGCAAAAGGGGATAGTCACTTGGGTCCCCCTAGGAGCTTGTGAGGCTGTCCTCGAGTTTGAGCATGACCTCCCTGCTGCTGGACACCCTGGACCCCAGAAGTTGAGAGTGGCACTGGTGAAGGGTTATTGGTGGCTGGACATGGTGAAGGATGTGGATCGGTATGCCCAGGGGTGTGAGACATGCCAGAGGACGAAGCCTGACCGTACCAAGTGTGCTGCCCCACTGCACCCCCATCCAGTTCCTGATGGTCCCTGGTCGGTGATCTCATGGGACATAGTCAGTCCCCTCCCCCTCTCCCGTGGACATAACGCCATCCTTGTCATTGTCGACAAGTTCACAAAATGGACACTGCTTGAAGTGATCAGGCTCGACCTCACAGGACTTGGAGCAGCGCATCTCCTCTGGGATCTAGTGTTGTGTGACCATGGAGTGCCTCACAAGGTTGTGAGTGACCTGGGCTCCCAGTTCATGTCCCGCTTCATGAAGGAGTTCTACTCCATGATTTGGGTAAAGGCAAATCCAAGTACAGCCTTCCACCCACAGACTGATGGGCAGATGGAGTGGGTGAATCAGGAGATGGAGATCTATCTCTGGGCCTATGTGGACCACCTCCAGGACGATTGGGCCAAGTGGTTGTTGACTGCTGAGTTTGCTCTTAACAATCATGAGCACTCCACAACAGGACAGACACCTTTCTTCCTCAACTATGGCTGGCACCCATGGAATGGGGGACTCTGCCCACCTTCTGAGGTGAACCTGGCAGTGGATGAGTGGATGGCTAAGCTCATGGAGTCCTGAAGAGCAGCCAAGGAGGCGATGGAGAAAGTGGCGGCAGTGATGAAGAAGAGCTACAATAAGGGGAAATGCCTGAGTCAGGAGTACTCTGAGGGAGATCTGGTCTGGCTGGATACTAGAAACTTGAAGATGGACCAGCCCTCTAAAAAGCTTGACAACAAGAGAGCAGGCCCCTTTGCAGTTGAGGAGAAGGTGGGACCTGCTGGGTATCGCCTCAAGCTCCCTCGGGCCTGGCACATCCATCAGGTCTTCAATGAGTTGCTGTTGATGCCATACCATCCCCCTTCCTTCCCTTCACAGAACCTGCCTCCCCCTCTGCCCCCTATGATTGATGATGACCACCTGGAGTATGATGTGGAGGCAATCCTTGATGTTAAGAAGGTGGGGTGTGGGGTGAAGTACTTGGTGAAGTGGTTGGGATATCCAGTGGAGGAAAACACTTGGGAGCCCCATAGGAACCTCACTAACGTAATGTTGCTTCTCTGGGACTTCTTCCTCTCCCACCCCGACAAGGCTGAGCTAGCTGGTCGGGACACCCAGCCTTAAGAGGGGGGTGATGTTAGGATTGCTTACATAAGCCATCCCAAAGAGGAGTTATGGAGAAACTGGGGAGGGTTGTTGGAAGGTCACATGACCTGTGGCTGTGGTCAGATTACATAATCGTAAGATCACATGACCTGGGCCTGGGCGCGTCACATGACCCAAGGGGTCCAAGTGTGGGAACATCGGCAAGTGCTGGGGCTCTCGCTATAAGTACTTTGTTGTTTCCCTTTTTGTACTCTTTTCCCCTTATCTTAGTATTGTCATCATGACCTTATGCTTCAGTTGTGTGAGACCCAGTCTGATAATTTGCTATTGACATTTGGAATAGGTTCAGGTTCCAATGGTGGCTTAGGTAAGCAGTCCTGACATGGCCCCCTCTTCAAGGCTGGGCATCATGACCAGCTAGTTTTGCTTTGTCCAGATGTCTGAGGAAGAAGTTGCAGAGGAGCAGCGCAACATTGGTGAGATTCTGGCAGGGTTCCCAGGTGTTTTCTTCAACTGGGTAGCCTAACCATTTCACCAAATATTTTACTCCACATCCTACTTTCTTTACATCCAGAATCTCCTCAACATCATATTCCAGGTGGTCATCATCGATGGTGGGGGGAGGAGGAGGAGGTTGGGACTGTGAGGCAAACAAAGGGGGAATATACAGAGTCAGCAGTGCTTCATTGAATACATCATGGATTCGCCAGGCAGGTGATAGTTTGAGGTGGTATCCAGCTGGTCCTACTTTCTCCACAATAGCAAAAGGCCTGGCATGCTTGTTATCAAGTTTTTTATTGGGGCAATCCATCTTTAAGTTTTGTGTGTTGAGCCACACAAGGTTCCCCTTTTGATACTCATGGCTGGGTTGCTTTCCGCTATCATAACCCTTCCTCATGGCCAATGCAGCCTTCTCCATAGCCTCCTTAGTGGCTCGCCATGACTCTTCAAGCCTGGCCATCCACTCATCAGCCACCAGATTTACTTCAGTCCAAGGATGGATTCCTCCATTCCAGGGATGTCGCCCAAAGTCCAGGAAGAAAGGAGTGTAGCTGGTCGCAGAATGTTCTCAGTTATTTAGTGTGAACTCCACTGTACTTAGCCACTCAGCCCAGTCATCTTGGAGGTGGTCCACATATCCCCACAAGTAGGTTTCAATCTCCTGGTTCACCTGTTCAGTTTGTCCATCGGTTTGGGGGTGGAAGGTGGTGCTTGGATTCACTTTTATTCCAATCATATGGTAAAACTCCTTCATAAATCACAAGACTCATGACCTTCTCAGCAACATCATTTCTCTCTTAACTCATCCTTTTCTCTTTTTACACCTTGTCAAACATTTTTGCGACCTTCTGGGACTGAGCATTCTCGACTGTGCTCAACAGTTGACTGGTCTTAGCGAGTTTCCAGGATTGGTCACCAGCAAGTCAACCTTCAGTACTACTTACAAGACAGGACAGGCCCTAACAGAGTGTTGCCAACAATTGTCTTTACATCAAGAGATCTAATGGTGTGGCAACAGTCGTTGTGTTGGCATACGTGGACAATATGAGTGTGGCTGGACCAAAACTCGAAGATGTAGTTGACTTCAAGCATGAAATCAACAAGAAATTTGAGGTGACAGACCTGGCTGAGCTCAAGTTCATCCTCGGAATCGAAGTTGAACAGGATTGCAATGTGTGCACAATTGTACTCAACCAGACGGCATACTGCTGCATACATCCATGAGGTTCTTGCACATTATGGGACGACTGATTGCAGTGCTGTCTCGACTCCCCTTGCTCTCACTGAATGCCTCACAGTCTCACAGTCCCCTACAACACCTGCTGAAGTAGAAGTGACTTGACTCTATGCCAATGGTACATTGTACCCAGAGCGCATTGGAGCCCTACTCTATGCCACCCAAACACATCCTGATTGTCAGTATGCAGTTGGCACACTTGCACAGTTCTCTAGCAACCCCGGTAAAGCCCACTTTGAGGCAGTCAAGTGTGTTCTCTGCTACTTGAAAGGGATGGCTGATTTTGGCTTGATGCTCGGCAGCTCACATGCTGGACTGGATCTTATTGGCTGGACTGACTCTGACTGCGCCCAAGATGTTGATACAAGATGGTCCATTGGTGGCTTCGTCTTCGACTTCGCTGGGAGCTCTATTTCCTGGTCCTCCAAGAAACAACCTACAGTTGCTTTGTCCACTGTCAAGGTGTTAGGATCACTTATGTAAGCCATCCCAAAGTGCAGTTGTGGAGAAACTGGGGAGGGTTGTTGGAAGGTCACATGACCTGTGGCTGGGTTGGATTATGTAATCATGTAAGATCACATGACCTGGGCCTGGGCGCATCACGTGATCCGAGGGTCCGAGCGTGGGAACGCCAGCAAGTGCCGAAGCATTCACTATAAGTACTTTCGCTTTTCCTTTTTTGTACTCTTTTCCCCTTATCTTAGTATTGTCGTCATGACCTTACGCTTAAGTTTTGTGAGACCCAGTCTGATATAATACTAAGATCCGCCTGTCCGCCCTAGCCCCGTGTCCTAACCTGGCTAGCCTGGACCCTTAATTTCAAACTGTGACACGTTGTCACAGCTCAGCCCCTATCATCCTCTTCTCCTTTACCCTGCCCGTGGTGTGTAACAGAACCATGCGAAATTTTTACTGTGTGTAGATACATGTGACCAGACCCAGAGGAAGTCTACTGTGACTCTTCCCAAGTGATACCGAGTGCCCAAGGCCTGGAACCTTGTTTTACAGCTATGTACCAGTGAATCGTGTAGTGTACAGGGCAAGGAAAGGCCCCTACATAGTCTTTCTGTAGTTTCCTGGTCCAGTGGACAGGGCCCTTGCTCTGTGACCATTGTCAGAAGGGTGCACAGGCAACTCATTAGGAGTTGTGGAGCGACCACCTGGGACACCATTCAGGCCCCATGTTAACAAAAGTTTCATAGAATAAGAGTTCTATAGGTACATAAGTACACAGAAGAGCAGCCTAAGAGGACAGGACTGTTAAGAGATCGAAGAAATCCTGAGTGCCCAAGGCCCAGAACTTTATTTACAGCATCCAGGGCCTGTGATGGCAGACCATGTTGCCCCGCCTGTAGCCCAACCTATGAGGCTTGACCTATCTGTTGCCCCCTTTGATGGGCAGAAATGGAACTTCTGTACGTTCCTCCAATCACTTCGCCTCTTGTTTATGGTGAACCCGACTACCTATGCTATGGACCTGGTGAAGGTCCTCTTTGCTTTGAGCAAAATTACTGGAGATGGATTCGCTGCTGAATGGGTGAATATGAAGGTGGAAGAGATCCTGGGTAGTGGCGAGGCCAGAACCTGGGCAGAGTTTGTGGAGGAGATAAAGCGAGTGTTCGATGACCTGAACAACTGTGCGACTGCCCTTGCCGATATTGCAGGGTTGAAACAGGGTGCCACAATGGCACCAGAGTTCTTTGCAAGATTCGAGATGCTGTTCCAACGGGCAGAGTTGAGTGCAGAGAAGGACTCAGGAATCCTGGTCCATTGGCTGGAGTTGAACCTGAGTAGGAGGTTGGTGGAGAGGATCTATGGTGTCTCCCTGATGCCAGAGACTTATGGAGAATGGAAAGTGCTGGCAGAAAGACTGGATGCCCAGCAAAGGCGATTTGACGAGATAGTCATGGAACGGACACCACGACCCATTGTGACCCCTGCGCGACCTTTCGTGACCCCCGTGCAACCCACCGCGACCTTTTCGCGACCTGCTGCAACCCTCTCGTGCCCTCTGAATGTGGCCATGGGCCAGGGATGTGCCCCTGCTGATGAGAGACGTTGTTTCCGATGCCACCAGATTGGGCATGCCATCCGTTTCTGCCCCCTGCCTGACATGCATCCGCAAGTCCCAAGAACCCAAACCTGTGGAGTGCCAGGTACCCCCCGAACAATGGAGGATTACCAGAGAGAGATTACATTGCTCCAAGCAAAACTGGAGCCACTTGAGAGAGAAAGGAGGACTCTGGCTGGGGAGAAGAGTCGTTCCAGCCCCCATTCTGTCCCTGTGCCCACAGCAAGTATACCAAAGTATACTATCTTGCAGCGGAGACATACCCAAATTGGGGCTGAGGTGAAAGAGGAAGTGAGACTGGCAGAGCACCCAACCAAGGTGCAGCCAGAGGTGGAGAAACATGTGCCACGAGAGCTAGCCATCCAGGTGCACTTGGAGGCCCTCAGCACTGGCAAGTGGGCTATGACGAAGGCCCTTGTCGACTCAGGATGCACCAACTGTTTCATGGATTTAGAGTGGGTGAAAAGAGTGGGCCTGGAGCCATCTCCCTTGCTGAACCTGATCACAATGTACAATGTGGATGGGTCACAGAACAGAGAGGGTAAAATCTGGTTTGGAATTGAGCTGCTGGTGAAGGTGGGCGACCATTGTGAACGGGTCCATTTCCTGCTGGGAAAGATCCAATCCCACAAGGTCATCCTTGGGCATGACTGGCTCAAGCGACACAACCCTGACATCGACTGGAAGAAGGCAGAGCTGAGCCTTACCTGCTGCCCCCCACAGTGTTCCCCATCCCCTCAACCCCCTGCACCCCCGAAAACAAGTACCCTTGCATCCACAAGTATTCCGGACACCCGTTTTCCCAACTCTGGCCCTACCCCCGATTGGCCCAGCCACTACCCTTTGGTTTTTAGTGAAGCGAAGTGGGATGAGCTTCCCCACTCCCGACCGGACTTCAATATTAAAATCGAGTTCAAAAAGGACCCAGAGCACCTCTCCTCCAAGCTATACTCACTGACACGGCAGGAGATGGTGGAGATGAACCATTGGGTGGATGAGCAACTTGCTTCTGGACAAATCTGCCCCTCGAAATCCCCGTATGCCAGCCCCTTCTTCTTCAAACATGAGAAGGACAAGCTGTGGCTGATCATTGACTACTCGAGGCTGAATGCACACCTGATCAAGGACAAGTACCCCCTCCCCCGCATCCGAGACACAGTGGATGTGCTTAAAGGAGCGTCAATCTACTCTAAGATTGATGCAAAGGGAGGTTTCCCGTCTATGCAGGTCTGGCCCAAGCACCAGCACCGCTGTGCCTTCCTGACACCCCGTGGACTCTTCGAACCAGCTGTCATGTGGTTTGGACTGCAGAATGCACCTGCCACCTTCCAGCACTTCATGAATCATGTGTTGAGGGAGGAGATTGCAGGAGGACATGTCTGGGCTTATGTGGATGATGTGATTGTGTTTGCAGAAGATTTGGCAACACACCGGTATTGAATGGATCGGGTCTTGAGGAAGTTTGGAGAGAATGGGTTGTGTCTCAAACTCAGTAAATGCGAGTTTGAGAAGAGTGAGATCATCTTCCTGGGGATGAAGATCTCTCACAACCAGCTAGAGCATGACCCAGCAAAGGGTGTGGCAGTCCGAGATTGGCCACATCCTAGGAATGTGAAGGATGTCCAGAGGTTCAATGGGATGTTGAACTACCTCCGCCGGCACATCCCAAATCTTTCTGCCAGGGCCAAGCCACTCTTCCGGCTGACTGGGAATGTTCCTTGGAAATGGGAGGAGGAGGAGGAAGCAGCCTTCTGAGATCTCCGTCAGGCACTCGTATCAGCCCCGGTCTTGGCTCTGCCTCAGGACAAAGGGAGATGGAAGGTAGAGATGGATGCAAGTAACCTGGCAACTGGTGGAGTGCTCTCGCAGCAGCAGACAGATGGAACATGGAGAGTTGTTGACTATATCTCCAAGGCCCTCACTGCAGCTGAGAAGAACTACGACATGTATGACAAGGAGTTCTTGGCTGTGATTCGGGCACTTCGTGAGTGGCGGGCGTACCTCATTGGAGCAGATGAGACAATTGAGATCTGGACAGACCATGCGAACCTCCAATACTTCTGGAAGCCCCAGAAGTTGAAACCGAGACAGGTCCATTGGGTTGGGGAGCTCCAGTGCTTTGACTTTGAGATAAAGTATCGCACTGGCAAGTCGAATACAAAGGCAGATGCACTCTCCCGGAGACCGGACTATGGAGAGATGGTGGAGGAGGATGCACCAGTGCAGGTTTTCCCGGAAACGGAAGTCTGTGTGTCATTCACATCGGAAATGGAGACACTGCTCCAGAAAAATAGTGCGGTACACGTACAGAAGCCGGAGGAGCTTGATGATGAGTGGATGTGAGATCGTGCTGGACTCTGGCAAAAGGGGATAGTCACTTGGGTCCCCCTAGGAGCTCGTGAGGCTGTCCTTGAGTTTGAGCATGACCTCCCTGCTGCTGGACACCCTGGGCCCCGGAAGTTGAGAGCAGCACTAGTGAAGGGTTATTGGTGGCCAGACATGGTGAAAGATGCAGATTGGTATGCCCAGGGGTGTGAGACATGCCAGCAGACGAAGCCCGACCGTACCAAGCGTGCTGCCCCACTGCACCCCCATCCGGTTCCCGATGGTCCCTGGTCGGTGATCTCATGGGACATAGTCGGTCCCCTCCCCCTCTCCTGTGGACATAATGCCATCCTTGTCATTGTCGACAAGTTCACAAAACGGACACTGCTCGAAGCGATTGGGCTTGACCTCATGGGACTTGGAGCAGCGCGTCTCCTCTGGGATCGAGTGTTTCGTGACCATGGAGTCCCTCACAAGGTTGTGAGTGACCAGGGGTCCCAGTTTGTGTCCCGCTTCATGAAGGAGTTCTACTCCATGATCCGGGTAAAGGCAAATCCAAGTACTGCCTTCCATCCACAGACTGATGGACAGACGGAACGGGCGAACCAGGAGATGGAGATCTATCTCCGGGCCTATGTGGACCACCTCCAGGATGATTGGGCCGAGTGGTTGTTGACTGCTGAGTTTGCTCTTAACAATCGTGAGCACTCCGCAACAGGACAGATGCCTTTCTTCCTTGACTATGGCTGGCACCCATGGAATGGGGGGCTCTGCCCACCCTCGGAGGTAAACCCTGCTGCAGATGAGTGGATGGCTAAGCTCACGGAGTCCCGAAGAGCAGCCAAGGAAGCGATGGAGAAAGCAGCAGCTGCAATGAAGAGGAGCTATGATGTTGGGAAGCGTCTGAGCCATGAGTACTCTACAGGAGACCTGGTCTGGTTAGACACCCGGAACCTGAAAATGGACTGGCCCTCGAAGAAGCTTGACCATAAACGAGCAGGGCCCTTCGCCATTGAGGAGAAGGTGGGGCCAGCAGGGTATCAGCTCAAGCTCTCTTGGGCCTGGCGCATCCATCAGGTCTTCAATGAGTTGCTGTTGACACCTTACCATCCCCCTTCCTTCTCAGAACCTGCCTCCCCCTCCACCCCCTACAATTGATGATGACCACCTGGAGTATGATGTGGAGGTGATCCTTGATGTTAAGAAGGTGGGGCGTGGAGTGAGATACCTGGTGAAGTGGTTGGGATACCCTGTAGAGGAGAACACTTGGGAGCCATGACGGAACCTCACCAATGTGGAACTGCTTCTCTGGGACTTCTTCCTTGCTCACCCCGACAAGGCCAAGCTAGCTGGTCAGGACGCCCAGCCTTAAGAGGGGGGTGATGTTAGGATCACTTATGTAAGCCATCCCAAAGTGCAGTTGTGGAGAAACTGGGGAGGGTTGTTGGAAGGTCACATGACCTGTGGCTGAGTCAGATTATGTAATCATGTAAGATCACATGACCTGGGGCCTGGGCGCATCACGTGATCCGAGGGTCCGAGCGTGGGAATGCCGGCAAGTGCCGAAGTGTTCGCTATAAGTACTTTCACTTTTCCTTTTTTGTACTCTTTTCCCCTTATCTTAGTATTGTCGTCATGACCTTACGCTTAAGTTGTGTGAGACCCAGTCTGATACAAGGCAGAATACATGGTGGCTTCCAATGCTACTAAAGAGGCTATCTGGCTTCGTACGCTACTTGAGGATCTCGGATTCACACAAGCTGAAGTGATGACAATCCACGCTGATAACCAAGGGTGTATCACTCTCTCCCGCAACCCTGTTTCGCACTCCCGCATGAAACATATCGACATACAGCACCATTTCATTCGAGAACACATTGTAAACTTAGAGATTGACCTCAAGTTTTGTTCTATGAAGGACATGGTAGTCGATATATTCACCAAAGCACTCTCCTGCAAACCATTTGAAAAATTTCATGGTGCACTTGGAGTGGGAGTTAGGACATAATCCGAGTGGGAGTGACAAAGGTTCAGCTAATGCCCTATCCCAAGTAGGACTAGTACATGTACTTTAAAGTCCTATTGGTTTGGTGCCTGCCAGCGAAGTGGCCTCAGAGCCCTGATTATTTTTCATACTGCCGTATCTGGAGCTTCACCTCTCTTGCATGAACTCCAGGTATGTGCTATTGTTAATTTGTTATAGCTTTTACTATGTTACTGAATACATACCTCTCTCATGTGAACTCCAGTCATCCCAATCTCAAGCTTTCCCTGCATTATATACCAGATTGCTTTAAACCAGGGGTGTAGTGCAGTCGAAGTTCAGTTCTGAACCAGTCACTGAACCTGAACTTCAGTTCAGTTCTCAGATGTTCAGTCCTAAGTTCAATGGCTTCACAGAACTGAACTTGCAGTTCGGTTCTGGGTTCATAATGGAGTGATATTGGTGAACAGGTTCAGATAGGTTCGAACATGTTCGAACCATGTAATTACTAAGGCTAATCAAAGATGCTCGTGCTAGCACTAGACATCTGCATCTCCACCAGAGCATGAATCCAAGGATGACAATAAGTAAACAAGGACCACTGCACTGATGACACCACCAACAATCAAGGAGCTGTGTGATTTATGAGAGGGTGCTGAGGTGGAGGACACTGTTGGTGAGGATGGTGGTGGCGACATTGTCTGCATGACAGCCATGTTTGGGCTGTCGAAACGATGAGTGTGTTGCCTAGAAGTGACTCGCAAAACATCACAGAGATCAAGATCTTGGCTGTCGTCATGCACAACCAAAGGTGCCAAAGTCTCACTCCATGTTCACCCTGTTCGCGCTGAGGTGCCACAGCCCAGGAGCCACTGCAGAACATGTATTGCTAGAAGATGTGATGCATGATACTGGGCAAAGGTGCAGTGGACATAATTGGGAGGACACTGATACAGTAATTTGACATCTTGAATGAAATGTTTTGTGTTTGGTGTTCGAACCTGTTTGAAACCAAACTGAACCCCTCAGAACCTGTTCAAAAAAGTCCAGTCCTAAGTTCGCACACATGCAAGGACTGAACCAAAGTTCAGTCCTCAGTTCACAAAAAATGGTCAAGAACTGGACTGAACCAAACTTCAACTGCACTACAGGGGTGCATAGCATTAGCTCAAAACCCCATTTCATCAACATTCACCACCACTTTGTCTGCAAGTGCATTGCCAGTGCAGAGGTTTCCCTCAAATACTGCCCCACAAAGGACATGCTCACCTAGTGTTGCCAACAGCTCGAGCCAATTTCTTTTTTGGGAATTTGCATTGAGTATTGTGGCTTCAAATCAACAGGTAGTCCCACAGAATAAGCAGCTTTGGGCTCTCACAGAAGGAGTGAATGATCAAATGTATCAAAATCTCTCCTCCCATTGTGCATTGTCCAACGGCTTGCTCGGTTTAGCCGAGCCGTGGCAACACTATGCTCACCAATGTCCTCGCCAAACCATTATCATGTGAACTCTTCAAGAAATTCTGGACCATCCTCAGAGTGGTTAGAGAGGACTCACTGAGTGGGAGAGTACAAACTCTGCCCCACTCTTTTTCACCTGGTGTTTGTGCACCAGAAATGATGATTTATAGACTATGGTTTTTGTGTTCAACCAAACATGTCGGTATCCAAGGCAACTGGATAACCGAAAGAAGACTTTGCCTATTTTGGGTCGGCTTACGTACGCTGATGGAGAAAAAAAACCAACGGTTCCTCCTTGTTTCAACGGTTCCTCCTTGTTTCACTTCCTGCCTCCTGCCATGGTACTCATTGCAAGTTTCAGGTATGAACTGCCTCTTCTGCGACAACTTGAGCTCACCTGTCTCATGAATTAGTATCCTTTCTCTATTCACGGCTTTCGCTCAGGCCATTACGTTCGGATCACCTCCCAACGTGATTTCCGGACAGGACCTCAATGTCACTTGGACGGCGACAGCAACGGACCCACCGTTCGATTTATCCATTACGCATCCCCAATTTCATGATGCTCTTACCATTCGGAACAACGTGGATCCCGCCTTGGAAATCCTCCTTATCACCGTTCCGCAAGTTCCTGTCAATCTAATGCAAGTCTCCTTCCTCGTTCCTTCCGCGTCGCATGACCGAAATTCTTGTGTAGCAATGGTTATGCGTTGAGGGCATCCAATATCAAGTCCGTTGTTCAGTTTCTGAGGTCGTCATCGCACACTCATTCACTTTGTTGTAGGAACCGGTCGGACATTTACACGGAAAGCACTGCTTTTGGAATCACTACATCCACGTCTACGGTTTCGGGTGCCACTTCTACTGGGTCGAATCCCCCTATCACTAGGTCAGTTGCTCCTCGCCCCAGGTATTTGTGTCTTGAGAGCTTATCTTGGCGTCTAGTGGTCTGGTGGTTCTTACTACGTCTTCCTCCGACATTGGCACTACAAATGCAGTACCCGGGGCCACCACTGCTAACTCACCCAGCACGGCTAGCGCAACGCCACTCAGCAATTCCAATGCGGCGATGAAGCTCCCCGTTACGAACATCGCTTGTCTCGCCATTTCCGCTCTTGCTGCGGGTGCTGGCGCCATGGCCTTTGTGTTGTAAATGGATATTGTGTCTGAATCTCCGTCATGGCTCTCGCACTTTCTTCTCTTCTTCAAGACGCGATACGGACAAATACGTAGCTTTTTTTCTCTCTGGTCTCTCACCTACATTATGCCTTGCATTGGGCAATTCGTTCCTTATCGAGAGTAGTGGTCAGCACAGTATCACCCTCTTCCCTTCTTTTGCACCCGCTCTATGATAGTCTCCGTGTGGACATTAGTCAAGATTTCAAAGACACATAATCACCTAGCATCTCGTCCATCCAAAAAATGGCAGCCCCAGGATCATATTTGGCGCTGCGTACGAGCGGGCTCAAGTGTCTAGCATTCTGGGTTACTGATCTTCAACCCTTCAACATGAGCATCTGAACTTCCAACTCAACCACATTGCCATATTGAACGAGACGTGTGTGCTAAATTCGCCGTGCCCGCCCTGCCCGCCGTGCAAAAAATAACCTTCCATTTCTTCGATGATACGTTCTCCGCAAGCTACATGGCCACAAGTGACCCAGCGTTTCAAACCAAACAACTTCTAGTTCGCCTTGTGTATGCACTTCATTGCCTCGAGCAGCTTCCGCATCTCGCGCGGCGGAACCAAACCTCCCTTCATGCGGCCGGGCGCCTGCGGGTCCGTCCTCCACGTCCCTTTCGCCCCCGGATGCGTCTTGCTCACAGGACGTCCCGGTGCCTAAGAGTTTCATGACTTGTGATGCGCCTGGTCTAGCCGCGAAGGTACCGGTGACGAGTGCGGCGAAGCTAGGTATCGCTCTTTTGTTTCGTCGTGAAATACTTATTCGCGATTCGAGCTGTGAGATATTTTTTTCAAAACGACAAATGAGGTAGGCGCTGCGCGATGAGTATATCTACCAGCCTGATTTTGCATATTGGACAAAGTAACTCACTTTGCCGCAGGACGGTGATTGAACCACAGATAGTCCGTTCAGATTTGCGGATAAACACTCTGTCCTCAAGAGGGTGTTAATTTGCCCTCGCCTCCACCCTTAATTACTGTTTACCAGACCTGGTTAGATGCTTGAACATGCGCTCTTCACCCGCTCGTTTTTATGCCGGTATCTGGATGGTGGTACATGTCGAAGGTGGCCACGTATTGTATTCCAATCCGTTGACGCGGAGACGCCCACAACCTCCATACAGACTACCTTGAGACCGACTGCTACCCTGACAGCTCGGTCTTGCTATTTATTTGCACCTACTTCAACACAAAAGACTGTAGTCGTGGGCGCCAATTGAGGACAAGAACATTTGCTGGTTCATCCAGCACAGGTTTTTCTGGTCACTTCTGCATTATGACATGTACTGTACACTTAGTACATCTGAAAGAGGGGCGCGTCAGGCGCTATCCATTTCCAGAGCAGTGCGATATGTGCGCGCACCTCATCGAAAGGACGTGTATCGTTGAAGCAACTATCCCACACTTCGTTAACCGCCCGTTCAGCCGCAGCATCGTCCGGACAAGCGGGATTCGCCCGCACGGAAATAGTGGCTCTCCGCCGCACACAAGCCTGGGCATCACTTCAGCATGAGGCGTGAGGGAGAAGAGAACAGGGCCAAGGGGAGGGAAAACGGGGTTAATGCCAACTTGCCTGGTGCTGCTTCGAAAAGGCTAAGACGCCCCGTTTGAGTTCACGCGCGAACGTGCAGTCTCCACTTAAGCTGTTGGCACGGATCTCAACAAAGGAATCTACAGTAAGGCAAGTGGTCTCCCGGATAACGCAGATGCGAAGAGGAAAGAAATTGGCGCACCTCGCTGCATGCATGGTGTCGGAGGTTATTCCAGTCCACCTTGAATTTGCAGTGGTCGTACATATGTACAAGTTCGTGCACCAAGGCAGCTTCCATGTGCTTCTTCCCGGAAAAATTGCCTTCACAGAGTATAACCGCTCCTAACTCAGGCGTGAACACGGCGGCCGCCTTTGTGCCGCCACATGGATTGCAGACAATGTTCTCAAGCGGGACTGTGCATCCTGAAAGCCGGAGGTGTTTTAGCATGAACACCACAGATGGACCTGAGATTTGCGCGCGCAGCCCAACAATAACGGTCAGAAGTTTATCCAAAACGCCAAGGACAACCGATGGTACGGACTATACGAGATGAGATGGTCTCTCCACTGTTCACACTTGGTTCTACGCGCCCGTTCGAACGCAGCGCGTCGTTCCTCTTCTGACAGACCGAGGCCCGTAATTTCTGCAGCTCGTCTCCTCCACCTGGCGAACGCGCGTGCCTCAGAGTCATCGATAGAGGGTGGGGCATTTTCGGCACTTCCGGAGGAGGGAGGAACGAAGGTGTGCATCAAGGGGCAATTTTTTATTGGCAGGCACGTGAGTAAAGGGATCTCCAAGTTTCCCACGCCCAAAAGCGGCTGTCCGTATCGCACTTGGTGACGAACAATCGCAATGATATTTGAAAATCTTATTGACCGCAAAAATTAAGCCAGTTATTCATCTAAAAGTGATCTCGATTCACGCGATAAGAAATACGGCTAGCAATCCAAACTAATGCCAAGACAAACCGTATTTTACTCAGCGGGTGAAGCTGGTGAACTGGTGAAGGGAGGAATCCACACGTGACAGAAGTCACCTTCGCTCTCACCGACCTTTGACCCTGCCGTCCACTTCGCGTCGCAAACTGATTGTGATATCTCTGGCCGAGTTGTATGAAATGAGCGCCCCAGATGCAGAGCCTCACTTTACATTCAACGACGTCACTAGACTGGCTCGGCACATAAGCTTGAATCCAGATCGTGCTTGGAGTTGGTATGGGTGGTCAACACGCGACAACGCAGGGTGAAAGGGTGGCGTACATAAAGGGTCGGTCAGGAGGGTCAGCTGTTGACGGTGTCAAGCCCGTGCACAATCAGGAAAGTTTATGTTCATATCTCGCAGTTCAGGGATCTGACAGCCAAGTATTGTATTAACAATGACGATGTTGACCCTTCACTTACCATTCCACGGTTGTCTTGCGATTCTCCTGTTTTGGAAGCTTTAAAAGGAACCTGATTACGTCGAAATTGCTTGATCACGATGGGGCCGACTAAATTCCTCTTCCTCCTATTTGTCGGGCTGAGAAACAGATCCCTTGAACGCACGGGTGACACGTACCTTGCGGACATGCCTTTACAGCTTTGCAGAATTTGTCTGTTTCGGGACCCGTCTCCATTAGAAATCAGGCATCATGGACCTGAACTATCCGCGAAGGGGGATGACATTTCGTTGGAAGTCTTCAATCCTCCCTATCGGCAGGAAAGGAATGGCGAGATAAGAGTTACAAGATGCAGGAAAAACGTCACACACAAGTTTGTTCCGTCCACGATGAAACGTGTGCTCTGTGCTCCAGATATAAGCGAACACGTTATGCGTGTAACTCTTTCGCCAAGAGAAGTGATCTCTTTGTGCTCTGTATGGCAGCAGGGGAATTCCGGAAATATCTGCGACAAGTTGATCCCTTGAGTACATCGTTGATGCTGAGAAAGGGAGTCCAGGCCTAAGGCACGAAGCAAGAAGGCAAAAGAGGAACTCACAAGCGACATCTGCTTTGCGCCTCGGCCGCCGTCATTGGATTTCCGAGGAACAGCATATTGGAAGCCGACTGTAAAGGGAAAGAAGAGCAACATTGAGCTTCCTCAAAACGCCGACTTCTCGCACCGACCTGGTGACTGACCGCTGACCGCATTCGCGAGTCTACGCATGCCTGCCCAAACAGAGTTCAGGAACGCCTGGATCCTTTGTAGAATTTTATTTCTCGTAGAATCTACTGACCTCCTTCGGGATGAGCCCTTCCGACTTCGGGGAAGGCGAAGGAGGTTCCGTCGCTTGCCACGACTAGATCGCAGTTGACAACCATCACTGTTCTTCCGCCGTACTTGAACCCGTTCACTGGCTAAAAGGACGTATGGCGACGTGAGATGGCTGCGAAGCCTTGATGGTGCGCGATGACAACGTGTTACCTATCGGAAGATTCCCTCCGCCGGTCTTCCACTCACCTTGGGATGAAGTAGGAGAAGAACCACATGAGCTTCGAGGGTTCAGACGATGCTAGGCAAGTACCTGTTGTGGCTCGACCACCTGTCAGTGCGAAGGGTTGCCTGCCTAAGCGCGTAAATGCCTGCACAGAATGCGGTCCCTCTGCCTGTGATGACAATGGCCGTGAAATTTTCTAGATGGTTGAAATCGCGCCGTAACGGACACGCCAAAGCAAAAGCTGATTATCTATAAAGTTGTGGCGTTCTTGTGGAGGCTATTCAGGGTCAACTAGGATATGTTCTCCGGGCAGCGATGTCGAGCTGTTTAGAGTGAGTTGAGAGCCGCAACCCTGCCGCGAATAAGGTATGGGACGCGTGCGGTGATTGTAAACAACTTTTGATGATCGCAATGTCTGTCAAAGATCCCGTGAACATACTATTAGCAGCCGTGTGAAAAAAAGACATTCGTGCACCACAACACGAGGTTAAAGCAGGGACATGTCCTTGTCCCTGCCTAGATCTATGACTTTCTGCTGCGGGACGTAGATCACGTCGCATGCAGCATTTCCAGAAATACTAATTTAATATCTCTATTTCTGTCCATTTCTCATTGTCCCACGTTGTGCAATTTGCAATTCTCCACCCGCCGCACCATGGTACCGGACTTCTGGAACCACAGCCGGGGCCGAGATTGACGACGTTCGAAGGATACGCTTGATTGGCTTTGACTTGCACCTAGGCACTGGAACCATTCATATTATAGCCGTCTCAACTGCACTAAATAAATTCAATTCATTGTACAGTACAATTCTGCATACCACAACCTGCAAGATCTCTGAGTCCACCAGATAAAAGCTCCACTACACATCGACAGCACACGGTGAACAAATAATCCGTGACCGCCACAATCTCGCCACAATCTCTATCGAGGCGATGGTCCGCTTCGCTTACACTGTTTCGGACAGGTGTCGCATGGCAAATAGCAAGCTGAAAGTGGAGGAGCACTTCACAAGGAAAATGCTATATCGACAAGCGTGTCAAAGTTGCAAAGTTCGCGAGGGTAAACAAGACGAACTCACTCCACAGTCATTTGGTCACCGCAAACGGGCAGTCGGCTTTATGCCCACCCTTCTCGTGGCAATGACAACATGTCGGCCCAGGACTCAGGCTGTGATTATGGCTCTCCACATAGTCGTAACAGACAGGTGGTGTGTGAGTTTTAGAGGTGTATGACGCCGTTGCGCGTGACAAGGTAGGGGCCATGAGGGTGGTACGCTCCGTGCTATTTGAGATGAAATGCGCTGGGGTCGGGATGTGGGGTGCAATATAAAAGATTGGGTGGGCGAGGAAAAGGTGCGCATGGTTGGCTTGCTTTTATACCGTTTTGCGTCCACTTCCGCAGCGCCGATTCCCCAGGTGGAAAGATCGCCCCGACGACCGAGCTCTCGCGTATGTGTGGGTAAGTGGCGTCAGGATCCGCAAAGGTTGATATGTTGTGCCGCTCAAATCCAATGCGATTTCGAACCATTTTGAGCCTGAGGTTGCATATCAGAACCCAAAGAACTGTGCAGAGAGTGGAAAAAATGAAAAATAAAAATTCAGCAACGTGATCGATCGCAAGTCCACAAATGGCATTTGACGCCCTGTCACGTGGACTCCACACAAAGCGCTCCACTAGTAACGGAAACGGAAGCAAAATGTCTGGCTTGTCCCTTTGGCTTTGGTTTCCCAATCCATCCTTCTGCGTGAATTGCCTTGGCGCTAGTTCATGAAACAGGATCACGAATGGCCTTGCAAAGGCAACAACAGCGTTAGATCGTCGTCAGGCACTTGACGTTGACCAACCACTTTTTGCAAGCCACAGACTGGTAGGGTTCAGGCTTACTAAACCTGGACGCCGCACAAATGACATCGGCGTACGTTTGATGGTTCGCTTGATGCGCTGAACAAACGTGGCACGAAAGACTAAGCCATATTCGACAATAATCCTCACACAACTTTCGAAGTCGATGCGCTCATCATTGTTACAGACATCAGCGCTTGGGACGGAGTCATCGGAATAAATTATCTGGCGAGCTAGAATAGGGATACAAATCCGAGTCCACCGCGGCTTCGGGCTCCCGTTTTCGTCAACATAGTCTGCTAAGCAGATATCCCTAACTCATTTACATGGATGATGGAAGGCGGAAACGCTCGTACCTCAAGCACATTCAAATTGGTGTTACGAAATCCGCAGTTCACGTGTGCTTGTCAGAACGTGACAGCATCCTTCTTGGCGCGTTGGCATACCAGCTTGGAACCTCGTGCGCCTTGGGGATTGCCTTCTTCCTCAATTCCTTAATTGCCTTTTGTTCTTCGAGTTCCTCTTGAATTCTACGCTCCATCTTTTGTTGCTCAACGATCGCTTCCTTCGCTCGTATCATTTGATCAAATTTCTCTCGCTCCTTCGCCCTGACTTCGGTATAGAATGTCCGTTGGACAGGAACGACGGGTATATTCTCCTTTCGGGATGCCGACTGCGACGCCGCATTCGCATGCCGTACATTGAAATCAGGCACCTGACGCACGGACCCATTGGAGACTGGACCCTCGGAGACTAAATTTGCGTGTCCATCATGGCGCACAGCCAACCGCGAGTCTAACCGAAACTTGAACTCGACCGGTTTTGTCAAGTTCAGGGTCGGAACCTAGAAAAAGACGATTTGACAACATCAAGAAGATCAGAAGCGGCTTCGAGTTGACGATAACACTCACGGAGTTAACAGTAATTTTGGACTTGATGGCTTCGGCTGGAAGACCGGTGTTCTGGTTCAGAGATCGTGTGTGCGGATCTTGTTCTCCCTTGGAACAACTGGCGCCAGCGCTCGAGCCGCCCAAATTGGCATCTTCAAATGATGGCGATGTATGTCCATGTCGTCTCGGCTTTCGCACGCCGACGACCCTGGAGCGTGACGCAAAGTTCGGCCTCTTGGACCGCGGCTGCTTGGCGACGGTAATCTTCCCTGATTGAGAGGACGTGTGTGTGTCTGCCTTTCCCTTCTTGCTCTGTGTTGCTACGCACTCGGTGGGCGCTGCGCGTTTCATCGACCGTGTCACTGGAGGTGGTGGAGGAAGAGATCCAATTGTCGAAGACGGCTTAACAGATCCGATTTTAGCTGGTGACAGTTGGGACAGTGTGAGAGCTTCGTTGGCGCTAGGTACCGTAGGCGATGGCGCATTGCTCTGGCATGCCGGCGGATAAGAATCGCGGTCAGGGATCTGATGATGCGGCTCTCTATTATCGCGAGGGTCAATGCCGAGTGCAAATGGGCTGATTTTTATCTATGTCAGAATCTTCTATGTGATGTGGTTGACGTGGGACAAACACACTCCGTAGATTTCATCAATGCCTGCCCATACATCAAGAGTCGCTCCACAGCCGCTCCAGCGGGATTGTCGACATTCCTCTCGTTCCCCGCTTGGCCAGAAGGTCCAAACTGAGTGGATGACGGCGTCAGCTTTCTGCCAGGTTGCCTCAACCTGGGCGCTGCTGGTGCAACAATAATGGACTTTGACTCCGGTATTTCTGCTATGGTCCTCTTGCCCGCAGACTCTCCTTCATCCCCCTGAGAGGATTAGGCATAGGGGATCAGCCAAGGGAGCTCTCCAAGACAGCCAGACTCACTGGTTGGGTCGCAGTCTTCGAAGATGGGGCCGCTGCGGCGTTGGGGGGCACAACTTCTGGTTGTGAAATTTTGGGATTTCCGATCCCCGATGACCCAGGAACAACGCTGGCCGTTTCTTCTCTTGTAGTTCTTTTGACTTCCGCCTTTCGCTTCCTCAGCTTCTCGCGTGGGGTCTCGACAACGACTTGAGGACGCTCTGATTCGACTGCTTGATTGGATATACCGTGCAGTGTTTCCCCCAACTTCTGTCGTAATGCCTTTACTGCGGGTTGAATCATTTGCTTAGCTGGGCCTGCTTTGCCCTGGCTCTCCACCTCGGGCGGCGACGATGATGCCGGAGGCTCGAAGTTGTGCTTGGGCTTCGGAGTGAGTTCGCCCAAAGCAAAGGGCTCGTACTGTCGAGTCAGTCGCGAAGGGGTAAATTTCTTGTCGACAATGGGACCAAGCGCTTGTGGCGAGGCCATAAAACTGCAATTCATCCCTTTAAGAAAGTCTCCACTATTGTCCGCGAGGAGATCTTCTGAGCCCCCTGTTACTGGAATTTGAAACGAAGCCTCTGAGAGATCCGGAAGGTGTCGGAGGCTGAGCTCCATGAGGTGAAGTGAATCCTGCTCAGACAACTGCTGCGGCATGTTTTCTATGGAACCGTGAGGAAAGACACGATATGATGCGACAGCTACTCACAGTGAAACGTTCGCTATGCCTTTGGCAGAAATTGGACCCTTAGCTCGTGCTTGACTGACAGTCGAGGTTGAACGTTGAACACTGAGAGTCCAGGGAGCACGTGACGAGTCAGTCGCGTCGCATCACCAACATCACGTGCGGGCCTGCGCAGTGAATTTGTAATTTTTTGTGGAATTGCTCTGCTCCGTGACTTGTATGGCGCGGTGACTTGACGACAACGACAACGTAGA
Organism: Clavaria fumosa; assembly: GCA_951802425.1. Lineage (NCBI taxonomy): Eukaryota > Fungi > Basidiomycota > Agaricomycetes > Agaricales > Clavariaceae > Clavaria > Clavaria fumosa. Next base: position 4,481,999 of record OX637796.1, on the reverse strand, counting down.
TGTTTCTGGTTCACTCATTCTCGGCGGCTGCTCTGGTGTGATCCACGGACACCGAGCAATTGACTGGACACACTACGAAGCTACCAAATGGGGTCATTCATCACGTACTGACCACTTGTTTACTGCATGTGGCGTCGGTCTCGTGCGCGGCTTCTGGTTTGATCGCGAAGCCTGTCGCCAGAGAGGTCTCAATGTGTCAGTTGGCATTATAGAATCTGATCGAGAATTCCGTGTCATCCGTGCTGCCAGGGAATAACGTCGCGTCCATCATGCTCAAGCTCGACGTCGAAGAGCGGCGCGTGATGTCATGTATCTATTTTCACAGCCTTTGGTCGAGGCATCACACACGTGCTGGACGTCTGTGAAGAGAGAGGCGGCATGACGGCATGAAGGAGAATGCGTTCCAATATTCATGCTTGCAATACGAGGCCAACGGTCTTCTACCTTGATAGGAATTTGGAGCAGATACATCAAACGAAGGTCAATGGACTCCTGTCTCCCTGGCTGACGACGACCTCCATACCCTCCAATATTTCCCTATCTTCTAGATCTTCCATGGTAGGAGCGAGGTTCTGCATGCCAAGCGCGAGCAAAGGCAGGTAACCACGCTCCGTATTGGTATGGCCACCTGCGGGCAGAGGTTAAAAACGCAAAGAGGCGCAAAAACGAGTCTCACAAAGGATCACGTTCTTCCCTGACGCGATGGATGCCAGGACATCGTGCTATCAACATGGTGTCATGGACAATATGATGGGTAGGTGGCTAGCTCATACGTGCGACATCTCGCCAGTCCAATAGACATCTGCATCGGTACCGCGCAACACAGACGCCCCGGACCCGGCGCATAAGGCCACAGTTTGAACGGTTCGATAGTTGCCGTATGCAACTTGGACTTCGCAGTTGTCAAATCAGTTGTTCGAACGGACTCAACAACATATGCCCACCTAGAGATATTCTGAGATGCTCCTTGATTCTCGACACTAGTTCATCCATGGTTAATGGGGTTTCGAACGTCACGCGTCTTGCTGTCGCGCCCTGCACCTTTCCGTCCGCATCTCGAACAATGTTACCAAACGGAATGACGTGGCCCACGGGGCCCGGGGTGGCGCTGGTGTGGGTGAGTAGCAATCCGCGCGCAAGCCAATCATTCACGCCATTGCACACACTATCCAGAGCTGTATGTGGGCTATACACAGACACACCATGTGCCGCACACTTCAAGAGGGAGGCTTGGAGCGGATTTTCTAGAGTCATGGAGCTGAGAGGTTTGAAAATAGGTGGATGGTAGGCTATGATTATTGAGGTGGGCTTCGGGCTTGATAACGCTTCTGATACAACGGCCGGGGTCAAGCTATTCGGTTGTCAGGACTCATCAGGGGCAGGCAGGTATATAAACCGTGGTCACTCAATGGTAAGGAGGACACGCCTAGCGCTGAGGTGCGGGACCGGGGATTCTAAGAATATTGGAATTACCATTACGCGTGAAGTGCGACGCGCGTACCCAGCAGTAGTCCCACCTGTGGGCAACGGAGACATCCAGTTAGAGAGCCATTCGCCGGAATCAAACGCTCACATTATCCCACTGTTCAGCCAGTCTGAGCGGCGCAACCCGTTCCATCAATCTAGTGACAGCTTTCACGAAGGACGACATGGCAGATAAGTGCCAAGTGGCGCGTGCTCAGGGCCAACCGCAAGGCAATAGAATGTAAACGGTTAATCCAAATCCAAATCACCCAAGCGGCGCCACCGTATCTGCGCCCGTTTGATTATCATGAATTACGGTAGTGCTACGATTCTGTATTGAGCGAACAAGGAGACGAGTCTGTCGTGTGGCGCATTGGGTACTTAGCCGCTTAGCGTTGACAAGTGTCGAGATCCCATTCAGTCGGCTCGCTTCGCCGCAGTATCCCCGCCTCCCAAAATGTCTGCTTTTCAGGGCTTCTTGCAGGCCCTTGTACACAATTTATTTTTCTCAAGAGGGTGTATCCCGGTTCGTTGAATTTCGTTCGGAAGCGACAGATTGAACCCGAAAAGTGGCGTAGAAGGTCTTTGATCACGCCAGACCCATCGATCATGGGACTTTGTCAGTACCTCATGTACGGGAAATCGTGCGGCGAATCAGAAAGGATTTTCCATGAGAATGCGCCCAGAGTCCAGCGGGGATCATCGAACCCCATGAGGAGCTCAACGCAAGTCACCCATTCGGAGGAGTGGCCAATGGCAAGACCGACGTGGGCCCCCGATTTAACAAAGGCTGCCCGGAACGCGAGGGGTACTGTCTTGTCCTTATCTCATGTTTGGGATATCGGCCGGTAGGTGGTGTCCTCGCACGTTGGGTACGAGAAGAATATGCCCCCCAAGCCTGATGCAATCGGCTTGACAGGATGAAAGTGCATAGAAACATTCTGAAGACCATCGATTCCGAAGACCAGCCCAGGCGTAAATTGAAAACGAAGGATGTTGCACGTTCGTATCATATCCGATAATATATACAGAGATGTGCTTTGAGCGGAAGTGGTTGTCAATCATCGTATACTACCCCAAGGAACCAACTCCTCACGAAAACAAATCCGTACGCTTGCATGTTTCACTGCCCGGCGGCAGACGGCGGGGACGTAACAGAGCTCTGCGCGGGCGGTGGGTTCGGGTTGTTCGCAGGCTGTTGCTGCTGAATCGGCAGGCCCGCGAATGTACCCGTAGGCGAAGCGGCAAGAAGGAAAACGGGCATCGCCGCCGCCTGTTGGGTCGCCGTTCCCGCCCACGTCCACCCAGGCAGAGGGGCCCCGGTGACTGGCACAGTGCCAGAAGGAACGTACATCGGTTGTGGCTGCGGGGGGGCGTTGTATGCGAAGCTGGGTGCGTAACCGCCGGGATAACGTTGGTACGTGGGAGAGCGCGACTGCCGCGAGTGTGAGGACCTCGGGGAAGCCGACTGCGCGCCTGAGGATGGCCGCGATTGTGAAGAATGCTGTGTCGTTCCGGTGCTCTGCCTCCTGGGGCGTGGGCGCGCAGGAGTGAAGCAGTGAGGTGTCGCTCGGTGACGCCCATGAATACGATGATGACCGTGGTCGTAGCGATTGGTACGAACGTGGCCGCGGGGCGACGGCGAAGCAGGGGAAGAGGAGTCACGTTTGCGTGGCTTTGGCTCGGCGAGTAGATCCAGAGTCGACTGTGATGCGGAGTACCAATGCGGCTTGAGCCTCGTCGAATGAGGGCGGCTTTTTCGCGCCCTCACTGCTCTTGGAACATAGTCTTCCACTACGCGTGAATTGGAAATCCACGGGAGATCGTAGATGTCTCGGAAAAGGCGCGCGACGCCGAAGAGGAAATTGATAAAGGAAAGCTCGGAAGGTAATTCCATTTTATCATAGTCCGAAGCCGGCGATGGGTTGATCGTCTTGGGAGACAAATCAGCAACCATGGAAGGGCGGATTTCGTGGTGCATGATGGTAGTGTCACCATCTGGTTCATGTCGAGAATGGACTGATGCGCTCGCTTGTATCTGGTTGGACACAGGACGTACGTCAAGCGCGGGTTGCACAGGTGGCATGCTTTCGCGATGCGTATGAATCGAGGGCATGTAGTGGTATTCGGGGCCTGGTTCGTCCTCTTCTTCGGGAATAGTCTCAGGCTCGGCTAAAGAAATCTCGGTTGGTCGCGTGTGAAACGCCTCGTCGGATGGCGCAGATATGCTGATAGCTGGCCCTACGCCAAACCCTGTGCCAATCCTGGCATTGATACCATCATCGACAACATGCTCAGCCGTCTCCGTGTACATTGGCAAACTCCCAGCAGTGTCGACAGTATCCTTCCGAGTAGGCGCACGCTCTTTCTTGCCGTAGCTTAGCACCGCTACCGGCAAACTTCGCAATCGGCTGATAAATCCGCCCGCAAACCGGCGCTTCTTGCTGGGCTGGCCGGCTGCCTCCGGAGGCCTTATATCAGGAGGAGGGGGATTGAAATCATCGTCAGGATAGATCGTCATATACTCTGTGCCATTGTCGATGTCAGGGAGGGCTGGTCTGGCAGTACTGACGGGAGATTCCGTGAAAGTATCGTGTTGTACGGAGACTGAGGGGGCAGCGCTGGATGTCGGTCGGGGTTGCATGCTCACCCAAGACGGAATGGTTACTCTGCTAACACTACGATAGCTCTGGTTACTCCTCTGGGAACGAGGTGGACGTGGTGTAAGAGGTGTTGCGGGAGGTGTAGTGTCATCTCGCTGCCCGAGAAAGAAATGTGGCTCCGGGTCGCGACCAATTTCTGGCTGCTCAGTTGACATTGCAGCGATAGGGCAGAAGTTGATGGCGACCAAGGAGGGATGCGGTTAAATACACGGCGCTCAAGGCCGGCCAACGCAGTCATACAAAATTCGAAGCAGAGCCTCCATCCGAACGACGGACGCGAGGGAGACATGAGGTGAGTGGCAATGGTGATAGCGGTGTAACATCATGTCCACCGCCCAGAGCCAATACGCGCTGGCTGAAAAACAGGCGCCATCACGTGGTTCACAGCCACAGCTAAGTGATGAGAACAAACTTCCGCATCCGGCTAACAACTCAGCCAGTGCTTTGCGCTGTTCATTCGCCCGCGACAGATGGCTTCCATTCTACTTCGCCCATGGGCGACGCGTATCTCCCCGCGCCTAGCCAACAGGCGCTTACCGTTGGTGCCTGTGCTTCGTCAGCAAAGTGTGTCGCAAAATGTGGCACCTATAGCGGACCCGACATTCGCCGCTGATGACCTCAGCTCTGAATCGAAATTGAGGCATTTTACAGGCAAGTCGCTGCAGACGCTCCTCTCCCCATCTGCCTGATCCACGTTATGTTACACCTAGTAAATTTTGGGTGCGTCCCAATTTCGGCGCCATGTAATGCTGCTGCTCTAAACGTAATATAGGCCACAGCACCCTGCTGCACATGGCGTTCTGCGTATGATTCTTGAATTAAACGGAGAACAAATTATACGTGCAGATCCCGTTTGTGAGCTCGCTAATCTCCGTTTCATTCACTGACTTCTCGCAGCATATAGGGCTTCTACACCGCGGGACAGAAAAGCTCATAGAGTACAAAACCTACATCCAAGCGTTGCCGTATTTTGACCGACTCGACTATGTCTCCATGAGTACGTCACGTCCACTTGATTTTTACTTCCGGGGAACACTAATTGACCCCTACGCAGTGACCAACGAATTGTGCTATTGCCTGGCCGTTGAAAAGCTGCTCAATATTGAAGTACCTGAACGAGCGAAATGGATCCGTACGCTCTTCGGCGAGATTACCCGTATCTTGAGCCGTGAGCAGACCATCTGGTCATCTCAGTTGTCCGGCACGTTGCTAAGCCCGTCATACCAGATCTTATGGCTGTTTTAACGCATGCCATGGACGTCGGTGCTCTTACGCCCTTCCTATGGGGATTTGAGGAGCGCGAGAAACTCATGGAATTCTACGAGCGCGTCTCGGGCGCCCGCCTCCACGCTGCATACGTCCGACCTGGAGGCGTTGCTTTTGATCTGCCACATGGGCTTTTGGAAGATATATTCAAATGGGCTACGCAGTTCAGCTCCCGGGTCGACGAGATAGAGGAGGTTGTCACCGGTAACCGTATCTGGAAAGAGAGAACAGTCGGCATTGGCAAAGTCACAGTCAAACAAGCTTTGGATTACGGTTTCACCGGAGTCATGTTGAGGGGTAGCGGGATGCCTTGGGATTTGAGAAAGGTTGCGCCTTACGATAAATATGATGAAGTAGGTTAAATGGTTTACGTTCCGTCATCTTGTTCGAGCTAACTGGCGTCTGGTCGAGGTTGAATTCGACGTCCCCGTCGGGTTGAATGGTGATTGCTACGATCGTTATCTCTGCCGCGTCCAAGAATTCCGCGAGAGTCTCCGGATTATAAGTCAGGTATTTAGTGTTCCTCGTGTCAGTGCAGCCATGACAAACATCACACCCAGTGCTTGAATAAAATCCCTACAGGTGCCATCAAGATAGACGATCACAAGCTCGTTCCACCGCCCCGTGCCTCCATGAAGGAGAGTATGGAGTCTCTTATTCATCACTTCAAAGCATGTCTCCTTCCTTTACCTGTCGAAGGATTGCTTAAAAACACCTCTGCGTCTTAGATTTTCAGCGAAGGTTACTCTGTTCCACCGGGCGAGACGTATAGCGCTATTGAAGCCCCCAAGGGAGAAATGGGTGTTTACCTCGTTTCGTACGTCATGGTTGATATTGCGAGAATCACCGTGTCCTGAATCTCAGTGGAACAATACACAGCGATGGAACGAATCGTCCCTATCGTTGCAAAATTCGCGCACCCGGTTTCGCTCATCTCGCCGGTGCCGACTTCATGATGCGGAGTGAGTTCTCCTTTACTATCCTTAATAAATATATGGATTAATTGCTATATAGATGTAAGACAATTCTTTTGCACTTTGGTTCACCTCTTAATCATCTTCCCTCGTAGCACTTCCTTGCGGATGCGGTTGCAATCATTGGTACTATGGTGGGTCCTCCTTTTACCCGATTTCATCCTGGCGTTAGCTGATCAATAGCGACAGGATCTCGTGTTTGGGTACGTCATTTTGTTCTCGCTTGGTCTATGAAAAGTACAACTGTGTTCGTAGGGAGGTCGACAGGTGATGGAACAGACGCACCTTTCAGGCTTGCTTCCGTGTATTGTTTCGACTGAACTATGTGTGATATCGGCTTGCGGTCAGCCTGCTCCCGTCGGAAGGTTTGGGGAAGCACATGTTCCCCCATTAATTCTTGCATCGTGATGTAATTAGAACGCCTTCACGCCCATTCGGTGCGAGACTGCTGTGTCGAAGAGGCCATTGCTACGCTGGATTTTGCATGCATGGTCCTACCGACCTCAACCAATGAAATTAGGCATAATAAACTGATTTTCGCACCGGAAAAGAATAAATTGCGTTCATCAGAGTAATCGAACGAAGTGACACTGCAGAGGCACGCGGACCAGACTTTGGCCGATAGATGGATGAAAATGCATGCGCAATAACCTCTGGTGACTGAGCACTACGTGAACGGATCTCGCTCGGCCTCCACTCGTCTAAAGCACGCCAACCATTTCTCACCATTGTTCCGCTCCACCTTCTTACCTTCCTCGGTATTCTTGTACACAGCATCTAGAACAGGTCCTTTCCCTTCTTTCCGCAGAGTCTCCTCGTCCACAAAGTCGAATAGAGGAAATGCTTCTAGGTGAGACTTCATCCAATGATGCAAATCCGACACGTCAGTGATGGTGTAGACGATACCGCCCGGCTTGAGGACATAGGCGTACTCAGCGAGCAGGGTGGGCGAGATTATACGTGCTTTGTGCTTGCGAGACTTGAAATGAGGGTCGGGGAAGAGGAAGAACAGAGATGTCAGGGAATGTTTCACAAAGTAGTTGGGCAGGAACTTCATGGCGTTCGCGCGGACTATAGACACGTTTTCGTATTGAGGTCTGCCCGACATTTCTGAAGACCGAGACGCTAAACGCAGTGCAGCGATACGGTCCTGTACGTACTGCGATACTTGGACTCGGATCTCCATTCCTTGCACCAGCGAATTAGCTTAAGAGCGGTCAGGTCAGTCTTCCAGCGCACTCACCGAGTATGAGAGTGTCTGGAAACAAGAGCGAGAGCGTTATCAAGAGCCCACCAAACCCGCACCCTACGTCAGCAATCTCAGGGACTTTGCCCGTGCCGGCGAAAGCGGGGTAATGAGCATCCCAGTCGACACTCTGCGGAGAGCTTGGGTACTCAAGCGTATGGTCAGAGAACGGATTTGCGTGTGCCCGCTGCCTGTAATGCTTTTTCTGCAAGTACACCATCACCGTCAGATTGAGCAAATGTCTGCTCGGAGGGAACATGCCTGAGGGAGACCCGGTGTTGACAGAGCAGAGCTCGTAGTGGACTGTTGTGCATTTGCTCGCTTGCGTTTTCCCATCGTACCAAATCCCGAAGTTCTTGTAAGGTCTAGTCTAGTGATGGTTTTAGGGCCGGTAAGCGTCCACGGACATGCGTACTTAATGCAATAACGGAACAAAGCCACCGTCATCACTGCTCCATGACCAGCAAGCCTTCACTCTGATTCCAGTTTATACAAGAGATAAGCCTTCGAATTCCGGAACAAAGTCGACTGGCCCTATCAATTCACCCCTATATTCGCACATCTGTCAGGCGGCCGCGGGGCGCTGCGTTGCGTCTCAGTCTCTCAGGGCCGAATGCCTCCTGCTTACCCCGCGATATGGAGGTTACCCTCTGGACAAGCCTTATTGGCGGTGTCGTGCTCGCTATTCTGTGTTATGCCGCCTTAAGAGTCCGCCATTCCACGATTCACGACATTCCTGGCCCTCGACCAGAATCCTTCCTTAAAGGCGCTTTTTCTATTTTCGTCTGCAGGGCTCCAGCGCTTATATCAACCCCCGTCCCATGTAGGAAATGTAACGCAGATGTTGCAAGCCGACGTCGGGGAACTTGAGTTTCAATGGCGCGAAAAGTTTGGCGATGCTTTTCGACTCCGAGGGACGTTCGGGGTCCGTACGCATGGCGACTTTCGTTCCATTCACACTCATTGATACATGAGCAATCTAGCAAAACCGCCTCTGGTTGGCTGATCCGAAAGCCATTAATCACGTCTTACAAACATCGGTGTACAATTATCATAAAATCCACGAAATGCGAGCGCTTAGCAAGATCATCAACGGTTGTGGTTTGCTATCAACGGAAGGTCCTCGCGTTCAACGTCACTGGCAGCAAATAGATTTCACCACTCATAAGCGAGCAACCTATAGGTTCAGATCACGTTCGTCATAGAAGAGCCTTAGCACCTGGTTTCGCGGCGCCTCAGGCGAAAGCTTGTTTCCATATTTTTCAACATTGGGCGAGCGAGGCGAGCTTACCCTTCCTTTGATTTCATCTACCGTCACTGGTCTTACACCGCCTTATTCAATCTAGCTTGCAAACTCCTGGCTCGACCTACTCGGAACTGCACACCCGGTCATCGATGTTACGCCGTGGCTCAATCGGGCCACGATGGATGCAATTGGCGAAGGTCCGTCACCACCGGGTCTGGATATCAGAATACTTGAACGGAGCTTGGCATCTCTCAAGCTGCCTTTGACTATCAATTTGGAGCAATGAAGGATGCGCACAACCCCCTTTTCCTCGCATTTACCAATATGGTGTATGTGCTGCTTCATGACAATGATTCTGTTAATCGAGCCCAGAGATGTATGCGCAGAACGAGTATATTTCACTCCAAGTCTATGATGATGATCATTGGCTTTGGGCATCTTTTTCCTGAACGACTCCTCGATATCTTGTTCAGGCATCTGCCATTTCACGGTCTCCGACGACTGAACGATACGAAGCGCACCACTGAGGCGTTGGCCAAGTCTCTCATCGCTTCAAGAAGGGAAGACCTAGCAAAAGGCAGGATGCACAGGGATGTTGTCGGACTGCTAGGTTAGAGCGCATGGCAATCTAGTGGCCATCGCTTTCTATAACTTTTCTCTGTTCGACAGTGGAGGCAAATGCATCTTCCGATGAACAAATGAAGCTTTCCGAGGCTGAAATGCTGTCACAAATGCGGTATGTCAATTCGGCTTTCTTGGGTCATCCGTTTTCGACCTTTCATTCCCCTCAGCACCATCATACTTACTGGTCACGAGACCGTTGCTACTTCTCTGTCCTTCTGTTTACTTGAGCTTGCTGAACGACCTGAAATGCAAGCGAGACTTCGTGCGGAAATCCGGGATACTTGCACTACACGGGGCAAGGCGGGATCAAGTCCAGATGCCTTAGATTCGATGCCCTACCTCTCAGCGTTCATGAAGGCAAGCGAGACTGAAGATTTGCATACAATTGCTTTAGACTAACTTATTTGTACGAGTTAGGAGGTTCTGCGATTTCACCCAGTCGCTTCCCACATACACAGGGATGCTGCGGAAGATGATGTTCTGCCACTCAGCCATCCAGTCTTAACGACCTCAGGCCAACGCTTACCTGAGCTGAAAATCAGGAAGGGCCAGAGAATTACGATTTCTATTGCGGCATACAACAGGTTTTGACGTTTATCATTTTTTGCTCTGACCTCTCATATGTGATGATTGGCAGGCGCAAGGATATATTTGGTGAAGATGCCGATGTCTTCAGGCCGGAGCGCTGGTTGGACGGGACGGTGGATTTACGAGCGAACTATTCAGTCGGCGTCATTGGCGGCCTGTAAGTCGTTGGCCCACCATGTTCTGGGTGTACGAGTCGTCAATTGAGCTTTTAGGCTGACGTTCTCCCTTGGGCCGAGGGTGTGTATCGGCTGGAGATTCGCGTGAGTGAACAATGTCACCGAAATAACCTTTATGCTGACGGATTTGCCTCGCGCATGGCAGTATTCTGGAGCTTCAGGCTTTCCTTGTTGAGCTCATCGACAAATTTCAGTATGAACACGCCGTGGAACCTGCCAGGATACGGCGCTTGGGCACGGCAGGATTTCTCACGGGCCCTGCATTGAGAGGAGAGGAACATGTAGGATGCCAGTTACCGTTGAGAATTTCTCTCGCTCCGGCGGAGTAATATGACTACATAGGAAACGTGTGACACCCCACATCTTCTTGTACAATAGTTTGGAATCATTACCCCAGTTTCGCACAAATTGATGTAGCGCGCGGTCCAAGCCTGCGTGCACGCGCATGGGTGGCTTGCGCGCGTCACGTGTGGAGACAATCCCGGACTCGTGAAGCATCTTACTTCGTGGTTTGTCGGTAAGCCTGACCGGCTCTCAGATACCCATTGTCTGTCATCCATTTTCACCTCAGCGAAACCTGAGTTGGAGTAACACGCACAATGTCCGCACCGAAGTTCCCCACAACCAATTTTTTTGGAGAACAATTCGTCATCTGTGCAGGATCGGTTCTATTTAAAATATCTGGCACGGACAATCTGAAGATCTGCATCTTATACAAACGCTCGATGGGCGAATGGTTGCTCCCGAAGGGCCGGAAGGATCGTGGGGAGTCAATCCAGGATGCTGCTGTGCGCGAGACATTCGAGGAGACAGGCTTTCGTTGTTCCTTATTCTCCGTGGACTTGCAAACGCGTGCAACGATACCCGGCGTTGACCACAAAGATGCACCCCGATTTGAGCGTCTGTCCAGAGAACCGATCGCTGTTACCGTGCGTCACATCTCCGATACGAATGTGAAGATGATCTGGTGGTTTGTGACACATGTTGAGGGAGAGGCCGGCCGACAGGATGGAACGCAGATGTCAAGCGAAGATTTCGAAGCTGTGCTGTTTGACGCCGACGAAGCAATTGATAAACTTACGTTCTTGGCCGACAAAGAGATTGTTTTGAGAGCGGTTGAACTTGTCAAAGCTACGCGACTCCAGGCGCAGCTTTGATGATGACGCTGATTGTGTTTTGGAAGATAACCCATGCTCGTACGCCCTTGCGCGTTGTAATATTATCCCCAGAAACTTTATATACATAAGACCATGACAACTGGTGCTCGGCTTAAATCTTCTGGGCTGTCGCATGGATCAGCGTCTGAGATGGAAGCGATTAAGAAATATCACCACACCACACATTCGGCCCAGGGAACGCATAGGTATCACGTGACACGTGTGATAAACACTGAAACACTGGGGGGGGGCAACACCTGCCAAACTTGCTTTGTTTGTACCTGTTGTTGCTGTCTGCTAGAGCAGTGACACAAAAAGTGTGACTGAAATTCTGCCTTCCACACACATTTCTGAGCTTAGCTTCAGTGAGAGGAATTGCTCAGAAAAATGTTTTAAACAAAATGTTGAAGATAGATTTTTTAAAAAAGGCCTTGCTTTTGAGATAATACTGATATCTCAAAAACAAAGAAAAAGTAAAAAAATCTATCTTCAACATTCTTTTCTAAATAAATTTAGAAACATTTTGTCTCACTAAGATGAAGCCTCAAAATGTGTGTGGAAGCTGGAAAAGTCCTTGCAACATCAGGCAGCCAAGTGTGATGCAGTGATGAAGTCACACATGTGACAGTGCTCCAGGACAATGCTGATCATTACTGATTGTAACTGATCTACCCTCTATCTTGAGCACATGTAAAGGGATCTTGATTTTAATTGTACCATCAAATACTCCAGCAATTTCAGTGTATGTTTTTTTAAAAAACTGAGTGTATAGCTTCAGAATTCATTGAGAAACAATTTTATTATGTTTTGTGTCACTCAAATGAGGATTTTAGGTGCGGAGTTGATTACATAAGTGTCATGCGGTTTTGGTGGGGGTTGCCCTCCCCCAGATTCAGTCACGTTACCGTGCCCTCACCGCGACGGACCGAGACGCCAAAACCACCGAGCCTCCCTGGCCTTGACCTGTCCGACACTCCATACCAGACAGAACCCCCAGACCCGCCATAGATTAAGGCAATAAAAACCACACACAATACGACAGACTACCACTTACCCACTTACCCATCCTACACAACACACTTACGTACATCACGTACAACCGCGTCTTTGTCATAGCTACAGTATAGGACTGGTCAATGACACAACCCCAGCCACTGACACACCTCAATGAAAGTTGCTCAGTTCTCAATGGTTTGGCTTCAAATTTTAGGACAACCTAGATATGACTGTAGCACATGTTTTTGTTCTACTATGTACATTTATTGGCCCCTCCAAAGTGAGGTACTTGTCTTGTGTCTGCAGAGTAGTATCTTCATGAATACTACTCTTCCCACAGTCGTTGAAAGGTCACTCCAGGGCTCAAAGTTGGGCTGGCATACAAATACCCTATGTCATAGGAGTAGTATGAGCAAAAAAATGGGGCAGATAGCTGCTGTGGCTGAAGTGAGAAGTGAGAAATACATATCCGGAAGGCCAGGCACAACTGCCGCACCAGGGTGTCACAGCTACATGTAGTCTATTCGCTTAATGAAAATGCAGGGCAGCAAAACGTTCTCTGTCTACCTCTGAAACCTTGGGCACTTCTGTACTCTGCAATATGCCTGGAAGACCAAAATCTGACACCAAAAAAAAGCAACTTGTTTGGGAGAAGCATGATGAACTTATGGCCCATGCAGTCTCTCTTTACCGCTCCGAGCAAGAAAAGGGTGAAGGTGGGACAAAGATGGGTCTATGGAAAGTCTGCGAATATGTGTCAGACCAACACTACTTGGAAACTCACTGTAGAGTCCACCTTGACCATCAGACTCTCCGACGTTGGGCAGAAGGTGGCAAATCGAAGGCCAGGTCAAATGAAGAGAAGGGATGGCTATTACCTGGCGAAGTTGATGCCATCATTTCCTACGCAGCTGAGACAGCAAATCGTGGGTTTCCACTCAGTCACCGCCGGATGAAGGAGCATGTGGATGAAATATGTAGTGCCTGACTTGGGGATGCATTCCCAGCAAGTGGGGTTGGCAAAAACTGGACTGATCGCTTTGTGGAGAAATACTCAGACCGTCTCAGCACTTATTGGTCACGGCCTATAGATACCGCACGAGGACGGGCAGTCAATGCAACAACCCATAAAGCATTTTTTGACCTGCTCGAAGATGTAAAGACTGAATACAAAATCCTTGATGAGAACACTTATGGATTTGATGAAACGGGGATCCAGCCTGGTGGAGGACAGAGGGAGAGGGTCATTGGCAGCAGAGGGAAAAAGGTTCAGCATCAGCAACGCGATGGAAACCGAGAGAATATCACAATAATGGCCACTATATGCGCAGATGGCACAGATCTCCCTCCCGCTGTTCTGTACAAGGGAACTGGCTATCAGGTGAAGTGGAAGCAGCCAAATACACTTGGTGCAACGTGAGTTGAAAGCAGGTTGATGGTGGATTGGTTACTGACATATTTGCATAGCCTGGGCTATTCGAAGAAGGGTTGGACTGACGGTGAAATCGGGATCGAATGGATCAAGATATTTGATAAACAAACTCAGGCTAAAGCAGGTCACTCCTCAAGGCTTCTACTTGTTGATGGACACAACTCGCACTACACATGGGGATTTCTGGGATATGCCCATGCCCATACGATCCACGTTCTGTGCTATCCGGCACACAGCACACATGTCTACCAGGCGCTCGACGTAGCCATTTTTGGACCCTTGAAAACATATTGGTCGCAAGAACGAGACAAGTTTGAGCGGGAAACATGCCAGCAGATAACAAAGGACAATTTTCTCGAGGTCTATGGAAGGGCTCATCAGAAAGCATTCACCTCCGAAAATATCCATGCCGCATTTCGAAAGACTGGAGTTTCTCCACTCAATCGCGATGTAGTCACGATCCAGATGATGGCAACCAGCCTGGAAACATCAAATGAGGCACATATGCCTCTTCCGCAACCATTGCCGGTTCAACGAGTATGTGAAATCATCCGAAGAGTCTGCGAGCAGGATGAGCAAAGCCAAAACGAGACAATACACGACCCACCAGCAACCGACCCAAGTGCTGCCTCAATCATTGTGGCACCCAATGTCCGATCTGCGATTAATACCTTGGAATCTACTTCTATGGACTTCCTTATCTCGAGATCTCCAGTTCGCTCTACCTCAGCACTCCCCCCAATGACGACTGCTCTCATTTCACCCATCAAGCCTTGTTACCGGCACCTTCTTGACTTTGAGCCAAAGACCTCCAAAGAATGGGAGCTCCAGAGAGCTCTTCGTGATGCAGACGCACAGGCCATGTATCAAAAAGGCGTGGTGGCAGGCCTGCAGGGTGTTGCCGTGCTCCAGAACCTCTATTGTGGCACTGTCCGAAGTCAGCTGGCTGCAAAGGAGCAAAAGGGAAAAGGGAAAAGCAGGAAGCTTGTTGGGGATGGGATGCCAAGGCTACTCACTCATCAGGACTTTATTCAGAGGGTTGCAGAGCACAAGGAAGAGCAAGAACGGTTGGCTTCGGAGAAGGCAGCAAGGGTGGTTGTGAAGGAGAGGAGGGTGGAACTGATGAAAGAGTGGAAGCATCAGTGTGACGAGCAGATAGCAGCCAACATGGAGATCACGAACCGCTGGCAAGAGGCAGTCGCTAAATGGGAAATCGAGAAGGCTCTGGCAAAGGCTGAAAGGCGCCATCCTCGTTGGATGAAGCCCAAGAGAGGGCCACTTGCACCTGCAATACGAAAGCCTGTTGTTCCCAGAGTGCCCCAGACCATCAGCGAGGTTGATGAGTCCCCAGCAGAGGAGTCAGGAGCACCACATCCTGTAGCTTTGATATATCATATGCACCAAATTGATGCATTTGAGTGATGAACAATTAGCATCAATTGGTGCATGCACCTGATGTATCACTTTGGAGCATCTGATGCATTACCTCCTCATTGAGTGTGGATGGTACATCTGATATATCATGATGCCAGATGATGCATCTGCCATAGCCATAGACAGTGAATGTATCATGCATACATAATGTTGATGTATCAGCATGTCAGCATCTGATGTATTGTTGAAGCTGTTCTGGAAATTTGGCACATCTGATATAACATGGACATTCAATACATCACTACCAATGCTTATCCAAAAATGAATAAAAAAGCGAATTTATTATCATCAAACTTAAACTTATTACTGTATTACAGTAATGACTAATATTAAATCTATTTCTATTTAAATTCTATTTATTCACACTCTATCACAAGTCCCAAAGTTGGGAGAAAGTGGGGGGGGAAGCAGGGCAAGTTGCTGTATTTATATGCCGCACTTTGTGGCTGTGCAAAGTCGTGACATGGTAACACCTAATCAACATGATATATCAGATGTACCATCCACACCCAATGAGGAGGTAATGCATCAGATGCTCCAAAGTGATACATCAGGTGCATGCACCAATTGATGCTAATTGTTCATCACTCAAATGCATCAATTTGGTGCATATGATACATCAAAACTACAGGATCGCCTGTCAGGAGAGGAAGATGGTGAAGATGAGGAGTAGAACGACTGTTATCGATGAATGTGACATGGTGTGATGAGGCCGTCACAAAGCTGTGTCATTGAACCGGAAAAGCAGCATGAGGACACTCAACTAATTTCACTGCAATGTGTGCTGTCATCCATATTTTCCTTAGGTATTCTACATCCACTATATTTCAATACATACCTAAGTACTCTAGGTCTTAATTTGTGGTTAAAATGTGTGGATGTTGGTTGTGAGACAAATACATTTTGGCTGTGTCATTGACCAGTCCTATACTGTACCTATTTTATTTTATTTTATTTATTTTTTGAATCAGCATTTATATACCGCCACATGTACAGTATAGGACCGGTCAATGACACAGCCAAAATGTATTTGTCTCACAACCAACATCCACACATTTTAACCACAAATTAAGACCTAGAGTACTTAGGTATGTATTGAAATATAGTGGATGTAGAATACCTAAGGAAAATATGGATGACAGCACACATTGCAGTGAAATTAGTTGAGTGTCCTCATGCTGCTTTTCCGGTTCAATGACACAGCTTTGTGACGGCCTCATCACACCATGTCACATTCATCGATAACAGTCGTTCTACTCCTCATCTTCACCATCTTCCTCTCCTGACTCCTCTGCTGGGGACTCATCAACCTCGCTGATGGTCTGGGGCACTCTGGGAACAACAGGCTTTCGTATTGCAGGTGCAAGTGGCCCTCTCTTGGGCTTCATCCAACGAGGATGGCGCCTTTCAGCCTTTGCCAGAGCCTTCTCGATTTCCCATTTAGCGACTGCCTCTTGCCAGCGGTTCGTGATCTCCATGTTGGCTGCTATCTGCTCGTCACACTGATGCTTCCACTCTTTCATCAGTTCCACCCTCCTCTCCTTCACAACCACCCTTGCTGCCTTCTCCGAAGCCAACCGTTCTTGCTCTTCCTTGTGCTCTGCAACCCTCTGAATAAAGTCCTGATGAGTGAGTAGCCTTGGCATCCCATCCCCAACAAGCTTCCTGCTTTTCCCTTTTCCCTTTTGCTCCTTTGCAGCCAGCTGACTTCGGACAGTGCCACAATAGAGGTTCTGGAGCACGGCAACACCCTGCAGGCCTGCCACCACGCCTTTTTGATACATGGCCTGTGCGTCTGCATCACGAAGAGCTCTCTGGAGCTCCCATTCTTTGGAGGTCTTTGGCTCAAAGTCAAGAAGGTGCCGGTAACAAGGCTTGATGGGTGAAATGAGAGCAGTCGTCATTGGGGGGAGTGCTGAGGTAGAGCGAACTGGAGATCTCGAGATAAGGAAGTCCATAGAAGTAGATTCCAAGGTATTAATCGCAGATCGGACATTGGGTGCCACAATGATTGAGGCAGCACTTGGGTCGGTTGCTGGTGGGTCGTGTATTGTCTCGTTTTGGCTTTGCTCATCCTGCTCGCAGACTCTTCGGATGATTTCACATACTCGTTGAACCGGCAATGGTTGCGGAAGAGGCATATGTGCCTCATTTGATGTTTCCAGGCTGGTTGCCATCATCTGGATCGTGACTACATCGCGATTGAGTGGAGAAACTCCAGTCTTTCGAAATGCGGCATGGATATTTTCGGAGGTGAATGCTTTCTGATGAGCCCTTCCATAGACCTCGAGAAAATTGTCCTTTGTTATCTGCTGGCATGTTTCCCGCTCAAACTTGTCTCGTTCTTGCGACCAATATGTTTTCAAGGGTCCAAAAATGGCTACGTCGAGCGCCTGGTAGACATGTGTGCTGTGTGCCGGATAGCACAGAACGTGGATCGTATGGGCATGGGCATATCCCAGAAATCCCCATGTGTAGTGCGAGTTGTGTCCATCAACAAGTAGAAGCCTTGAGGAGTGACCTGCTTTAGCCTGAGTTTGTTTATCAAATATCTTGATCCATTCGATCCCGATTTCACCGTCAGTCCAACCCTTCTTCGAATAGCCCAGGCTATGCAAATATGTCAGTAACCAATCCACCATCAACCTGCTTTCAACTCACGTTGCACCAAGTGTATTTGGCTGCTTCCACTTCACCTGATAGCCAGTTCCCTTGTACAGAACAGCGGGAGGGAGATCTGTGCCATCTGCGCATATAGTGGCCATTATTGTGATATTCTCTCGGTTTCCATCGCGTTGCTGATGCTGAACCTTTTTCCCTCTGCTGCCAATGACCCTCTCCCTCTGTCCTCCACCAGGCTGGATCCCCGTTTCATCAAATCCATAAGTGTTCTCATCAAGGATTTTGTATTCAGTCTTTACATCTTCGAGCAGGTCAAAAAATGCTTTATGGGTTGTTGCATTGACTGCCCGTCCTCGTGCGGTATCTATAGGCCGTGACCAATAAGTGCTGAGACGGTCTGAGTATTTCTCCACAAAGCGATCAGTCCAGTTTTTGCCAACCCCACTTGCTGGGAATGCATCCCCAAGTCGGGCACTACATATTTCATCCACATGCTCCTTCATCCGGCGGTGACTGAGTGGAAACCCACGATTTGCTGTCTCAGCTGCGTAGGAAATGATGGCATCAACTTCGCCAGGTAACAGCCATCCCTTCTCTTCATTTGACCTGGCCTTCGATTTGCCACCTTCTGCCCAACGTCGGAGAGTCTGATGGTCAAGGTGGACTCTACAGTGAGTTTCCAAGTAGTGTTGGTCTGACACATATTCGCAGACTTTCCATAGACCCATCTTTGTCCCACCTTCACCCTTTTCTTGCTCGGAGCGGTAAAGAGAGACTGCATGGGCCATAAGTTCATCATGCTTCTCCCAAACAAGTTGCTTTTTTTTGGTGTCAGATTTTGGTCTTCCAGGCATATTGCAGAGTACAGAAGTGCCCGAGGTTTCAGAGGTAGACAGAGAACGTTTTGCTGCCCTGCATTTTCATTAAGCGAATAGACTACATGTAGCTGTGACACCCTGGTGCGGCAGTTGTGCCTGGCCTTCCGGATATGTATTTCTCACTTCTCACTTCAGCCACAGCAGCTATCTGCCCCATTTTTTTGCTCATACTACTCCTATGACATAGGGTATTTGTATGCCAGCCCAACTTTGAGCCCTGGAGTGACCTTTCAACGACTGTGGGAAGAGTAGTATTCATGAAGATACTACTCTGCAGACACAAGACAAGTACCTCACTTTGGAGGGGCCAATAAATGTACATAGTAGAACAAAAACATGTGCTACAGTCATATCTAGGTTGTCCTAAAATTTGAAGCCAAACCATTGAGAACTGAGCAACTTTCATTGAGGTGTGTCAGTGGCTGGGGTTGTGTCATTGACCAGTCCTATACTGTATCACGTGACACGTGTGATAAACACTGAAACAGTCACGTTACCGTGCCCTCACCGCGACGGACCGCGACTACACCACCATCATGCCGCCCCGCCGATCAAATCGCATAGCAAACCCAGCCGCTGCGCCAAAAGTGGCACCCGCGAAACGAAAACGTGTGCCAAGGGGCGATAGGGAGAACGAGAACGACGACTCCTTACGCGGGGGAGAGACCAAGCCAGCGCTAGAAGAGACTAAGCCAGCACTAGAAGAGACCAAACCAGCACTGGAAGAGACCAAGCCAGAGACCAACCCAGCGCTAGAAGAGGAGGGTGATGCGTCTGCACAGCGGAACACGGAAAGAGGTCCTGTTGTCGTGAAGCAGGAACGCGAATCCATGGAAATCAGTGCTAAACAGAGTGATTCTGAACCCACTCAGGCGGTGCTTCAAGCGCAGCCGGAGGAGCCTACGGGTCCGAAATCCAGGTTGGTCATACATAAATTGGTGCTGGTTGATTTCAAGTCGTACGCTGGACGTCAAGAAATTGGGCCATTTCATAAGGTCGGTCTGTGCACACCTTCGATGACGGTACGCGCATTTATTATATTCAGTCCTTCTCCAGCATAGTCGGCCCCAATGGATCAGGTAAATCTAACACGATCGACGCGCTCTTATTTGTGTTTGGATATCGCGCTAGCAAAATGCGGCAAGGAAAATTAAGCGAGCTTATCCATAATTCGGGAGTATCTGCTGGCAGCAACGGTGTTGACACGGCGACTCGCAATGAGTGTACGGTCGAGGTTCATTTCAGTGAAATCATTGATTTGGTCCGTTTTTTGGCATTCCTGCCTTTACCACATGATGCCCATATTCCCCTTTACTAAGCCGGGTCCCGATGCATATTCTGTTGTGCCCGATTCCAACCTTGTCGTTGCGCGTACCGCATATCGCAACAACAGTAGCCGATACACAATCAACGGGCGCGGAAAGACTTTCACGGAAGTGCAGACATTGTTAAAGGGGAAGGGAATAGATCTGGATCACAAACGATTTCTCATCTTGCAGGTTGAAACCATAATTTTTATTTGTGCGTTGTCATAACTTAAATCTCTGCATTCACCAGGGCGAAGTAGAGTCTATTGCTCAAATGAAACCCAAAGCAACGTCAGAGCACGAAGAGGGACTGTTGGAGTATTTGGAGGACATCATTGGGACCTCTGTGTATAAGCAGCCGATTGAGGATGCAATGGCAGCTGTGGACGCATACGCCGAGGAGCGAGGGGAGAAGGTTTGTTCGCGCCTTTGCGATATGGATAGCTGAATGTGTCGAGCTCGTTCTGTCATGATAGCTCAATCGCCTGCGCATTGTCGAGAAGGAGAAGGATCGGCTCGAAGAAGGCAAGAAAGTAGCGGAGAACTGGCTGAGATTGAAGAATGAGCACGTGCGAGCACAAAGTCGGCTGTGGCAGTGGTATCTTTGGAAATGCTTGATCAATGCAGAAGAATTTGAAAGGAAAATCGTACGTATCGTCTTGGTCTTTCTCAAATGGTAGATCCGAACGTTTCAATAGGCACGAGTGGAAAAGGAGCTGAAGGAGGAGTCCGAGCGGAACAAGGATGACATCGATCATCACCGGATGCTAGAGCAGCATTACGAAGAACGACAGAGGGCATACGAGGTGTGTCACTCGTTTCCGACCTTTACGCCCACTCACTAGGCGTTAGGAAGTCAAAGCCGCTGCGGCGGAAGCAGTCAAAGAACTCGCTGTCCGCGAGAAGCAAGCGGTTGGGTTGGGGGAGAGGAGGAAGCATGCAAATGGAAAGGCAAAGAAACTGAAGAAGTCACTTGCCGATGTACGTTGAATTGTTCAATGCATCTTGCCGTACTCACGGACTTCGCAGGATCTTCGTGTCAAAGAGGAGGCAATTAGGACGATTAAGGAGAATACAGCCACCATTGATCGCGAGAAGGCAAATGCCGAGCAGCACGAGCGTACACTCGATGAAGAGGAAAAAGTATTGGAGAAAATCCAGGATGGCTTGAAAGGTAAGTTGGGAGTCAAGTTTGTTGTTTCATGATTTGTCTTACATGGATTTTAGATAAGACCCAAGTTTTCCACGACCAAATCGAAGTCAAGCAAAGGGAACTGCAACCGTGGACTGCTAAGATCAACGCGAAACAGGTAGAGCTCGACGTAGCAAAAAGTGAGCGGGACGCGCTAGAAACGAAAGCCAAAGAAACCAAGGCGGCGGAAAAGGCGGCGGATGTGGAGCTGGACAAACTCAAAGCAGATACTGAGGCCAAGGTAGGCATGTCACGATCGCAGGGTCGGCACTTGGCCAACATGTATGGTATATCTCTGATAGGCAGCTGAGCTCGAACGGTTGAAAGCACATAAAGCAGCCTCGATCAAAGATACGAAGATTGCAGAGCAGAAGCTTCAGGTTAGTCATCTGTGTGCCTTGCTCTTGTAAAGTAGGTGTTGAGTTGACGTAATCGATCTCAGGATGTCCAAGAACGTGTACAGATTCTTCGCGTAAAGGCTGCATCATCTCGACAGAAGGTGGACGAGGCGAAAGCCTCGCAAGTTGCAAGCACGTCACAGAACAAAGTCCTGGAGAGTCTGACAAAACTTGAAGCTGCGGGACGAATCACTGGATTCCATGTGAGTATAGAGTACCGCCCCCATGTCTTATCTGTGCTCAACATCACCTATGCAGGGGCGGCTCGGGAGTCTCGGCACTATTCCAGACAAGTATGATATCGCAGTATCAACGGCTTGCGGTGCGCTCAACAATCTGATCGTCGACACCGTCGAGCAAGGCCAAGCATGTATAGAGTACCTTCGCAGGCAGAATATCGGTCGTGCATCATTCCTCGTCCTCGAAAAGCTCTCCCAGATGAAAGGCACGGAGAAGATTCCTACCCCGGAGAACGTTCCTCGACTTTTTGACCTCATCAAGCCGAAGGAACCGCGGTTTGCGCCTGCATTTTTTAAGGGAGTCGGAAACACGCTAGTCGCTGATGATCTTGACCAGGCGAATCGTATTGCTTTCGGCGGACAGCGGAGGTGGCGCGTTGTTACCCTTGCTGGCCAGTTGATCGACTCGTCAGGAACCATGTCTGGGGGCGGAAACCACGTTTCTAAAGGTGGCATGAGCAGCAAGTTGGCGAAGGAGGCCGTCACTCCTCAGCTTTTTCGGGCGTACGAGAAAGAGGGCGAAGCAAGTGCGAAGGAATTAGAGGAGGCATTACAGTTGCTACGGGTCACCGAAGCAGAAGTGGATGAACTACAGAAGGCCGGTCCTGCCATTGACTTAGCAATGGAGAAAATTGTTATGGACTGTAAAACTGGACAAAAGCGGATCACCGAAGCAGAGAAGCGCGTCAAGGAACTGAGGTCAAAGTTTTGCTGCGCTCCCGGCTGATATCAGCTCATGGTAACCACAGAGCTCGGAGTAAACCGGACATCACCTCCACCGAGCGCAGCAAGGCTTTGGAAACGAAGATCGTCGCCTGTGTTGAGGAGCTTAGGCATCTGCAAGAGAATTCGGGTCAGATCGAACAAGCCATCAAGGCACTCGAAAAGAGGATCCTTGAAATTGGGGGTGCTAAGCTCCTCAGCCAGAAGTCGAAAGTGGATGGCATCCGGTTGCACATCAATCTGGCGAATGATGCTATCACCAAAGCCGAGGTCGCCAAAGCGAAAGCTGAGAAGGACGTGACGAAATTGCAACACACGATCAAGAGCAACACGACGGCTTTGCAAGAGATAGAAAGCGAGACTAAGGAACTCGATACTCAGCTGGAGGAGTGTGCCCAGTATGTTGATGAGTTGAGGTCCCAAGTTGAAGCAGCTCAGGCCGCGGCGGAGAATTCTAAGGATGATCTTGAGAATCTCAAGGCTGAACTGGATGCGAAGACGACAGAGATTCAAGCCTTTAGGCAGAAGGAGGTACGCTCTATGGAATATCGAACATGAGCACGATCTGACTCTACTGTTCCCTTAGATGGAGCTCCAGCAGTCGCTCACCGACACAAGAAAGGAGGCCATAGAAAACGAAAAGGCAATAGATCACTGGCGAACGGAGCATGACGCTCTGAAGTTAGAAGAGATAGAGTGAGTCCGGAATGTGTCTGCTGGGAGGCAAGCACTGAGGCTTTTACATCAGCGACGAGGACGAGGAGGACGAAGAGGGTGTGAAACTAGACGGAAACCCCGAGTCCCCGGAAGACGTCAAAGTCAAACCAGAGCCGAACGGAGAGACTACGCCCAAAACCAAAGCTCGAGAGCGCACTCCGTCGTACGAGCTACACATATATACCCAAGAAGAACTTGCTCAGTTCAAAAAGAAGGAGTTGGTCGCGGATGCCGAGTTGCTGGATGGTACGTTCACCTCTCCACAGTAACGTACCTACTAAGGATCGCTTCAGAGAAACTCAAGAACGCCAAACCAAATCTGGACGCCTTGAAAGAGTACCGCAAACGCGAAGCGGAATTCTTGAAGCGGGCCAAGGACCTCGAACACATCACTACCTTACGTGATACAGAAAAGCAGAAGTACGATGGGCTGAGGAAGCAGCGTTTAGACGAATTCATGGCGGGCTTCAGCTTGATTTCATTGAAACTAAAGGAGATGTACCAGGTATGCTTCGCTGCACGACGCAACTTCGAAGGGCTTAAATGTATTCAACTCAGACAATCACACTTGGCGGTAATGCTGAGTTGGAATTAGTTGATAGCATGGACCCCTTCTCGGAAGGTATCATTTTCAGCGTTATGCCACCCAAGAAGAGTTGGAAAAACATTTCTAATTTGTCTGGAGGGGAGAAGGTAAACACGAATGATCATTTTTTTAGTAAGACTGACACGTTGACAGACGTTGAGCTCCCTCGCTCTCGTGTTTGCTCTACATGTATTCAAGGTATGGCTGATACTAGATATAGCTATTCGATCACTGAACCACGACCTAGCCTACGCCCTTGTAC
This sequence comes from Clavaria fumosa, assembly GCA_951802425.1. Classification (NCBI taxonomy): domain Eukaryota; kingdom Fungi; phylum Basidiomycota; class Agaricomycetes; order Agaricales; family Clavariaceae; genus Clavaria; species Clavaria fumosa. Next base: position 4,457,809 of record OX637796.1, on the reverse strand, counting down.
TTTATGGATGAGATTGACGCCGCTTTGGACTTCCGAAATGTCTCTATTGTTGCCAACTATATCAAGGATAGAACAAAGAATGCCCAGTTCATAATTATATCCCTTCGGTATGCTGAGGATTGTTCAATGTTCACTGTGTTGACCGTGCTCGCAGAAACGACATGTTTGAACTAAGCCATAGACTGATTGGCATCTACAAGACCGCGAATGCTACTCGAAGTAATGTTCCTTCTTATTCTAAGTATCGCCTGACGATGACTGACGCGGAGCACAAAAGGTATATCTATCGACAACCACGCTTTACGTGTACCCGTGCAAATCGCCGCATAATGATTGTTTCTATTTCTATTGCAAATACTATAATTTCGTACTTTGTACATTCGTAGCTTCTTTGCTTCCGATTCCGTTCCGTGATCCGCTGAGTCATCAGGCAAATGCCCACGTTACTGGGGCATGAAAATAGAAAATCGCGAGAGGTTCACAGCAGTTTGCAAGGCAGAAGGCACAAGGCAATGAAGTGAGCACGAAGAGGGGAACGAGGAATAAATCAAATACCAATGGACTGTAAGCAGAGGGATTTGACACCGCCAAATCCCATATTTGTAAATCACGTGTTGTTCCGCAGCGCCGCCCTCGCGCATGCTCCGCTGCCTCGTTGTTCCACGACGGCCACGACAATATAAAGGCCGCATGACTCACTAGAACTTTCTCTTTCTTGTACTTAACCCTCACGATCTCCTCTTGCTCCTCATTTAGTTTTCAACGATGCGTTGTTGCATTCTATCTTCTGTGCATCGAAGAACACAACTTGCGATCGCCGTTCTGTTTGCTTGCGTAACTCTGCCATCTGTGGCAGTTCCGGCGCAGCCGAATGGCAGCTTACTAGAGAGCGCTAGTCTGGCCCCACTTCGCGCTCTGCCAAGGCGATCCATTCCTTTGGAGAAAAAGTCGACAGGAGGAGCGCTGGATACCAATAGAGATGGTTCGACCTTTCTTTGGGTGATTCAAGATACCTACGGAGGGCCCACATTTTTTGAGTGAGTCGTTACTACGTTGTGCTATCTCATAGAGCTTAAAGCTCGTAGCGGTTTTGACTTCTTCACCTATTCCGATCCAACACAGTAAGCGCCCTTCCATGATCAGTCAGCCTTCAATCTCATCATTTTATTCCAGTGGACATGTCAAGTTGGTTCTTCTCGGTAAATTGATAGACGAGTCACTTATCACCATTTAGTTATGTCACAAAGTCAGACGCATTTCAGCGGAGACTTGCCTTTGTCACGGATGATAACAAAGTGATTATGAAAGGCGACAACACCAGCTGGCTGCAACCTGGTCAATTTCGGGACAGGTGAGAGTATAGGCGCTAGTCTCAAACGTCGCGTTGAACTAGATTCTCTTCAGTGTCCGCATTTCCAGCAAGGCGCAATACTCGACAGGACTTTTCATCTTGGATCTTAATAAAGCGCCATGGGGTTGTGGTGTGTCTCGGAAGTTCTGCTTAGAATTCAAGCTCATACACGACTTTGCCAGCGGTTTGGCCAGCTTTCTGGACTGTCGGAAGTAATTGGCCATATGTACGTGCGCATTCTTATTGTAGCTTCGCTAACATCTTACTCACAAATATGCAGAACGGCGAAATCGACATCATTGAAGGTGTACATGATAACGAGCATAATCAAGTGACTTGGCATACCGCGCCGGGTTGCACTCTGAACTCCAAGTCGGAATTTACTGGCACCGTAGTGGCTAATGTGCTCTGCAATGTTATTTCTCCCCCATTTTTGCTCACATTTGCCTTCAGTCACAAACGAATCCTTCCTGTGATGGTACAGTGCCCGGTAACCCAGGGTGTGGCATCACGGAATGGAGCCGTGCCTCTTACGGCCCCTATTTCGACGCTCAAGGAGGGGGGGTATTCGCTATGAAATGGGATGAAAACGGGATAGCGATCTGTCAGTGTATATACGACTTCGCCCTGATGCGCTTCCCTTAACATTCATCTAGGGTCATTCTATCGAGCCGCCATCCCGCAAGACATTCTCAAGGGCGAGCCTACCCCTTCGAATTGGGGCACACCTTCGGCTGCCCTAGACCCTTCTACGTGCGATCCAATAAAATACTTTGTTAATCACTCAATTGTATTTGGTGCGTCTTTTTCGAGCCACACATTTCGTTCGGTCTGATGTTTCCGAATATTAGATGTCACATTTTGCGGTAAGCCTGACGCATGATTCTACTCTGACGCGGAATTCTGACGGGCGGCGAGTCAGGCGATTGGGCGGGCAATTCGTACGCGACATCGGGCTGCCCTGGTACATGTGCAGAACGCCTCGTGGATCCACGCAACTTTGATGTAAGATACCGTCGAGTATCCCCTTTTTATACACGACTGATCGACGTATTCCACAGAACGCTACATGGATCATCAACAGTTTGAAAGTCTATAAAAAACAACGTTTCTCCATATCACTACATTCTGGCGCTGAGCGCCAGCACGGGGAGCAACTTGCCGTTTTTTCTATCTGGGTGACAGGTGGCATGTTACTCCTTGGCGCCATCGGACTAGCTGGCTTGTGATTTCCCATGTTTTCTGCGGATAATTATGGTCGATATGAATTATTTCGGTGTCTCGCGGATACGATTTATGGTGGTATTTGAAGCTCAGGATGTCTCTGTACTTAGATGATAGACATGACTTGATGAATTCTATTATAGACGAGCGTCAAAGCGCATATAGACAGACGAGGTGCGCCGCAAGTCGCGAGTTTTGCAATGAAGTAGGCCGCCGAAGATCGCATGTACGACCGTTTCACACTTTTTTGCCACAGGGTGTCAGCTCCTTCCATTCGCCGTTGGCATCCCGCTTGTGCGCGGAGAAACATGCAATGCCCAAATAACTCGTGATGTCTTTGGTGACAAGGATGCAAAAGCGAGCGTATGAGGCAAAAGATAGAGCCAGTGTAATGTAAACGAACACCGCCGTCCGCAAGGGAGAAGTCTGTATGATTGGCGGGCTGTGATATCAATCGTGGAGAATGATGAGAAACGATGATAAGGCGAATGGCTGGAAAAGGGGGACATGATTCACCGGTTAAAGAGCCACGGTATGCTCGTATCTAGGGCGCCGATGATGCTCCATATACACGTCCAGTCCCACCATGGGTACGAAGTCTCTGTCACATGTGCGAGGCTGACACGCCCGGCCTGATGCGCGAACTGCAAGCCCCAAGCACACAGGAAGGGCAGAAGCAGAGGGGAGTAGACAATCGCAGAGCTGCTGAGCGTGGGGTGGGACAACCAGACGGTTTGCAGCGCAACGGCAGACAGGAACGGGAGGAGCGTGAAGAGGGGCTGCAAAGCCGATTTGTGGGCAGTTTGGCGCGCTTCGAGAACATTCATGTAGCTTGAAGATGTCGGGGGGACGTTCGATGCGGATCGATAAGAAGTACTCTTACCTAACGGTAATATTGAATGCCAAGCCAACGGCACAAAGATACATGAAGAGCTCGTTTAACTTGATATTTGACATGACGAGTGGCCAATCAATCTTGATAATATCGGAAATCCTGCAGTCCCAAACAGAGGGACCTAAAGCACGAATTGAGTATTTGAGTACTGAGTGCATCGCCAGATACGATGACGCTGTACCGAAGAAGCCAGTGGTTAAAAAGAGGGCACATATCATCAATATTCCTTCCGTAGGGCCATTGAATATACCAAGGTACAATTGTCCTGAATTGAAGGTATGAAGGCAGTATGCTTCCGCCGGAGAGGAGGCTTACCTGTATGGTATTCTTCCCATGTCGTCAAGTAGAAATTGGCCAGACAGGTGCATTGGGACGCCACGGTCCACCAAGATCTACCTAGGTTGAGTGCCCTTGCTGCAAGGAGAACCTCCATCTAGATGACAAATAAGAGTGCGTAGAGCGGTAAATTCGAGGGACAAACCGTGGTATTGATTGCGTCACATCCTACATAATGCAATTCAAGTAATTCGAATTCTGAATGCGAGCGGCTCACCATGATCAAATAATTGCCCAAGCGGCGAGCTCATACCAATTCGTCTTGCTTGCTTTCTGAGGTAGTGTGAACGTCAACGCACGAACTTAGCCTCATTTGTAGACGTACCCGTCTATCGCATCGAGCGTCTGGTACACGAACAGTCCGATAGCCCAGCTAGATATATTTTCATTCTCAAAAAAACCGGCGATGACGAGACGAGGAAGCCTGTACGTACGTGAAATACACCCATTGTGGAGGTCCAGGTATTGCAACTCCATCTTCATTTGTCAAATATGCGGGATCGTAATAAATCAGTGTCAAGAAATTACACGCGACAATCAACAGCCCGGAAAGCGTGATCTGGTGCGAGCGTTTATCAGCTTTTTTGAAGATTTAAAACGCAACCACGTACCACGTTGGGCGCGACCCATAGAGGCCACAACGTTACAACCCACGTCCAGAAGGGGTTCAAGACATGTCTCGAAATTAGAGACCTAGCGACGCGACGTCAGATTGCTGTTGTCCATTCAGCCTTCACGCGGCATACCTATCCAAACCACGGTATCGATATCGTTTTAGATTTGGAAGGGCATGCTGTGGTATATAACTCATGACTGGAAGATGATTGCAGTGAGAAAAACGCGGAGAAGGCGGGTTGCTGGGACAGCCGCTCGCAGGGGTACTTCAGCCGACCGTGGAAAACGGGAACGGAAGCTACTACTAGCTTCGTTTGGCTGAGCTCCGCAAACGAGTGGGGCCTAATACCGTAGTACACGGATGTCAGTGGAGTGGAGAATCCTGTACTGGTCACCACCGGCAGAGCACAAATGGGGTTATTGCACCCGACTTCGTAATGTGTGGAGTTCTGTAAAGTGGGGCCACCACTGTCGAACACGCGCGGTCTTACGCCAACTAATTACCAAGTCAAGGGAAGGGCCAACCGAGCGTAGCAGATCGTTACACAGTCTTTAAAACAAATGTCTAGCATAAATACCAGGAAATGCGGTCAACTTGAAAAGCCAAGGTGCTCCAGAAAACTCTGCCAACCAGCATCCAGCACTGCTGGTCGAGTCAAAGATGCATGTCCTCCCTGAACACCTCCCGACGATATATGATGTGAGAAGGGCTCCACACCAAACAAGCCCTGCTCGGGATACGGAACATCGGGATATGCTTCGAGGGGCGTGTCCCAGATGCTCGAAAGAGCAGCAGGAGGATCTGTCCCTACGTTTTCGAACGTCCTCATATCATTAATGATGGTGGGATGCAGGTTCTCCAGCGAGTTTGACACCATGACGGGAGACCCTGCGAGATGCGAAGCAGAACCCGAGATGTATGCTGGGGCGATCGACGTAGATCCAGTGATGAGGTGTGTTTTGCCGCCGAGACGGTCAAGTTCTGTGGGCGTCAGGGGCGAATCCATGCATCGCCTGTCCATCGCTTGATTTGCTTTGCTGCACAGCCTCTGGATCCAATCCTGGAAGGTTCTGTTTGAGGATTGTCATTAGAAAAGAAACACGAACTTACAAGGCTGACAGCCGCAGTATGACATGTCGGGGCGGCCTTTACAAAGAGATCTGCGACTGTATTGAGCTGTTCTATTGCGCTCGGCGCCAAGCTGGAGGAAGGAGCTCGAGTGGCAAGCAAGCACATGACAACCTAGAGGCAATGAGATGAGCGATGAGTACACGTGGGAAGAGACAGGAGCAACTGACGGCTGAAGACCCCGCACGGGACCAAGTTTCGGGTATGCGAGAAATGACGTGCGGAACATTTTGCCATGCAATGGACTTCAGTCCCTGGATCAGTCGATATGCAGAACGATAAGCGGCTGCAACGGAAGGGGCATATTTATGCTTGAGCAGCTCCTGCGGTTGGTCAGACAACGCATCTACGAGGAACGAGCGGTGCAGGTGGAGGAGGGCTGTGGGTGGAAATGAAATTAAGACCTGATCCAGGACGAGAGGACGTAATGACGGACTTGCTTCCTTAAAGGACAATACCCACCAGCGCTGCATATACACGTCGGATGAGACGTCGGAGGGCGAAGCATTGTCTTCGTTGCATGCTGGTAACACACACGCGGGCACGGGGAACTCTCGGACTTTCCGGTCCAAATCCAAAATTCTGGAATACGAGGGTGATCTCGCGCCAAAGGCGGTCGTCATAATATTGTGCATGAGCCTTGTGTACTGCCATACCCATGTGCTGACTGTGTTGCTATTGTCTCAATTCCCAGTATAATAGCGGATCAGACATTGCTAACTCACATTCCACCCATTGTTGATTGTCATCATCCACAAGAGCATCAATCCTGGGTAGAGGGCAGTCTATGCATGACGGAATGATGCTGGGTGGTCGTCCAAACGAAAAACTCTGTTACGGAACATCAGCTAGGCATATATGACTATCTCGCAAAAGAGAGGATACCATACCAGCAGAGTATCCAGGGTGCACAGATCCCAGAAGAGCTTGTGGCGCCTCTCGCTGGTTGTACGATCAAGTGTCCATCGAGCACTGTTCAGATCTAGCAATAACCTCCTCGTGAGAAAAACTCCAAGGTGCAACTGTAAACTCACGCAGTCCAATCTAGCGAGTATGAGAACGGTTGAGCACGGCGCAAGTAGCTACATAAGAATGGTACTTACACTCATTCCTAGTGTCACCGCACATCCAAGTGCCAACCATGATTTGGAAGGGGCAGCCGTTTCCACGTCGCACAGCTGCAAGTACTGTGTGAGATGTACCTGCGGCTCGTCAGTCCAAACTAGAACAAAGGCGCAATGTACGAAAAATTTACCAGTGTCTGCACCGCATACAGGGTGACCTCACGGACAGGAGGCGAGAGTGTCAAAGAGACTCTACAGAGGTCATAATACATCTGCGCCTCCATAATGCTTTGCGGTCGAGATGGGTCCACGAGACAAGCAATGGCAAGGATTATGTACAGCAAGGACACAGCGTGGTGAAATTGGAAATGTGTTAACGATCTGGAGTGCAGTGGTCATTCAAGGTTCAAGAGCATCGTACGAGAAACGACGGACTGGGGCTGATAAACATGCACGATGAGCTCGTCAAATAACTGCGAGCGACAGATTGGATTATATCTGCGATGTGAAATCACCTGCTGCCCATCTCGGCGCGGAAAAATGTTTTAATTGACATACCCATGTTTCCCTTGGTTAAGGTACGTGTTGCACAGATGTACGGCGTCTGAAAGCGGAGGCAGTACCTCCAGGATATCCCTCACGAGGGATTCGTCTATGTGGCGATCAACGTCAAATATGGCAATAACTTTTCGTATGCGTTCCGAGCAGCGACTGGACGCTCTGTGCACAGGTCGCGGTGGAGCAGACGCAGCCTATGACTCTTTGAGGCAAGGTCAGTCAGAAATTGACCAAAACTCACGCGCACGAGGAACTGAACATATAGCATCAGCGCGCGATAAGGATCCATTGATGGATAGCAGACACTTACCTCTACACGGGCGGTCCTCCCGAAGTAGACAGTCTCGCCTCCTTCTCCAATCGACAAAGTGCCTGATGGAGCAAGCATTATTAAATTGGTCCATCAACAGTTGATTGTCACTCAATACCGAAAGCATCGACGAGATTCTCTTCCATTGCTTCTTGCACAGGAGCAGAGACGGACCGCGATTTATTATCCTTCGACGTTGGAGGCTGGACGGCCACTGAAATCTCGTTCTGAAGCAAAGGGTGAGTTGCTTGCAGTGATCGTAGCGCCCCCTCAAGGTCGCGCACGCGAGCGCCAAGTTGGTCGATTTTCTCGTGCAGTTCCCCAGTATTTGCCAGGATCAAGCTATGAAAAATCGATGACTATCACATTGAACAGGATCTCTTCTTGAAATACTTGCCGGTTCCCTTTACCGGGTGTCAATGAGCCTGGAAAGTAAAATTGCCGTTTGAGCAAGGCAGACTTGAGCGATTGAGCAAATACTATACCATGAGGGCAGATAGCTGAAGTCAAATGCATCGTTCAGCAGCTTGGCTTGTGGACGTGAATGGGGCTATTTCACAGACCTGAACATCCCCGTTTAATGCAGGTCTCGCATGGAACCTTGAGAGAAGTCGATGGACAAAAAGCGCACAAAGCAGAAAGGGGCCGGGAGTACGCACCCTGCGGTCACATCGCATCTTCAGCCTTCTACATTCTGCACACGCCGTGGGCACCCGCCCAGGTTTACGCCTCTCGCTCTTGTCCGCTTCTGCATTCTTTGGGGTCATACCTATGGCTTTTGGCTCTTCTGGTTGGAAGTTGCACATGAGTGGTCTTATAGCAGAGCGCCCGTCGACCGCCCAGATGAAAGTCACCTCCAACGATGAACAGGAATCTCAACAGCCGGATGCGCCCAAGAAAGATCCTCGCAAAGACTTTTTGCTGCGATATGCAGCTACCCACATCGGCGGTTTTTTCTTTTGGTGATGCAGCGCCGGACTACTGGGGATGAGACCATATACGCCCATGGGCGTGTTCTCGTTTTGGACGACGATTTCAGCGCCCAGCGGTTGAGTGAACGTCAGTCAGACAAGACTCTCAGACTAGGCCATGAAAGAGGGCGAAGAACTGAATATAAGTCGACTATAAACTTGAGTATTGTATACATGTAACTGTATCATTCATTATATTATTGAAGAACCGAGCCGAACCGAGCTAGACCAATGTTGGCCTGGCCGGCGTTCCACAACTCACCTTCATCCAATGCATCTTCCTAGACTTTCCGTCTTCACGCTGCCTCTCTTAGCCTTGGCCCACTCCCGAGATCAGACTATCCTCGGTCAGATGCAGGAGGCATACGTGCCAGTCAGATCACCCAAACCGTCTTTAGCCGACCTCCTCACCATCGACTCCTCTGTCTCCATCTTCTTCGCCTACGCGAGGGAGACGGAACTCAGTCGACTCTTCAATGACCTGCCAGGCCATGAACACACCCTGTTCGTACCGACAAACGCAGCTGTTATTGCTCTCCCTAAGAAACCGTGAGTCTGCGCCGCCCTGCCGACGAGCAATGTCACTCGATACTGAGCCTACCCTGCGCCAGCCATCAAGGGCCGCCCTGCAATGGGAATGGGGTCGAAATAACGGAGGAAGAGTTTCAGAAGATCAGTCGTAGGAATGTTGTGCGATGGGTGTCTGGGCACATCGTCGCGGTGGGTCATCAGATTTATTCATCGCACATGTCCATGGATCGCAGCTCAACGAACCCCGACATCTAGCAGCCATCCATCGACCTCACACGCGAGGGTGTCTATGACACTCTTTTGACCGCTCATCCTGTCACTGTCACTATCACCAATCAGACCATTACTCCAGAACCTGCTCATGTGCTCCTGAATGGACATGCGAGGATCGTCAGCAGTAAGGAGGTGGGTCTAAGATTATGTTCCATGCACTTCAGAATATGTGCTCATCAAAGTGGCACAGGCGTCCAATGGCGTCTTGCATGTCATCGATGGCGCATTCAACGTCGACTGAGTCGTTCCGTCGAGCGGCCCAGACGACTGACTGTAATTATTCATGGATCGGAACCGTCATATTTTGTATGTCCTTCTAGACATTGCTACTGCGATACGCGTCCTCGCGTTCATCTGCTATGTCTTACACGGTCTGATGGCGGCTCGAACCCTGATACTAACTGGGGCGGCATTTCATCTCTCACGCACTGCTGTCCTTGCCCTCAAGCGACCTAATATTGAATGTCATTAAACGGATCCAACTGAGGCAACAATCCTGTTTCCGAAAGATCTGCCTCATCGCGAAGCTGCCATGGGTACTCGCAGCGACATCATTTTTTTCGGTGCAGTGCTTCGTCGACTTCGCAGCCATTGCAAGTCCTCTGCGACAGGTTTGTCGCTGTTCGGTTCATGCAACGACCACTGTGCGTCGTTTTCGAGGTGGGTAAAACACTCCCGAGTGAATTACCAAGACATTTTGTGCGCATACGTGCCGCTTTGAACGACGATCGCGTCCTCGGCGTGACCAGGTAGACACACTGGGCCAGCAGAACTTGGCCTAATGTCGACTTGCAAGGAGAGGCTTAGCTTGATCCAATGCTGCCAAAGAAGAGATGGTACATATTATTGATATATTTGGTTATAACCGTGTGACTCCTGCAAATTAAACACGACAACCCGTCCTGACGCTCAGTCCACAAGCCGCGGCCGCGCCAGCCTCAGCCCATAAACGAATAACCACTAACCTCACAGATCTCCTTTCTATTCTGACGACCCCGCGAGCGCCAGGATGAGCTTACACGCGACATCCATGAACGCAAAAGGTGATACCACGGGGTTGTCCGTCGACTCGGATAGGTTTGGGGCGCGGTCAAACTTGCCGGCGCCTGGCTCCGACGACGCGCGGTAAGACGACCTGTGCGTGAAATCGACGAGGTAGTTGATTGAGTCTACCATGTACAGCTGGATGTTCATGAGAACCTGTGCAGAACAGGTGAACGAAACGGCAGGATAATGATCAAAGGGAATAGGACCCACGACGACCGACTCAACCCTCGCCCTCGCCTCCACGAGATATATATCACTGGCCGCCTTGTAGTCAATCATGCTGTACGAAGACCCATCCATCTCCGGGCACCTTTCGATGACCTTGCCCACACTCTCTCCATGCCTGGCGGCCCGGTGCAGACCCCCGAGACCGCCCAAGTCGCGCTTCGCCTTCCACTCCATCCCGAGGGCTTTCAGTGTCTTGTAGATCTCGAGCATTACCTCCATCGGTGGGCTCTGGCTCCGTATCCCGAAATGCCACTTCGTGCGCCGCTGCGACGTCTGCTTGCGCCAACCCGGGTTCCCCGCGCGCCGGCGCTCAGTGACGTACGACGCGAGGTGGTGCGGGTCAGGCAGCTGATACGGCAGGGGCAGCGAAGAGTCCAGAACGGCGAAATTGCTGGTCGGGTCGGAGAACAGGTCGGAGAACAGGTCAGAGGTGCTGTCGTGCGTCGTCGTCGCCGCGAGACCGTCGTAGTTGTCGAAGCTGTACCCTTTCGGCGGGGTGCACACGTTTCGGGGCTGTTCGCGTGAACTTTATGAAGAGCACAAGCTCATGGTTGGGATTGACGCACGTCCATCGACGCTAGAAGCGCATCTCGTTCTTCTTCTTCGAGCTCAGCCACTAGATTCCGTCTCGTGAGGAAAACAGGCTGACGTCTGAGCGTGTGTCACGCCACTCACAGGCTCTTCCAAGCCGCCTTTTGTCTCTCAAGAGCATATATGCGACCTTGACTGCGTTCCCTTGCACGCCATCATCCCGCCGCAAAGCTTCCCAGATTTCCGCCTTCTGAACGCCTTCCATACGCGTAGTAAGATCCTCCACGACGCTTTCTTCAACGCGACCCAACCCATCGATAATTTCGAAGTCGAGGGCATTTGTGGGCGCCACAAGCGAAGAGAGAGAGCCTACCACGGGTCCGGGTGGCGGCGGCATTGGGCTCAGGTATCGTGGAAGGTTGACTGTGAAGAAGGGGTGTCCCATAATCTCGGGAACGGTTATACGCCTGTACGCATCAACAGCTAGCATACGTCCAATGAGGGATCGGGCGTCCTCTGAAACGTGATCTGGCATGGTGTATTGTCCCTCTGCCAAAATCAAAGGATCGCACGGATCAAGCTCATAGACGGCGGCGATTCGTTCAAACTAGACGTACGATTGATTCTTGCAAACAGACGGTGAACGTCGTCGTCTTCGAACGGGAGCCTGCCGCACAGCATGACATACAGGATGACTCCGCAGCTCCAGACATCAATCTCCGGACCGGAATAACGATGTCCGCGTATGACCTCTGGGGCTGCATAGTTTGGACTGCCACAACTGGTCTTGAGGAAGTCTCCGTCACGAATTTCGTTTGACAACCCAAAGTCTGCAATTTTCACGTTCAGGTCGTCGTCGAGAAGCACGTTTTCTGGCTTGAGGTCCCTGTGTACAATTTTTATGGAGTGCGAGTAGTGGATGCCCGATATTAACTGCTGAAAAATTCGCCGAGCTTGCGGCTCAGGAAGACGGCCATTAGCTACGATGTGATTGAAAAGCTCGCCCCCGGCGTACTCGAGGACGATGATAATATCCTTGGGAGTGGATATGACTTCGTACCTGGCAGACAATGGTATACTGCTACCTCGGTGGAACAAGAAACAACCGTGACGTACAACTTTATGATGTGGGGATGACGCAGGGCACGCATATATTCGACTTCTCGCTGCACGCGGGTCTTTGTCTTGTTATGGTAGATGGCAGCCTTGGATATGTATTTCATGGCAACGCGATGTCCGGTGATTGTATGCGTGGCCACTGAGACGATTGAGGGCGACGCCGTCGATGACTCTAGATGGGACGTACTTTTGACTTTGCCAAACGTCCCTTCTGCAATGTCACCAGTGACGACATACTCGCCCAGTTTTGAGGGAGGGAATACGGGTGGTCTGGAGCCCATGATGATGGTGGTGGTGCTTGAAAAGGGAAGAACCCACGACGGAAACAAAAAACGGGCTGCACCTTAGCCCCGTTTTGAGTCGCTGCTGAAAGGGCCGTTGCTAGGGTTAGGGTTGACGTAACCGGTTTTTTATGACAGACCCGATGTGGATCTCTGGGTCAAGAAATGGGGTTGCTGTTGCATCCGACAGAACAGAACAGAACAGACCCCCTTTTTTTTCTTTTTCTATACTGTACAGGTAAATTATTTATTCAGCTTTACTTATAAGCTCACGATCTTGCATGAGCCCTGACACAGTTTACATCTATCGCCTCGAGTTCATTGTCGGCTATTCACGGTGAACGCCCGACAGATGGCTACCCAGCGACGAAGGGTGTAAGGGGGAGCTTATGTCGTGATTTGTGAGCTTCTCTCTCCTCTGATGGACCTGTGATGGTATTTTTAACATTTGACCCATTTGATGCCAGCCAGCACAAGGCTTGCTCGTGAATCGACGTCCGGACTCCGGAGAAATCTCTGCGACAGCTGAAACGTCACCTTCACCCCCTGCTTTAAGTTCGACTCAGTCAGTAAAGTTCGAGTTTTAACGTCCGCTCCGCTATGCCGCTCAACTGACAATGCCACTATTTTTGACAAAGCCCTGCTGCAACGCGAGCACCCCAGAATTCAATATCAGTAACCTCCTCCTTCAGCGGACCGTATCACCGCTCTATACACGCACGCACTCATTTTGTTATTCTCGTTTTTAGACATTCTGGTTAATGCGGGTCAGTTTACTTGTTAATGTTGCTATGTGGGGTGACGTGTCATGCTATGTCACGGCTAATTTAGACAATCACAACCACTGGGATAGTGATTTCCCTTTCTGTGTCCTTGTCCTTCCCAACGCGAGGCAAGGAACTTCCTTCCCGTCGGGGAGACACAAACTCCAGTCGGCTCTACCGATTCAACCGATTCAACGGTGTGACGTCGGAAGTGGGCGATTGCAACCGTTCGGACACTCACATGGGCTGTTGACATCTACAAGTATGGTGAGGGGTTTCTTATCATTATACTTGGTTGTACGCCAAATTCACAACCACCCTTCTCCATTCAGCGCTCACGTAACATGCTTCGACGTGGAGCCGTCGCTCGATTTGGGTATCAACCCATCGCAAACTTCGGGTACCGTACATACTGACATGCCGCTTTTGGGTTCCTTTGTGCGCCTGGTAGCGTGTGGATGGTTCGGTTTCGAATTACGTCTGCCAAGGCACACAGAGGGACAAAGCTAACCTCGTTCCATAGATAGTGAACGACTACCTTTGTAGCAATGGGTAACTTAGGTTGCAAGTGTGTTATGCATGAAGGACGATTATTCGCCCTGCCGTTCTACCTAGACGATGCAAGGTTGGTTTTATATCGTCAAAGTCTCAAGAGAGTGTTGGGCCCAGATACGATCTTGGTCACATTTCTTCCATGATGCTCACCCGAAGTAACCCGTCGAATTGACTCGTAGTGTCTAGACCACGCCACTCACATGGCATCCTATCACAACGTGCATCCTGTGATCTCCCCCGCCTTGGACGAATTTGAAAGTTCCGCGTGGCCTATTCTTGCGAGTCGTTTTTCTCACGTAGAATGCTGGGTCACTTCTATTAGGGTTCCTTTTACGGGTCGACGCACAATTCTATCCTTGTAGTCTAATTTATTGACGAGCCGCCGCACACTCGCCATCCTCTCGGACTCGGACGTGGTCTTACGGTGGCTCAAACCAATTTTCAGCTGCTCGGCTCTCCGTAAAGCCCACCGTCCACTTACAGAAGTTGCAAGGCAATAACATCGATGCGTGTGACGATCATGTGCATGTCCCTGGTTTGTATATTCTCGTCGGTCCAACTCCAGTGACCTCTACTAACTCGAATATAGAAGTGTTATCGCGAAGGACACGAGCGAGTGCAGGTCGCTTCGTACCACTCCCAGGCTGCATCCCCGGCGGTTGGACGGGACAACCCTTACGCCCTTCACCCCTGTCATACACTTACTCCTTATGGCTCGAACGGGACTTGTCGACAGGGCCACAGGCCCGCCACTCGGCGGGATTTCGTGATCCTGGAGATTGATCCCGTGGAGAGAATCGTAAAAATAAACACGTTTACGGCTGTTCTCGCCACACGGCCAATGAAGCGGACGTAAAGAGACGTCATTTGACCTGACATTTTTCCGGGGATGTTGCTACACTGTGAAGTTGCTACGTTCATTCTAAGCGCGCCAAGGAGCCTGCACGTGATTTATTCTCAAACTTTGAACCAAACAGCGGGGCCGGCGGCACACGCTTCTCCTTTCGTTCATGTCAAGCATGCGCAGAGCGCAAAGTGTCCGTAGCTACGTGCGCCCTTCTCTCGCCATCGGTAGTGTGGACGACCTGGGCGTCCTGCGCGAAAGCGACGAGTCCGTCGAGGACACGCTGCGCCGGCAGCTGATAGAGAAAGACCGCGAGAACGATAGAGTGAGTACACTACGTCCTGTAGCACTGGCAGATCTCTGCCTTCTGTATCCTTGAGAAAATGAGACGCATATTGACGCGGCGGGCACCCGCCGCTATGTTATAACTTAGTTAAAAACTACGATTCAAACGCTGCAAGACCAACTAGCGCAGCGCCCGCCGCTCGAATTGGTCCAGGAGATCGAGAAGGAGTACAGAAACCTCGAGCTGCTCCTCCAGGGAACGCAACGCGAGAACGAGCGGTGTATGTCCGAGATCGAGAGGTGCGTTTCGCCGTCATTGTTCTATTCTCCCCGCCTCCTAACGTCGCCCCGTTGTCTTGCTTTCCGGTCTTGCTTTCCACACGCGTTTCCCACTTGACGGGTTTTGGACCCCTGCGGATTCCAGAGGGAAAGCGCGAGAGAAGATGCTTGAGCGCGAGCTGGCTCGGTTGGCCGGCGAGAACTGGCAGGTAAGTGCATCCCCGATACTCTTCGACGCAACGCCTCTTGTTCTGACGGCCGACGCGCGCACGTGCATCTCAACCGCAGAGTACACTCAACATCCCTACGTCGCAGAGCCCCACGCCGACCGCCGCAGCCGTCGCCGTGCGCTCTGCGCTCGGCCCAGCGGGATTCCTGCGCGCGCGCCCCGCGTCCGCCGCGTCCACCGAGTACCCGCTCCCGGCCGCTGGCGCGGCAGCGGACGCGGGTGCGATGCGCGCGTATGTCGAGCAGGTGCGTCTGCTCGTGCTCGGCATGGAGCAGCGCCTGGAGGCGCGCGAGGGCAAACTCGAGAGCGCGATAGACAAGGCTGAGAAGGAGGCGAAGCGTTTCGCCGAGATGCAGAAAGTCGTCACGGCGCCCGAGGCCGTCTGATTTGGCATGCGGGGTTGATACACGCGACCAGCCGGATGGGGTCTGGTATCATGTGTCCATTCTGAACCCGATGTACAGTACTTGTACTCCTACGATACTTGCTGGCGCTCCGGCAGTAGTGATATACCCTTTGGCTCTTTGGCTAAACCTTACGGAGTTGGCCACCAAGCTAGTATAATCTGAGAATCTGAGAACAATCGGCGATAGCGGTTACAACGGCCTGGGATTGTTGGGATAGATGGGAACAAGGTTACAGCGGCAGCTAGCCACACTATGGTCGTGTATATCCCTGCATCTCAACATAGGAGAAAGCCCACGCTGAAGAAACGCTTATCGCCGACATAGCAAATAGGCCCCTTCTTTTACCGAGGCACGTATTAGCGGCGGGTGGAAATGGCGACGTTGGGACTAAGCTGCTTCTGCGTACAATGATCATATCACGTTTCCCATAACTCGGAATTGCAGCCGTGGCAGTCGCTCGTGGGAGCCAAGCACAGCGAACCGAATTAGTTGGATGACAACCAAAGAAAGAAGGACCAAGCGGCAGTTCGAGAAGAGGGTTGCATTAGCGGGGGTTTTGGCGTAAAAGAAACGGCCTCCGGGGATTTGCGCGCCCAAAGGCCCAGAGCCTAGGCTTCTGGGATAGAAACGTGAGAAGCGTGAGATCTTGCTTCCAAGGCATCCAAAAACGGCAAGTGGAGCAACAAACATGGCAAGCTTCTGTGAAGGCGAGGTGTCCTCCTCCCGCTGCTATTCTAGTTCAGGGTGCCGCAAGATACGTCGAGGTCCCTTGAGTTTGTATGATGCTCTGCTCGGAAGGGCTGGATAACACCCCCTGATGAATAGACCATTTCTGATCTCACGGGAGTCCTAGGAGGTGATGCTGCGGAACGGAGAGACGACAGATCGTTGCGGCAGGAGTCCGAGATACACGTCGTCCAAGAGAACACCAAGGAGCAGTGTATATTCAGGAACAAGTATCGCCAAGCTCCAGGTAGGGTATGCGATGCATATAGCTTGAGGAACACAATTGGTTGAAGATTCTCTAAGAAATGCACGTTTAGCGTCTTGGGCCCCATAGACCGGACATCAGAAGTCAATGAGCGAGAAGCCTTG
Organism: Clavaria fumosa; assembly: GCA_951802425.1. Classification (NCBI taxonomy): domain Eukaryota; kingdom Fungi; phylum Basidiomycota; class Agaricomycetes; order Agaricales; family Clavariaceae; genus Clavaria; species Clavaria fumosa. The sequence goes on along the minus strand of OX637796.1, from coordinate 4,440,888 downwards.
CATTACGAACGAGCCTCGGGGGGAAATTTCCAGGCTATCAGACTACGACTGACACAGTCCATGCGACGTTCGAGGAATCCTTGAATTGGTGGGAGAAATGCCGTCCCTCCCAAAAGACATACTCAAAGGAGATACGCTTAGCCGTCGCCAGGTATGATGCAGTTGCAGACTGAAGATGTGAAGAGTTGTGTGGAAGATAAGACGAGACCCGAGAGTATGGGCAGAAGGGCTTGTGCAGCATTTCTGATGCGACAACGAGATAACTGGAATCAGAATATGTTGTGAAATGGACGTGCTGAAAGGTTGCGGTGGTGAGAACGATGTATAAGTCTTGTGATTGGGGTCAGGGTGGGAGAACGGCCTAGGCAACGATGTTCTGATGAAACGATTTGCATAAAGACTTACATGCGACGTTCACGGCTGTCTTAAATACGTCCGACACCGGCCCTCTTCTGCCAAGAACGCGATGTTTAGACAGGTGTCCTTACCGTACGCGTTGATAGTTTGATATCGAGACGAGAGGATGGTGTCTACCGACGACGACGACAGTGTCCACAAGAGGCAACTCTCCAACGGGTTTGGAACTGCGCACGGATCATTTGTCTCCCTTCAAACAACCCACAACACGCGCACAGCCAACAACTCCCCCCCGACCCTTGACAACAACCTCTTCGTCCAGACGATCAACCAAGCAAACTCCTTTTTCGATACTCATCCGATACTCATCTTCAATGGCCAGAACCAAGGTTCGTATTTGCTCACTGTTGCAGTCAACGTCAAGCATTCTCATCCTGTTCAACAGCAAACTGCTCGCAAATCAACTGGAGGTTTGTTGGACTTTGCTCCACCCTCTTTTTGGACTCATCAACTCTTCCCTGCTCAGGAAAGGCTCCTCGTAAACAACTCGCCACCAAGGCTGCCCGAAAGACTGCCGTGAGTGTGTTTTCGGAGGTCCACTGCTCAATTGAGAACCTGATAATGCCCCGTTGATGGTCCTTAGACCGCTGCCACTGGTGGTGTCAAGAAGCCTCATCGTTTCCGCCCCGGAACTGTCGCTCTCCGTGAGATTAGGAGGTACCAAAAGTCCACCGAGCTCCTCATCAGGAAGCTGCCTTTCCAGAGGCTCGTCCGTGAAATCGCCCAGGACTTCAAGGCGAGTAGTCACTCCCCACTGCCATTGGAATCTGACTCGTTGCATCCATGCGGCGCTGACCTAATCATCTTCCACAGACCGACTTGCGCTTCCAGTCATCTGCCGTGATGGCTTTGCAGGAGGCTGCCGAGGCTTACCTCGTATCCTTGTTCGAGGACACCAATTTGGCTGCTATCCACGCTAAGCGTATGTACATCCGCTTGTGATGTCTCAGATTCCTGACCTGACTCTCCCTTGTGCTCCACAATAGGCGTCACAATGTCAGTCCAATGTGTCGAGTCATGTTCTCTCCGTTCCAATGCTGATACATGTTTCACTTTAAGCCAACCCAAGGATCTCGCCTTGGCCAGGCGTCTCAGAGGCGAGAGGTCTTGAACGTAACAAGACCGTGCCGCTCACCCAACATGGTTGCCATTCCTCGTTGCGCTGATGTCTCTTTTCCTGTCCACTACTTTTACTTGTCCTATTTGTACAACGTACCGTGCCGTGTGCATGCCGTTGCTGTTCCGTTGAATCTATGAATATGTGCATGCACGGACTATTTCTGGTTGTCTCTGAGCAGAAACACTATTTCGCCCTGCAATGTTGACCGCAGTGATGACTACGGATCTGCCTGGCCTAAATCTGCTGTCCAAAGGCAAAGTCCGGGACATCTACTTGACTTCAGATCCAGACCAGCTCCTCTTCGTAGCTACGGACAGAGTGTCAGCTTACGATGTTGTCCTTCGCAACGTTCGTCTCTTTCCTCAGCTAACCGAGGTCCTTACCAGCCCTGCTTTCTAGGGCATCCCGGGAAAGGGCAAGCTGCTGACAGAGCTCTCCCTCTTCTGGTTCGCGCGACTTGCGCACATCGTGCCCAACCATGTCATCTCCGCATCGCTATCTGCGATGCCGACTGAGGTGCGCACCCACGCGCCGTCGGCCTCGCTCCTCGACGGACGCGCGATGCTCGTGCGCCGCGCAGAGGTTGTCCCAATCGAAGCAATCGTGCGCGGGTACCTTGCCGGTGCGTTACTCGTACTTTTCCCTTTCACTGCGTCGTCGTTGACGAACTTTTCCTTGCGCCATCCTCTTTAGGCTCAGCCTGGGTGGAGTACCAAAAGTCGGGCACAGTGCACGGAATGGCGATGCCCGTGGGCATGCTGGAGTCTCAGCGGTTCCCCCAACCTATCTTCACGCCGTCGACCAAGGCGGACCAGGGCCAGCACGATGAGAACCTCTCGCGCGATCAAGGCAAGGACGACCTTCTTTGCCCGCTCCGTCAACTGACTCTACCAAATATTGTTTTAACCAAATATTATTTTAGCTATCGAGCTCATTGGCGCAGAACTGTACACACAGATCTCCAGCATATCCTTGCGACTGTACAAAGAAGCAGCGGCTTACGCCGAGTCGCGCGGGCTCATCTTGGCCGACACCAAGTTCGAGTTTGGGCTAGTCCATTCCACTTCCTCTCTCGCTCCCGCATCTGCTGCTGCAACAGGAGCCTGCAACAAAGTGCTGATCCTGGTTGATGAGCTGCTTACACCCGACTCGTCACGGTACTGGCCGCAGGCGGGGTACCACCCGGGCAGAGCACAGCCGAGCTTCGACAAGCAGTTCTTGCGGGACTGGCTCGTGCGTGCAGGCTTCCGAAAGGGCCTCGAGGGCGGCAGGGAGGGCCAGGAGGGGTGGGTCATTGATGAGGAGGTGGTAGAGGAGACAAGGCAGAGGTACGTTGAGGTTGTGCAGATATTGACAGATTCTGCAGCAAAGTAGAGAATGTACTCTTCCTGCAACCAAAAGTCTGTCCAGCTATGTTTCTTGCATAACCACAGTCACATTTATTGCAGCAACAAGTATGATAGAATATATCATTTCTTGTATAGCTTGTGCCATGTGCCAATTTTGCTCCTCAAGTGAACAAGATCAATTGTTGGATTTCTCTTCAATTACTCAGCTTCCTACCTTCATTGTTTTGACTCATAGTACAGCAGATCAGATGTGATACTCAGTAAAAGTGGAAAGTCAAATGATTAGAAAAAAAGTCAAGTGTCTGTAGCAAAAAGGGAATTTAGTCAAGTTGCCTCAGTCATACATCACTCAGAGATGGTGAATATGTTAGAGGCATAGTTTCAGCCTGTAGAGCTGGTAAGAGATAGTGACTCAGTAATTAGAGCTTAAGTATTAAAGGTAACACACTGTAAGCCACCAGAACAGAACACTCCAGTCATGTATTAATCTGTGAACACAGTGTCCCTGTCATGGTCCTGTCCAGTCACCTGATCTAACTCAGATTACCTCTGATGCAACTCTGACACATCTCTGATGCAACTCTGCTCCAGGTCTGGCATGTCTGATCCTGCTCTGCTCTGAGTCCACTCTGCTCTGATAAGTCGAGTCCAGACTTTTGTCAGACTTCAATATTGGTCCTTTAGATTTACTTCTAGTAGGTTCCTTGGTGCTAGTCCATGGTTGGCAACCATTGGGACAATGCCCTCTAACCTTTGGGACATAGTCCTAGTCTCACATGTATCACCATCCATGCTTCCCACTCCCAAAGAGAATTATGTATCATGTTTCATCTATGTTTCATAGTTGCCCTATGCCCTGCCCTAGTAGCATATAAACCTCATGTATCTCCATGCTCCTCAGTTCAAATATTAACATTATTCTGGTCTTGGACACCTGGCCCATGCATTCTAGCTTTGTCCTCACTGTCCTTGATGATGCTGATGAGTTCTGCATAACTCTGGTGGACTCCAATGGACTCCAGACATTGTCCTGGGCAAAATACCAGTGAGATAAATGTCAGGATCCACCCATTTTCCCCCACCTTCCATGCACTGTCCCGACACAGAACTGCCACCCACCCAAGGGCCAGGCTGCCAGCGGACCAGCCCCTTTGGGCCAGACAAGAAAAAAACTTAGAAATACATCTGTGAAGAGAGCCAAAGTAGTTATGAAACCGTCATCTCATATCCATAGGCTGTTGGAGTCTGAGATTCCCTCTGATATTGGGGGGCTGCAGGTGTGCAGTCTCATTCATTTTATTGTTGCTCAAAGACACTCATTAAGACATTGTAGAGAGCTATACATCTTCACATATGGCTACTATGGGGACTACTCGACCCAAAGCAAGTCCCAGGAAACCCTCCCAATGAAGTCCTCGCACAGTTCGCAAGCCACTTCACCACTGAGGAGTCTATTCTCGCAACACAGCAGACCATTGCTCATTGCACCATCCCTTGTGAAGGTGGGCAGGGCTGCTGCGAGCACAAATAGCAGGCAGATTGCCACCCAGATTCAGCAGGTTGAGGAGCATATTATCAACTACATCCAGAATTGTCTTGCCCACTTTGGCTTGATATGCTGGTGCCCGGATCTTCGGCAGACACCCTATGCACTGTACAATGCGGCATGCCATGTCATTGCACTTGATACCTTCAAACAAGCACTCATCTCACATGCCTTTGCGCACATGAGCCCAAACACAACTTATGCAAAGGATCTCAACCTTTTGACTTGGTTCTATGATCATTTTGTGCATCATTACATGTACAAATGGTATCGAAAAGAAGAAAGGGAGCTGGGAAGAGTCAAGATTGTTGAAGAGATGGGGCCTCAGTATCAAGGCTGCATTAGAGTAATTCCTTTTTCTACTGAAGTTGTTCTTTACTAATAATTTTTCTCAGCTTGCCTCTGCCCGCCTTGAATTTCTTAGGGCAAATGGATATCCTAAGCGGTACCAGGATCTCATAGATCCCAAGGCCACTTCGGATGATGAGTTCAACAGAGCCACAAGTGAGAAGCTCTAAGGAATATCACATCAGGAAGTGGCCTGAGTGCTCTCCTGAATTTGAGGTGTGGATCTGACTCCTTGATAAGAAAAGGGAGGAGGAAGCTTGTTTGGACCTGAAGAGGAAATGGCATGAGCATGTGCGAGTAGTCCCCGAGGTCCAGAGACCAACAGAGTTCCCTGCACTTCCACTGGGGATGCCCATTGATTATTTCAATCCTGGATTCTTTAACCAATTGCAGCCTCGACTCCGCAAGCGCATCACAACTGGGAAACTGGCTCTTATACCTGATGTATCTCTTTTGTTCACATCCCATCAAGATGAGAGGCTCACTGACCAACAGTTTATGGACAAGTATGCAGAATCCATTTTGGAAAAGTATTTACTGGTAGATGATGAAGAGTTTGATGATGATGATGATGATGATGAGGAGGAGGAGGAGGAGGATGACGATGATGAATCCCTTTGAATATCTTCATAAATATAACCTCCATAGTGTCATGACAAAATTTGGGCAGGAGAGCGCAATCACAATGCACGACAGATTGCCACTGCGGAACAGTCACAACTGTGACATTTGTGACAGGACAGATGATTCTACAGGTAACTTTACATGACATGTGGCTGACTGATTTTACAGCTGTTTGTGCACTGTGTCATTGCAACCTCACTAACGTTACACTGTTGCTCTGAGACTTCTTCCAGCAACACCCCAACAAGGTGAAGTTGGCAAGTCAAGATGCCCAGCCTTAAGAGGGGGGTGATGTCAGGACCACTTACATAAGCAGGTGAGAGAAGTCAGCAAAGGATCAGGAAAGAGTTGTGGGAAGATCACAGGAAGGTCATGTGACCGGTATGGCACACAGATTAGGTAATCATACATCACATGACCCAGGCCTCTGGCGCATCACATGACACATGGGGTCCGAGTGTGGGAATGCCAGCAACACCCGAACTGTCTGCTATATACTGTATACTATGACTTTTCCTTTGTTGTACTTTTCCCCCTTATGTTAGTATCATCATCATTGACCTTACATTAAGTTGTGTGAGCATGAGACTGAGTCAACAAGGGCTTTTGTAGTTGCCCATTTGCCAGTGCTGAGAGCTTCCAGGTGCACCTGGATGGAGAGCTCTCAGGGCATATGTGATAGGGTGTCCTTCAGCACCTCTGCAAGGCACTTCATCAGCTCCACTTTCCTGCTAGTCCCCATTTCCCTTTTCAGTATTTCACTCTTAGTGGTTTCTGTTTCCACTTTGTCCTTCACCTCAGCCCCAATCTGGGTATGTCTCCACTGCAAGATAGTATATTTCGGGATACTAGCTGTGGATACAGGGATGGGAGGGGGGCTGGAATATCTACTCCTGAGGCTCCAGTTTGGACTTACTGGGCCTCATCTCCAAAATCCTGCTCCTCAACAGGAGCCTTCCTCTCTCTCTCAAGCAACTGCACCTGGTCTCGGAGCAGTGCGATCTCATTCTTGTAGTCTTCAGCATTCTGTGCCTGGCTTTCCACAGCATGGAGCTGTGGCCTCCAGATCTGCGGGTATGTGTCTGAGAGCAGGCACTCTCTCACCATGGGCCAGCTTGACCACATCAGAAACAAGTGCATACTACTCCAGGGACATGGGCACAATCCACCATCATGGCATTGCCAGCTGCAGCAGGGCATGGCATGATGGGAGGGGCAGGGGTGTGGGCCAATGGCTGGGCCAAGTAGGAGCAAGGGGCAGGGGCAGGGGCAAAATGGGTTTGGAGGGGGAGGGGTCAGTTGGCAGCAGGCGGGGTAGGGTGTGCAGAGTTCTGCTGGGCGATAATGCTGTCGAAGCGTCACTGCTGGGCATCCAGCCTCTCAGCAAGTGCCTTCCACTCTCTGTAGTCTTCTGGCATCAGAGAGACACCATAGATCCTCCCCACCAATCTCCTGCTGAGGTTCAGCTCCAGCCAGTGGACCAAGATGTCTGAATCCCTCACTTTGTCCAACTCTGCTCTCCGGAACAGTGTCTTGAATTTCGCAAAGAATTTGGGTGCAGTCATAAGGCCCTGTTTCAGCCTAGTGATATTGGTGAGCACAGTCATGCATTCGGGTCGTTGAAGGCCCTCCTCATCTCCGCCACTAATTCTTCCCAGGTTCCAGCTTCGCCATTCCCTAGGATCTCCTCAGCTTTCATATTTGCCCATTCTGTGGTGAATCCTTCTCCAGTTATTTTGCTTAGAGCAAAGAGGACCTTTGCCAGGTCCATGGCATAGATAGTTGGGTTCACTATGAACAGGAGGCATAGTGACTGGAGGAATGTACAGAAGTTTCTTTTCTGCCCGTCAACGGGGGCAACAGACAGGTCCAGCCTTGTTGGGGCTACAGGCAGGGTGACATGGTCAGCCATCACAGGCCCTGGTGGCAGTGATGGGGTTTCAGGGATGTCAGTAACAGGGGAATTGGGGGGGAGTGGGGCTTGACCCAGTCCCAGTCTCAGGCACTGTAAATAAGGTACTGGGCTTGGTGCACTCAGTATTGCTTGGGCAGGGTCAGAGGTCATCCTCCAGTTTCGGTCATGTGTATCTACACACAGTAAAAATTTCATGCAGTTCTGTTGCACACTGTGGGCAGGGTAAAGAAGTAGAGGATGATAGGGGCTGAGCTGTGACAACATGTCACAGTTTGAGATTAAGGGTCCAGGCTAGCCAGGTTAGGACATGGGGCTAGGGTGGATGGGCAGATGTTAGTATTGTATCAGACTCAGTCTCATGCTCACACAACTTAACATAAGGTCAATGATGACAATACTAATGTTTGCATCTCCTGGAATGGATCCTTCTTTGTGGACCACTGTTGTTGCTTCAGGTGCACTAGCTCCAGTGGCATCTTTGGGTGGGTTGCTGATGCCATCATCTCCATATACCTCTCCCTTGGTGTGGACAAGATCATCAAATGGGCAGACAACTTCCTCTTCTGGCACTTTCCCCTCCCACAGCCAGAACTCTCCTTGAGTCAGTTCGGCTATGATGAGTCCCTTATCCACTCCGTTGCATTCTCGCTTGGTTGGCCCTGGTCCAGTAAACCTGGGAAATGCATACCTTTTGCCTCCTCCTTTAAGTACCTCGGCTTCATCTGGAACCTCATTGACAGGTCTGTTTGCTTGGCTGAGAACAAAAGGGTAAAATTTCTTCTCAAGATTGAGCACTGCCTTGCTGAAGGCTCAGTATCAAGAAAGGATATTGAGTCTCTTGTTGGTTCGTTGAATCACTGTGCTGTGACCATCAAGTTCAGCAGAAGCCAACTACCCTCCCTCTACCACTTACTGGCAAAGTTTGAGAATTACAACTCACCCTTCACAAGACTGCACCTGCCCAAAGATGCCATCACTGATCTTATGTGGTGGAAAGTCACACTGTCCTAAGCCTGGCGCGGTGTCCAGATTTTGCCTACTCTGCCTATCACTGCAGACACTGTCCATGTGGATGCATCAGACTGGGGGATCAGACTCATCATCAACAACTGCTGGTGAGCATGGAAACTAGCACCCTCATGGAAGTCTGCCAGGCACAGCATAGGTTGGGCTGAAACCATTGCAGTTGAACTTGCCATTGGCACACTCATCAAACTTGGGCTCTCAGGCCTCACATTCATAATCTGCTCTGATAACGCTGGTGTTGTAGGTGTCTTTGGTGCCCAATACTCCAGGAATCTGCTCCAGAATGAGTCCCTGCATCAGTCACTTATGCTATCCCATGATTATAACATACACCTCAAGTTCGACTGGATTGCCTCTGCAGACAACCTCGCAGATGGCCCCTCCCAGGGTCTATCCCTCCCATGGGATTGATTGCTGCCACTTGCCCCAGTCCTGTTCACCCTGCATGAATTTGTCCTCCCAGTTAATGTCAGCCAAGACCTGGGCTCTTCTGCTTCCATAGCCTTGTGGGCCCCAGCCAGCTAGCAGTCCAGTCACCCCCATAACCTCCTGCTCTTCGCAATCATCCCATAGTCTCCTTATTCTGCCCAGTTTAATTCTGCACCTATCCTCGGAGGTTGTTTTGGACATTCCTCTGTACTGTTACCCCTGTAAAGACCTCTAAATGATGATGAGGCTGACTTATTGTGTCCAAACCCTAGTATCCATAAAACCTGCAGCACAGTCACTACTGCGCTGCCCTCCCCTTTTCCTTTAGACATGGAGCATGTGCTGCCAGCCCTCTCCAACAATGTTACTGCAGCTATCGCAGCTGCCTGGGCCCCCTCAATGTGAACCCTCTACAACCAGGGCATCACCTGCTTCGTCGCATGGTGTGAATCCTCGACCAGTTCCTTAACCCTACCAATTGAGGAAGAGACCCTTTGTAACTTTGCAGCAGCCTCCCTAGGGCTCAGGTCTGCTGCTGCTGTCTGTAATGACCTTGCTGGCATCCAAGCATGGCACATCCTCAACAATCTGCCATACCAGGGTGGCACCCGACTCAACTATGTCCTGTGTGGTATTGGAAACCTTGCCCCAAGCTCTAGCCAGCTGTGCCTGAGGCCTGCACTCCGTCTTCACCTCAACCCATCTGATGGTATGGATGCTGCTGTGCTGGCCCTGGCTGCCTGTGCGTTTTGGGGCCAAGCCCGCTTGGGGGAACTGCTCCCTAAACAGCCCCGTTTCCCCACTCCCTTCATCCCAACCATTCAGGATTTGTCCCCCCCTGTCTCCCTCCTAGGGTCATGAACACTACACTTCCCTGTACTAAAGTAGTGAGATCAAGAGGTGAAGACATTGCCACATCAGGAAAACCCTCCCTTGATAATTAGAAATAATAAGATCTAATTAGCTATAATTATGAATAATATTAATTAGACATAATCAAACAGGTCCCCTTATAAATTATTCATAATTAGAACAAAGTTTATATAATTATTGATAGGTTTTCATAATTACCTTGACCAAAATTGAAATTATTTCATAAGTAGAGCCAATTCAAACTGAATTTATATAATTACCTTGGCCAAATTGAAATTATCTCAAGAATAGAGCAAGGATACAGTAATTATATGTAATTTGTACTATTGCCTTAATAATTCCTGCTGCTGCTGCCACCGCCATCACTACTGGTGCCACTGCCACCACCACTGCCGCCACCGACACTGCTGCTGGTGCTGCTGCCACTGCCGCTGCTGCAGGTGCTGTCACCACTGCCACTACTGCTGGTGCAGCTGCCACTGCTGATGTCGCTGTCATCACCACTGCTGCTGCTGGTGCCACCACCACTGAAGTCGCTGCTCCTGTGATGCTTCTTTCCCAATGAGGAGAATAGCTCTTGCAATGGATTAGCATTTATTGGAATCTGCCCCACCAATTTCCCTTCTCAGACAACTGTCTTGCAATAAGTCACAATAGGTTGACCTGCCTCTTCCTAATGCAGGCAGTTGCCCTTGCAATAGATTGCAATACACCCCACCCTTCTCAATGCAGCCATTTGTCCTTGCAATAGATGACAATATGTGTTCTCACTCTCTTGCCCCTTCCCATTGCAGCTAGTTTCTCTTGCAATAGATTGCAATATGTATTTTACCTGACTGACCCCTCCCAGCCACTGCTGCATGCAATACCTTACAATCAAGGTTTCAGATTGATGAGTGTGATTTATGGCAAAGTAAGGAAAGGACATGCTGATCACAGAAGACAGACTGATTTGGAAGCTGATGCATCCATTGGGCTCACTGGCCATTTACCTACTGTCAGCTTTTTGAGGCATGCCTTGACATCATTCATGGCCACTACCCAGGCTGAGGAAGTTTCAACCTGCCCCCACCAACAAAGCAAAAGCATGACCAAGATTCCATGAATGCCACCTACCCATAAGGTGCTCTGACTATTCTCTGCAACCTTGACCATCCCACCATGCACAGAACAATGAGGCAAACACATTGATGTTGTCAATTTGGGGGAGGGTGGAGTACTTGCATGCCCATGTAGTCCACCATCCAAACTCCTTTGGATGCCCCTGCTTATTGCCAGCCAAATGCTATCATAATAGTTAGTTCATATCACCAGAAAGATAGAGGTGATGCATACCTTCGCTGAATCAACACCATACCCAACATCATGCTCAAACTTAATCCAACTATCAATGCACAACATCCAGACTTCACCATACTTGATTTCTTGAAAATGGTTGAGTGCATCTTGCACCCACATTGGCATGCTGTTTCAGTCAACATGGGCAGAAGATACAGATGACAGTGGCGCAGAATTGAAGGGACTATCAAAATCAAATGACATGGAAAGACCTGTGGGTGATGGCATTTGTGTTGGCAATGGCAATGAGAGTGGGTCAGAGGCAATAGGTAAGGGAGGGACAATGGAGGCAAATAAATCATGAAGATCCTGGTCCATGGGCGGCATCAACGACAAATTATCCACTGTTGAAAAAGCAGGCAAGCCAACCCCAGGCATAGGTGTGCCAAAGGTGGTACCACCAGGTCCAGATAGGTTTAAGTAGTCAACATTAGCATTGATTGCAAAGGGGTCATTATCAATGTCAGTTGAAGCATGTGAGGATGTCTCTGCCTGCACAGTAGCTGTTGGAATGGTCTCTTCAGGTATAGCACAGGCTTGGCAAATCTCAGTGGCTGATGACATGTGAGGATATGGAGCTAACAGACTCATTGAACAAGAACTTATGGAACAATAGATGAGCAAAAGAGTGAAAGTGCTTAAGATATGTCTTTTCAAACTCAGGGTGAGACAGCAAGAAATTTGATCCATTATCTAAGGTCCCAATGTGCATACTGCAAGACAGAATGAGTGTTAGGAAATGCTTTGAGACTTTGACATTACCTTTTCACTGTGATTGACCCACCCTTCCTCAGTTCTGGCCCAGCCCAAAGGAGAGTGAAGGCATGTCCAGTTTCAAGAGCCACTCCTTCCAAGAAGGCAACCATCATTGGAGTAAACCTGTCAATTGCTCTGAAAGGACAATGATAAGCAAACATACAAGGAATAGGCCACAATATGACACACCTCTGATATTGCTCAGGTGTTTGTGCTGACTCAATGTTACCCTCTCTCAGATTTTCAAACTCACACTCCCCTTTAATTTCCTCCATTTTCTCTCTGACTGCCACCTTCACATCATCAGTCTCCTCATCATACACACATTATCCATTTGTAACTTATGTCAGCTGCTTCCCTTACCATAAGATTGGCTTTGTGAAAGTTTATGCATAATGCTTTGGAGTTTTCCTGGTTGGTCAAAGAGCAGATGGGAGTAGAGATTTTTATGTTGGCTGGTTGGCAAGATGACAAAGGGCAGATCAAGAAGGCAAAGCAAGTGTTTTTGATGTTCCACATTCCTGACTAATGTGTATGTTCTTGAATTTTTCTTAGAGTCCAGACACCTGGTGTCAGACTTAGTCTCACGGTTCACACAACTTAACGTAAGGTCGATGATGACGATACTAACATAAGGGGAAAAGGGTACAAGTAAGAAAACGACGTGGTATATATAGCGAGCGGTTCGGGAGTTGCCGGCGTTCCCACGCTCGGACCCCGTGCGTCACGTGATGCGTCCAGGCCCGGGTCACGTAATTTTTCCATTATGTAATACACCACCTGTTCAGGTCACGTGACTCGTCCGCAAACTTCCCACAACTCTTTTGCGATCCCATCTTGGCCTTTCCAACCTGCTTATGTAAGCGATCCTGACATCACCCCCCTCTTAAGGCTGGGCGTCTCGACCTGCCAACTTTGCCTTGTCAGGGTATTGCTGGAAGAAGTCCCGGAGCAACAGTGCAACGTTAGTGAGGTTGTGACGAGGTTCCCAGGTGTTCTCCTCTGTGGGGTATCCTAACCACTTCACCAAATACTTCACTCCCCATCCAACCTTCTTGATATCAAGAATTTCCTCCACCTCATACTCCAAGTGGTCATCGTCAATCATGGGGGGTGGGGGTGGAGGCAAGTTCTGGGAAGGGAAAGAGGGAGCAATATATGGGGTGAGTAGCAACTCATTGAAAACCCGGTGAATGCGCCATGCTCGGGGGAGCTTGAGTCAGTATGCTGCTGGTCCAACCTTCTCTTCGATAGTGAAGGGTCCAGCCCGCTTGTTGTCAAGCTTCTTGGATGGTTGATCCATTTTCAGGTTCCGGGTATCCAGCCAGACTAAGTCCCCCTTTGAGTATTCACGACTTGGGCACTTTCCTTTATCATAGCTAGCCTTCATTGCATCTGCCGCCTTCCCCATTGCATCCCTGGCTGCTCTTCGGGATTCCGTGAGCTTGGCCATCCACTCGTCTGCTGCAGGGTTCACTTCAGAGGGCGGCCAGATACCACCATTCCAAGGGTGCCAGCCATACTCCAGATAGAAAGGTGTGAATCCAGTGGCTGAGTGCTCACGGTTATTGAGCGCGAATTCGGCTGTGGATAGCCACTCTGCCCAATCATCCTGCAGATGGTCAACATAGGCCCGGAGATACACTTCCACCTCCTGATTGACCCGCTCTGTCTGTCCATCTGTTTGTGGGTGGAAGGCAGTGCTTGGGTTCGCCTTAACTCCAATCATCCCATAAAACTCCCTCATGAATCTGGACACAAATTGGGTTCCCCAGTCACTCACAACTTTCTGCGGGACTCCATGGTCGCGGAAGACCCGGTCTCGAAGGATCCGGGCAGCACCAAGTCCCGTGAGGTCAAGGCCAATAGCTTCGATGAGAGTTCGTTTTGTAAACTTGTCAACAATGACAAGGATCGCATTGTGACCATGTGAGAGGGGGAAAGGCCCAACAATGTCCCAAGAGATGACTGCCCAGGGGCTCTCAGGGACAGGGTGCGGATGGAGCGGGGCGGCACGCCTGGTACGATCAGGCTTGATTCGTTGGCATGTCTCGCATCCACCTGCATACCGATTGGAATCCTTCACCATGCCCACCCACCAGTAGGACCTCAGCAGAGCCGCCCTCAGTTTCCGTGGACCAGGGTGCCCTGCGATGGGGAGGTCATGCTCAAAGGTGAGCACTGCCTCATGTGCTTCTGGGGGCACCCAAGTGATTTCTGCCTTCCGCCAGAGTCCCATCCGATCTCTCGTCCACTCATCATCAAGCTCCTCCGGCTTCTGCACATATACCGCGCTGTTTTTCTGGAGTAGCGTCTCCATCTCCGATGTGAACGATGTGCGGGTCTCAGCCTCTGGGAAGACCTGTACTGGTGCATCCTCCTCCACCATCTCTCCATAATCTGGCCTCCGTGAGAGTGCATCCGCTTTCGTGTTTGACTTCCCAGTACGGTACTTGATCTCGAAGTCAAAGCACTGGAGCTCTCCAACCCAACGGACCTGCCTCGGTTTCAACTTCTGGGGCTTCCGGAAGTACTGGAGGTTAGCATGGTCTGTCCAGATTTTGATAGTCTCTTCCACCCCAATCAGGTAAGCCTGCCACTCGCGTAGTGCCCGGATTACAGCCAGGAACTCCTTGTCGTACACATCGTAATTCTTCTCAGCTGCAGTGAGGGCTTTGGAGATGTAGTCTACAACTCTCCAAGTCCCATCCACCTGCTGCTGTGAGAGAACTCCTCCAGTCGCCAAGTTGCTCGCATCCGTTTCTACCTTCCATCTCCCTTTGTCTTGTGGTAGAGCCAAGACTGGGGCTGATACTAGTGCCAGGCGGAGATCTTGGAAGGCTGCTTCCTCCTCCTCCTCCCATCTCCACGGGACTTTCCCTGTCAGCCGGAAGAGTGGTTTTGCCCAGGCAGAGAGATTTGGGATGTGCCGGCGGAGGTAGTTCAGCATCCCGTTGAATCTTTGTACCTCTTTCACATTTTTTGGTCTGGGCCAGTTACGGATCGCCATGCCTTTAGCTGGGTCATGCTCTAGACGGTTGTGGGAGATCTTCATCCCCAGGAAGAAAACCTCACTCTTCTCGAACTTGCACTTGCTGAGTCTGAGACACAGGCCATTCTCCCCAAACTTCTTCAAGACCCGATCCATCCAATACCGATGTGTAGCCAAATCCTCTGCAAACACTATAACATCATCGACATAGGCTCGGACATGCCCCCCTGCAATCTCTTCTCTCAACACATGGTTCATGAAGCGCTGGAAGGTTGCAGGCGCATTCTGCAGCCCAAACCACATAACTGCTGGTTTGAAGAGTCCACGAGGCATTAGGAAAGCACAGCGGTGCTGATGTTCTGGCCAGACCTGCATTGATGGGAAACCTCCCTTCGCATCAATCTTGGAATAGATGGTCGCCCCCTTTAACACATCCACAGTGTCTCATATGAGGGGGAGGGGGTACTTGTCTTTGATTAGATACGAGTTCAGCCTAGAGTAATCGATAATTGGCCGCAGCTTGTCCTTCTCACGTTTGAAGAAGAAGGGGCTCGCATATGGGGACTTCGAAGGTCGGATTCGTCCAGAAGCTAGCTGCTCATCCACCCAGCGATTCATTTCCACCATCTCTTCTCGCGTCAGAGAGTATAGCTTAGAGGAGAGGTGTCCAGGGTCTGTTTTAAACTCGATTTTGATATCAAAGTCAGGGCGGGAGCGGGGGAGCTCATCCCACTTTGCTTCACTAAAAACCAAAGGGTAGCAGCTGGGCCAATCAGGGGTAGGGCCAGTGTTGGGAAAATGGGTGTCCGGGATACTGGCCGAGGCCAGGGTACTCGCTTTTGGTGGACCTGAGGGTTGAACAGGGGACCGGTGGCTGTGTGGGGAGGAGGCACAGGAGTTGGGGCAGCGGGTGAGCCTTACTTCAGCTTTCACCCAGTCAATCTCTGGATTATGACGCTTTAGCCAATCATGCCCAAGGATCGCCGTGTGGGACTGAGTCTTCCCTAGCAGGAAGTGGATCTGCTCCTGGTGGTCGCCAACCGTCACAAGCAGCTCCATCCCATACCGGATCTTACCATCTCTGTTCTGTGTTCCATCCACATTATACATGGTGATTGGATTCAGCAAGGGAGATGGTTCCAATCCCACTTTTTTCGCCCACTCCAAGTCCATAAAGCAGTTGGTGCAGCCTGAGTCGACAAGGGCTTTCGTAGTTGCCCCTTTGCCAGTGCTGAGAGCCTCCAGGTGCACCTGGATGGAGAGCTCTTGGGGCATACACAATAGGGTGTCCTTCAGCACCTCTGCAAGGTGCTTTGTTGGCTCCACTTGGCTGCTAGTCCCCTTTTCTCTTTTCGGTATTTCACTTCTAGCAGTTTCCGTTTCCGCTTTGTCCTTCACCTCAGCCCCAATCCGGGTGTGTCTCCGCTGCAAGATAGTGTATTTTGGGATACTAGCTGCAGGTACAGGGACGGGAGGGGGGCTGGGATATCTACTCCTGAGACTCCAGTTCGGACTCACTGGGCCTCGTCTCCAAAATCCGGCTCCTCAACAGGAGCCCTCTTCTCTCTCTCGAGCAAATCCAGGTGGTCTCGGAGCAGTGCGATCTCGTTCTCATAGTCCTCTCCACTACGTGCCTGGCTTTCCACGGCGCGGACCTGCAGCCTCGGGATCTGCGGATGTGTGTCCTGGAGCTGGCAATCTCTCACCATGTGACCAGCTTGGCCACATCAGAAGCAGGTGCGCAACACTCCAGGGGCACGGGCACGATCCACCACCATGGCATCACCGGCATTGGTGGGACACAGCATGGTGGGAGGGGCAGGGGTGCAGGCCAGAGGCTGGGCCAGGAAGGGACGGGGGGCTGGGGCGAAGCGGGTTTGTTGAGGGAGGGGGCGGCTGGTTGTGGGCAGAGCAGGACGCACAGAGTCCTGTTGTGCGATGACTCCATCGAGGTGACGCTGCTGAGCATCTAGCTTTTCAGCAAGTGCCTTCCACTGCACATAGGTCTCTGGCATTGGCGAAACACCATAGACCTTTCCCACTAGCCTCCTGCTCAGATTCGACTCCAGCCAATGGACCAGGATGTCCGAATCGGCCACTTCTGTCATCCCCGCTCTTCGGAACATCGTTTCGAACTTTGCGAAGAACTCAGGTGCCATCATGAGACCCTGTTTCAACCTCGCAATATCTGCGAGGGCAGTCACATGGTCGTTCGGGTCATCGAATGCTCGCTTCATCTCTTCCACAAATTCTGCCCAGGTTCCAACCTCGTTGTTACCCAGGATTTCCTCTCCCTTCACATTTGCCCATTCTGCGGCAAACCCCTTGCCAGTAATTTTGCTGAGGGTGTAGAGGACCTTTGCCAGGTCTGTGGCATAGATTATCGGATTCGCCATAAACAGGAGGCAGAGCGACCGGAGGAATGTATGGAAATTTCTTTTTTGCCCATCAAATGGGGCGATGACTAAATCCAGCCTCGTGGCATGGACTTCAGGCGGGGTGACATGGTAAGCCATCACAGACCCTGGTGGTGGTGATGGGGTTTCGGGGACGTTGGTAACGGGGGAATTGGGGGGGAGCTGGGCTCGACCCGGTCTCGGACACAGACGCTGTAAATAGAATTCCGGGCCTTGGGCACTCAGGATTTCTTCGATCTCCTAGCAGTCCTGTCCTCTCAGGCTGCTCTCTATGTATCTAGGTACTTATAGAACTCTTATTCTATAAAACTTGTTGCTAGCGTGGGGCCCGAATGGTGTCCCAGGTGGTCACTCCACAACTCCTAGTGAGTTGCCTGTGTGCCCTTCTGACAATGGTCACAGAGCAAGGGCCCTGTCCACTGGACCAGGAAACTACAGAAAAACTATGTATAGGGCCTTTCCGTGCCCTGTACACTACACGATTCACTGGTACGTAGCTGTAAAGCAAAGTTCTGGGCCTTTGGCACTTGGTGTCTCTTGGGGAGGGTCACAGTAGACTTCCTCCGGGTCTGGTCACGTGTATCTACACACAGTAAAAATTTCACATGGTTCTGTTGCACACCGTGGGCAGGGTAAAGAGAAAGAGGATGAGGGGGATAAGCTGTCACAGAGTGTGACAGTTTGAGATAGGGGTCCAGGCTAGCTGGGTTAGGACACGGGGCTAGGGCGGACAGGGGTTGATGTTAGTATTGTGTCAGACTTAGTCTCACGGTTCACACAACTTAATGTAAGGTCGATGATGACGATACTAACATAAGGGGAAAAGGGTACAAGTAAGAAAACGACGTGGTATATATAGCAAGCGGTTCGGGAGTTGCCGGCGTTCCCACGCTCGGAACCCGTGCGTCACGTGATGCGTCCAGGCCCGGGTCACGTGATTTCCCATTATGTAATCCACCACCCGTTCGGGTCACGTGACTCATCCACAAACTTCCCGCAACTCTTTTGCGATCCTTTCTTGGCCTTTCCAACCTGCTTATGTAAGCGATCCTGACACCTGGACCCTCCACTGCTGGGTTCAAGGATGTGTTTTGACAGACAGGAGATGTTGTTTGGCAAAAATGGGATGTGTATTTAGGGGATATGTGGAATAGTAAGTGTACTCTGCACAATTGTGTTTAAGAAGAGCTCTGATCTGAGTCCAGAGGATGCAACAAGGCCACAAAATGATGATTGGGATGCTGTGCTTCTCTCTAAGAGAAAAGATACAAGTGTCCCATGGGATCTTGCAAAAGACAAGGATGGTTGGCCAGTACTACCTCTAGAGTCAGCACTTCCCTTGGCTCAGCTCAAGGAGATCTTGAGATCATGTTTGACTATTGCATACTGTAAGCCTTTCACAATTCATTTATTTCATAAATTGAAAAAATGTTGTATTTTGTAGGCAAGAAAAGTAACAACAAGAAGGCTGCTGTTCCATGGCTGCAAATATCTGACAACCCAAGTGCCTTTATACAAGCACAATACATTCCTAAAGGAGTACACATCCATGAGCCCTGTTACGTGCGTGCTCGGAGGGTCAGGGTGAAGTCCGGTCGGAGTTCGGAGTTCGGGTCCGGGGTGTCCGGGATGTCCGGGTGTGGACTTCGGGGTTCGGACGGGACTTTGGCGAACGTATTGAAACGACGCCCTTACTGAGTCCTGGGTGTCCCATATTTCGGAGTTGCGGGAGTTCGGGATCTCGGGTCCGGTGCTCGGGTGAGTCGTCCGGGTTGGACTTCACCATATTCGAGGTGAGGGATGGACAGGAGGGTGGAGATGGAGTTCGGATGGAGTTCGGGTTTGAACAAGTGACTAAGTAGAGGAGACGGAGGCCAGGAAGGAGGGATACGGAGTTCCGGAGTTCGGAGATGATTTCCGGAGGTCGGATGGATGGTGTGGGCTGTCGGGACAGATTCCGGGTGTCGGGTGGAAGTCAGGAGTTGGTCAGGAGTTGGTCCGGAGTCGGTCGGGTCAGTCAGGAATTAGCACAACTGACGTAGGAGACAGAGGACAAGGGTCAGATTAGACATGATACAAATTACAAGGTGGCGGGCGGAAAGGACGGAGGTGCGGAGATAGACAGAGGGACAGGAGTCGGGGAGTCGGACGGGAGTACAGAGGTGCGGAGATACGGAGGGACGGAGGGACGGAGGTGCGGGGAGTTCGGGGGTATACAGGAGGAGTGTACGTGGGTATACGAGGGTGTACGAGGGTGGTATCCGGACTGCAGAATACTCTACGAAGTAGGTAGGTATATATACTACGAGTCCGGGGCGTTTCCAGCAACCCGGAGTTTTGACAGTAGTTACGGAGAATGGCCCGGAGATACATCGCGGGACTTACTACGGAACAACGGGATAGCGACGGGGATCAGTTTCCTGATCCCGGAGTTAGATACTGCTACCGTCAGGATGGTAACTATGCAGCCTAGCAACTGCGCAGATTGTCCGGTTTCCACGCTCGGAGTTCGTTGCTGGTGGAGTAACCACAGATGTCGGTTCACGACTGTTGGGAAGTCGGATTTGGGAATCGGAGATCGGGATCAGGAATCGGGAATCGGGATCGGGATCAGGACAGCCTCTTGGGGAACTATCCCCGGAGGTGGGTTTGGTGCCTGCCCCACATGTGGGGCAGGTACCCTCAGATGCTGAGGCACCAGAGCGGGAGTTCGGAGGTCCGGGTCCGGAGACCGGAGGTCGGAGGTCGGATCCGGAGATCGGAGGTTGGCGGTTGGGGCCGGAGATGGAAAGTCCGGGACCGGAGATCGTGTTTCCGGTCCGGACCGGAAGGGAGCGGCACGGATGTGACAAGCCCTCAAAAATGCAATCAGCAGATGTGAGAAGGCTTTGTGCCTTCCTCCACCATCAACAAACTCTTGGTCAAAGGGTCCTTGAATTCAAGAATGTTCTACCCACCCATAGGAGAGGGAAGGCCTTAAGGGATGCAGACAAGAGTCATACACAAGATATTGACAATGAAGTGTCAAGGCTGTCTCAAATGGCTAAGCATATCTGGCTTGTCTCTGAAGTGTAAGGTCTTTTCTCACTAGAAAATATCATTGGCTAATGTGAGTCAAATCCAGTTCAGAGAAACCAGTCAATAACAGTGATGGAGAAGATACTGGTGATGAAGACCACACTGGTGATGATAAGGACACTACAGATGAAGACAGCACCAATTATGAAGAGGACACCAATGACAATATCAACTATAGCAATTCTGAGGTTGGTGGACAATCATATGAGATGGCCAATCTAAATATATTGGGGGAGGTGCAGGAGAGGCAGAGGGATCAACTGCAAGTGGAGAGTGAGGTGGAGAATTATTGTCAAGCTGATTGGCAATTTGGCTCACTGAAGAGGAGAAGAGCCAGAGATGAGAGGGAGCCTCATCTTCCATACTGAACACAAAGCAAGAGGAAAGCATCCATGGAGGCAAAGCAGTGGGTGCTCAGACCAAGGGAAAAAAGGTGGTAGTTTTTTTTTTTTTGACAAAATTATATTTATTGATTTCATAGCCTTACAAGTGTGAATAATACACATTGTAGATTAAGTTTTCATATCCATGCATTTCAGAAAGGACAATCAAATAAATCAGTATCCTGAGAAATCTCAATCCAATGTCTTTGAATTAGAACATTCTTCAAATCTATGATATTGAGCTTTACTTTGACAGGTTTCTATTGTTTAAAATCTACCCCTTGTTAAACAAATATCATAGGAAATACAAGAGACATCTCAAGGCATAACTAGTATGTTGGTTCCTTCATATTATTCTCAAATTGAGCAAATATATTAAGAGTAACCATCTGGGTTAAGCTCCTGATAACAATGTATTAATATGAGGTGGTGTAAATGAATGGGAGTTGATCAAAGCTGTAGAAATGAAGACAAGGGTGTTAGCATGTGCAGAGGTGGTTTAAGATATACAAGAAGGGGATACTGATGCAGTATGCTTGCTGAACAATAATTTGGTAAGAGGCAATTCATTATGACTGAAATAATAATGGTGATTGTTTCCATATGCAGATTGTTCAATACTTGTAGAGAGGGGATATTTGAAGTAATGTAGACTGAAGAATAACCATCCAGACTAAGCCCTTTGTAAAGGCATCTTAATATCAGATGGTCCAGATGAGTGGGTGGTTCATTGGGGCTAGAAATAAAATAATACAATCATTATTATCATGAAATGTGTTCATTATATGCAGGTAGAGCATACTTAACATTAGGCTTGGAGAATACTGAGCCAAGCCCTTCATGAAGAGGTACTAATATCAAATGATCTACCTCCAGAGGTGTCTGCTGTGACTGGGAACATAGAAAGAAGGCTATGCTGAGTGAAGTAAAACCATCTGGGATAACCCCTTGGAAAGGGCATATTCAAATGAAGAAATCCAAATGGGTGGCTCATTGGGGTTAGAATAATAATAATAGGGTTGCTCAGGATTCATGATTTTGATCTGCAAGGAGGGATATTTGACATAAGATGCAGACCTGAGCATGACCATCTGCTGAGCCCTTTGTAAAGGCATATTCATATCAGATGGTCTAGATGGGTGAGTGGTTTATTGAGGTGGTGAAGATAAGATTATAGGCAATACCATTGCAGCAAGTTGTTTCACATTTAGGATAGTAGTATAGAACATGAAATGCAGCTGAATTAACTTCAGATGATCTACTTCAAAGATCATTTTCTGCTGCTGATAACATAAGAGCAACAGTGCTACTTATAAAGGAATATTGAACTAACATATACAAGAGTTTTGAGCTTGGATATACAGTCAAGAATATAGACTTTGGCCAGGCCCATTTTAAGGGCACCCACAATATCAAGTTATCTGGATTTCTGGATTTAGTTTTTGGGTGACCTAAGCATATCAGCCAAGCCTATTTGGCCATATCTCAGCTGACAATCAGCTGGGCCTATAAGATGGCCACCAGTCAAAATGGGCTGGCCCTATAAGATGGGGGTTGGGTATGCTGAAGGGTGTGGACAATGGGGATCTGCAATGCTCTCATGGAATCAGATTGGAGATTGGTCAAGTGCATGGTCCATTGGATCTTATTGCTTTGTTATCTGATAGTTCCTAGTTCCTTGAAGAGATTATAGGTGCAGATGTGAAAACATTTGCAAGGGAGTCACATTCAATCCTTGACATGCTGGTCTGTGGCCAGGTCTGGGAGCTTCCCAAGGTGACTCAGGCAATCAAAAAATATGCCAAAAGGTGAGTCCACTGCCATATATGTAGACATTCAATTAAAAAACACTTAGTGAATCCTTCAACTGGATCATTGGCTTTGGCCAACTGAATTTCTACCCACACCTGGCCACACCATTTCTGATGAAGCTCACAGTCAAAACTTATATCAAATGTTTCTCAATCAGTAGGATTCTCCCTGACTTACTCAAGGAAGAAGAAGGCCTCAGTACACATACCTTGATTTTGACCCTTTGCCCCAGCTTTGGGCTCAAATACTTTTGGTGCCACAAGAGCCTCCATCCACTCGGAGAGCTCATCCCCCTCCAATGCCCAAAATGCACTGTCTTATGCTCAATGACCTTTACTACTGTTGGCCAGAGGGCAGGCACTATGGCTGGGGGGCTTGTAGTATGGTGACCATTTGAATCTCAATGGCATCTGGTACTCAAGACAGGGTGCACACTGCATCAAGATCCTGAGGGAGGTTTAGTGACAAGTATTTTCTGCTATATGATAAAAGTCTTACACAGTAGGGGGGTGTGTCTTCCAACATGAAGGGAAGGAATGTTTTGATGCTATGGGCCACCCAGTTTACCACCTGTGCATCCTCTGGGAATTGAGTTCCTAAAAGCCCATCAACAAATCAATCAGAAGAATGCCACCTTTCCAGCAGGATGTTGAACTGCCTGATCCAGTCCCATCCACTCTCTCCAAGAGTTGGATGCATCCATGTAATATATGCAGCTTGCTGATGCATCAATGTATATGTCTGCTGGGGATGGAGGTGGGAAATCATTTGGGATATACAGAGGTAACTGTGTTCCACAGAAGTCTTTGTATCTGAGCCATTCATACCAACATGAAGTTTGTGTGTGGTCCTTTTTGTGTATTGATGTAGTCACTGCTGTGGTGAAGGTTAAGCACAAGGGCTGGGTAAACATTTGATATCTGACCATGCATTTTTGTGATCTGGTCACATGTCAGGAATATTGTCACTCCTATAATGCATGCTGTTGACTACATCATCAAACCAACACTTCAAACAGTAATAAAAGACCTGCTCAACATGACCAATAATCAGATCATGGACTTGAGTGTGATGGATATTCTTGCCAGTATCATCAAATCCCTGTATGTGGCACATCCCATCTGGACTTCCATGTGCTGGCCAATTATTCTTCCACATTTCTGGCCAAAAACTTTGGTTGATGTGGTTCACATGAATGTGCTTGTGATGCAGGTGACACAGGGGACACATTTTGTGCCTGGGATCTGGTTGTTGTGCCTGATATGAACACCTGGGACTTGGGACCTGGGACCTGGGACCTGGGACCTAAAGTGTGCCAAGTCCAATAAGTACCAGGTCTCCCAGGTGCCATGCCTCAAGTGTCTCAAGTCTCCTGTACCCCAGGTCCCAGGTCCCAAGTGTTCCAGGTGTCTCAGGTCTCAGGTGTCCCAGGTGTCTCAGGTCCTAAGTCCTCTAGGTGCAACAGTGCTGAGTGCTTCACATTCAGTCTTCCATGCCATGCAAACTTGGGACCTGCAGCAAATAGGACTTGGTACACAATGATCTGGGATAATCAAGGCCATGCCAGGTTCCATATGTGCCAGGTTCCTGGCCTTGATTATCCCAGATCATTGTGTACCAAGTCTTATTTGCTGCAGGTATAGATGTGGTGAAAGTGGAGAAGGTGATGAAGGAGTTGGGTGAAGCAAAGCATGAGTTGGGTGAAGCAAAGTGTGAGTCAGGTGAAGCAAAGTGCAAGTTGGATGAAGTGAAGCATGAGTTGGATAAAGCAAAGTGTGCATTGGGTGGAGCAGTCTGGGAAGGAGGTGAAATTGGAAAGGAGGTTAGAGGTTTTGGAGTGCAAGTTGGAAGAGATGAGGAAGAACAACCAAGGTAAGTTTCACCTTTTCACACTGCTTGGACCAAATTTACCAGCTTCAGCAGGGGTGGGGTCAGAAGCAAGGGAAATGGTGTGGGAGGTGGAGTTGAACCAGTGAGTAACAGAGTTAGAGACTGTCTTTGAGTTGTTGCACTGCGAATAAGGTGACTGTTTTCCCTTTAAGATGTCTTCACACCAGCTAAACCCATCTCAAGAGTGTACAGAACACCATTATCAGGCCCACAGATCCAATGGAGTCCTTGTTAGCTCCAATGGAGCTGGTTGGACTCCAATGGACTCCATCAGAATGGGTGGCTGAGTGTAAAGTCCTCCTAATGGGCCAGTATCACCCCCTTCAGTGTACCCACCCCCTATCCAAAAGGCTAGCCAATTTTCATTTTGCTTCAGCTCCAATGCGAAGTTTGAAGTAGGGGCTTTGGTGAGTGATCCCCAATCTGAAGTCCAGAACCTCTTTATGTTTGTCATTGGGAATATCAGGTTTCCATTGAAGTGAAATTTGTGGGTAGATGACAAAGCAGTTGGGAGGGTTTTTGTGCTCTGCTATGAAATTGGAGATGACAGCATATGTGGCATCTTCTCTTTGATGCTGATGCATAATGGAAGTGTGCAGCATGTATTTTAAGTAAGGTTTTGTGTGGAGAACAGCCATGATTGGAATTGGAGTGATGAAGAAGGCTGCAAAGTGCAGAGTGCATCAGGAAACTGTCAATCATCAACCCAACTTGGCCAGCTTGATCCTGAGATCAAGATGGCCAAGACCAGCAAGACAACTTAGCCAGCTTGATGCAGAATCTTGTCAAGTGGATATAAGATAGTCAAGCTATTCAGGGAAATATAGATATAGTCAAGCTCATTTGTTGTGGCGACATCACATGACCCACCAAGGTTGTGGTCACATGATCCGTCACATGATTAGTAAGTCATGAGACTCACGTGACTACTGACTGACAGTACAGCCTATTTATGTGATGGCACATCAAGCAGGATGCCATCACCCTGTCACCATAGTGACAGCTGTCGTCTCTGCATCAAATGATCATTCCTATCCCCACTTTATATTCCTGGACTTGCTATGTTACCATTATCCTGTCCCCTTAGTGCCCTTGTTCTTTTCCCATGACAGCTTCGCATCTCCCTACCGATCCCTTGTACCCCACTGACGTCATAACACCTCTGCAATCATTACCTGGATACGTTCATTCCCCCCCCCCAACTGTCGCTCCCTCCGAATACCTGCCTCTGTTACCTTGTATTACACCATTCCTATGGAGCTGGACCTAGTATATATACTCATAGACTACTCACCTGTATTTTCCTTAGCTTTTGATATTTTCAGAACCTGCACCTTTCTACTTTGAAGTCAGACCAATCGTCTGCTTACCATGTGACCTCCGCAACCTTTGGGCTCCCAATTTTGGATCGACTGCAACATAATATCAAAAGCTCACCCCATCCCTCATCTCAACTTAGTGTCCACAACACTTCGACATCAATGACTGACTCCAACAAACCTTGCCCAGCCCTCCTAATGAACTTGCAAGCTGCAACCCTCACTATTTGCCAAACTGGATTCCCAGATGCTCCAACAGAAGAACTTGCCAGAACCCCAAGGCCTTACTGATAGGCAGAAACGACATCGCTTTTTTGCCCTTCGACTCATCGATCACTGTACACTGGTACCTACCACATGTTGCAACTCCCCAAACAAATGACCCTGGGGAAGCACTGTTTATTGTTCAGTGGAATGACAGTTTATACAGCCCAGACTTTGGTCCTCTAGAGAGATCCATGAGCAGAGGCTCTACCCAAATTACCTTCCTGCCAAGTTCCCACTGGCATTCCTATTCTGGCTGACTGGCTGAGTGTGGAGGGCAGGCCTGAAAAGGGACATGTATTGTAATATATTGCATGGCTATTGTCCACTTTGGGACAAGCACATCACAGTTGTCACAGCAGCTGTATTGTTGTCGCGGCGACATCACGTGACCCGCAAAGGCCGCGGACACGTGACCTGTCACATGATCAGTAAGTCACGGGACTCACGTGACCGCCACCAACAGTACGGCCCAAATGTGTGATGGCACATCAAGCGGGATGCCATCACCCTGTCAATAGACTGACACTTGATGTTGCCCATCAAGCAACCATCCCTAATGCGACCTTGTTCTCTCCCGCACCCTACCCTTACCATTATCCTGTCCCCTTGGCATCCCCATCTCCTTCCCACAACGGCTTCCTGTTCCCCTGGCACCCTTGTACCACTATCCCATTCCCCCACCGACCGACGCTTCCCTTCTTGGGACCATGACAACTTCGCGATCGTTACCCAGATACTTTCATTTCCTCCCTACCGTCGCTTCCGTTGTATGTCTCCTCTTACTACCTTGTACTAATATCGTTCCTATGGTCTTGGACTCCAGTATATATATGAGTAGACACTTGGCATGTATTCCCCAGACTTTGATATTCTCCAGAAATCGCCTCTTTTTACTTCCTCATTGAGCCTTTACATCAGCTATCCACGTGACCCTCACAACCTCACCACGACCTTTGAGCTCCAGATTTAGGATCGACCATGACATAATATCAAAGTCTCAACCCTGTCCCTCATCCTAACTCGACATCCACAATGTCCCAACATCGACGACCGACCCAAACCAACCTTGCCCGGCCCTCCTAACGTACCTGGAAAGCCGCGACCCTCACTATTCACCAAACTGGATTCTCAAACATTGAGAAAGAAGAACTTGCCAGAACCCTTGGGTCTCACCGACTGACAGAAGCAACACTGCTTTTTCACCCTCCACTATATCGACTGCCATACACCAGTACCTATCACTTGCTGCAACTCCCCAGACGGATGACCGCCGCAAAGCACCGTTTATCGCTCAGTCGAGCGACAGTTTATCAAACCCGGACCTTGGTCCTCGAGAGAGATCCGTGAGCAGAAGCTCCACCCAGGCTACTTCCCTGCAGAGTTCCCTGTGCTACTTACCATCGCCCTTAACCAAGAAATATTCTGTCAGGCTACTGAAGGCCTGACGATTGAGGACATTGTGTTAGGATCGCTTATGTAAGCCATCCCAAAGTGCAGTTGTGGAGAAACTGGGGAGGGTTGTTGGAAGGTCACATGACCTGTGGCTGTGGTCAGATTACATAATCGTAAGATCACATGACCTGGGCCTGGGCGCATCACGTGATCTGAGAGGTCCGAGCGTGGGAACGCCGGCAAATGCCGAAGCGTTCGCTATATATACTACGTCTTTTCCATTCTTGTACCCTTTTCCCCTTATCTTAGTATTGTCGTCATGACCTTACGCTTAAGTTGTGTGAGACCCAGTCTGATATAATACTAAGATCCGCCTGTCCGCCCTAGCCCCGTGTCCTAACCCGGCTAGCCTGGACCCTTAATTTCAAACTGTGACACGTTGTCACAGCTCAGCCCCTATCATCCTCTTCTCCTTTACCCTGCCCGCGGTGTGTAACAGAACCGCGCGAAATTTTTACTGTGTGTAGATACACGTGACCAGACCCAGAGGAAGTCAACTGTGACCCTCCCCAAGTGATACCGAGTGCCCAAGGCCCGGAACTTTGTTTTACAGCTACGTACCAGTGAATCGTGTAGTGTACAGGGCAAGGAAAGGCCCCTACATAGTCTTTCTGTAGTTTCCTGGTCCAGTGGACAGGGCCCTTGCTCTGTGACCATTGTCAGAAGGGCGCACGGGCAACTCATTAGGAGTTGTGGAGTGACCACCTGGGACACCATTTGGGCCCCACGTTAACAAAAGTTTCATAGAATAAGAGTTCTATAGGTACATAAGTACACAGAAGAGCAGCCTAAGAGGACAGGACTGTTAAGAGATTGAAGAAATCCTGAGTGCCCAAGGCCTGGAACTTTATTTACAGCATCCAGGGCCTGTGATGGCAGACCATGTCGCCCCGCCTGTAGCCCAACCTATGAGGCTTGACCTATCTGTTGCCCCCTTTGATGGGCAGAAAAGGAACTTCCGTACATTCCTCCGATCCCTTCGCCTCCTGTTTATGGCGAACCCGACTGTCTATGCTGTGGACCTGGTGAAGGTCCTTTTTGCTCTGAGCAAAATTACTGGAGAAGGATTCGCTGCAGAGTGGGCGAATATGAAGGTGGAAGAGATCCTGGGTAGTGGCAAGGCCGGAACCTGGGCAGAGTTTGTGGAGGAGATGAAGCGTGCATTCGATGACCCGAATGACCGTGCGACTGCCCTTGCCGATATTGCAGGGCTGAAACAGGGTGCCATGACAGCACCAGAGTTCTTCGCGAAATTCGAGACGCTGTCCCGACGGGCGAAGTTGAGTGCAGAGAAGGACTCAGGAATCCTAGTCCATTGGCTGGAGTTGAACCTGAGTAGGAGGTTGGTGGAGAGAATCTATGGTGTCTCCCCGATGCCAGAGACATATGGAGAATGGAAGGTGCTGGCTGAGAGGCTTGATGCCCAGCAAAGGCGACTGGATGGGATACTCACGGAACGGACACCGCGACCCACTGTGACCCCTGCGCGACCCACCGCAACCCTACCGCGACCTGCCGTGACCGTTTCGCGACCTCTTGTGACCCCTCTGCTGTGTACTCCAGATGTGGCCATGGCCCGAGGATGGGCCCCTGCTGATGAGAGATGTTGTTTCCGATGCCACCAGACTGGCCATGCTGTCCGTTTCTGCCCCCTGCCTGATACGCGTCTGCAGGTCCCAAGGGCCCAAACCCGGGCAGCACCATGTGCCCCCCAAATGGCGGAGGGATATGAGAAAGAGATTGCACGGCTCCGAGCCTGCATAGAGCTGTGTGAGAGAGAGAGGAGGACTCCCACTGGGGAGAAGAAGTGTGCCAGCCCCCTTTCCGTCCCTGTGCCTGCTGCAAGTATACCCCGATATACTATCTTGCAGCGGAGACATACCCGAATTGGGGCTGAGGTGAAGGAGGAAGTGAGACTGGCAGAGTGCCTAACCAGAGTGCGGCCAGAAGTGCGGAAACATGTGCCACGAGAGCTAGCCATCCAGGTGCACTTGGAGGCTTTCAGCACTGGCAAAGGGACCACAATGAAGGCCCTTGTTGACTCAGGGTGCACCAACTGCTTCATGGATTTGGAGTGGGCGAAAGGAGTGGGACTGGAGCCATCTCTCCTGCTGAACCCAATCACCATGTATAATGTGGATGGGACACAGAACAGGAATGGAAAGGTCCGGTATGGGATAGAGGTGCTGGTGAGAGTTGGTGACCACCAGGAGCGGATCCACTTTCTGCTGGGAAAGACCCAGTCCCACAAGGTCATCCTTGGGCATGACTGGCTCAAGCGGCATAACCCGGATATCGGCTGGCAGAAGGCAGAGCTGAGCCTTACCCGCTGCCCCCCACAGTGTTCCCCATCCCCTCGAGCCTCTGCACCCCTGAAAACGAGTACCCTCGCATCCACGAGTATTCTGGACACCCGTTTTCCCAACTCTGGCCCTACCCCCGATTGGCCCAGCCGCTACCCTTTGGTGTTTAGTGAAGCGAAGTGGGATGAACTTCCCCGCTCCCGACCAGACTTCGATATTAAGATCGAGTTCAAAAAGGACCCTGAGCACCTCTCCTCCAAGCTGTATTCTTTGACACGGCAGGAGATGGTGGAGATGAACCGTTGGGTGGATGAGCAGCTTGCTTCTGGACGAATCCGGCCCTCAAAATCCCCGTATGCCAGCCCCTTCTTCTTCAAACATGAGAAGGACAAACTGCGGCCAATCATCGACTACTCGAGGCTGAATGCACACCTGATCAAGGACAAGTACCCCCTCCCCCGCATCCGAGACACAGTGGATGTGCTTAAAGGAGCGTCGATCTACTCTAAGATTGATGCAAAGGGAGGTTTCCCATCTATGCAGGTCTGGCCCGAGCACCAGCACCGCTGTGCCTTCCTGACACCCCGTGGACTCTTTGAACCAGCTGTCATGTGGTTTGGACTGCAGAATGCCCCTGCTACCTTCCAACGCTTCATGAATCATGTGTTGAGGGAGGAGATTGCAGGAGGACATGTGAGGGCCTATGTGGATGATGTCATTGTGTTTGCAGAGGACTTGGCTACACACCGGTACTGGATGGATCGGGTCTTGAGGAAGTTTGGAGAGAATGGGTTGTGTCTCAAACTCAGTAAATGCGAGTTTGAGAAGAGCGAGATCATCTTCCTGGGGATGAAGATCTCCCACAACAGACTAGAGCATGATCCGGCCAAGGGTGCGGCAGTCCGAGATTGGCCACGTCCCAAGAATGTGAAGGATGTCCAGAGGTTCAATGGAATGCTGAACTACCTCCGCCGACACATCCCGAATCTTTCTGCCCGGGCAAAGCCACTCTTCCGGCTGACTGGGAATGTTCCATGGAAATGGGAGGAGGAGGAGGAAGCAGCCTTCCGAGATCTCCGCCAGGCACTCGTATCGGCCCCGGTCTTGGCTCTGCCTCAGGACAAAGGGAGATGGAAGGTAGAGACAGATGCAAGCAACCTGGCAACTGGTGGAGTGCTCTCGCAGCAGCAGATGGATGGAACCTGGAGAGTTGTTGACTATATCTCCAAGGCCCTCACTGCAGCTGAGAAGAACTATGATGTGTACGACAAGGAGTTCTTGGCTGTGATTCGGGCACTTCGCGAATGGCGAGCATACCTCATTGGAGCAGAGGAGACAATTGAGATCTGGACGGACCATGCAAACCTCCAGTACTTCCGGAAGCCCCAGAAGTTGAAGCCGAGGCAGGTTCGTTGGGTTGGAGAGCTCCAGTGCTTTGACTTTGAGATAAAGTATCGCACTGGCAAGTCGAATACAAAGGCAGATGCACTCTCCCGGAGACCGGACTATGGAGAGATGGTGGAGGAGGATGCACCGGTGCAGGTTTTCCCGGAAACGGAAGTCCGTGTGTCATTCACATCGGAAATGGAGACGCTACTCCAGAAAAATAGCGCGGTACACATACAGAAGCCGGAGGAGCTTGATGATGAGTGGACACGAGATCGTGCTGGACTCTGGCGGAAGGGGATAGTCACTTGGGTCCCCCTAGGAGCTCGTGAGGCCGTTCTCGAGTTTGAGCATGACCTCCCTGCTGCTGGACACCCTGGGCCCCGGAAGTTGAGAGCAGCACTAGTGAAGGGTTATTGGTGGCCGGACATGGTAAAAGATGCGGATCGGTATGCCCAGGGGTGTGAGACATGCCAGCGGACGAAGCCCGACCGTACCAAGCGTGCTGCCCCACTGCACCCCCATCTGGTGCCCGATGGTCCCTGGTCAGTGATTTCATGGGACATAGTCGGTCCCCTCCCCCTCTCCCGTGGACATAATGCCATCCTTGTTATTGTCGACAAATTCACGAAACGGACACTGCTCGAAGCGATTGGGCTCGACCTCACAGGACTTGGAGCGGCGCGTCTCCTCCGGGATCGAGTGTTTCGTGACCATGGAGTCCCTCACAAGGTTGTGAGTGACCGGGGGTCCCAGTTTGTGTCCCGCTTCATGAAGGAGTTCTACTCCATGATCCGGGTAAAGGCAAATCCAAGTACTGCCTTTCATCCACAGACTGATGGACAGACGGAACGGGCGAACCAGGAGATGGAGATCTATCTCCGGGCTTATGTGGACCATCTCCAGGATGACTGGGCTGAATGGTTGTCCACTGCGGAGTTTGCTCTTAATAATCGTGAGCACTCAGCGACAGGACAGACACCTTTCTTCCTCGATTATGGACGACACCCATGGAATG
Organism: Clavaria fumosa; assembly: GCA_951802425.1. Lineage (NCBI taxonomy): Eukaryota > Fungi > Basidiomycota > Agaricomycetes > Agaricales > Clavariaceae > Clavaria > Clavaria fumosa. Next base: position 4,408,830 of record OX637796.1, on the reverse strand, counting down.
GGGGGCTCCGGCCACCTTCTGAGGTGAACCCGGCGGCAGACGAGTGGATGGCTAAGCTCACGGAGTCCCGAAGAGCAGCCAAGGAGGCAATGGAGAAAGCGGTGGCAGCGATGAAGAAGAGCTACGATAAGGGGAAATGCCCAAGTCGGGAGTACTCTGAGGGAGATCTGGTCTGGCTGGATACTAGAAACTTGAAGATGGACCGGCCCTGTAAAAAGCTTGACAACAAGAGAGCAGGCCCCTTTGCAGTTGAGGAGAAGGTGGGACCTGCTGGGTATCGCCTCAAGCTCCCTCGGGCCTGGCGCATCCATCGGGTCTTCAATGAGTTGCTGTTGACACCATACCACCCCCCCTCCTTCCCTTCTCAGAACCTGCCTCCCCCTCCACCCCCTACGATTGATGACGACCACCTGGAGTATGATGTGGAGGCGATCCTTGATGTTAAGAAGGTGGGACGTGGGGTGAAGTACTTGGTGAAGTGGTTGGGATATCCAGTCGAGGAAAACACTTGGGAGCCCCGTAGGAACCTCACTAACGTAACGTTGCTTCTCCGGGACTTCTTCCTCTCCCACCCCGACAAGGCCAAGCTAGCTGGTCGGGACGCCCAGCCTTAAGAGGGGGGTGATGTTAGGATCGCTTATGTAAGCCATCCCAAAGTGCAGTTGTGGAGAAACTGGGGAGGGTTGTTGGAAGGTCACATGACCTGTGGCTGTGGTCAGATTACATAATCGTAAGATCACATGACCTGGGCCTGGGCGCATCACGTGATCTGAGAGGTCCGAGCGTGGGAACGCCGGCAAATGCCGAAGCGTTCGCTATATATACTACGTCTTTTCCATTCTTGTACCCTTTTCCCCTTATCTTAGTATTGTCGTCATGACCTTACGCTTAAGTTGTGTGAGACCCAGTCTGATACATTGAAAACGTCAAGTCCCCGCCAAGAATGCCCCTGCCCGCTCCTACCCCACGACCCCCTACCTATGCCGCCACCTCAGTTCAGACTGACGCCCCCGAGCCCAAATCCAGAACCAACCATTACCTACGAGTACACACACCCAGCGCATGGCTCATCGTTGACACCCAGCGTCACCCAGCCCAACTCGTCACCTGGGTGCCCATCAACCCCCGAGTCTACCCTAGTGCCTGGCCTCGGCCTGCTTCGGATATCAGAAGAAGTCTTCAGGACACCCTCGCACAGCTCCACACCCTCACCGCCTCTCACGATCCTTGCCCTCCCCATTCAGATCGATCCCCCGTCACCTCGGACTCCCTCTCCCCCTCCTCAGTCTCCTCTGTCTCCTTTGCCTCCAACTCAACAGAACTCCTGGACATCGACGAAGAACTTCGTGGATACGATGTCTAGTGGTTTCTCTATTGCCCCCTTCGATGGAAGCAGGATAGCTTACCGGACCTTCGTCTGGCAGCTCAACATCTTCTTCCTTGCAGAGCCAGAGAGGTTCAATATGGACCTAAAACGAATTTTGTTTGCCCTAAACCAGATGCACGGAGGATACACAGGAGATTGGGCAAATTCGGTGGTCGAGAAAATAGTCGCAGCCCCTGCCTCATGCCCCACCTGGGCTGTCTTCAGGGGAAGGATGGATGCCGAGTTTTCAGACTTGGTAGAGAAGGAGAATGCCTATCTTAAGCTCAGAAAGCTTAAGCAAGGTAAACACCTGGTAAATGAGTTTCTAAACAGAGTTCAACCAGCTAGTTGCGAAGGCCAAACTCTTCGAGGAAACTCACGGAGACCTCCTTGTCACCCTCCTTGAGCCTGCCCTCAATTATAATGTTACTGATCACATCTATGCCGCTGCCACCCTTCCACCCAACTATTCTGCCTGGAAGAGGAAGGCCCTTGCCATCGACATGATGCTCGAATGTCGCGACGCCATGCGCCCTGCCCGACAGATCGTCTATGCCAAACCACCCGATCGCCCAGCCCTGCAACCTTCTGCGCCCCCCCAACACGACCCAAATGCGATGCAGGTCGACCGGATCCTGTTGCGTGGCAATTGCTACAATTGTCAGCAGCCCGGCCACCTCGCACGCAACTGCCCACTCCCTCGTAAGCCCCCCTGAGTTCCCCGGATCGACGTCCAGGCCAACGACACCTCGACCACGACTGCCGATGAGCTTGAGGCCCTGGTGGCCCAGCTTCACGACACCATTGAGGTGAAGGATAAGGAACTTGGGGTGCTGAAAGAGGCGAAGGCGGATTTTCCTGCAGGCGAGGAATGAAGGAAGCAGCTTCCCTGCCTAAGTCCCCCCCCTGTACTAGTACCACGACAATGCCAGACTCTGACTCGTCTCCCAAACTGCTTCTAAGGATGACGAAGATAGTGGGCCGCCAAGAAACAGCCCAACTCGAATTCAGAGTTCGAATCTCCCCCCCTGCCTTCCCAAGTAGAGCCATGCACAGGAAGTGCTTATCGACAGCGGCAGTACAACCTCAGTCATGGACCACAGTTTTGCCAATCAAAACTGTTTCCCCATGGAGCGACTCCCATCCCCAATGATCACAAGGAACGCAGACGGTACCCCGAACTCGCGAGGACCCATCACACATCTCACCAAGGTCGCGGTCGAATTCAGTCTTGGACACTGTGAGATTATCGAGTGCTATCTGGGCAACTATCCTGACTTCGACCTTGTGCTAGGCGATGATTGGCTCTGGAAGCACAATCCCACTATTGACTGGCGGACTCGCTCCCTCGAATTCTGACATTGCCGCAACCTTCCCTGCAGTGCCACAGTCTGTGTCATCGCGAACGATTCCCCCGACTGGCTGACTCTCTTTCTGCGAGTATTCGGAGAGGAGTTCTATAATGTTTTACCCCCGCACTGTCCCAGAGTCGACATCGACATCCAACTAGAGAATGGCGCCTGCCCATACTGGTCCCAGATTTACCCAACACCCAAGGCCTACCACGCAGAGCTCCGGAAGTGGTTAGACGAGAACCTCGCGACTGGATGAATCTATCCAGGTCAGTCACCCTGGGCTAGCCCTTTCTTCTTCAAGAATGAAGGAGACAAGCTCCAGCCCATGGTCGACTACAAATGGCTAAACGAAGTCACGGTCAAGAATGCCTACCCTCTCCCTCTCATCCGGAACATCTACGATCGCCTGCAGAAATTCTGGTACTACTCGAAAATTGATATCCAGATCGGGTTCAACAACATCCAGGCATCGGAGGAGAGCAAGAAGCTGTTGGCGTTCATATGCGAATACAGCCAATTCCTCTGTCGAGTCATGCCTTTCGGAGTGACTAATGCCCCCGCAATCTTTCAGGGCTTCATGGACAATATCCTGAAGGATCTGGTGGCCACTGGCCAGGTCTTCATTTATATTGATGACATCCTCATCTGCTCCGATACCCGCGAGGAACTCCATGACCTTACCACGTGTGTTTTCCAGGTTCTTCAAGAAAACCATCTGACCGTCAAACCTGCAAAGTGCGAGTTCGAATGAACGGAGGTGACTTTCCTTGGAAACAAGATCCGGCAGGGGACCATCAAGAAAAGCGAGAAGAGGTGCTCAGCAATTGACAACTGGCCAATTCCAAAATCCGCCAAGGACACGCACAGGTACATGGCCCTCAGAAGTTACTACCAACGGTATATCCCAAATTATGCCAAGATTGCCGCCCCTCTCCATGCCTGCACCGGCAAAGGTGAATTTAACTTAATGGACGCCGCGCTAAAGTTGTTCTATGACATCCAGGATGCAATCCGGAATTCGGTCCAAGTTGCGATCCCACAGGACGGAATGCTGTGGAAGATCGAGACAGACGCCAGTGAGATCGCGACTTCGGCTATCCTATACCAGCAACAGGACGGAGTGTGGAGAATGGTGGACTGCCTATTGACGAAGCTCCAGGATGCCCAGCTAAATTACAACGTCTACAACCTGGAACTCCTTGCGGTGGTAAGAGCGCTTGAGGAGTGGCAACACTACCTCCTCAGCCAGGACTTCAAGGTCCATACAGACCACAAGAACCTCTCGTATTTCCAAAAGCCAAACCCGCTCAATGGACGCCAGAACCGGTGGAGGCAATTCCTATTGCTCTTCCAGTTCAAGATCATCCCCTGCTCCGGAAAGTCGAATGCCGCAGCCAACACTCTTTCCTGCCACCCCGACTATGACGACCAACCTCCCTGCCCTGCCCAAGTTCTGTTGCTGGACCATTTCTTCCAGGTTAATGAGACCCTGTCCCTAATGGAGAAGTTAAGGGTCGAGCAAGCCCTGGAGACCCCTCCTCAAGAGGCGGAGAAGGATAAGGAAGGATACCCCCGGGTGCACGAGAAGCTCTGGGTCCCAACATCACTCGTAAAGGACATCCTCGACCTCCACCACTCGGCTCGGACCACTGTACACCCGGGAATTTCAAAAACCCAGGTCGTGGTCGCAAAGTATTGGTACTGGCCCACACTTAAGAAGGACACCCGTGCCTACGTTATTGCCTGTGATGTCTGCCCAAGGATAAAACCTCGGTGTGGACGGAAACCGGCACCCCTCCACCCTCTCCCAATCCCCTCACAATCTTGGCAAGTCATTGGTTGGGACTTGATCGGCCCCGTCTCAGAATCCGCAGGTTATGATATGATCTTGGTGATCAAAGACTACTTAACCAAAACCATTGTCCTCGCCCCAACTGTCCAGGAGCTTACGTCAGAGGGAGCAGCCTTGATCCTCCTCGAGAAGATATATGCCTACTATGGACTCCCCAAAAAGGTAGTATCTGACCGAGGAGGACAGTTTATCTCCAAGTTCATGCGAGAGGTCTACAACAAACTGGGCATCAAGTCCGCTGCTTCCACCGCCTACCACCCGCTGACGGATGGACAAGTGGAGAGGGCCAATCAGGAGGTAGAAGTAGTCCTTCGCGCACTGACCAAGGAAGACCAGGCCGACTGGGCTGCTGTACTCCCCCTCACCCAGTTCGCTCTCAACTTGCGACCCATTCGCGACTCGGACATCACTCCCTTTTCGGCTCTCCATGGCTTCAACCCCGCCCCGATCCCCAATTTCCCCGCCAGCTTCGATATACCCACCGCCAACGAGTTCCTCACACGAATTTCCGCTGCCCATGACCACCTCCGGGATGTCTTGCGGAAGGGACAAGCGACCAACTCCGCGGCTTACGATGACCACTCGTGAGAACCGGAGATCTATAGGAAAGGTGGCCTGGTGTATTTAGATTTGCGGAACCTCCCCCTTAAACTCCCCTCCAAAAAGCTTGGGCCTAAGTTCGTCGGTCCCTTCCCCGTGGAAGAGAAGGTAGGAACCTCGGCTTACCACCTTACCCTACCCCCGAGCTGGCGAATCCACCCGGTCTTCAACAAGACCTTGCTCAAACCCTTCCGAGGAGACCCATTGTCCGTCCGACCACCACCCGAGCTCGTAGAAGGGGGAGAGCAGTACAATGTCAAGTGAGTCATAGCCAAGAGGAAGAGGAGGGGGAAAGTTCAATATCTGGTAAGCTGGGTTGGCTATCCACCCAAGGAAAATACTTGGGAGCCCCTGGAGAACCTCACACACGCGAAGGAAGCCATCGCAGAGTTTGTCCAGGAGAACAAATCTTAGGAAGGGGAATATGTCGCAGCAACATCACGTGACCCGCAAAGGCCGCGGACACATGACCTGTCACATGATCAGTAAGTCATGGGACTCACGTGACCGCCACTGACAGTACAGCCCAAATGTGTGATGGCACATCAAGTGGGATGCCATCACCCTGTCAATAGACTGACACTTGATGTTGCCCATCAAGCGACCATCCCTAACGCGACCTTGTTCTCTCCCGTGCCCTACCCTTACCATTATCCCGTCCCCTTGGCATCCCCATCTCCTTCCCACAACGGCTTCCTGTTCCCCTGGTGCCCTTGTACCACTATCCCATTCCCCCGCCGACCGACGCTTCCCTTCTTGGGACCATGACAACTTCGCAATCGTTACCTGGATACTTTCATTTCCTCCCTACCGTCGCTTCCATTGTATGTCTCCTCTTACTACCTTGTACTAATATCATTCCTATGGTCTTGGACTCCAGTATATATACGAGTAGACACTTGGCATGTATTCCCCAGACTTTGATATTCTCCAGAAATCGCCTCTTTCTACTTCCTCGTTGAGCCTTTACATCAGCTATCCACGTGACCCTTGCGACCTTGTCGCGACCTCACCGTGACCTTTGAGCTCCAGATTTAGGATCGACCGCGACAATTGTCATGTCTTGCAATACACTTACAGTCATCTCTTGCAATAGCTATTGATTGTAATTACAATACTCTATTGCAAGGAATTCACATCATTGACTGAAATAAGTGCACAATGGTTGAGAATCTTTGTCAGGATTGCTTACATAAGCAGGCTGGAAAGGCCAAGAAAGGATTGCAAAAGAGTTGCGGGAAGATTGCGGACGAGTCACGTGACCCAAACAGGTGGCGGATTATGTAATGGGGAAATCACGTGACCCGGGCCTGAGCGCATCACGTGACGCATGGGGTCCGAGCGTGGGAACGCCGGCAACTCCCGAACCGCTCGCTATATATACCACGTCGTTTTCTTACTTGTGCCCTTTTCCCCTTATGTTAGTATCGCCATCATTGACCTTACATTAAGTCATGTGAGCGTGAGACTAAGTCTGACAATCTTAATATATCAAATATCAGAGCCTAACAATATATTGGAGATGATGATATGAGGGGTTTCAATATATCAAATATCAGAACCTAACAATATATTGGAGATAATATGAGAGGTTTCAATATATGGAACAATTTGAGCAGTCAATGTATCATGCAATCAGCCAGTGAATCAGAGGTGTTCATGTATGGGACAATCAGAGCAGTCAATATATTGGCTATTTGTCAAATACTAGAGTGGTCAATATATCATACAACTAGAGGTGGCCATCTATTAGCCATTGAATCAGAAGAGTCAATGCATGGTATGATTAGAAGACTTAATGTATCATACAATGAGTCAGTCAACCAGAGATGCCAATGTATGGGACAATTAGAGCAGTCAATATATTGGCTATTTGACTAGAGTGGTCAATGTATCATACAACTAGAGATGGCCATGTATTAGCCATTGAATCAGAGGTCAATGCATGGCATAATTAGAAGACTTAATGTATCATGCAGGCAGCCAGTCAATCAGAGATGCCAATGTATGGGACAATTAGAGCAGTCAATGTACCATGCAATCAGCCAGTGAACAGAGGTGCTAATGTATGGGACAAGTAGAGTGGCTACCTTGTGATTACAATTGGCCATATATCATTCTAGGTGTTCTAAATCAGAGGAATACATACAACACTGGAAAATGGTAATGAGAACCAATTCATACATGCTGCTACCGGGGTCTGGTGATGTCCACAGGATGGAAGTCATCCCTGGATTCTGTTAAACTTGCTGGCTATTGTGCCCCACACACCCACATTTACATCAGGAAAAAATCTAAGTGCTACCAGTGCTACCAGTACTACTGTAGACCAATGTAGTTCTATATGGCTCTAGTAGCTAGTGGTTTTTTCCTGATGTAGCCACAGCATGAGACTCCAAGAATAAAGGTCTTTATGTCAGCTGCCTTGCTATTATGAAACACTGGGTATGTGCTGTGTACTATGCTCCCAGTTCAGATCCAGCTCAATGCCTGACTGCTGTTTGTCTTAGGCTTAGCTAGACTGCTTGTCACCATTGCTATGATCTACATATTCGATCCTATATTAGCGTCACCATGAGTAGTGTGACTTAGGCAACTTAATCAGCTTATTTTGAGAATAAGTGTAATAAGTCACCCTAAGTGATTTGACGTTTTGCTGATGGTCTGAGGATCTTGTGCGACAAGCCTCTGAACTGTCGAGGTCCTGCTCAAGTGTGATAGTTCTCTTGATCATCACAACAGTAAGCTGAGACCACACTCAACTTGCGTCTTGTAGATGACAAGAGTGAACTCTCACATGACAAATCTTTGTCTCATCTACACTTGGGCACGGAACGTCACTGAGACGGTGTGTTCATCTCCATGTCTCAATTGTGTGCAAGAAGCCGACTTCCCTTCTCTCAACTCACAGCTAACGGATTTTCCTGGGAATGTGTGCATGCCTCCAACTCGTTACAGTTGACAAGCTCATAATGCATGTGGCCTTACTGCATAAGTTGAATAATGCATCGGTTTTGGGTCCTTCCCAACATGGGAAGCAGGGAAATTAGGAATTTCATGCATAACACATAATGCATTCAGATTTTCCAGGTTATGCAATAGTGTGGGTTGCTAGTACAAACTGGAGTGGCTCACCAAATTACAAATGAGTGCTAATTTTCAATTTTCAACATGTCTTGCCCATTTCATGATGCCTGTCAAACCCAGGCACAAGGTGTGCAACAGGCCAGCTCCATATACATGCAAGCCATCAGCCAAAGTGTCCCCAAATGCCCCTGCAACATCAGCCATTGCCCAGAATTCATCTCACAGCAGTGCAGGCACACCTGGAGTTCACACAGTAGTGCAATGATGTGTGAACAAACTCCTTACTACTGTCTGAGGCTGGTATAAATACTATCTATGGGTAATCAACAGCATGCAGATAGCACAAAGAACAAGAAGGCTAAACAAAAGGGCAGCACACTATAGCACCACCTGTTCTGAGAGCAAGCAGAGGCAGGGGTGAAGCGCTTACTTCATCAAATTGCAATGTCACACTTTACAATAGTCACATGTCACGTGTTGTGACCTTCCCGGCATAACGCATATGGCCCATAATGCATGACCTTTGAGGCCTTCCCAACTGTATGCATTATGAGCTTGTCTACTGTAATGACTCGGAGTGGTTTGCTCGCTTGCATCAGGCTTTCACGGAGTGCATCAAATCCGCACTCCGGATGTAGAGATTATGGTGCATGATGAGGATGTGTTTCCATCCCAAGGTTCCCCGAGACGTGGTTCCCTTGGCTAAGTATTTCGTACTCTTCAGCAACCCCTCAAACTCGACCAATCGCATTCGCTGACAAGGGTGTCATATCTGACTCGGGTGGCATCCGCTTGGCTTTGGCGCGCTGGGGCCGGACATGCTCTCGCAGAGGCACGATGGTGACAAGTTTATTCCAAAGAAGCCTACTGCCCGAGACTTCAAGTGACATTTATGTGTTAACGAAGGTGACAAGCTATCCATTTAATAAATGGCACTCACGTTATTAATGACAATTCCGTCGGTGGTTGACAAGACAGACGCTGAAGGCCATTAGCTCTCTCCGGTATGCGGCCGTTGTATCTGAGAGATCTTGTGAACGTTCCTGAAGGAATTCTTGCTCCAGAAGAAAGGAAAAGCCGATGCGCCTTCACCGCGCTGGGCATACATCGATATAGCCGGATTGATGGAAGTGGCCGAAGCGGTGCGTACCAGGAAAGGGCATGACAAGCAAACTGGTCAAAGCGTTGGTTGAGTAGGCGAAGAGGTTTGGCCATCAACAGACAACGTTGAATAGGAGCTCCCATCGAGGGCGCCCTGGTTGTGAAGGAATGCGAATCCATTACGCAAGTTGCATATCGTGTGTTTGCGGTTCACTGTGTCCTTTGTGAATCAACTCTAGTTTTCCTCATCATTTTATTTGAAGGATGCATGCAATACCGTCGTGGTTCACTGTGTCGCGAACTCAAATATCTGGTTTTTACCGAGTCTTTTCCATCGGGCGCAGCCACATGCCTACACGTTCATCACATTGGCAGTCAAGGGGCACCCCTTATTCCAGCGTAAGTACATTGACTTAAATCATTTCCGATATCAATACCACCGCAGCAGTGAAATATGTGGAATCACGTCTCGTATCCAAGGGCAGAAGACAGCCACGTAATCTTTTCGCGCCCAAGGTTTCCTGGCTTATCGGCAACAACGGCGTCTTTCGTGGAAAGGCGACGAATCACCCCAATTCAGAGAAAGCGATGCATTCACACGGATGAAATGGTTTAGCCGACAAGACTTGTTAAGGTGCCGAGTACCTGCGGGTCTCTCCTTTGCTTTGCCCTTTCGAGAACAGTTATGAGAGCACCAAAGAGCTGCTATATTTGGGCCGTTAAGAAGGCAAAATGGGCACGGTTTATCGAAGGGGAAAAAGCATGTTTGACATAACTGGGGAGAAATGATACAAACCTGACGGTCTCCGCTTGCACCCTTGATCTTGCGTTTGATCCGCGAAGCTGGTTACTGCGTTCATTGAAACAGGCGCATCCACGGAACTGACCTTTGTAGAATTCTCACCGTTCAATGGAGACTGGACGAGAGTAACCTTTGCAGAAATTTCGCTGTTCGATCAAGACTGGTCTTCGCAGGGACATTACGAAGAAAACGATGGAGTTGGTCAAGTCATCCCACACAGCTGCGGAATGCACATGGCACCGCGGCGCTCTAAGGTCTGTCTGAGAAAACGTTGCCCAAACGTGACGTGATGTCGTAGAATGGAACAGGCGGAACGCTTATCGACACGTTATCCTTCGATATGACCGAGATGAAACGCCGGTCATGTTACCCCGTTTGAGTCACCGCTAGCTGTCAGAACTGGACCTGGGGGCCATCGATCGAAGCACGGCATGGTCGGTCTAGAACTCCTTGGCAGGCGCGCAATGGCTATGTTCTCTTTCGATCTATCTCCGCATCCCAGTCAGTGGTAACGGCGGAATCCTGTTGGGATTACTGCTGTCTGCTTGACAGTATATTTGAAGCTTTATATCAATGCCATCAAAGCAGCGCAGCAACGGGATATTTATTTGGTCGGTCTGTTTCAAATCTGCGGGGGCAACGAGCGCTCGAGGGATTTCAGACTCGGGACTTTGCCTTCTCGCGCCATAACAATTATAAATTTGACTCTCCATTCCAACGGCACGTTTGGCATGAGGAATCCTAACCGCGTTTTGCATTGGGAAGACGCCGCGGAATGTCATATGAACAGTAACGTCACAGAGCGATGGACATTTGCTTGAAGGTGAGTATAGTACCAATTCTTGCATATCCTAATCACCCAATCCTACCCAACCTGACACACGATGGTACTCGTACAGCAACCTAAATCCATTGTCAGGACATATATATCGAGGTAAGCAGTATAGACATACCTACCCCGTCATAGGGCGATGCCCCAATAGGAGTTAAATGGACATGTACATTATGGCGCACCACTTGAGTCACTCTGGATTTGACAAGAGTCCGAACCGCAAAGCTTCTCGCGTCAATGCTGCACAGCAGTTATACGCTCAACATGAGCGCGGTCGACTTTATTCCTCTTGACGGTCTGCGACACGTCGAGGCTAGTCGCCGAGCGTTGATCATAGGCTGGCAGTCACGTAGGTGCACAATGCCCACCTTGGAAAGCCTGTCAGTGATTGTTCGACAGATATAGCAGGGCCTGAAGCGATCTTCAACAAACCCAGGACGAAAGTCGCGTTGTATAGAATGCTGGGGCACTCAACCGCGACGTGGTTTGAGATTAGCGAGTGTTGGGCCCTTTTACCTCTACCATTATTCGCTGGGTTCTCAGAGGCCTCAGATTTTAGGTTTCGCATAAAATGCCATTCTGTCACGGTGTTCTGTCACGGTACCTTCAAATGCAGCGCTGCATCCGTCTGAGACTGAGCAACCGTCCCCTTAGACTGAGACCATCACCTCCCTCGTATTCGACCAGCTTCCCAATGCACAAGGCCTACATCAAACTCTTCGACCCAACGCAGCCCCACGCCTTCCAGGCTGCCCTTCCTCCCACCAAACCACTCAAAGGCGGCACGACACGCATTCTCTTCGATCAGCCTCAAGGTGTCGGGGCTCTGACAGTATTGGCCAGTCTCGGTGAAGGTTTCCATCAGAAAGCTCCGTTAGAGCAGCGCGAGCAGGTCAGGAAAGCCGTCGGGAATGCCGTCAGCAGCGTCAAATCTCTCGCTAGTGGCGTGGGTGCAGCCGAGCTTGACCTAAATCTTGAAGATGGTAAGAGTGTGGACCCTCACGCTGCTGGTGAGTTTTTCTCTTCATATCCCTCCACTCATCTGCTGACGCTACCGAATTGAACGCGTTTCACGACCCCAGCCGTCGCGACGCACCTTTCCTGGTACAAGTTTACACTCAAGACATCCCCGAAGACCGTGCCGGAGAAGCCCATTGTAAACCCCTCTCAGCCATCCAAGGAATGGGACACCGGAGTCATCTACGCCGAGGCACAGAACCTTGCTAGAACGGTATACTCATATTCATCCGTCCTAATTGTGTGTGGTGGAGCTGACTGCCCGTTCTCTCATCTCATAGCTGTTGGAGTTGCCCGGGAATATGTGTACGCCTACAGTACGCTTCCCACTTCTTCTCGGTATAGCTGTTGATGGTAAATCTCCGGCTTGCTTCAGGCTTTCACGGACCGCGTCAAGTCCGAGTTCGCCAATGTTCCAGATGTAGAGATCAGAGTACATGACGAGGGTGTGTTTCCATCGCAATTTTTTCAGGCGTATTTTACCAGGATCATTATTTCCAGCATGGGCTGCTGAAAAACACATGGTCGGTTGTCGCTAGGTTCGATTGAGGATTTGATATCTAATTGATTTTCAGCGCACCTTCCTCTCAGTAACGAAAGGATCCTCCGAACCTGCCAAGTTCCTCGAGATGTGCTTCCCTTTTGCCTGTAATCCAATAAACGACTAAGAATCTCGTACACAGTATTTACAAGGGCGACCCTTCGGACGCTCAACCCATCGCATTCGTCGGCAAGGGCATCACCTTTGACTCAGGTGGCATCAGCTTGAAGCCTCGGGCAGTAAGTCAGTCTCTTTGTTCCTAACTTCTCCAAGTACGTGAGTTGCTTAGTCGGGCGTTTAGAATATGAAAGCGATGCGCGGCGATATGGGTGCGTCTACCGTTCTTGTAGAACGCGAAGGAACTCATTGCTGACATGTACAAATGACATTCTCGTAGGAGGCGCAGCGGTAGTCGTATCCGCTACGCTGGCCATTGCACGGTTGCGCCTCCCGTGCGTTTCAGTCACATTCTCGACGTCTATACTATGCCTACTGTTAACTCGTTTGAAATATAGCATTAACCTTGTCACCGTCGTGCCTCTCTCAGAGAATATGCCTGGCCCCAGCGCAACGAAACCAGGCGACATGTACGTTACCACATTTCATGTGTTGGCGAACGTGGCTAACTCATCTCTTTGATGGACAGCATATATGCTATGAATGGCAAGTCGGTTGAGGTTGACAACACGGACGCTGAGGGACGATTAGTCCTCTCCGGTATGTGGCCGTTATACTGGATCTCGGTGCACATTAAATTCATACATTCATACATTCCAAAGACGCGATATACTATGCGGCGACCGAGTACAAGCCACACACACTAATTGATGTTGCAACACTCACAGGGTCCGGTCCCCTCCTATCTTGCCTTGAATGACTGTTCACATCTCTTTTGTGTTGTTGGGCAATAGTGCAATCGACGTCGCGCTCGGCGAAGTCTTCTCAGGAGTCTTCACAGTGCGCAACTAGTCGACGTCGTGCTGTGTTGAACTGAATCATTTCTTTCCGCAGGACTCGGATGCATTGTGGAAAGAGCTGCACGAGGCAGGACAGGCCGAATACGACCGCTTCTGGCGCATGCCATTAGACGACGACTACTTGCCTCAGATCTCAAATTCCAATGCGGATTTGTGTAACGTTGCGTTCTTCCTCCCTCCTCGATCCCTCCTGCGATTTTTTGACGTACATAATCAGACTGGGGGCAGGGCCGCTGGCTCTTGCACGGCAGCGATATTCCTAAAAGCATTCTTGCCCCAGAAGAAAGAGGGTAAAGCCAATGCGCCTCCGCCGCTGCGCTGGGCGCACATCGACATGGCCGGATCGTCGGAGGCGACCCGGAGCGGTGCGTACCAGATGAAGGGCATGACGGGCAGGCCCGTCAGGGCGTTGATCGAGTGGGCGAGTAGGTTCGGCCATTGACCTGGGAAATGCTGTAACGGTACTCTAATCGATTCGGGAGGGCGTCGTAGGGGTCCGGCAATTATAGACGGGAGTGGCGTGCATATTTGTTGCGAATACAAAAATCTTGCTCTTCTCACCGTTTCTTTGAGAAGGGATGTAAACAAGCGAATACCTTTCCTATGGTGAGTATATTTCTTGCGCGGATTGGGGCTTGTGTGTCTTGATGCCTTGTGAGTGAAAACACACAATAGTCCTCGCGATGACCTTTATTGCCGCAGCGGTGAAATGCGTGAGAGTATGACCCACATCTAAATGCAGAGGACAGCCTTGCGATCTTTTCACCCCTCGTTTTCCTGGCTTATCGGAGACAAAAGTGTCTTGGACACAAGAGCCGACGAATCATGGACCCACTCGTTCCCGCGACATACACCAGAAAGAACCCCAGTTCACAAAACGTTTTAGTGCTTGTCTCTTCTTTATTTTTGCCCCTTCTGGAATGGCGATGAGGTGCTCGAAGAGCCGCCACATCTGGGCCGTCAGGCGAACAAAGCCGATCAAACCGCCGGCCTGCGAAGGGGGTAGAAATAGGCGAAAAGCATGTTTGACATTACTGGCAGCACTTGAGAATCTGGACCGTTTTGTTCCTCGATCGGTGATCGTTGATCATTCGATCAAATCACGATCTCTTTCATATCTCGTGATCCAGCTGCGGCATGGCAGCCTGAGAAAGCTCGGAGAAATCTCGTTTGGTGTTATTGCCATCGTTAGGGTTTTATAGCGTTGACAGGATACTTGAAGCTTTCATCTCCATGCCATCTTAGTAGCGCGCAGCGGAATGGGACCAACGGGATATTTATTTGATCGCATGTCTGTTCCACAACTACGAGGACTACGCGAGGGGCAACAAACGCGCTCAACTCTTGTAGGAACGATTTCAGACTCAGTACTCCGTCTGCCCTCCTCGCGCCATAACGGCGTCCGGAAGCGGAGATGACAGAATCGAATTGATATCCCACGAACGTAACAGACCCCCCAAGAATACGGTTTGCATGAGGAGTCCTGACTGTGTCCGTGGGCGCAATCCATAGACAAGGCTTGCATCAACGAGAAACGTAGACAGATGGTTCCTGTGCCAAACATGTGAAGGGCTAAGGTGCCTGGAACGATATGTCCTCCGAGTTGTAGTAGGCCAAGCGAGGTGTTTTACGACACGACGGGTCACACGAAGACGGAGATATATGAAATGGGCGCTTTCCAGGGATCTAAAACCAAGCGATCTTGGCAAAGCATGGGCGAATATGACTTCAGCATGTGAGAGTAAGTTGACCAAAGCCTGGTTGTTGCGCAAAATTCGGGGGACTGAGTGTGGTAAGCCAAGAGAAAATTTTCTTACGAGCGTGACGCGTGACCTGGTGTTGTTATGTACCGCATTACGTAATAAGCATTTGTTGTACGGACGAGGTAATTTTCTCCGCCGCTGGAATGCTCTAGAGTCACTGGTCTTCAGCGGGTAGAGAATTAAAGACACAATACCTCGAAGCGCAGCAAAATGTACGACAAAGCTGTCGCTATCCCCGGGCTAGTCGCCTGGATACTTCCCATAGACCTCGCCAGCACGAACCCAAATGAAAGACCTTCGCCTGACAACAGGTGACTTCGCATACCACTTATCTTCATTTGCTTCCGCACTAGCATGTGCTGCGCTCGCCTTCCGTATCAGGAGTTTCTCGAACCCTCTCGTCCTGGCCATCGCAGTTGCGAGAATAGAATAACGGCCGACGCGTCATAGAGGGCAATACAGCCTGACGCTCGGGCGTCGACAGCACGATAGTGCGCAAGACATGAGGCTCCTCCCAGCACTGTGTTGCTCTGCGCACGCTCTTGCGCGTTGTGGACGGACAGCCGTCTCTGTGCCTCGGAGCAATGTCTGATCCGTATGGCTGGGGCGGTTATGACCAAGAACCCGAGCCATGACCGGCACGACCCGTTGGCTCAGCCGCGCCATCTTGAGGCAGCATATATTCTCGACATGACTCGACCCGTCAACTGTGAAATGAACGGCTTGCGATTTGGAGAGAACAGTACTTTGCGAGCGGCAGTGCAACCACGTCTAGGCTGTCGTGAGCATGGTTCATTTTGGATCAGACGCGAGCGTCACAGGCGTTTGACTGAGAGCTGATCGCCCCCGTTCTCAGAATGATGAACGAAGTCGTTTGGGCCAGGCCGCCGCCTGCCATGGCAAGGGATCTAAGTGCCATTACTCAGCCTCAAATTCGGAAGACCAGGAAAACACAGTGATGAATCGACCCCCTTATGAATCAAACCTCTTAGAAGCGCGTCAGAAGGAAGGAAAACTTGACTCTTGGTTTAGATTCGCAGAAGTAGGTTAAAAACGAAGAGCTGCACGAAAGAAAAAGCGGGACCAAACTCCGTGTCCCAAGCACAATAAAGCAAGAAATAGAGAAACAAGAATACCTAACAAACCAGCAGACCGTCCCAAGGTGTGCTATTTCACTCAGCTACCTTCGACATATGGAAAGGCCCTTCAAAGCTAGGGGCACCGATATCGTTACATACTCGCCAACTCCCAACGATGATCTCGCTGCCATCCAGGTACCCAGTGAATACCCAGCGGCCAGAATCAAGGGAGTTCGTATGTGTCGGCACGCGAACGATCGCAATGAGACCGTCCCAGCGGCGAATGCGGCCGAGGAACTGGTAGGAACCCCACGCTACGCTGTGCCGCGGGTCAGTCTGTAGAGGCAATCAATAAATGAAGGAGATGTGAAAAGGAGGAGCAAACTCACAGTGCCGGTGATGATAACATCCTGCACGCCATAGCAGGTGCGGTCATACACATTGTCTGCACCATGGAAGTCGTCGTCGTGGCCGCGTCCGAGACCGGCAGCTGCGAAGTCGGCTTCGTAGACAGAAGGGATTGGGGAAATGTCGACATCTTCGTCTGAGCTGGAATCCCCCGACTCTCGACGCTGGATGCAAGTTGTACAAGTCCATTCATTGTGCGAATTCCGTCTGCCTGGGACGAAGGTCTCGTATTTGTAAGTATTACCCGTTCCGTCTGTGAGATCCAGAAACCCCTGTAGTGAATAAGCACATATGAGCATCAACAAACATGAAGATAGAATAAGCTCACTGTGTTCATCTTCATGTATACATTTGGCAGGTAAGCGTTGAACAAACCATCGTCGAATCCGTCGCCCACTCCGCCAGTCGGAAGGGGCCGGTTTGGATTAATGCTGTGGTGCTCGTGTAGGCGCATGTACAACGGCTCATGCGTGACCCTCAGATCTGCCTCAAGAGAATGAATCGGAAAGTTTTGATCCGTGATGAGCTGCTCGTACAACTCCGGGATCTGCAAAGAGTATTAGGGTGGCCCAAGCGAAGCGCGTCACCATACTCACTGCGATACACCCTGCCCAGAGACCATCAAGTGCGCCCAAAGAAAAGACTGGACCTTTCCCCCATGGTTCATCCCAAGGATATGAGCATGAGATGAGCCTCTCCCATGTGTGATCCCATCTGGAACTAGGAGGGTGCAGGCTGCGCCCAAGTGCAGTACTTGCGGCCGATACCTCGGTCGTCTGAGCGCTTTCAAAGAGTTTTGTGCGTCGGTGCATGTTCCATTCAACTAAATCTGATTGTATAGGCCCGGAGAGGCCAGCCAGACGCCTTTCAGGGAGGGAGGGCATATGGAAAGAGAGGTGACGACCGCGCCGAGCAAAATAAATATGCTTCGCAGCGACGGTAATGAGAGGCGCATAGATCTCGAGGCTACAGCGGAAACGAATAAAATGACTGTATGATGAGTCGTCACGATGAACAGGATATGGACCGTGCGCGGTCTCCATAGAGGTAGGGAATTCCCGGTTGAGAGCCGGAGAAAGTGGCACGTCGTAATAGTTCTCAGGCACGAAGGCAGTCGTATACTAAAATGATATCAAAATAAGAATGGGCGGAAGCATAACTAGAAAACCTACACAGCAAGGAGCGAAAACATATGGTTGGATCAAATCAATAATTTCTTCCCGTTCTTGAGGCGTTTCGGACGCCAATTTTTCTGTTCCTTGCAATGAGAACAAAAATAAACGGATGATGACGAGAGAAATAAACCAGTAGTCATCGTCATTGACATGAGCCATAGGGCCAAAGAATTGAGGGGATCGTCAACAGGCCAACCGTTATTCTCGTCGACACCATCGTAGAGATGCCTGCGGACAAAAGAGTCCACGAAGTCGACGAGCCCAGCGGCATCCAGGTGGCGCCGATTGTTCCCATCGTCTTCAGTTAGAAGGATGAAGGCCTGCCAGAATAAGAGGAGCGTTTCATGGTCATTTGGGTCGTCGACGTCGCGTCCACGTATTTTCGAGAGTGTCCAATAATTAGCCCAGAGTTGGTCGGAGAGATTCTTAGAGCGACGGCCTCGTGGACCTAAACGGCGAGCAGCGGCGCCTGAGTCAAATACCGCTTTATATATCGCTGCACCGAGAGCATGGGAGCGCTTTAGCGAATAGTAGATCTGCTTGCAAGTTGCACCTAGCCGAAGTAGATCTGCGGGAAGGGCAAACGGGTCGATGAGAACAAGATGTAGAGCAACGAGCTCGAGCAATTCGGACGGAAAGCGACACAAAACTGAATGTTGAACGGTCATTGCGAAGACGAGAGTTGAGTTGAGGGCACGAGGCGAAGGGAAGGGAAGAGAGCAATCGACGGAGAATTTATGTGACGGAGTTGATCGAATAGCCATAAAAGCGCATGCCATATTTGGAACAATCAGCAATATTACGTAATGCGACCCTGAATGTGTGTGCGCGTGTTTTTTTATAGCGTTGCACCATTTTATTATTTTTATTATTTTTATCAAATTGCCCGCTCGTTTGCCGATCAGCCGCCCCGTCGTCGACGCGTCCAACAATGACAATTCCCGTATAGCACGCATCAACCCATCACCTGTCCTGCGAGGGGTCCTTGCCAGCGCAACACGCCAGCGTCTCTTGCTGAAGGTATGTACCGCTATTGCCAACCCATTTCGCTTAACTTGTTCGCGCTCGCATCAGAACGGGAGTGACATGTGGAGTTCTCTGCCCATTGTATCTGTAGCTGACGGCTTCTTCAGCCCATTCATTACGTATTTGTGCTCTACTTCATCGAGTCATCACCTCAAATGCACGGGGTTACCCCCAACGAGCACCTTCATCGAACACGTTCGGTTCGTCGAGCCACCACCTTCCGGCTCGATTTCTCTATTTGTCTGCATCGTGGACGCCCAAAGGGCGTTCAACGTCAGGCACATCGCCGGAACCGTCTCTCTGGTTCGCCATCTCCACCTCGCCCTTGCAACAGCACGTCTTTACCCCGTAAGTGGCGTATGAGTGAAACAGGACATAGTCTTCCGCTTCAGATCCTTACGCCACATGTCCCTATACCCAGTCCCCAGTCTCTCGGTTTCTTGAGCGCGTTTTGTGGATTTGTGAGTAGCCGACAAAATGCTCTGCAGTCGGCTTAGACTCATTTCTCCAGAATGCTTACAGGGCGTAAGCATAGACGTACCCAGTGCATAATCTCGTACATCGCCTCATAGTTGGCAGGTGTATTTGGGGAAGGAAGTCGTCCACATTGATCGGACTCTCATTCATCGCTGTCGTTGGCAACAGGCGTGAGAGATACGATGCCTCACTAGATCAATCACCGCGCCGCCGTTGCCTCCGCGTACAACCCTCTTCCACCGTCCTGGGCCATCATCACGATGCAACCAGCTTTGAAGATTCTGGAGCCCCACGGCGTTCTGTTCTGACATACAACCACGTATAGTGATCTTTATCCATGATTGATGGCCTCGTCAATCCGCCTTCCTCCCTTAAGCGTACCTAACGCAAGGATGCACCGGTCCGGGTTTGCAGGGACCTTCATCAACGTCTGTTGCTCTAATTCATATTTTGCTGACGTTCTCTGCCGACGTTAACGGGGGCAGCCGGCTCTTTGGTTCTTCCCATTAGCGTGCCGCCCAAAAGTATTTGGTGCCTCGTATCAACCGAACTCTATCTGTACGGTATGGCGTTAATTCTGCAAGTTGGCGTTGCTGAACCATCATGCTAAGTCGTCCTGGTGGCTTGGACTCAACACATCGCTTTGCAGGTCCTTGACCTTCGGGCTCAGACCAATGTTTGGGACGGCGACTCAGTTCATTCCCGACCTGGAGGTCTGTGCGATGCATCCGTCTGCCAAAGTCGCTTGGTGCTAGCCGCGAGTCGCGATCCTGACAGTTGATTGCTTCTTCTGGTATCCGTCAGACGTTAGTCTTGTTGTTGAGCTGAGGCCCACTAACCGAATTCCTTTTTGGCGTTGTTCAGCCCTTCTGCTATCTGCATCCGTTGCGTCGCAAACTGACTGCATTAGGGATCAACTGTTCGCCCTGCAATCAAAGAACCAACCGCTGGGACGATCTTTCCGGATTAGGAAACCAAAGCGAACATCAATTGGCAATTGGCACCCGTTCCATTTCAACGTCTCTCCAAGAATTGGGCGCCCCCCTAAATGCTTGTCAGTCTTGTTCACGCGCTCTATACCTGATTACTCGTCGCTCTGAACCATGCTTGTTCGTTCCCTCAATGTAGTTTGCGTTCCAGTGCTCTTGTCTAGCCATTCAGGTCATAATATGCGCTGTGTTTCTCGTCGTGTTTAAGTTCATCAGCAAAATAGTTCAGCTAAACGTAAGTATAGAGAGGTATGGACCGGTATGTAACACCCCAAGGTGTCTTGGGGTGTTGCATACCACTCCATACCTGTCTATACTGACCAATTAGCCGAACTATTTTGCTGATGAAATCGTTGCTCGCTGCGGCTGTTCTTCTACTGAATGTCTTCGATCGTGTCGTGCGGAACGAGACCCTTGCTGTATTGCTGCGACGAGATCATTGTCTTCTATGTACTCCGTGCCCACAACTCTCCATCCACGTACAGTTGAGCCTGTCATTGCTGTGGCTGAAACGACAGCTGTGGGGTGAAATGCTTACCTAATAAGATCACCCTTCACAGAACTCGAGAAGGAAAGTCTATAAAATCGCAGAGACTTGCACTCGCACTCTTTCTGCAACTACCACAATCCTCCTGCGATTCAACTTCCCCTTCAAGCAATGTTCCCTTCCCAGTCCCAACCGCTCTTTTCTCTTTATAATGGCCAGAGCCCCCCTCGCCCTCGCCATCCGTCGGGTCCGGCTTCCTCTATTTGGGCCCTCCGTCCCCAGCCGTCTGAGCCGACGTGGCCAAAGGCTGTAGACCCATTTTCTAGCTTCTCTGAGAACAGGTTGAATCAGCCTGCGCACCCAAACGTGGCCCCGTCTCCTGCTCGTCCTGGCAAGGAAGATGTCTTCGGTCCAGTTGGTTTCCTCAACGTCGGTCGTTTCAAGGGTCCCGGCGCCATTGGAGATGGCAGGAAAAAATCGGCTGCTGACTTCGACGACAGCGTTTGTCCATTATTTTTTTCCTCCAAGTGTGTTTCATTTTTTTTACTCTTCTTTTTTTGCAGCACGTGGAGCAGCTTCTTCGTACCTTGAACCTCAACTCTCCGACTCCCTCCGTCCCGCATACAGTCTCTGCGAACACGCATGTCTCTCCTGGCTCGCCTGATCTTAGTCCAGTTTCTACTACGTCTGCTCTCCTGACCCCGACCGATCTGTCTCCTCAGAAGCCATTGGACCTTAATCTCAAAGCTCTTTATGAGCTAGGCCCTGCTTTGTCTAATCTCCCCCAAAGTTCCCTCTTTCCAGAACCAAACCCGCCTAATAAATTACCTGATATATTCTCTTCATCTCATACTGCTTCGTACTGCCCTTATCCGCCTCAATCTTCATACGTACCCCAACCTACCGCTTTCCCTCTCTTTGAACCGTTCGCAGAGAATACCCCCGTCGTAAACACACCACATCATACCTATCATGCTGCCCCGCCTGCACAGCGTCGCATGGACAACGTCCGTGGGATAGCGTCTGTAGGGTGGCGCCAGCAGCCGTTCGGTGCAGCTGCTGATTGGCTTCGGTCGGATGATCAGCCTTTTGACTGCGGTACTGGACGTGGTACGTTCCTCGAGGGTCGTTCCAGGAACTCATCCTTCTCGTACCCCTCTCAGCCTCATTCACAAGAAGTAAGCCGTCGCTTCACCAATCCCGTCAAATAAAGACTCTGAAGCCTCCATTCCCTGTTTGACAGCCAATCAATTTCCTGTCGCTCCTGCACCCGTCATCCTCACCTCCTTACCACATCTTCGTAGCACGCATTATCAAGTCTTCGGACCAACAAGCGTCAATCTTCTTGCAGCAAAAGCTGAAGGTTGCTGATGTAGAGGAACGCGCGAAAATCGTCGATGCCATCTGCGCTAGGGGTTTTGAGATGATGGCTCACCGGTACAACTTTCGATGATCTATATATAATCATTTGGGCTGACGTCGTTTCATCTGGAGTTTTGGCAATTGGGCGGTTCAAAGGTGCTTGGAGGCTGCTTCTACTCACGAGGAAAGGCGAAAGATAGTTAGTTGTATGAGGTCAGTCCTCGCGTTAACGCGAGTTAAGACGGCGATCATTTATCGTTTCTCATGCAGGGGACGCATAGTTGAACTCGCCACGAACTGCTATGGGTGCCATGTACTCCAAAAAGCGTTGGATTGTGAGGAGGACATCAGGTTGCTCATCGTCTCCGAATTGCTTCTCGGCGACCCAGCGCAAACGCTTGTCAACAAGCATGCTTCTCATGTGTGGAGCAAGGTCAGTCCAGTCCTGCGATTCGTATAATTGAAGACTGATCTCCGCGATAGGTGATGGAGTTGACTTGGACGGAACCTGCACCCCCCATCTTCGCCTAGTGAGTGTCTGCACGAGATATAACGCGCATATAGCCTGATACCTGGCCTATACTTCAGCGTGAACAAGTCCCTCAAAGGTCAATGGGCTGCGCTCGCTTGTCATGAAACGGGTTCGCTCGTGGTTCAGGTGTGTGTCTGTCACAATGCTAGGAGGGCGGAATTTCACATCGTCTCTTAGCATGCCTTTGAAAATCTGGAAGACTCCGCGAAAGATGGGATTGTCGATGAGCTCATCAACCAAGGTCTCGTTGTGTTCAGCGACGTCGCCAAGAGTCAGTGGGGTTCTTATTGCATCCAGCACAGTGAGGAACAACGTCGCCTTTCCTCGCTTTTACTGATCGACTCCTAAAAGTCTTGGAGCACGGCTCTGAAAAGCACAAAGTCATGGCTGTCGACCACTTGGTCGATGGGCTGCTCGAGTTCGCCACCCACGAGCAAGGATCGAAGTGTGTGACCAAGGCGCTCAAAGAAGGCGGAAAAGAAGCGTTGGATAAGGTTGTCAAGCGCATGTGCGAGCCTGCCAAAGGGTACTAGTTTGCAGTCGCGTTGCGCTCGGCTCCTTTCCTGACTGTTGTCTTCGCAGAGGGAGGCGCGCGATCATCGTAGACCTGGCATTGACTCTTCCTGGCAGCCAGCTTATTGCGGGTACTCTTCCGACGGTAAGGATCTCTGCGTTGTATACACGCCTCTTTCGTGCTTCGCTCACGTCCTCTGATAGGCGGACAAAGATCAACGCGCCTCACTTTATGAGTGTATTCGCGGTCATATCGTCACCCTTCGAGGCTGCAAGACTGGTTCGAAGGTCATTTGGCTATTGTGTGTGGAAATCCTTCGAAAATGGAGCTGCGTAGCGCTTATCCTGAACCCCACAGTGATAGAATGCGCGCTTACTACGGCTACTGAATTGGAACACTCAAGTCAAAGCGGCGGCCTGAATAACATGTATATCATAATCCTGCATCAAGTCATCTGTTCTTTCTCTACAGCATCTCAATCATCCAGCACACGCGTACCTTCCACCAAGGCTTCTCGTGTTTGTTCTGTTCGGCATCGTTGCATTGCACTGCACGATCCCGCTCTCTATCAGTATCCATCCAATCCGCAATTTTTCGGAATCAACAATACCATCATCATCATCACCATAGAGGCCCAATTATCTGCATCTTTCCGCTCAAATGTCTCCGTCAAGAAATAGTCACCTTGTCTCCGACACATCCACCTCGTCGGGTCCATGACTTTTACTGCATGTCTGCTCGCACTTTACCTTGCCTTGCTCTCAGGAATCCTGTTCTCCTGGCCAAAAGAAATACGATGCTGTCGTCCTCATTCACCTCTCGCAGGACAATCGATCACATAATACATATACATCCTCAGCATTTGTCTGTACATTCAGGTATTATCTCACTCTCCTTTGTAGCCAATGTGTTTTCCCGCCAGAGCTTGCGGTCCCAAGTTTTATATAACAGCTGTGTGCTCAATACAAAATTGAACTTGTCGCACGGTGTATGGTACCAGCCTGACTGGCCTAGACCGCCGATTGCCGCCCATCTCTCTCTCTTCCTTCAACAATGTTCAGGTTTAGAAAAACTCTCCGCGCTATCCTCCTCATCGTTCATCCAAAGCCGGTAAAGCGTCGTTCTACAGTACATCTAGCGCGTGCTAACCGGCGAGCCATGTGTGGAAGCAAGTCCAATTTCCTACCTCCGAGGCGGGACCTTGTTGTCGGGCCAGGACAAAGCATTCTTCTGGTGATCTTTCGCTAAGCTCAGGGTTCAGTTGTCGAACCAAATCTCATCCATTGCGTACTCGAAGCATACAAGTCTGCGCGCTTCTCTCAGTCATCCCCTTTCTCGCCTCCTGTCTTAAGCTATACCCCGTCGCCTGTCAGTCCTGGGCGTCCTCGCCACTGCACTGTGTCTGTAGCCGCCGTGAGTGCCAAGCGCTAATCGGCCGATGGCTGTCACGAGATCCGAATGGGGCAACATTTAGCCGGATACGCCTACGCCGTCCTGTCGGGCCCGCGGTGCTTCGTGTTCTCCTAGCAGTGTTCGTAACCTTTGGTTTTGCCGCACGATTGTATGCGGACCTCGATTTCCTTTGTCCATAGCTTGATTCCCCCAGTCCTCTTTCAAGCAAGGCACGTGGTATTTAAGTTGCAGAGTTTCGTTATATGCTCATCTCGGCTAGGTATCGCGCAGAGACAGCACCCCGTGCGGCAAGGTATGGCGTGGACCGTTAATAAATATCTGTATTGTGAACATGAGGTGACTGACTCTTTTGACGTTCTCACTCGTCTTCGGTTGGACGCAAGACGGGGCCCTCGAATGTATGTCGTTTCGGATGTCTTCCAGACAGTGTTTGAAAGTTTCTTTCCTTGCTGTTTCTCTCAGTGTCTGCTTCGTCGCTCTCCGACTATACGTGAATTGCATTCAGTAGTGAGCCCCGACATTACGCGTTTAGTGGCCTTGACGCACTGTTCCCATTCCTCCATATCTCAACAGGATGTCCCCTGCCCTCCCCGACCGTCCTTTGAGCTCTCGCCTATCTTGGAAGATATGACCAATAATGAAACGTTCTTCACTTGCCAAAGCTCGCACGTATCACATGAACTCAGCAGCACTGAAGGTTTCTCGGAGTACGTATCTGCGGTTGGTCCGGGGGTCGTCCATCAGGTGAGGACGTGATGCGCCTCTTGCGTGAGGCTACAACGCGACGTGACGATGCAACTCTATTGCACTAACTTTGCAGTGCCTTGCTGACGAATCTGGTTTTCAATCTGATTCGCAAGTTGAAGATACGACAAGCTATTGCCGCGACTACTTGAGCGTGCTCTCTGAAGTACACCCAGATCTTGAAGAACGACGTACGACTGATGCCGATGCGGGCTACATTCCATCCCTTACGCTCACAGTTCCGACGCCGGAATTCGCGATCTGCCCTGTCTTTCGACCTTCTGCTTTGCCTGATCTTCCAAGGATTTCGGGAGCTGGAGACTTTCCGGCAGCCTTTCTTGCAGTTCCGCGCGCGTCTCACTTGCCTGGGTGTCCTGTCTGTGCGAGGGAAAACAATCAGACGCCATCACCGGGACGAATTCGCGGTGACAGGCTTGATGCATTGCTGGGTCTTGAGTGCTTAGGCATACGCACAGAAAGCACATGGGTCGGATCGCCGGACGCCGGAACGGCTTTGACATCTAGCGAAGTGGGTATCGTTGATCATCAGGTGCAGGCGGCAATGTCCGGTGACGGCATCGGCGGGCGCCACCATAACAGCGCTGCTGGAATCCGACATCATATTCCTAGGCTCTGGAGAAGGGGCTGGGCAGTTCTTCCCCGTCTCGGTTAGGCTGTGGCCCGCACAAAACAGGTTCAATATGCGAAATTCGGATGTGATTTTATTCTCTCTTGGTAGGAGAAGAGTGCGTAAAAGAGAGATGACTTGTGAGGGTGGTTTATAGCAATGGAGAGCGTTTTTCTCTGTACTGTTTTCTGTACTCCGTTAATGACTGTTTTTCCTGTCTCCTCTTCGAGGAGGACACGTGTTGTGGGTTTCCCCAGTCTTGGTTTCGCCCTGCCAAGTGGCCATTTCATTACCATGAAAAAAATGAGCTTGCACAGCAGAACACGCCAAACCGCTGAAACCTAGTGTTGACTCAGTACAGCCATAACTCTCAGGTCAGGCAAAGTCTCTCAACCACACGACATTGCCTTTGCCTTGGCACTGCGCCCGTTCACTGGTAAGCGGTCGGACGCTAGGCTCTCTTGTTGCTGCTTTGGCGGTGCAACGCTCGTGGGACCCCACCGGACGGTACCGGATGGGGCGAATCACTTTGAACCTCAGAGCTGGGACGCCTCAGTGCAACATTTGAGTTTCCACCTCGCCCGCTATGCTGGGTTGACGGCCCTCCGAAATATGCCCGCCATCGCACCACCACGACCCTCTCACGCTTGAACCACCACCTTCATTACTAACCCCATCAACCACCCCCATCAACTCTACCACATCGACCTGGGTTCATGGATGTGCGTCTTCACGACGATGGCGGCGATACCGCTCAGAAAGAGGCCCCGGAGTCTGTCGTTGAACAACCAGCACCAGCTCCAATGTCGCCTTTGATCGCGAAGTTCAAACGTGTACTCTCAGTCGTCTTTTCGCATGCTAGGAGGCATGTAGGGGTGGGCGTCATTTGTTCAGTGGCGTACTTTGACCCGTGAGGCACTCTCTCTCCCTCTACAGAGCAAACGAGCAAACGATTGCATATTTTTAGGGGTAACTGGGGTGTAGATTTAGAGGCGGGCTCTAAGGTCAGGTTCATTTTTCGGAATAGATTAGCGTAGGGTTATGAGTCGTGCTCGCTGATATTTGACCTCAATGGCAGTTTGGAACACGATTGTTGTTCGTTGTGCTTTTGTCTGGCCTGTTCGCCGTGTTACTGCAGGTTGGCCACAGTCATCTTTGTCGGTGATCTTTGTCACATTACTTTTTGTGTTACGATAGATTTTGGCCGCCAGACTTGGCTGTGTCACGGGACTAGGTAAGCAGATCCTAAAATCAGAGCCACTTCATGTTGTATAACGACCAATAGACCTTGCGACTCACTGTCGACTGCTAGTGCTCAACGGTAAACACCAGAGGTTGCGGCGATGGCTCCTACTTTACCCCCTCTATGCCCTCTCGGAAATAGCGATCATCGCCACGGACCTCGCTGAGCTACTTGGGTCAGCCATCGCGCTCTGTTTGATATTCCGTAGGCTTCCGCTATGGGCTGGTGTCTTCATCACGGCGTTCGACGTCATCGTGATATTGAGTTTTGGCGATCCTCTCCGTTCAAGGCCGCTCAGATTCTTTGAAGTGATGATTGCCATCATGGTATGCGATTATCGGAAAATATCGATTGGTCCTAGGCTGATGGAGTTATGAAGGTCATTTCAGTGTTCACTTTCTTAATTGTTATCATCGCCAGGCTTCGATTTGATTGGAAGGATGCCCTTTCAGGCTTTCTTCCTTCCAAACATACGTTCCAGTCTGATAGCATATATATTTGTGAGTTCTTATACTGAACCAAAATCGCCAACCACATTCACGTGGCCATATCAACTGGCAGCCATCGGCATTTTGGGGGCTACCGTCATGCCACATTCCCTCTTTCTAGGCTCCGCGCTGGCGACACAGGACAGACTGTCGACCGCACCGATCAAACGCGAACCAACAAAGGATGTGTCTTCTGATGTTGCCGAAGCCACAACCGCTCCCTCCCGTGTACAGCAGTTCTGGTCCATGTTTCGGAATTCGTTGCAACAAGTAGATGTAAAGGAAAAGCCCCAGCGCTATTCTGATCATGAGAACAACCCTTTGTCCTTCATCAACGCGCATCTACACCACGGCATCATGGATATTGCCGGCAGTCTCTTAGGTTTTGCAGTGCTTATCAATTCCATGTAAGACGTTTTTCCGTGTCCAGACTACGCTTAATAACGTTTGTCTGGCGTCAGGATCTTGATCATCGCGAGTGTGGTCTTTAGCAAGCGCCACTTGTCCGCGAAGGATGCAGCTAATTCAGCAAGTCTGTTTGGCGCGCATGCGCTCATCCGGAGGTTGATAGGAAAGCGTGAGTTTCTTCGGTCTTCACGGAACGTTAGAGTTTCTTAATCTGAATTATCGTCTGCTAGCGGCTGCTTTCCTTTTTGCCCTCGCGTTGCTGTGCGCTGGGCAGAGCGCTTCGTTCGTGGCGACAATAGCTGGTCAGTCTGTTTGCGAAGGCTTCCTTAACTGGAGGATGTCTGTGAGCCAGCATTTTGCTTTTCTTTCTCTGATTTTATCGCTCAGTTTTCGTCACCGTCCCTTTTTAGCCAGCGTTGAGACGGTTACTCACTCGGTCTTTGAGTCTGATACCCGCGATGGTGGTGGCTATCGTAGTGGGGAAGCCGGGAATCAATGCCCTCCTGGTCCTATCGCAGGTTATCTTGTCCATCGTCCTTCCATTCATCATCCTCCCCTTGATCTACTGTACGTCCTCGAAGTCAATCATGAGGGTCAAAAAGGTGGCGGAGAGTGTTGATCATGCGGGGTTGCCATTACCGTTGTCTCCGGCTTCGCTTTCGTCGCCTTCGCCGGGACAAGACGTGGAGGACGCAGTGGAGTACGTCGATTTCAGTAATGGCAAGATTGTCACTACAGTTGCTTTGTTGATCTGGCTGTTGATCTGCATCGCGAACATGTACGTGATCGTCATGTTTATCTTGGGGAAAGATTAACGAGGGATGGGCTTGTGGAATTGATTTCGGATGGGAAAAGGCCTCTTGAGGATGGAATTAGTTTGGTGCTTGTAGTTCAGTAACTCTTAGCGACTCATCCACATGTTTGAATGCGCAGAACATAGAATGCTACCGTTGTGTTAGTTCATGCCCAGCTTATCTCAAATTTTATGAATCAAGAGTGTTTGAACCTTGCAAGAACCACATCATTCTGGGGACTTTGTACTCCTTACAGGTCCCAGCATATAGTAAGGCAGTGAAGTAGCAAGTCAGTGAAGTAGCAAGTCCCCTGATTGACTATCTCGCCCAGATGTTGCTTGACCTCAGGCTCATGCATCACTGCCAGTGGAGTGTTGTCTCAGCTGGTCACAGCAGAGCAGGTGTACCAAGTTCACATGGTAGAACAGACAACATGTGAATGCATGAACTCTTATATTGATAGAAAGTTGTGTCTATGTCACAAATCTTTTTTTCTTTCTTTCTTTTTCCTGGTACATGTCAACAGGGCACATTCTTGTCATTCATTCCAGATCCTGCATTCTCCTGCACTCCCCACATTTCCCACATTCCTGCACTTTCTTCCCACATTCCCACACTAGTGTACACCAGTACTTTCGTCCAGTATGGTACACCATCACATGTGAAGTTGCCAATAATAATGTTGTAAAGGTACAAGATCGAGGAGTTCGGCCAAAACCACGTAGCGAAAGAAATACACCATCAAAGCCGTTGATAACTCGTGATAAACATGGGCATCTGGTTCCCTTCTTCCCCCTCAACGACGGGTCTCTGGACAACCGCTGCCTTCTTGCGGATCTTCTCCGCTGGGACCGCCAGCTCGAATTGGAATGCTTTGACGAGAGAAAATAGGATAGCCTTCATCCTAGGGTCAGTGGTCAATATTCAGCCTCACGAAGGTGGTTCCTTCGAATCAGGATGGGCGCGGACTCACTCGACAAGTGAAAAGCGATATCCAATACATGACCGAGGACCGCCGAGGAACGTAAGCAGATTGCTGAAAATGCCAGGTATCGCGCCCGCGGCCTCAGGGACGGCCTCCCACCGCTCCGGCCTGGATACAACGCGGGTACAAGTGGGACCATCAGGGATCCATGGGACAACTGTCGAGAAAGGTACCAGACCTGAATTCCGTCGCGTCTTCGCCCCATAATGCCTTCGACTTGTTTATGGCACTGATGGGTATGACGATGGGATCCCCCTCGCAGACTCTGTGAGACCAACACATCAGATGGCACTGGCAGGATATTAACGAAGATGCAGGACAGGACGAGAGCAACTCACCGGATCCGGTCCAGGGTATTGCTGTGCCTATCAACGATTGGTGTACCGAGCGAGATGGTGGTATTCCTCGTCGCGTGTCGGAGAGTAAACGCGACGGGACTGTGGATACGCAGCGTCTCTCGGACGACAAAGTCGAGATACTGCAGCGAGTTCAACTCGTCCATCGTGGGGGTCTCTGTCTCGAGCGTGAACAGTTCGTCCCGGAGTTTGGTTTGGATATCCGGGCGTATGGCGAGCGCGTAGAGCGCCCACATAGTTGCGTTACTGGGATACAACAGGCATCAAACGAGGTACACAAGGAAGTGGGCAGGGTACATACCTCGTCGTCTCGTGTCCCGCCACCAAGAACGTAGGAACCTCTGGGAGACGTGTTGGTCGTCGGCGGGTGGACAGAGACGAAGATTTACTCACGCGCAAGAACATCTTCGTCACTGAGACGCTGGCTCTCAGGTAGTTCTTTGTCCATGTTTGCACGGGTGAGAAGTGAGAGAAGGTCGCGCCTCTCTAGCACGTCCTTCTGGTCGCTCGCGATTGCCGCGGCCTTCGATTCGCGAAGCAGCTGCATAGCGAATTGATCCATCTTCTTTTTTGCTCGTAGCGTAATGCGAACGCGCTCAGTGACCTGTACAAAAAGATCAACAGATTTTGAATGAAACACGGAGCGTCGGAGAAAAAAGCAAGCGCACGATGAATCGGAAAATAGGGAAGTAGCTTTGCAAGATCGGCAAGAGGCTGAAATTGGAACCCGTGCGGAAGAGCACATTGAAGGATTCACTAAGCTCATTTGGCCCGGCATCGGCATTTAGAGTATCGAACTTGTAATGGAAACCTAACATGAACTAGCAGCGTCAGCAGTGTGCATAGTTTTAAAGTAGTAAAACAACTAGCCTGCGAGACCGATCACGTCAAGTGTCAGTTTGCTCAGCCAAGACAAGACGTCGGCACGAATGCGCCCATCCTCTTTGGCGATCTTAGCAGACCAGATGTCACGCAACTTTGAGAGGTAGACGGAGGAGAGCGGGTGGGAGTTGATGGTCAGAGGCCAACTCTTGCAAGCGCATTCGGAGTGATCACTTACCTGGTTAGCCTTCTCAGTAAAGATTGGAGTGAGCTCTCTGATTTGAGCGGGGCCGAAAGCCGGATTCTGTAGATCAGATCAATTGGTAACTAGAATGAGGTAACTGGAGTGAGGGAGGCGTGGAATACTCACTAATATTCTACGCTGGAGTCATGAGCCGTACATCAGAGACTTGAATGGAAGTAAAAATAGCTGGCTCACTTGTTGACGATGTTGCTCTCCTGTTGAGTAATCAAGTATTAACGAGAGCACTGGCAACGATATGGACCAAGGAAGATACCTTCGACTATAAGAATGCCTATGGGGCGTGTTCGCCACTTTCGTTAGTGCCGTTGAGAATGGAGAAATCGGAGGGCAGATTACCTGGACCAACAATCTGGCTCAGATTGAACCGCACATGGCGCGGCTTCACGAAGTCGTCGCTATTCATGAGGATGTAGTTGATTGCCTTGAGATCGGTGGTGTACAACCGGTGAATCTGTTGTTCGGCCTGGTCAACATCCTTTCCCAGGAGCAGCGATTGGAAGAGAATCCGTGGTTCTACTAACGCTCCCGATTCCCTTGCACAAGAATGTTGATCCGTATTCCTGCACCCATTTCTCGTGCAGCTGCGAGTTTTCCTGACACGAATGGGATTAGCGACAAATACATTGTCGGAATCAACTACTGCGTTCTTACTGCATCAAAAATCTGTTTGATGTTGCCAAAGAACCAGCTGGGACTCTCCGGTCCACGCAAGTCGCGCAATGGTGAGTTGAATTGCCCAATCACAAGCTTGGCTAACTGGTACACGCCATACGCTGCGAGCGTCGTGCCCGCTGACAGGGCCAATTTCGTGAGAACCATTAGAAACCCGACGCTAATAAGCGTCAAACTTGCACAGGACAACGACGAAGTCGCGGGAGAGATATGTCCTTTGGCAGATGGCAGACAGAGCGTAAGGTTCCAACCATGATACGCGGCTTCAAATACTGCATACAGTAGCGATAGCGGTACCGGTGCCGTAGGCCCACATCAAGTGCCATGTCCTAGTCGGTGATTTCGGTCGGGCTCTCAGCACTTGGAGGATGTGATCTGACAGTAAAAGGTTTGGCCAACATCCTATCAACTGTGGACTTGTGCATCATACTTCAGATTCATATTCATTTTGTGCCCGCCAGTGCACAGGTATCCACCCACTTAATAGTCTATCATGCTGTGCCTGGAGCTTCATGTCTCTCATGTGAACTCCAAGTATGTGCCCCAACATGTTACCCAAGATACGTCTCTTGCATGAACTCTTCCTCTGCACTATCTACAATACTTTGTCATATGGTACACCATACACATGTGGAGTTGCCAATAATAACATTGTAAAAGTACAAGATCGAGGGGTTCGGCCAAGATCATGTGGCTAAAGAAATACGCCGTCAAAGCCGTTGATAACTCGTGATAAACATAGGCATCTGGTTCCCTGCTTCCCCCTCAACGACGGGTCTCTGGACGATCGCTGTCTTCTTGTGGATCTTCTCCGCTGGGACCGCCAGCTCGAATTGGAATGCTTTGACGAGAGAAAATAGGATAGCCTTCATCCTAGTGCCAGTGGTCAATATTGTGTATTCTGCCTCACGAGCGTGGTTCCTTCGAATCAGGATGGGCGCGGACTCACTCGACAAGTGAAAAACGATATCCAATACATGACCGAGGACCGCCGATGAACGTAAGCAGATTGCTGAAAATGCCAGGTATCGCGCCCGCGGCCTCAGGGACGGCCTCCCACCGCTCCGGCCTGGATACAACGCGGGTACAAGTGGGACCATCAGGGATCCATGGGACAACTGTCGAGAAAGGTACCAGACCTGAATTCCATCGCGTCTTCGCCCCATAATGCCTTCGACCTGTTTATGGCAATGATGGGTATGAAGATGGGGTCCCCCTCGCAGACTCTGCAAGACCAACACATCAGATGGCACTGGCAGGAAATTGACGAGGACGAGAGCAACTCACCGGATCCGGTCCAGGGTGTTGCCGTGCCTATCGACGATTGGTGTACCGAGCGGGATGGTGGTGTTCCTCGTCGCGTTTCGAAGAGTAGACGCGACGGGGCAATGGATGCGCAGCGTCTCTCGGACGACAAAGTCTAGATACTGCAGCGAGTTCAACTCGTCCATCGTGGGCGTCTCTGTCTCGAGCGTGAACAGTTCGTCCCGGAGTTTGGTTTGGATATCCGGGCGTATGGCGAGCGCGTAGAGAGCCCACATAGTTGCGTTACTGGGACACAACAGGCATCAAACGAGGTACACAAGGAAGTGGGCAGGGAACATACCTCGTCGTCTCGTGTCCCGCCACCAAGAACGTAGGAACCTCTGGGAGACGTGTTGGTCGTCGGCGGGTGGACAGAAACGAAGATTTACTCACGTGCAAGAACATCTTCGTCACTGAGACGCTGGTTCTCAGGTAGTTCTTTGTCCATGTTTGCACGGGTGAGAAGTGAGAGGAGGTCGCGCCTCTCTAGCACGTCCTTCTGGTCGCTCGCGATTGCCGCGGCTTTTGATTCGCGAAGCAGCTGCATACCGATTTGATCCATCTTCTCTTTTGCTCGTAGCGTAATGCGAACACGCTCAGTGACCTGTACAAAAAGATCAGCACATCTTGAATTTAACACGGAGCGTTGGAGGGAAAAGCAGGCGCACGATGAATCGGAAAATGGGGAAGTAGCCTTGCAAGAACGGCAAGAGGCTGAAATCAGAACCCGTGCGGAAGAGTACATTGAAGGCTTCACTAAGCTCGTTTGGCTTAGCATCGGCATTTAGAGCATCGAACTTGTAATGGAAACCTAACATGAACCAGCAGCATCAGCAGTGTGCATAGCTTTTAAGTAGGAGAACAACTAGCCTGCGAGGCCGATCACGTCAAGTGTCAGTTTGCTCAGCCAGGACAAGACGTCGGCCCGAATGCGTCCATCCTCTTTGGCGATCTTAGCAGACCAGATGTCACGCAACTTTGAGAGGTAGATGGAGGAGAGAGCAGGTGGGAGTTGATGGTCAGAGGCCAACTCTTGCGAGCACATTGCGGAGTGATCACTTACCTGGTTAGCCTTCTCAGTAAAGATTGGAGTGAGCTCTCTGATTTGAGCGGGGCCGAAAGCCGGATTCTGTGGATCAGATCAATTGGTAACTGGAATGAGGTAACTGGAATGAGGGAGGCGTGGAGTGCTCACTAATATTCTACGCTGGAGTCATGAGCCGTACATCAGAGACTTGAACGGAAGTAAAGATAGCTGGCTCACTTGTTGACGATGTCGTTCTCCTGTTGAATAATCAAGTATTAACGGGAGCACTGGCCACGATATGGACCAAGGAAGATACCTTCGACTATAAGAATGCCTATGGGGCATTTTCGCCACTTTCGTTAGTGCTGTGAGAATGAGAAATCGCAGGGCAGATTACCTGGACCAAAAATCCGGCTCAGATTGAACCGCACCTGGATCGGCTTCCCGAAGTCGTCGCTATTCATGAGGATGTAGTTGATTGCCTTGAGATCGGTGGTGTACAACCGGTGAATCTGTTGTTCGGCCTGGTCAACATCCTTTCCCAGGAGCAGTGATTGGAGAAGAATCCGTGGTTCCACTGACGCTCCCGAGTCCCTTATACGAGATTGTCGATCCGTATTCCTGCACCCATTTCTCGTGCAGCTGCGAGTTTTCCTGATACAAATGGGATTGGGGAGTCAGCGACAAATGCATTGCCGGAGTCGACTGCTGCGTTCTTACTGCGTCAAAAATCTGTTTGAGGTTGCCAAAGAACCAGCTGGGACTCTCCGGTCCGCGCAAGTCGCGCAATGGTGAGTTAAGTTGCCCAATCACAAGCTTGGTTAACTGGTACACGCCATACGCTGCGAGCGTCGCGCCCGCTGACAGGGCCAATTTCGTGAGAACCATACTAGAAATGCGATGCTAATAAGCGTCAAACTTGCACAGGACAACAAGTGACAGATGGGCAGACAGAGCGTAAAGTTCCAACTATGAAACGCAGCTTCAAATACTGGATACAGCAACGATAGCGGTGCCGGTGCCGTAGGACTACGTCAAGCGCCACGTCCTAGTCGGTGATTTCGGTCGAGCTGGCGTCTATGAAGGGACCCGGCATAACCACCATCGTATTCTGTATTACGAAGTATAGGTACCAAAGGCCCGCAAAGCAGCCGATGAGCCACGAGTACAGCGAGAGGTGGACTCGTCGAGCCGCATCAATACGTTGACTGGCCGGCGTAATTCAATCAAAAAGGACATCTAGCAAACCGAGTTTTTCCACCACGCCCGTACTTACGTACATGTCTGGCGGTATACAAATAAATCTTTGATCACGTGTATTGAGAGGCACGTGAGTGGGGACCATTTTCTGTCCACAGCGATCAAGACAATTCCTAGCCCTAGCAATGGTAACGCACAAGCGAGCCGTGTCATCGAAGACACGCTCGTCTACTTCGACCGCCTCGACTTCACTTAAGAAAGTCAAAGGGCAGAACTTCTATCGCGATGCAAAGGCTGTTTCGCGAATGAAAATGCTCAAGGGCGGGAAACCCGTGAGGGACAAGGATGGAAAGATCATTCAAGCGGCCCCGTTCCAGAAAACCGAGGCTGACGCTCCTCCTGGAAGAGTGCAACCTGACCGGAGGTGGTTCGGTGAGCCGCCCCTGCTGTAATTGTTGCCCGACGAAGTGGTTGAGTTTCTTATTCCGTCAACAGGAAATACGCGGGTCATCTCGCAGACCGCACTTGACCACTTCAGAGAGAGTCTCAGCACTCGAAAAGACGATCCGTACTCCGTTCTGCTGCGTCGCAATAAATTACCAATGGCCTTGCTCGACGATGCCGCGAATCCTCACGCTCGCAAGGTTAGTCGTTCTGCGCCGATGTGACAGAGGGTGTTTTTCACTTTATTTCTAGCGTTCGCACATTGTGGAGACAGAGCCTTTCAGTGAAACGTTTGGACCGAAGGCGCAACGCAAAAAGCCTCGGTTAGAGGCTAACTCCTTCGAAGAACTCGGCGAACTTAGCGCTGCCGCAACAGAGGGACGAGCCGAGCCTGGGACGCAGTCTGATGCGAATGGGGACGGTATGGAGCTCACACATTTTACGTGAAGAGCCGCAGTTTGACTCTTTGCATAGATCCATCTGGGTCTACACAGATTTACGCGGATGTATTCGAACCCATCTACGGCAAAGGAACTTCCCGAAGAATATATGGAGAACTCTATAAAGTAATTGACTCTTCAGACGTTGTTTTGCATATCCTGGATGCGAGAGATCCTCTCGGAACAATGTGTCAGTCGGTTCTAGACTATATCAAGAAAGAAAAGGCACACAAGCAAGTTGTACTCGTCATCAATAAATGTGATTTAGTGCCAAATTGGGTTACGGTCAGCCAAAGGTGTTTTGTGGAAGCGCTTTTATCCCTGAGATCTGTTCTCTTAGGCAAGATACATTCAACATCTAACACCTCGCTATCCGACCATTGCCTTCCATGCTTCCCCGACCCACTCATTCGGCAAGGGCTCGCTCATACAGCTCTTGAGACAATTTGCTAAGCTCCACTCCGACAAGAAACAAATCTCAGTTGGGTTCATTGGCTACCCTAACGTCGGCAAAAGTAGTGTCATTAATACTATCAAGAGTGGCAAAGTCTGCCGCGTAGCTCCTATACCCGGAGAGACGAAAGTAAGCGGCCCATTTATCCGCTGACCTCATACTGATTCGTCGATGGAAAAAGGTCTGGCAATATATCACGTTGACTCGTCGGATATATCTTATTGATTGTCCCGGTATCGTCCCTGCCTCTGCACATGATTCGCAAACATCCAGAGTGCTGAAAGGCGTTTTCCGCGTCGAGGCCCTGCCTACACCATCGGAGCATATCCCCGCTTTGATGGACCGCGTCAAGCCTATCAATCTCTCAAGAACGTATGGTGTCCCGCTTCCAGATAAGGACGACCCCACAAAAGGCTGGACAGCAGATGAATTTATGGACAAATTAGCCCATATGAAAGGAAGACTGCTAAAAGGTGGTGAACCGGATATCCAGGGCGTGGCCAAGATCTTGCTGAGCGACTGGGTGAGGGGAAGGATTCCGTTCTTCGTCCCGCCCCCAGAAAGGCCCGAGAGTTTAAATCAGGTCAAGGGGTCAACTCCGAGAGTACAGGGCGGTGTAGTGGGTGCTGATGAAGACGGCAAGGTTGTGGAGGTGGAATAGGGATAAAGCGGCTCTGCTCAGGGATAAAATCGTTGGAAAAGGAAGGAATTGGCGCTGGGTATCGTGTCCAGGGCCGGTTACAGAGTACTCCGTTGTAGCCCCTATGATGATTGCCTCAGCGGAAGCGGAATCTGGCGCGTGAGCGTGAGAACTCGTGGGCTCCCGTCAAGTTGACGCCGTTTCACCTTTCCACACTCCAGACTCTACTGCAACATGTCCATCACTAAAATTCACGCTCGTCAGGTTCGTTACCCGTCAATGGCCGCGCATCCGATGTCTTAGATGTTTCTGTTTTCGTAGATCTTCGACTCGAGAGGCAACCCGACTGTCGAGGTCGACCTCTGTACCGCTAAAGGTACCCAGCCCATCGATGCTTCACAAGCGACGCAGAAGCTAACGTGTATCCTGCGCTGATAGGTCGCTATCGCGCTGCCGTCCCTTCCGGTGCCTCCACGGGCATACATGAAGCAGTCGAGCTTCGCGATGGAGACAAGTCGAGATACGTTGGCAAAGGCATGCATGCAATCTACCTTCCGTCTCGCGTTTCACCTCTGATACTGGTCATCATGCAAGGTGTTTCAAAGGCCGTTTCCAATGTCAACGACATCATTGCCCCGGCGCTCATCAGCTCGGGCCTCAAAGTCACATCTCAGAAGGACATCGACGATCTCCTCATCAAACTAGATGGCACGCCTAACAAGAAGAGTTTGGGTGCCAACGCCATTCTTGGTGTGTCTATCGCCGTTGCTGAGGCTGGCGCCGCCGAGAAAGGTGTACCCCTTTATCAACATCTCGCGGACTTATCGGGCGTGAAGCCTCCATTCGTGCTCCCTACTCCAGCGTTCAACGTCATCAACGGAGGCTCGCACGCTGGCAATAAACTTGCGTTCCAGGAGTTCATGATCCTTCCCACTGGAGCAGGGAGCTTCACGGAGGCTATGAAGATTGGCACCGAAACCTACCATACTCTCAAGAAGGTCATCAGCGCCAAATATGGCATCGACGGTTCGATTTGTTTATCACTGTCGAGGTCTGCCTTTGTGACCCAACTCTGCCAGCTGTGAATGTTGGAGATGAGGGAGGCTTTGCGCCGAACGTCTCAGGTGCCGAGGAATCCCTTGAATTGCTCTCGGAGGCGATCAAGAAAGCCGGTTATGAAGGAAAAATCAAGATCGCCCTTGATGTCGCCTCCTCGGAATTCTACAAGGAGGGCAAGTATGATTTGGACTTCAAAAATCCGAATTCGGACCCCTCGAAGTGGATCTCAGGGTCGGAACTCGCCGACCTTTATTTAGGCTATATCAAAAAGTACCCGATTGTTTCAATCGAGGATCCCTTCGATCAAGATGATTGGGAAGCGTGGACGCACTTCACGAAGCAAAGCGGGATTCAGGTTGTTGGCGATGACTTGACCGTCACCAATCCGCTCCGGATCAAGACTGCGATAGAAAGGAAGGCTTGCAATGGTCTGTTGCTCAAGGTACTGGCAACGCCTTCTTTGTTGGTCCTTGCTGCAATGTCTCGCCTTTCTGCTAGGTCAATCAAATTGGGACTATTTCGGAGTCCATCCAGGCGTCAGTTCGCATGCGTTCCATTTACATTTGACCTCACGACCTCTCTGTAGTGCTCAGCTCGCACAATCTGATGGCTGGGGCGTCATGATTTCTCACCGCAGCGGCGAGACTGAGAACACCTTCATCGCGGATCTGTCTGTCGCGCTCGGAGTCGGTCAGATTAAAACCGGTGGTCCTGCCAGGAGCGAACGTGTCGCGAAATACAATGCATTGCTCCGCATTGAGTGCGTCTATGCTTTTCATTTATTCCACCTGCAAGTCTGTGCTGAACCGCATGACTTTAGGGAGGCCGTCGGCGCAGGTGCGAGTTATGCCGGAGAAAAAGGGCTTTCGGCGGGAACAACCCCCCCTGCCCTACTTAAGAAGTGAACAATACGATTCAACGTAAGAAAGAACTAGACGGTATGAATAAGTGACGATAGACTTTGCGTCTGCTGTGTTGTACTGATGATGAATCAAATCAAATCTCCTGTGTCATCGAAGGCCTGATATTGTCTGCATTTCTGGTATATATGTGAGGGGAACAAGGGAAATCCTAGATTACTTTGGTGAAGTGGGGCTTCTACAGTCAAAAATATCCCATTGTGCTGCAACAGACAAGTCTCATCCAGGGACTGGATATCTTTCACCCTCTCCCCCCGGTCATGCGTATGGTGTACCATGCTGATGCTGTAGACCAGCAGATCACCATCCCCAACATTGTGTCCGACGTTGCCTGACGATCACGACCGACATGCTCCTCCCTCCGCTGCCACTTCCGCCACCACTGTACTCGACATGCTACGAGCCATTTCTAGTGGTAAATTCTACATGTTAGTACTGCTTGCCCCTTTCCCCTTCCCATTCCCGCATATCCTGTGCTGACCTCCACAAGTCCGTTGCTGGCAACGACAAGACGGGCAATGCCGAGTTGCCATTGTCAAATGTCCCGCTCGCGAAGAATCTGTCTCTGCTGTGCTGGGTCTAGCTGCAGAAGCCCCTGCCTCCACCGCTGAAGTCGACACAACGCTCTCATCGTCAACTCAGACTTCGTTCATTCAGCCCGCAAGGGTAGGAAGTGCTAAGATGTCGTGTAGTCATATCTGTTCTAAGACCAGCCAAATACTAGTAGATGACCTGATATCTAACAGTGTGACGCTTTGCGGCAAATGTAGACATGTATCTAAGCTAGCAAAAGGAACCCAGTCAAAATATGTATATTTGATGGAGATCTTGACGAATGATTGAGCTCATTGTTGAGGACGATGAGCACGGAGGTGGGCAGGCACAGGGCAGGAACAGTTTTCCCTTGGTTCTGGGTACTGTCTCACCGATCAAACACTTGCAAATATTGTTGCCGCGGCTCGGCTTTTTTCGGCTTGGCTTGGCTAATTTGAGCGAGCCATTGGACAATGCACAATTGGAGGAGAGATTTGATCATTCACTGTGAGAGCCTAAAGCCGCTTATTCCTGTGGGACTACCTGTTGATTTGAAGTCACAATACTCAATGCAAATTCCAAAAGAAATCGGCCCGAGCCGTCAGCAACACTGCCTGCAAACAATTGCAAATATAATACACGGAAATGTGTTGGTAATCATTTCTCCTGCCTTGCCTGAGTGAAATGCGGCATTCTCGGCTTTGCAGCTCAACGCAATGTTTTACATCATGCAAGGGTTCTGCTGGCAACATCAGCCGGCGCTTCCTCGTAGAGACACTTGCAAGCTTGATTGGCAAATGGATGTGGAAAAGTTTTGATTTATTTGTACCCAGCTACTAGCCTTGGCAAACAAATTGCCTTCTGCAGAACAAACGTAACAACGAAAAGGGCAAAGGGATTATTGAAATTGCTGAAGCAGTGAAATAACTGTAGTGTGCTCAAATGTATAGCAAAGCCTTCACACTGGTTTGTTCAACAGAAATGTAATGCAAAGCATTCCAACTGCCAGGAAAATAGGGTCAGATGATGACGCGAGTTTCATCGTAGTAGCAAACAACACGTCAACAAGATCACCGCTGACGCTGAAAACTGGAATGTAAAAAAGATCAAAAAAAAAAAAAGAAAAGTCTAACACTTCTTGGCAACTGTAGCCATGTGCTTCATCGGTGGAATGGTTTGAAAACATCAGTCAAATGTCAAATAGACACCTCCATCAAATAGTGGTTTGAACACTGCAATCGGTGAAATAATTTTGACACCGCCGTTCATTGGCACCGCTACTGTTGCTGCATACACTATTTGAAGCCGCATATCATGGACTTTATCGCCCATCTGCCAAAGGACATATCTCTTCCGAGACTTCGCCGTTGTTCTGTGCAAGCTTGACGCGCTTCTAGTATGGTTTTCACTAAATTGGCCCTGTCAGTTGGCGCGACCCTCGCAGCGTATGGCTTGTACCAGTTAGCCAAGCTTGTGATCGGGCAACTCTGCTCGCCATTGCGCGACTTGCGCGGACCGGAGAGTCCCAGCTGGTTTTTTGGCAACCTCAAACAGATTTTTAACGCGGTAAGAACGCATCAGTCGATTCCGACAATGTATTTGTCGCGGACTCCCTAACCCCATTCATATCAGGAAAACTCGCAGCTGCACGAGAAATGGGTGCAGGAATACGGATCGACAATCTCGTACAAGGGAATCGGGGGCGTCAGTAGAACCACAGATTCTCCTCCGATCTTCTGCTCCTTGTTGACCAAGCTAAACAACAGATTCGCCGGTTGTACACCGCCGATCTCAAGGCAATCAACTACATCTTTACGAATAGCGACGACTTCGCGAAGCCGCTCAAGATCCAGTTCAGTCTGAGCCGGATTATTGGTCAAGGTAACCTACCCTCCAATTTCTCCATTCCCAAAAGCACTAACGAAAGAGGCGAACACGTCCCATAGGCGTTCTTACAGTCGAAGGTATCTTCCTTGGTCCATATCGTGGCTAATGCTCTCGTTAATACTTGATTACTCAACAGGAGAACAACATCGTCAACAAGTGAGCCAGCTATCTTTACTTCCATTCAACTCTCTGATGTACGGCTCATGACTCCAGCGTAGAATATTAGTGAGCAGTCTACGCCTCCCTCACTCCAGTTACCTCATTCCAGTTACCAATTGATCTGATCTACAGAATCCGGCTTTCGGCCCCGCTCAAATCAGAGAGCTCACGCCAATCTTTACCGAGAAGGCTAACCAGGTAAGTGATCACTCGGCCAATGCGCTTGCAAGATCTGGTTGGTCTCTGACCGTCAACTCCTACCTGCTCTCTCTTCCATCTACTTCTCAAAGTTGCGTGACATCTGGTCTGCTGAGATCACCAAAGAGGATGGACGTATTCGGGCCGACGTCTTCTTTTGGCTGAGCAAACTGACACTTGACGTGATCGGCCTCGCAGGCTAGTTGTTCTCCTACTTAAAAGCTATGCACACTGCTGATGCTGCTGGTTCATGTTAGGTTTCGATTACAATCTCGACACTTTAAATGCCGATGCTAAGCCAAACGAGCTTAATGAATCCTTCAATGTGCTCTTCCGCGCGGGCACCAAGTTCAGACTCTTGCCGTTCTTGCAAGGCTACTTCCCTATTTTCCGATTCATCGTGCGCCTGCTTTTCCCTCCAACGCTCCGTGTTAAATTCAAAATCTATTC
Source organism: Clavaria fumosa (assembly GCA_951802425.1). Taxonomy (NCBI): domain Eukaryota; kingdom Fungi; phylum Basidiomycota; class Agaricomycetes; order Agaricales; family Clavariaceae; genus Clavaria; species Clavaria fumosa. Next base: position 4,365,953 of record OX637796.1, on the reverse strand, counting down.
ATCTTTTTGTGCAGGTTACTGAGCGCGTTCGCACTACGCTACGAGCAAAAGAGAAGATGGATCAAATCGGCATGCAGCTGCTTCGCGAATCAAAAGCTGCGGCAATCGCGAGCTCCCAGAAGGGCGTGCCGGAGAGGCGCGACCTTCTCTCACTTCTCACCCGTGCAAACATGGACAAGGGACTACACGAGAGCCAGCGTCTCAGTGACGAGGATATGCTTGCGCGTGAGTAAATCTTCGTCTCTGTCGACCCGCCGACGACCAACACGTCTCCCAGAGGTTCCTACGTTCTTGGTGGCGGGACACGAGACGACGAAGTATGTTCCCTGCTCACTTCCCTGGGTATCTCGTGTGATGCCTGTTGTGTCCTAGTATCGCAACTATGTGGGCGCTCTACGCGCTCGCCACACGCCCGGATATCCAAACCAGACTCCGGGACGAACTGTTCACGCTCGAGACAGAGACGCCCACGATGGACGAGTTGAACTCGCTGCAGTATCTGGACTTTGTCGTCCGAGAGACGCTGCGTATCCACTGCCCCGTTGCGCACACTCTTCGGTACGCGACGAGGAACACCATCATCCCGCTCGGTACACCAATCGTCGATAGGCACGGCAACACCCTGGATCGGATCCGGTGAGTTGCTCCGGTCCTGTCGTGCATCGTCGTCAATTTCCGTCTGACATGTTGGTCTGGCAGAATCTGCGAAGGGGATCCCATCTTCATACCCATCGTTGGCATAAACGTGTCGAAGGCATTATGGGGCGAAGACGCGTTGGAATTCAGGTCTGGTGCCTTTCTCGACAGTTGTCCCATGGATCGCTGATGGTCCCATTTGTACCTGCGTTGCACCCAGGCCGGAGCGGTGGGAGGCCGTCCCTGAGGCCGCGGGCGCGATACCTGGCATTTTCAGCAATCTGCTTACGTTCATCGGCGGTCCTCGGTCATGTATTGGATATCGTTTTTCACTTGTCGAGTGAGTCCGCGCCCATCCTGATTCGAAGGAACCACGCTCGTGAGGCAGAATACACAATATTGACCACTGGCACTAGGATGAAGGCTATCCTATTTTCTCTCGTCAAAACATTCCAATTCGAGCTGGCGGTCCCAGCGGAGAAGATCCGCAAGAAGACGGCGCTCTTCCAGAGACCCATGGTTGAGGGAGAAAAAGGGAACCAGATGCCCATGTTTATCACGAATTATCAACGGCTTTGATGGGGTATTAATTCTTTGGTTATTGAGTTTTGGCCGAACTCCTCGATCTTTTTTGTTCACGTGTTATCAACGGCCTTGATTGGGTATTTCTTTACCTACTGGGTTTTGGCTGAACTCCTCGATCTTGCACTTGGAAATTATTATTATTGGCAACTTCACATGGTCTCAACATAGATATCAGTACCTGTAGTCGGTCTCTTTGAAATGAATGAGTTGAGCTTTCACCAGCCATGGACTGAGCCGGAATTGGCAATTCACAGAACACTGAGGAAATGCCCATGATTGGTATACGTTGCACTGGAAGGGGATGACCATCAAGTCCACCATCCGGACGACAAGCATATCGTAAAGGACGAGCGCGCGGATGATATCTAGATAGCGTCATGCTCATGCGGAGGCGGCGTTCATGTCCTCCTCTCCCTCTCCCTCGCTCCCAGGAGAGAGCACTGGCGGCCCGCCGTGACGGTGTCCATTATGGATGTCAGTGGAGGCGTCAATGGGACCGTCGTCACCAACAGCAATCCCTCCACGTTCTGACGACCGGAGCATGAGCGCGGCACCACCGTTGCGAGCACAGAGGCGGTGCAAGGACCGTAACAGGCCAAGGAGAGCTGATAGAGAACCCCGCGGCAGCAGCGTGAAAAGGGATCGAGCAGGGGAAGGGACCCCAGCGTCGACGTGGATACCCGACGAGGCCGGGAGGTCGGCGCGAAAAAGAGGCGGTGAAGGACAAGCCTCGCTCTCCATTCGAACGGACAGCGAAAGTGCAGAGGGCCATATCGATTGCGTTCACAAGCGACGAGGTTTACCAAATATCACGTAGAGCCATTATGGCTGAGCGTCTCCCAAGTTTGCAAGCAGTTTGCAAGCACGACACGGTCTGAGCAATGCGTTAATCATGAGCAGAACGCCACATTTACTGCCCCTGAGATGCATGCCAAAGCGCAACAACGAAATCGAAGTCACTGGCTTGGCTCGTTGCCTGTCCATCAGACGTTGCATGGTACAGCACGACCAAGGCAGTTCTCACCTGCTGAATGGCACATGCCTACCCCTGATACCTTATTGTTGTCCCAGGCGGGGTCAGCAAAGATCCATGTTGTGTGATATTTGGACGTGTTACCCGGATTTATTTTGCGCGCCCATGTTTGGCTTTGGTTTTCTCCAACGACAACCACCAACATCGTCCCCGACACTCGCAGCGACCGACTTTGACGTACACAGCGACCACCACACAGCAATGGATGACGGTACGTCTTCAGCACATCACCCCAGCCAGTGACGAAGATGTTCGCCCATCCCTGTTCCTCTTTTCTGTCGACGCTATCGACCCTCAGTAAAAGTACACCGGGAGGCAGTTGCGATGTTCTCACCTCTGAGCTACACTCGAGCTCCCCATGGCTGACGGCCAACTCTACGAGAATTGGTGTTGTGTCGCCCTACTACCCCTTTATGATACGCCCCCCTGGACGACCATACCACATTTTTTCATGTATGGCCGGCATCAGAATCTCCCCGTTCTCAGAGCCCCATATATCTCTCCTTCTCACCATCATGTCTTCACTGTCAATGCCTGCGTCGTCTCCCACCATTCTTTCGCCCTCCCGTCCGACCTGAACCGAATAACACCACCCTGACATTCCTCCCTCCGTCACTCTCTCCTCAGCATGGCAGGACATCGCGCCTTCGAATGGTGGAATCGGCATTCCTTCACAAGAAGCGGTACTGAATGGTCCTACCAACATGAATCTCGACGACCCGGGCTGGACTAATGGAGGGGCTCCCTCGCCCCGTCATGAGAGGCCAGGTGACCCTCCTCGGAGGTCCAGTAGAAGCAGAAGTCCGGGTCGCCCCAAAGAGCCGGAGCAAAGAGGGTAAGTTTCGTCAACTCGTAACTGGCGTATTGAAATTGTTGATTCTGGCAGGAATAATCCTGGAAACAACTTGCACGTCTCTGGCCTAAGCCATAAGGTAGACACCCGTGACCTTGAGGCTGCTTTTGCAAAGATTGGCCGGGTAAGTTTTAGTCCCACGTTCATTTGCCTCTCAGTTTACGCTTTGCCAGGTTAAGAAAGCATCTGTCATGTATGACCCCCACACAAGAGAATCTCGTGGATTCGGATTTGTCACCATGGAGACTTCCGAAGAGGCAGATGCCGCTATTACGGCGTTGAATGCCACGGAACTCATGGGCAAAGCTATGACTGTCGAAAAGGTACGTGCGCTCGGCCCACGCGCTACTTCTTCTCAGTCTTCTTTTCAATGCAGGCTCGCCGCGGCCGTGCTCGTACACCCACACCTGGCAGATACTATGGGCCTCCGAAGCGCTCCGACTGTGCGTATCACTGTTTCACAACTCTCTGTTCCCCCTGATCCCCCCGTCTCGTTCTTCAGCCGATCGGCAATACGATCCACGCCCGTACGACAGCCGTTATTCTGAGGGCCGTTATTCTGAAGGCCGTTATTCTGAGGGTCGTTATTCTGAGGACCGTCGGCGTGGTGGCCGGTACGACGGACGGGAGGAGCGCTATCGTGACTACGGGTATGATGGCCGCTACGATCGGGGAAGGTACGATGATAGACGGTACTGAAGGCTTGTTTCCTTCCCAGTCTCGGTGTCCCTCTGGGACTACCATTTATTTGTACTCCTACGCGTGTCTTCGATACTTGATGTTCACATGTCGGTAGCGACCAAAATGTTACTTCCTTTTGGTACCATATCCAATTTCTTTGCCCGATGGAAGTGCGAGTTGTCAATTAGCATACATGGCAAGTTAGAAAGCGCCAAGGAGCCGACTGTTTGAGAGTACAGCTAAGGTATTGTTTGGCCCTCATGGGATTACGCCAGCGGAAGCAGCGCAGAGAGGCGAACAGACCCCATACAACAAGCGATCCCGAAACGACGATAAAAACTTTGTAACACCGACTACGGGCAACTGGAAGGTATGCGTCTGCATTTGCAAGGGGAGTCACATGGGACAAGGGAGGAGCTGCAGCACTCTATTTGACGAACCTGCAGCGAAGTCGATGTTCTGGGGGTAGATCTGATGTTCCTACTCCACGACGCAGCAGCCTCCTGCAGTTTCCGTCGACTACTATGCCACGGTCATCTGTTTGATAGCTAAGTCGTTGATCGTAGTCGCTTGGCGGGCTGGCCATAGCTCAAAGATCGTGAGCATGATCAACTTTTCAGGTCTGTTGAAAAAAGTCAGAAATTGGAGAAGCGGAAGCTACGCATCATACGCTGGTCCTCCTCAACAGTAATAGTAGCCGGGACGCGCAGACATTTAGGGGGTATAGAGGAGGTAGGACAATTCTGCTCCTTATTAGCTCCGTCTGGTCCCCTCATCTGAAAGTCCCCCACCGCTCGAGAAGAAGTTAGCGGCACACAGAGAGAAAAAGTTACCCAGACGCGCCCCCGCCGGAACCCTCAAACCCCAATCCCATTCGAGACCGAAACAGCAAGCGCCTGACATCCGTCGATTCCCCGAGAGAGACCCGTAGTGCAACAGAAATCCAGACTCGAACTGAGGGTGTGTTTCTTGCGAGCGAGACGACGAGACAGACGCTGACTGTCATGGTCAAACAAGAAATTAGACCGCCGGCCAAGAAGAGCCTCTCTCGAACCCGGCGATGTAACTAACTAGAAAGCCTTTCCAAATGGCCGCTCTTGCACGTGACTGCAAATTTCCTTTTACAGCCATCACACGGCACTCCGATCCGGAGCAATGTCTGTGGCTTTGCGCTCCATCGATGAGCCCCACCCACTCTTGTTCCGGACGTACCCCATACCCCATGCTCTCCACCTCTGCTCCTCAAGCGTGGCGACCGTTTTTTTTGTCCCCCCCAGATTCCACCCGCCAAACATGGACACGCTCTTTGCTCGGGCAAATGCGGAGGTCCGCATGAAGTTCCGTGTTTCAAGCAGGAGAGAGATGGGACGCGTCGAACTATGGCCTACGGATATCCGTGATACCCTGTCTGTGCCTCCGCGCCTGTAAGTTCTTGTTGTGTCGTTGCAGCAATGGCGAACCTTTTCTGCGCACTTGCTCAGTATGCCAAGGTTTTAGAAGGCTCGTCAGCTGTGATTGACGCCGCAGCCCTTGTGGTCCCCCTACGGCTTGTGATGCCTCAGAAGCACTTGTCAGCCAAAAACATACGGTGTACCTTTCAAGGTTAAGCGTTCCGGCTAGTTGGCTCCCCTCCCTAGGAGATCGACGGAGCTTGTGGCAAAACACGTGATCAAACGGAAGGAAATCCCGAGAATGAAATCTCCCGCTACACGTTGCACAACCGCGAAACTTGTTCCTGCCGATAATCAACCACGTCAAAATGGAACTTGTGGCAAATTATTTCGTTAACAATTACAAAGGACAACGGTTAAACCTCGCCTGGGAAGACTGGTTACTGTAACTAGTACATGTTGTTGCACGCGGGCACAAAAGGTGCGGATCGCGCTCTTTGATCCGATGTTGGGTACCATGACATGACATGATTATGACAAGAATGTGAACACTGAACAAGGCAGAGGGGAACTCATGAACGTATCTACGTTTCGGAAAAAACTGTTCGTGAAGATGAAAAATGCATTTCTTTTACTTCCCCAAAGAAAACAAGTGTTCAAAATCCGCCGAGACATCCTTCTAGTTGGGGCGCTCCGAACGAGCTCCTGGTACCAGGGGACGCCCGGGACGCCCCGCCACCAGGGCGATAAGGCGTGCCGGGTCGTATCGGGGGGCGACTCCTGGGTTGTGGTCGCTCCGCGGGTACATAGTCGCTGGCACTGTTGTTGTAGGCGTTGCCATAATAAGCGTTGTTCGGGAACCACGGGGCAACGCCATGCGGCTGTTTTCGGCCGGGGAGGGCGCACATCGACAACGGGCCACCGTCATCGAGCTCGTCCAGGTCGGGTTGCGGCGTGCCCGGGTAATAAGCGGTAGGGGCAGCGAACCCGCCCCCCGGCATATTGGAGAAGAGGACGGAGTGTCCCTGCGCTTCGAAACCCGATCCGATCGTGTGTGGCGGTGCATCGTAGGATGATGACGACGAGGAGGGGGAACGGTAAGAAGGGTTATTTCCGTCTCCGCCTCCGTCTCCGTTCCCGTTGGGGGCACTAGGGTTGCCGTCGGGTGCGCGACGACGCTGCGGACGACGCCCGTCGCAAGAGGCGTTGCGCACGGTGCGGGCGCCGCGCTCGGGGAGGGCGCACGTATTAGGCATTACGACGATGGGTTTGCGGTCGTATGCGGTGGGCGAGTGAGTCAAGTGCGTGGAGGTGAGCGTCGGCGAGGGGGGGAAGTGCACGCGGAGGTCGAGGTCGAGTAGGAGGAGGGTCGGGCAGGACGCAAAGGGGAAAGGGCTCGAGGCGCAAGACTGCGCGTCATCGAGTGCGCTGAAGGCTTTGAGGATGGGTCGACGGGCCATTAAAGTGGGTGAGTTCAAAGGTGGGCTTCGGGGCTTGTTGGGAGGGATGAACACTGGTGAGCGGATGCGATAGAGGGGTGGTGGATACAGACGGGGTTGCTTGAGCCCGGAGAGGGGAAGGGTATTTGGGGGAGATCTATAAAGTGGCGAAGCGGGAGGAGTTTATATGGAGCGGCATAGCTGTGACGATTGGAATGAGGGAAAGGAAGGAAGGAGAGAGACGAAGGAAGGGGAAACAACGGCTTTTGAGCGCCAAAAGGGTAGCGTATGTGTATATGTGTTGTGGTGGTTGGGACCTTTTTATGTGGCAAAGAGCAAATCATATACAAATAAATCCATTTTCAGTGCATTTCAGTGTCCATTTTGGTGTCCAATTTTGTTGTTAAATAATAACAACGTGGTAGTGTAAGCGTAGTCATTGGACATGTGCTAGGTGATTGTAATGGTAACCTACCCCCCCCCCTCCATGTGCAGTGCATGGCGCAGTAGCGCGCTGGCAATTGAATGTTGATTGCTTTTGCAGTGTGTTACCATTTATAGTAATGATGACATCAGCAAAACCACATTCAAAAAGGCACAGCCAATTTCCACATCACGCCACAACCATCCCCATAGCCTCGAACTGAACGAACGAAACCCATGCCATGCCAATCGTGGACCAGGAACCCATCCGGTCTCTTTTGCTGCTAGGGCACAACCGATGACACGGCGACAGATAACTTGACGTTCGAGAAGAAAAAAAAGGACGCTCGGTTCGAACAAGCGAGCGAGGCATGCGGGTGTCATACGCCAATTGGCGATCATACACCTGAATCTGGGTGTGTCAGCCCTGTGATTCGATGGAAAAGGAAGAGCGGAAACGCCACTATGTGCTATGCCACTTCGGATCGGGATTGCTGGCATTGATTGGGATCAGCAACTTACCTCGTTGTGTGGGTCAGCACACACCCACGGGCCTGCGCAGACACCTTGATCTGATGGTGTTATCGAACGTGCTTAGGCACGAGACTCGATGCGCCGCATACACGGGAATGCGCCTTTTTCGCCGTCCCGGTTAAGGGTCACCCCATCCTACTGTCAATCACTTTGAGCACACACAGCAGGGGCAATATTATTAAGATTACAATTTATTACCCGGTATCCTGGGATATTACATATATATGGAGGAACGAAGCTTCGTGCTACGTGGATGGTATCTCTAAACCATGATGAAGCAAGTATGTTGCTGGTGGTGTGATTGCGAAACAGAGGAGAGGAAGAAGAAGAGAGACAGAGGAGAAGGAGAAGGAGAAGAAGAAACGAACCCTAAAACCGGCTTCCTGGCTATGCCCACGGATTCGACCCGCTCATCAATCCATTCGTCATCGTCCTGCCCCTCGTCGACTCCCTCGTGTCCTCCATCAACCCAACAATGCCAGCATTCGCACCCGCGTCCGAACTCACACCCGCACTCACACCCACGCCAGCCACGCTCCACGGGTCCTTCCCAAAGCCACCAGGCGTCGCCGGCACGGTCGCCGCGAGGCCCGCTGTGATCGCCCCCTCCGTGTTCCCGAACGACAGCGTGGGTGAGGACAGCGGCATCGACGGCAACGGCAGCGGCAGCAGCGACGGCCGCGACACGAACGCCGCGAACGGGTTCAGAAGCGTGTCGTCCACATCCGGGACGGGCGGGAGCGGCGCCGCCGCCGCCGCCGCAATGAACGGAGAAGGACTTGGCATCCCTGGCGTGATGGAGATGGCGTCGGACACGCGCAGCCCAGGGGCCGGGTCCGCGTGAGGCAGCCCAGGGGCCGGGTCCGCGTGAGGCAGCCCAGGGCTCGGCCAGTGTGCGCCGTCACTCCCAAAGGACAACGGACCCCCCGCGGCCACGGAAGACACGAAGCTGTGGAAAGTTTCGGCCCCTTCCTCGTCCTCGTCCTCGTCCTCCTCGTCGTCATGGGCACTGCCTGAGTCAGGCGCGACGTTGAGCGACGCAGAGCGCGGATGCACGACGCGCGCGCCCCACCCCAAATTGCGCGAGGCAGCCTCGTGCCGCCGTTCCCGCTCGTCCAACGTCACGTTGAGAGACACGGCCCTCGGATGACTCGGCCGCACCCCCATCACCCTCTCATCCTCGTGGACTCCTGCGGGAGTGGAGGACGACACGCGTCCCAACGACGCGTGATCCACGAATGGCGCTGAAGATGGGCCATCAGTGTCCGGCGCGGGCCGTGCCCTCGTCCTCAGCTCGTCCTCAGTGCGGTCGGCGTCCTGTATAGCCTTCTTCATCGCTGCCAGGTCGAAGCCCGCCCCCGTAGGCTCCTCGCTGTCTTCTCCTTGGGACACCCCGTCTCCTGCGGTCTCGGCCTCAGCGGGACTCACAGTGTCTTGTACGGGAGAAACCGATAGGGATGCTTGAGACGTCGCCTCGTAGCGCGGCGGGAGGTCGTCATCGGCTGCAGCGGGATTAGGGACGTTTGCTGTTGCTTGGGTGCGTCTGTGCTGCCCTGCCGCAGATGCCCTAGAGCCCTTGTCGTCTGCCTTGGGCGGAGTCGACTTCTTCCTCCCCAATGAGAACCAGCCTTTCTTTTTAGGTTGCTCGCCCTCCTCCTCCTTGACAACGACTCTGTCCTCTGTGAAATCTGGTTCCTGGAAATGTGGGAGTTAGCACACTTAAATAACTGAAGGTAATGACGTATCGAGTACAAACCACTGGCTCGTCAAAATAATCTGCAGAGACGGGGAAGCCTAACTGGTCCAGTATGAGCGGCATGAACACACGGTATGTCATATGCCCCGAGATCTTGTCCGTGACGTCGATGTTCTCGAGGCCGGGGACGTTCTCGACGGGGCGCAGGCCAGCGACGGTGTTGAGGCTCGCGCTCGTCGCGCGGAAGAGGTAGTTGAGCACCCAGTCGTTGCGCGCGAACGCGTTCACGAAGCGGCCCGACACGACGGAGCGCGCCTCGCACCACGTCTTGTTCGACGCGGTCAGCGTCGCGCCCAGCAGGAACACGTCCTGCACGATCCCGTACGCCTTGTGTCGCGCGAGCTCAAGCAGCGCGTAGAAGATCACGCGCGCGCCTAGCGAGAACCCGATCAGCGTCGTCGGCCGCACGCCGAGGTGCCGCTTGATCAGCACGTCTGCGAGGATCCCGCCTGCCGCTTTGGCGCGGTCGAGCGCGTTGTTCCATGGGTTGTCGATCAGGTAGCCGAGCTTGGTGAGGACTTTTGTGGGCGTTGTTAGGGTTGCTGAGGGCCACAGTGAATCTCTGAAGAAAACGTACTGATAGGCCATTGTAGTGCGCTCATCAGTGCCGTCATGACCGTCTGTGCCAGCACCGTCTGCCCGATCTGGGACAGGACTTCGGCGGTCAGAATCTTCAGAGCACTACCTGTCTCTCGGAGCATTTCGGGTTCCCACAGGACGCTGAAGACGTCTCCGACTATGGGGTCGAGCACACTGAATGGCAAGCGCACGTCATCTTGCAGTCCGGTCATCAATCTGTGGAAAATTCAGGCTGAGCAACTCTTTACCGCAGACGTCTCGTACCCAGGCACAGTGAGTATGCAGTTCACTCGCTTGTTGTTATGCAGAGGGAGCAGTTCAAAGGTCTTCACCTGCTGAGTCCGTCGAGCCATTCCATGGCCAGCTATGCCAGACCCAGTGAGTACGCCCCCAGTCGTGATGACTGCAGCACCTCCGGCTCCAGCAAGAAACCCACTAGTCCCTGAGATACCTATTGTGGTGAAAGCTGCGCCGAGGCCGGCACCAATCACAGGGGCCAGAAGCCCAGCAGACAGACCGAGAACAAGTCCTCCTCCTAGCATTAAAGACAGTCATCAGAGCCACTAGGTAAGGGCGAAATATCACTGCACGCACCGAGTGTTGCCAAGCCCATCATCATGAATCGTTTGTTCCGCGCGGCTTTCTGCCGACTTGCTATCGCATCCTCGCTCTCTAGCCTTTCTACGCCTTCCTGGATCTCTAGCGCTTCGGTCACACGGCATTCAAATTTGACGATATCCAACCATCCAAGCCCGAGCTTGAGCGCCACGTTTTCAAGCAAAACCCTCGATCGGGCATCGTAGACGCTGTCCGCAATCAGAACGAGGAAAAGATCGCATAGAACGGTCCATCGTATATCGAGAGTGACCCTCTCATCCGCAGCAGATAACGAAGTAGTGATACCTGGCATCGCAGGTTGTACAGGTTTCGCGAACACTCTGGCCGTTGTCTGAACGATTTGTTGCTGTGATGATGGTACTACACCATTAGCGACCTTCGTACTTGGAGTTGGATCTGGATTTTCTACTGATGTTTTATCAGTGGAATGTAACGCCTCTTCTTGTCTTGCATCGTCTCGTCTCCGTGCTTCTGCTGGATCGTACTCTGGATTGGCTACAGTGTGAGTCGTCATGAGCGCTGGCACTAGATCCATAGCCTGAACACCATGAATCGCGAGACTCTCAATCATCTTCTGCTCTGCGGCGTCATTTTCAGGATAGAGAAAGGACATGATGCAAGAATCGTAGACCATTCACCTTGAGTTTCGAGCTCCATATGATAGTACAACCGACCCAATATTTTCATGACCCACAATTCCATGCTCTGAGCAGCGCCCTTAAGCTCCTTCCGTAGCGTCAATTTGAGACCCTGTGCCATCTCGCGTGCCGCAAGCGCACAGAGGCCGACGTAGGCTATACGTTGTGCCTCCGTGAGCAGGTTCTTGGTCGCCTGCATCTGGCTGAGCGGAGTCATCGCCTTGTCCTCGTCAAAGAGGTAGCGGGTGCGCAGATGGACCTCATCCGCTTCGTCCTCCTCGTTGCCGCGCAGCTTCGTGTACTCGTTCTCGTCGATGTGGGTCTTCGAGCGCCATTCGGTGCCCCGGGCGTCCACATCCAGGACGTCGCCTGTAGCGTTTCCGGCGCCAGGAGCTGATGCTGAGGAGCGTCGTTGTTTATGCACGTAGTGATATTTCATACGATCTTCCTCGTCGAGTCCGGACAGGAAGTGATCCTCACGGACGACTGGCATATCCTGCCAGCCTTCACCGTCGTCGTCATCGAAGATATCAGGTGATGGTGGTAAGCGTGCGGGTGGTAAGGTTGTAGATCGCATACGGTACTGTAGAGTCCAGGTCCAAAGTCGTTCAAAGTATATCGCTGCACATGACTTGACTGGAAATTTCAGACTAGGATCTGCGCTTGCTTGCTCATCGTGCTGCGAAACGTGCCAGCCGTCGAACTCAGGAGGAGAAACTTGTAATTATTTGAGCTCGATATCTTTGCCAGAATAACTGACTTGTGATTGGGCACAAGTTGTACAAAATATACCAGTAGAGACTCGGAGGGCGCAGACAGCTGAACCAGCAGGTTTATTTCTTCAACTTGGCCTCCTCCCTTTCCTTGAATAACCGTTTCGACTCTTCCTGCTTGCGAGCAGCTTTGATCTGCCGTTGCCTCTTTCTCCGCCCATTCCCTCTCTTACGACCCTTGATTTTTACCTCGTGCAGGATACGATGTTTCCGACGTATGGCTTGATCAGCACGCTGCTTTTCTCGTTTCTTGTCTCGTTTCCTTAGCGTTGTCATGGAGGATTTTAGAAGAGCACCATAAACGGTGTGGAATTTGTACAGCTGGCTAGGTTCGACCTGGAGATGAGATTAGCAGGACAATTAGACGAATAAGCGAACAGATTGCGTTTGCGATTGAGTTTTCGCTCGCCTTTGTAGAGAACGTCGTTTCCTTGCCATCAGTTACGCGGATCAGACATGTGTACTCGCGGTCGTCGCCATCTGAACCATCCTCCGCTAATTTTGATTTCATGACAGTGTTCTTGCCATCATACGTGACTATAGCAAAAGCGCCGTCATGAGCAAGGTGTCCGGATGTCAGGTAAATGTAAATCCATGCGTACGTCGTTTGTGAGTGAGCCAAATGGACCCTCGTTCTTTGGATGACTCGAACAATGCGGTCAATCGCTGGAGGAACTAGGGTGAATGGTAATTACCGCCAGGCCTATCAGACACCTGTGTGGAAGGAACGTACGGTGTCGTGGTTGACGAGCTGCGTTGGCGACATGGAACGCGATGAGCCATCGCCCTAAGCTCGATTTCCGAAGGCGGGCATGTTTTCACACATTCACAGGTGCTCATAATCGCGAAATCCTTTCAAGCCGCTGTTCGTCCGGACGCAGTCCACGGGCACGCCAACGGGTGAGAATGCACATCCGCTCTTGCTTTGCTCGTCCATGGTCGCGTACCCAAATCCGACGGGTGGAGCTTCACTCTTGCTTTCTTTCCGTCTGCAAGGCAAGACTGTCTTGATCATCGGTTCAGGACCTCTCGCTGCATCAAGAGCGTTCGCGGCGCTCGAAGCCGACGCCTCTGTCATCGTTCTCGCAAGAGGAGGTTTGGACGGCGCATGCGAAGAACTCAAGTGGAGAGCCCAGCAAGGCCAAGTAACCATCTTTGACTTGACCGCTGGACTCGGACATTCAAGCGAACTCGAAGCGATTGAGTCGCATCTTTCGCGAGACACAGATATACATCTCGTCTGTGTGACAGAGACAATACTAGGGACTAGTTCTTCTAGCCGCCGACGTTCTGTATCGAAAGATATCCATCGACTCTGCACCTCGCGCAATATCCCGGTGAATTTCACCGATTTGCCAAGCCTATGCGATTTCTGCTTCGCTTCTACACATCGATTCGTTGACCCAGATACTAGAGAGAAGACCTCACTGCAAGTGGGCGTCACCACGAACGGTAAAGGTTGTAGGCTTGCAGGGAGGTTGAGAAGAGAGATCGTCGCGCGTCTCCCGAAAGAGGCTGGGCCAGCAATCGAGAAAATTGGAGCCCTGCGCGCGCATGCAAGGTCGAGGGATGAGGACGACTTGTCGCAAAATATTGAGGATGACAGCGTGGACACGGGCGATGTAATTTCGCCTCTAGAACCTAGCCATCTTCTTTCTCCTTCCGCCGGCACCCCTGTGGAAGCAGAAAAACGGCGGATGCGCTGGGTCTCCCAAATCAGCGAATACTGGCCAATCGAGAGTATCGCCAAGATCTCCCCAGCTGAAATGGAAGCGCTTCTAAGTTCGAGACGAGACGAACCACCCGCTCAGTCGTTCGATGCTTCCTCCCCTTTACCTCCTTCCCTTCATTCTCTTGACGTTTCTCCCTCCCCCCAAAAAGGAAAGATCATCCTCGCAGGATCAGGACCGGGCCTTCCATCTCTGCTGACGATTGCCAGTCATACCGCTCTCACACAACAAGCTCAACTGGTATTGTCTGATAAGCTTGTACCCGCCCCTATTTTGGCCCTTGTGCCAAGTGGGGTGGAGGTACGGATAGCCAGGAAGTTTCCCGGCAATGCGGACGGCGCGCAGGAAGAAATGATGGAGGCTGCTGTTGAAGCCGCCAAGCGGGGGCTTACGGTTGTCCGCGTATGTCTGTGTTCCTATCCATGCGGATGAATTCATCTGACTTGTGGTATATGTTGTCAGCTGAAGCAAGGTGACCCGGCCATCTACGGTCGTGTTGGTGAAGAGCTTCTCTACTTCCGCACGCATGGCTTTGAGCCGCTTGTCATCCCCGGTGTCTCATCCGCCATCGCTGGCCCCATGTTCGCAGGAATCTCTGTCACGCAGCGCGGTGCGGCCGAGTCGTTCGCGGTTTGCACGGGGGTGGGAAGGAAGGGGAAAGGGGTACAGCTGCCCGGATACGAAAGAGGCAGGACACTCGTGCTCCTGATGGGGGTAGCGCGGCTCAGGATGATTGTGTCGAGTCTACTGGACGTGGAGGGCGGACCTGGACGGACTGGGGCGCCGTACCCGCCCTATACGCCCATTGCGATTATCGAGCGGGCGTCGATGCCAGACCAGAGGGTTATCGAGAGCACTTTGCAGGACGTGCTGAGAGCGGTAGAGTGCTCGGGCGAGCACAGGCCGCCTGGGATGCTTGTCGTTGGTTGGACCGTGCTGGCGCTCTGGGGAAAAGGGGATGTCGGACTGCTGGATGAAGGGCCCGAGAGAGACGTGGACAGAGTACGAGCTTGGTTAGCTGGCGCTGACGAATCACCTTGGAGAGTTAGGGAAGGGCTTCCACAAGGATGGTTAGGCTAATAAGGTCCGCATCACCCTCGCTTGCCGTAACGCTTATTGAACTAGGCTTAAAGTATACCTCAACTTGCACGTCATCTTTTCCCATGTAATGAATAACCACCTGGACAGTAATGCACGTGTTGTGCCTACTTGTTCCTTTGTGAGACGACTGGTTTGCCACCACCGATTATGTCCGATCCGATCGAGCGATTAGCTGGGCTTCCGATCAGGTCGAGGGTATTGCAACGATCGAGCGGTCTCTCGTGTGTGTAACCGTTCTCGTTTTGTCCAGAAAGCCTTGCGGCACTCCACCAGGCACTTTTCGCAAAGAAGGCAGAATCCGACACACAACAGAAAGTTGCGATGGTAGATCCGTTTAGATCGCTTGGGGTCCCGATCAGTGCGCCATCCGTCCTGCCCGCTCGAAAGTTGTTCTGACTCACAGATTCCAGCAACGCTATATTTCTCTTTTGTTGGAGTCCTACTATAAATACTATAAACACGGTTTCGGAACGACGACTTCAGAGCCCTACGATCTGTGTCTGCACTCTCTCCATGAAGTTCTTTGTCCTTTCAATCCTCTCTACGTGTGTTATCACTGTGCGTGCTCTTCCCCTCGAAGTAAACGGAAACCCTCTCCGTACGTGCTTCTCCGAATATGCTGCTTCGTTCAGAATCTCAAGTCGGACTTTATGCGGAAGTTCCCGTCGACCCGAGTTTTCCAATCCGGCTTCATCCGATCCCGGAGAAGCGGGAAGGCTTCTGGGCCGACATTTTGCATTTGCGCCCTGCCGACGTCATCTCTGTGGGAAGACGGGGTTTGCAGTGTTTGTGTCTCTCGCTCTTTGCCTACGTTAGACTGTCTGACTCGTTCGTTACCAAAAGTCGGCGGAACGAATGGTATCGTGACGGGTGAGTTTGGAGCCGTACGATATGCCTTTCTACTAATTGGCGGAATGCCCCAGCAGGCGCTGTCGCTGACCTCGCCAATGTGAAGAGGGATGATGTTGTCGCGGATAAATTCAGTGCAAGCGCTGGGCATGTAAAGCGGCATGACAATGCGCTATTGATCTCGAGCCTCATCGCGGATACGATCGGTGCGAGCGCTGGCCATGAAAAGCGGGATGACAATGCACTTCCCACCTCGAGCCTCGTCAAAGACAGGCTTAGCGAAGGCGCTGCCTACGTAAAGCGGGATGGCGATGCCCTCCACTCTTCGAGTATCGCTACCGATAAATTCAGTGCGGATCTTGCAACTCGGGATGACGGTGGGAAGCTCTCTTCGGCCTTGCCTATCGAGAAATCCAGTGCGCGTCTTGGAAATCGAGAAGACAATGAGATCCTCTGTTCGAGCTTCATGGTAAATCAATTCCCACGAGGTCAGAGCGTACTATTCATCTGCTGCTCTGGCGACTTCTGACACCTTCTCACAGATACTGAGCTCTTGAGCACCGCTGAAGCTGGTGAGCACGGAAAACGTGACGATATTCTTACGGCGACAGTAGCAGACAAGACGGCAGGCGGGGTGTTTTAGGGCTTGTGTACACCGTTACTTTCCCACTTACGAAATTGCAGCAGCCGAATTCTACACATGTGTGCATCTCGCTGGTTGTACCGTACTTCAGGTTTTGTGTTTCTTGTTCAAGTTTTGGTTCGCTTGTAGGAGAATGGTTTGTTACGAACAATGTAAATCGATATCTTTGTCTCGTACGTTCATACGCAGACGAGTCATCACAGAGAAAGCAAGCAGAGTGAAAGGGATGTAATGCCATCGAAGATGATATTCAGCCATCCAGCAAGACGGAATCCTTGATTAGAATCACTTCACAATCCTCAAAGTCGTCATCGTTCAACCGCCGAGCTGAGTAATAGTTGTCCTCGTGGAGGCAACAGCAGGGGATATGCCAGGGTAATGAGCCCTTTGCAGTTTGCAGCGAGAAGGGTGTTGACTTTCATCAGGCCAATGTTCGGTTCTTTGCTAGCACTGAGTCGGTACAGCGAACAACAGGTAC
The DNA here is from genome assembly GCA_951802425.1 of Clavaria fumosa. Lineage (NCBI taxonomy): Eukaryota > Fungi > Basidiomycota > Agaricomycetes > Agaricales > Clavariaceae > Clavaria > Clavaria fumosa. The sequence goes on along the minus strand of OX637796.1, from coordinate 4,349,213 downwards.
TGTTTTTTTTGAATCAGCATTTATGTACCGCAACGTGTAGCTATGACGGTTGAACGTTGAACAGCAAATTCGTGAAGTTCGGTAAGTGATTGTGTGATGTACTGTAGTTGTCGTTCATTTATTTATGGTGGTTCCGGGGGTTCGGAGTGTTGTCTCCCTGCGTCTGATAGGTCAAGGCCCGGGATGTCTGGTGGTCGTGGTGGCTCTCTGGGCTTGTCGGTTGAGGTAAAAGCCCCCGATAGGCGCAGGAACTCTGCGATGGGAAGTAAGCCTTTGGTGTTGCGGGCGGTGAGTGGTCGTGTTAGTACGTGTCAGTGTGCATCGTACTCCCTGCAGTTGTGGAATATGTGGTTGCGGAATCGTGTCGGTGGGACAGGCAGAATGGTGTCTGTTCATGTGCATGCTCTTTGTTATTTGGCTAGGAGAAAGACGTGGCTTGGGTGGTGAGTTTAAGCTTTTAATGGTGGGTCTGGGAGTTCGAGTCGCTTAGGCTGAGGGCAGTTCAATGTGCATGTTAAAGCCCGCCAAGTCGTGTAGCCGAAACTTCGAGAGCGCCAGATGGCAGATTAGATGAGGAATTTAAAATATCAGAAAACAGTGTAAGGAGCATCACGGTTGTGAATTCATCCATCCTGGGGTTGATTAGGGCTTAAAGATCTATGGAAGCTTTATCCGGCATCTTCTTAAGGAATGTTTCAGCTTCGGCGCGTTCAGTTCGTCATACGGGATCCTTGACTCGTGGTCGAAGGGAGAGCTTTGTATTCTCGTGCGTCGAGGGACCTTCGTCAAGGAAGAGGGCCACATCCAAGGCCGATGGGCTCACGATGGGGGACTCGCTGGCAATGATGTTCATGTCAGATTGATGCCAACGACATAGAAGAAGCGCTCCGTATGAGTAATAAGGGCCGCAGGCATCAGGGAAAGAGTTTAAACGAGCGTGTAAAGAAACACTGCGTGAAAGGACGCAAGTCCTGCCAGTGCTCCTATTATAGAATGTCCTGGGGTTAAGGCTACGCATCCAGGTGGTTGATGCCAGAGCGCCAGGAGCTCGATACAGCGGACCGCAACGCGTAGCTGGGATAACCTCGCCAGCATTTCGTGCTCTTTGCACTTTCAAATTGTTGTAGACAACTGGTTGACAGATTCTATCGAGTTTGCAGGTGTCAAAAATGACACCTGTTGCAATACGCAGATGGGTTACAGCAGAGAAAGCAGAGCAGATCTTCAAGGAAGGGATGCACTACCATCGAAAATGATATTCAACCATGCAGCGAGACGGAATCCTTGCTTGGCGATCTGCTCGTTAATCTGTGAAGAATAACTAAGATGCATAGACTCTGTGATGATCATTTGTCTTACCACAACGATGTTGGTATCATAGTAAGGGCCTACGCAGAGGTCTTCACCCTCTTCATAGTTGAAAACGTTTGACTATCAAAAAAGATGATCTCAGAATCACTTCGCAAGCTTCAAAGCCGCCATACTCACACAATCTAGAGCGTTTGACTCTTTTGCCCACACTAAAGGACAAGCGAGACTGTCGACCATATCTCGAGAATAAGGGGAGGCGAGAAGAGTTTGGACGTCTGTCTCAAGGCTATAATGAGCAGAGAGGGGGTCCAGGGAACTCGCGCAGCTAATCCATCCTGCAGAAGCGTCCTTGTAGTTTCCGGTTTTGATCTCCTTGACCAATGCGCTGGCCCATTCTTCATCTGAGCCGGAGTAATCGGCATTCACCAAGGTCTTGATTAGGCCAGTGTCCCAGATCTAGTTAAAAAAAAGTTTTTGCGCATGTTTTCGACAACAGAAAAAAGTGCTGACTGCATGCAGTTTGTCTGTTCTCCTATGGCACTTTGCGTGAATCAGATTACCACCACGTTCTAAGGCCTCAACATGGAGGGGTTGGCCAATGTCGCCTATGAACTAGTAAAGTACCAGTCAACTATAACGTATGAGGACCACAGAACAAGCATACATGGTCGAGGAAGTAGAGGGCTTCACGGGTCTCGTGTTCGTCCAGTGAAGTGTCACTGACTCGTTGGGTATAGTTGGCAATAGCGGTCACTGATTGAAATGTGGGTACAGTGAAGCCGCGCAATAAAATCGTATCTCACAGATGCAGCCACTTTTTCCGCAATCACGCTTTTGTAAAACGGAGCAAGAACCCTCTTTCGGGTGGTCTGTTACAGAAGGCGCATCGTTACATTTCGCGCTTAGGGATATTATATTGCGTCCAAGTGTACGTACCTTCGGCGTCGATGAAGTGCCATGGAGCCGACCAATGGTACAGTGGCAATGTGCGAACACCGTCCGCCCACTGAGATACAAATAATGAGCAATAGAACGGGTTATGCGGAAGAGAATTACATTGGCGGCAAGACCAAGGTTATTCTTATATCTGTCTTCGACGGTTTTCTTGACAAAGTCGGCGGCATTCGGAGCCAAGAACTTCAAACGCGGGTTAGATCGCACCTGCCATTGGCGATAATAGGCACCTCCATGGCAATATAGCCGACAGCCGAATGGCCCAGAGGACCCCAGGCGGCGGCACGCTCTGCAAGAAGAAAAGCGCCAAGGAAAAAGCAAGTGGTCTTCATGTTGGGAGGGTTTGTCCAGGTGGAAGGAGCTGCAGACTTCGGAAGTGTTCCGCAGCTCCTCTTTATGTGATCCAGATAGTCAGGGCCATCATTTTCCCTGTGAAAACAACCTAAATTAAAAGTGGACCAGGGCGGGTATGATGCATATTTCAATTGTGATTGGGTGCATGGCATTCAGCGCTGAACGTCTAGCCCGGCAATTTCTTCACACCGGACGCAGAATGGGAAGGTTCGACCCCAAGGCCAGTTAGACACGGTCTGGACCTGAGGATTTCGCTGGTTCGGAGACTATTGAGAGGTGAACTGCATCCAACGAAGTCGGAACCACATAAAAGGGGAGGCAACAGTGCAGCGTGGTGAGAAAATATTGCCCAAAGAACGCCCGGCCGTACTTTCAGGCTCAACATGGGCCTAATCGGGCTTATGTCGGAGCCGGTTCCCAGTGCCTACTTTCAGGAAATATTGCTTGATTTGCCGCCGAGAAATGAGAAATACAAGTTGCTCACATGAGAAATTCTCTTCAATGTCCAGCACACCCGGGCCTGAGCTTAACAGTTAACTGGATGACTTCGCCGTCGTTTCGCGTCGAGGAACAAGAGACTTTCCATCGTTTGCATCCACTACCGAGCCGATGCTGCTCACGAACTAGGCTAGCTCGCGACACCAGAGGACATTGCCTTGGTTCAACCACTAGGCAAACCTAAGGTCTACGCCGTCGATGGCTCCAGCTTCTAGATGAGTCCGACGCTTGACGGAAGCGGCGTAGTCGTCATCCAATACCACACCCCATCGGTTTATTTCTCACCCACAATATCTGCCTGCTCGACGACCTGCTGGAGGTTGGTGCATCCCTGGAAGTCACCAACTCGGCTGAACGTGAGGCCGTGTGCAGAAGAACCCTTGCTGACATGCTGATCCAGTCAATGATGCGCGTGCAGAGAGACCGCTGGCGATGCATGCCGCCGCTGCCCACTGAGCAAGGTCCATACCCCCATGGATTTATTCTATGGTCAGCCGTTGGAAAAGAAATCACTCACCCTTCCGCTCTCGCCCATTGCATCCCTTCTCATTCAAACAGTTCACTCCACCTCACTTCGCACAGTTACATTGCTCAAATTTACCCACCCACTCGTGTACATGGCCGATTTTACGCGTGATTCTAGTCATTGAGCCATCAAAGATTTACTCGACTTCCTTGACCATCTCAAGCTGAGAAAAAATCACGTTTTCATGATGGCTTGATGTAGTCGAGTCACGATCTGCAGGGTGCATGCTTGCGAGATTTAGATACGCTCATTTTGCACTTCGTACACTACCAGTACCACACAGTAACAACCTATCTAGAGGCGTGTTTACACTGGCAATGGCTTCTACAGTTTCTCTCGCCGACGAAGTCACTCGGCAAACCGCTCTGTTCAACCAGCTCAAACTAGAGAAAGCTGATCAGGCAGTAATCGACGAAGCCAGGCAGAGACTGAGCGACCTGAAGAAGACGTTGGCGCTGTCAAAAGTTGATGGCTCTTCAAAGGACGCTAGCAAGAAGAGGGACCGTTTGCTGCTCAAGACAGGCAAGGTGCGTACATCCCATGCTAAATGGTCATTCACCTTGGTTGAAGGAGGGAAACACAGGGCACGCGCGACTACGGGCCTGGAGAGATGCTCTGTCGCGAGCACGTTGAGCGCATAGTCAAGGACTGCTTCACATTGTATGGCGGAAGCTGCCTCGACACCCCCGTCTTCGAGCGAAAGGACATCCTGACGGGGAAATACGGCGAGGACGCCAAGCTGATATTCGACCTCATGGACCAGGGCGGCGAGCAGCTCTCGCTGCGATACGACCACACCGTGCCCCTCGCGCGCTATTTGGCGATGAACGGCGCCACGAACACAGCGTCGAAGCTGTGGCAGATCGGCAAGGTCTATCGACGCGACAATCCCGTCATGTCTAAAGGCCGCATGCGGGAGTTCTCGCAGGCGGTGCGTGTTTCTGTCGCGTTTGCGCGGGCGTTTGTTCGCTGAATGGAAGACCGACAGGATTTTGATATCTCAGGGGTATGGGATCCAATGATCCCCGATGCTGAAGTCATAAGTCTAGTATGCACCATTCTAGCGAGGCTTGAGATTGGTGAATTCACCCTGAAAGTACGTCCACGCACTGCCCTGTGATGCATTGGGCAGACATTCTCCTGTTGCACAGATCAATCACCGCAAATTATTGGATGGAATCTTTGAGGTATGCGGGGTCCCACCAGAAAAAATACGCACAATATCATCTGCGGTAGATAAGCTAGATAAGGTGCGCATAATCCATTCCGATAGTTAGCGTGTGTTGATCACTACGATAGCTACCGTGGGTAGAGGTAAAGAAAGAAATGACTGAAGAAAAGGGCCTGGATCCTGCTACTGCCGATAAAATTGGAGAATATGTTAAGCACAAGGGTTTGTTTTTGATCTTGGCCGGTTCGCCGTATACTGATTATGCTGTGTAGGCGGACCAGGCCTCCTTAAACAGCTGACAGCCGATAAAGCTCTAATGGCCAACGCGAGTGCGATGGTGGGTCTAGAGGAGATGAGAATCTTATTCACGCTCCTCTCCTCTTATGAGGTACTGGAGAGGGTAAGTCCTCCGATGTGATGTGGGTTACCTTGGCACCCAGTGACCCATCGTAAAGATCTCGTTCGATCTTTCCCTTGCGCGAGGATTGGACTATTACACCGGCATCATTTACGAGGCGATCGTTGAGGCGTCGGCGCCACCTGGCTTCAAAGCCGACGCGAACCTGCCGACAACGGGAGGCGATGCCGCCAATCCCGCTAAGAAACCTCCCAAAAAGCCGAAAGCGCCTGCCAACGCAGAGGAAGAGGAGACAGACGAATCCCAGGTGGGAGTCGGGTCGATCGCTGCGGGCGGGCGATACGACGGCCTTGTCGGAATGCTGACGACGGCTGCCGCCGCGGAGGGGAAGAAAGGCACGGACTTGCCTTGCGTCGGCGTGAGCATCGGTATGGACCGGGTTTTTGCGCTGCTCTGGCCCAAATGGGTGGAGAAGGGGATGCGGAGCAAGGACACGACAGTGTACGTTATGGCTGCTGGCGATGGCTTATTGCAGGAGAGGGTGAAGCTCGTGAGAGAGCTGCGCGAAGCCGGGATCAAGGTGCTACGTTTTGAATTTGAGTTCTTCTTCTCTTACGCGCTTTCACAGACGGATTTCCTTGCCAAGAATAAGCCCAAGTTGCCTGCGCAGTTTGCAGCTGGGGAGAAGGACGAGGTTCCTTTCGCCATCATCTTGGGAGGGGACGAACTCAAGGAAGGCCTCGTCACCGTGAAAGAACAAAGATGGACAATGCAGGATGGTAAAAAGGTGAAGGTCGAGTCTTCAGACAAGGGCATAAAGGTGAAGCGAGATGAATTGATAGATTGGCTGAGAGCCGGGGAGCGGTCGTATGGGAAATGATAGTAGAAATCAGTTACTTAGAGGCAAGCTGTGATCTGCGGTAGCAACAGGCGGTCGCTTTGGGTAAAAATTCGCTACACTGCCAGTGCTATGGTCTTGGGTCTAACCCTACTCTGAGCCAGACCCTGATGCGCTCGCATCACCATCGTCATCGTCTGGATTTATGGCAGCGAACCATGAGATCCGCGAGAACAATGACGGTGAAGACCTCGACTCACCGTCCGCGACATCGTCTTTGGAAATACCTTTCTCCGCCTGGACCGTCGCGAAGAGCTTGAGCACCTCGGGATGGCGCTCCGCGAGATTAACCGCAGTCTGCCCGTGCTTGTCCTTGATGCTATGCGATTCGAAGATTAGTCAGCATAGCTTCATATCCTGAGTGAAGAGATTCCGCAGACCTAATATCTGCACCTGCATCTAATAGAGACCGCACAACAAATATTCTAATCTCTTCGTCATCTATTCGGATGGCCAGATGCAGAGGAGTGACTTTTTCGATAAAATTGATGGGATCCACGTCGCAATCTTTGTGTGACAGGATGTGTTCGAGGACATTGATAGAACCATGCAAGGCACTAGATTGATGAACAAGACGCTTTTGAATGCGGAAGCGAAATGCAAGGGTTGCCAGCTCACGCAAGGTGGAGTGCTTACGACGCCGTGCATCAGCAGCGTCCCAAGGCTGAAGTATATACAGCACCGACCTGTGTTACCCATACTGTATCAGACGTAGGTCAGCAGTTTTTGTAGCTCAATGGGATTGCGTACAGACCCATTCTGGAAATTTATATTGAGATTGGGAGCGTCAAGGACCTCGAGCAGCATCTCCTCATCGTCCGACCGAGCGGCCGCGAATAGGCGCTCATCTTAGGTCCCAAAGAATAAATAAATAGAACCGCTGAATACGATGAAAGGAAGAACGCACGGATATTGGCACCCTCTGCCATCTGGATTTCAAGGACAAGACAAGAGTGGAGTGGCGGTGCAGCTAAGAACTGCTTTGCGTCTTGCAAAATGAAGGTCAAGCTCAATGACTTCGAAGTCACTGCGCTGGTGAGCGAAATTGTTCTTCGAGTTATTATGCCTTACCTAGACTTTCTCAGGACGAAGTCGATTGCCCTGGAAGTAGGTTCTCCAGAGTCACTCGTGTACGCACAACCAAGTCCGACGGCTCTGTGCTCTGGCTCGTTAAGAAATGCGCTTCGCTATCTCGCTCGGTATTTAATGAGCCGCACGACATTGTGAAAGAGGTTAGAGTGCTGTCTCGCATCTCTCATGAAAATGTCCGTCTTCATTGCCTCTACGGGACGCTGTCATGTTCAACTGATGTTGCAGGTCGTCTCTGTGCTCGGTCGCAGCGTCCGACGCGATTTGGACGAGCTCTGCTTCTGGATGCCATATATTGCCACCTCTCTTGCTGAGCTCCTCTGCTTACCTGCGTTTTCGCCTCATGAACTCTACTCCTTCTCGGACTCTCCATCGACGAACGAACAACAATTCCTTATCCTAACCAAATCCATCATCTTCCAGATAACCTCCGCGCTCGCATACTTGCACGACCACTCGGTCGCACATCGAGACATGAAGCCTGACAACGTCCAGCTCACCACTGCTGGGTGCGTAAAGCTTCTGGACTTCGGAGTCGCATGGACGTCTGGTGAAGACCGAGCTACCTTGAAGGACGACCTTTGGCCAGAATTCCCTGATAGACCCATGTATTTTGAGGTTTCCACCGGGTAAGATCAACCTAGTCAGTTGCGAAGTTCCGACTAACGCCTCCATCCAAGCGGCTATCGTGCCCCCGAGCTATTCTTTGCCCCGTTGTCATACGATGCATTTGCTGTTGATTTGTGGAGTCTAGGAGCAACTATAGCGGAATTTTTCACCCCTCTAAGACAAGTTCTCGATTACGATGATGATACGGACAGTCCCGATGTGGAACAAGAAATAGAAAGGGAACCACGGCCATTTGTGATGCTCAAAAGCACGTTATTCAATCCGTCGCTGAGATGGCGCCGAGATGCCCTTTTCGAACCACCGCATGGTTTCGGCGCCTTGGGCATCATATCCACCATTTTCAAGAGGCGCGGCACGCCTTCCGAGGAAAATTGGCCTGCAAGCGACTTCTTCGCCTGCTCCGATTTTAGCCTGTGCCGCTGACACACTTTAAACACTTGTTTTACTTTCCCAGGAGTTTCGTAAGCTGCCAGACGCATCAAAGCTTGACTTCTTACCGGCCCAGCCCGTCAAGCTATCCACCTTCCTCCCTCATCTTTGTCCTGCGATAGCCGAACCCGCTCTGGATAAGACGGACGTGCACTTCCCACCGGTAGAACCCGCTGAGCCGTACGCACTCGACCTACTGCACCGCTTCCTTGTCTATCCGTCCAACCGGCGCCTCCGTGCCAGAGACGCGCTGAGACACCCGTGGTTCGCGTCCGAGCCCCCCGTCCTTTTACCCGAAGACTACCCGGTGGAACGAGAGGAGACAGGTACTGTGGTGAACGCCAGCCGACGTCTGCAGGGAAAGACTCTGGCCGAGCGGCTCCATGAAATCTTCCCTCATGCTCGCTCAGGGACGGTGCCTGTACCCCATGCTTGGTGAGTCTTAACCTCGACCACTGGTGACTATTCGTGACGAAACGCTCGACTCGCTACGGCTGTATTTACCTGATAAGGTAGCAATGGATCATGCGGAATCGGTGTTTCAATGTCATTGGATGTCACTGCATTACCCTACGGTCAACGGACGAAACATCATTACAATTTTGCCCGTATGGACCTATATTAGAATGGGTGTGAGGAATCATATCGTGTCCGCAGGGACACTTTGCGCTAACTAGAGTGTCGTTACATGTCACCAGAAGGTCTTTGTGGAAGTGATTAACAACGCAGAAACCAGTCCTATGGTCGAAGCGAAGTCCAATGAATAATGCTTCAGCCGAGGGAAAAAATGCATGTGCGTGTAGGAGAGAGGGAAGGAGAAAGAGATATCATCATGCAACAACCGTCCAAAATGCACAAAGAATGAGAGATGGGAACCGTTCAGAATCACCGCTGTTTTCCATTCACGATGCTCTGTTCATTAGCCAGCTACTCCGTTCTCCTTGCCCTTGTCAGTCTGGTCTGCATGCACGGCTTCGGTGCTGGCAGGTAGACCGGCGCTAGACCATCGGTGCTTTGCATTAGCGCCGCTGGACCGGCCCGGCCCGCGCAGCTGGGGTGCGACCCATGAAACGCGTCGCGTGGAGGGCGGGTTCATGTCGACCAGCCGGAGCGCCGAGGTCGAGGATGCGGGTCGCAGGGCCGTTCGCCTATGATGATGGAAGGTGGGGAGATGATAGCTTGCGGCAGGCACAACGGGGATCTGAAGGAGTGAACCAGAGGGCACGACTCCAACGCCGATGCCCATGCCCATTCCTGCGCTCATCCCCGTGCCCACACCCGCACCCATATTTGTGTCCTTGACCACTTTCGATGGCACACCCGCAGCGGGCTTCGTTCGAGGGCGCAGCGGGGGCGTGTGCTGTGGAGCAAGCAGCTTCTGCAGTGAGAAGAGCGAGAGGAATGCGCCGTTTCCGGCGTTGTTAATGCATGGCTGCCAGCGCCGTTCGGCAGGTGTCGGTGACGGCTGGTGGAGGAGGAAAGATTGTACAAGGGACGCCAGCGAAATGGTGCTCCCCGCGTTGCGCGGTCGATCCACACCGTCACCTGCGGCGTGCAGCTTCGCCTCGAACACGCCAACGTCGATGATGAGTACGTTGTGTGGTACTTCTGTTGTAGACAAAGGGATTGGGCCGCGAAAATTGTGTTAGATGGACTGATTCTGGCTGACACGTCCATTGAAAAAGAATTCACTTATTTTCATTTCCTCAAAATGGGCGATATGGCTATGTATGCCATGGCCGATAAGTATGAGGTTGTTAGCAATCATTTCGGAGTCTGGACTTGCCAAGCTACTGCGGACATCGAATCCGGGTAAGTGAACTTTGCCCAAAGAGACAACGAGGGAAGCCTAATTGTACCTTATCACGGCCTGAATGACCACTGGTAGCTTGGCCTTGGAAATCACTTGACTCTCGCCGAACTAGAAATAATTGAAGTATGAGCGGAGGTCGTTTTCGGTGCGTCAAAGATGTGCATACTTCGTACTGAAAGTCAAAAATAGTCAGAGGTCGCCAAGGCAAGGAAGACATATCGCACCTGCCAAGGAAATGTCGGGCGATGCTTATTGATCACTTTATCAGCATACTCAGCCACGACGTAATGGCCTTTGCTATGATGCAAGAACACTTGTGGTTAGGATCAGAAGAGGGACCCTGATACAGTATCCACAGACCGATAGTTGGCATCTGGGATTGGGGGCCAATGCCCGAGCCTGCTCACGCAAGGGGCAATATTAGTTAAATGATAGGAACGGTGAGAAACGCGACTGACGCCTCCAGAAAGCCGCATCTCAGTGCCGCGTAGCCCCATTCGAGACAGCTATTTTGGTTCCTTTCACTCCACTCAAAATCCATGGAGAGGAAGGTCTTGTCCCTATTCTCCCAAAGGGCGCGGATGGCCTTGGTGTCACCAGAGTGGATGCGGGCTTTGAGCGCGATGAGGGTGACGGCAGGCAAGGTCGCGTGGAGCTTCTTGTATGACGGCCAGTCTGTCACCGTGCGAAGAGGGCGTGCGGACGTCTCGAACGGGTTGACTTTGAGCATGTTGTCGACTTGGGGTAGGGACTCGCCGAACCTAGGGAGAGGCATAAGGCCGTCAGAGTTTACTTCGGTGCTCGGAAGGTTTGAAGGGAAACGACGCGCCTGGTCTTGATCATTTTCAGGAAGGCTTTGATAGAGGTCAGACGCGTCACGACGTGTGCCTTGCCCGTGTCAACGTCGGAGACAGTAATGACCGGCCATGAAAATGCGAGGAATTCCCTGAAGGATTCAAAAAGGTGGCCCCAGGAGCGCTCATACCTGGCAAGAGCGGGGATGAGTGGTCACCGTGGTGACAAACGGCGGAGATTTCACCATGGGATGTTGTGTAGCTGGAAGTACCCTATGTACGCGCTGTACACCTGAAAGAGAAGACGTGAGGTGAGTGGGGTCTCGGATGTGTTGGGACGCACCGATTGAAGGTCGTACTCCCAGCCATTTGGATCGACGAGGTTGAAGTCGGACATGGTGGACAGAGTAAAACCGTCGCAACCGTCGGTTCTTCAATGTGAGACTTTGGAAGGAACGCGTGAAAGGTCGACAGCCAACAGTACGACGGCCGCTGTCAGTCTGAGACGGCGATAACAGATTGGGACAGGGCCATATTTGGCCCGCTGCATTCCCCGCACTGTCCCCGCACTGTCGCCGGACGCGAAGGATAATTTGTGTGGGCGCTCTAAGAGCTAACAAGCTCATCGCGGTCGCGGCACGGTTGAGGCGTGTCTCGCACAGCATTCGATCCGGACATAATATATTGCAAATACTGCATAGAGATGAATGACAGGAAATCACTGAACGACTGACGGATACAATGCACTCCCCGTCAACGCTGAGGACAGTGACCTGGAAACAAAGCGATTAGCCTAAACGCCCAAAAAAAAAGGCTTTTCCAGGCATAGAAATTCAGCGACTTGAATGGGTTCCGAAAAGGAACTACACCCAGAGTGCGAACACGTCGAGCGTAGAGTTTTTCATCTCAAAAAGTGGAGAGGAAATTAGCACTCACTCATGGGGAACGTCGAGGGTGAGAGCAAGACCGAGCTCGGCACGATTCGGCATTACTCATGCACGTGACCTCAGAAACTGTACAGTTTATGGCAGTGCTTTCTTTCGCTCATTCCAGCACACGGTAGTACAGACAACATGCAGATCTTCGTTAAGACGCTGACGGGGAAGACCATCACCCTAGAGGTGGAGTCTTCCGACACCATCGACAATGTCAAGGCCAAAATTCAGGACAAAGAAGGGTCGGTCCACGTCAACGTATCTCGCGGCAACATCTGACCTGCTGTTGACCTCGTTAGAATTCCTCCTGATCAGCAGCGACTCATCTTCGCAGGAAAGCAGCTTGAAGATGGCCGCACTCTTAGCGACTACAACATCCAGAAGGAGTCCACTCTCCACCTCGTCCTGCGGTGTGTTTCTTGCGGCCTCAACTTCCACTTACTTCAAACACCTGATCTGGCATTAACATATCTTAGCCTTCGTGGTGGCATAATTGAGCCATCGCTCAAGGTTTTGGCCTCCAAGTACAACTGCAACAAGCAGATCTGCAGGAAATGTTACGCGCGCCTGCCACCCCGCGCCACGAATTGTCGCAAACGAAGTTGCGGCCATTCGTCTCAGCTTCGTCCGTGAGTTCAAGCTTTTTCTGATCTATGCAACCTTCCGTTCCTGATAACTTGCTCGTTCCTTTGCGTAGTAAGAAGAAATTGAAGTAGTCTTCTCGCGGGGTACATGTATGACTACTGGAGATGTTGTTTCGGGGCTGTTCTTGTCCAAGTCGATATCGTTCATCAACCACAATGACATCTTCATTCTATCCCGAGTTCTGCCGTACTTTGTCTCTGTGGTTGTCTCCCTGGATGACTACGAATAGTAGTACGATGATGATGACGAAGTCAGACGACCACATAGTGTCACGTGTCATCACGGCGATCGACAATTTTTCTTGTGCACAACTCATGCTTCAAGTTCACTTCATTCTCCATCATGGCCAAGGCGCAGAAGCGGCGCATAGACCGCAAGTCAAACTTTCGTCCGAAACGTCGCCCCACCGAGGCCCGTTCGATCCATGACGTTTATGAGTACGAGTCGGACAAGCTCCGGAGGGCGGACGTGACGCTGGACCTCACACGCGGCGAGGCAGAGGGTGGCCGCGCGGGCAGTGATGCCGATCGCGACGAGGACAGTGGGTCAATAAGGACACGCGCAAAGCTGATTGGCGAAGACGAGCAGATCGCGAGTGACGAAGATGAGGAGATTGACAGTGACGCGGCATTTGAGGAAAGCGACGAGGAGAGATTCGCCGGATTCACGTTTAGGGGCAGCCGCCCCGCGGCTCGGAAAAAGGGCAAGCTAAAGGTAATATCCATTCTCTACGGCCATGCTCAATTCGCCTTCCTGATTCTCGCGTGTAAGGAGGAGAAACAACAAAGCGTAGAGCGATCATCTGTCCGTTTCGCTGAGGTGGATCTCGACGAGACAGTCGACCTTGAGGATCACTCTGTGCATGTTTCGTCACAGGTTGAAGAGGATGAAGAGGATGAAGAGGAAATGGAGGAAGGTAACCCAGAAGACTATGTGGATCTTCTAGAGATGTTCGACAGTGGGGTCAAGCCAGATGAACCGCTTCGGAAAGAGGTGGAGCCAGTGCATGTACCCGTAAAGTCGCACGGCATGGGTGACCTCGACGCACAGGAGGGCGAAGGAGAGGGAAGTGTGGGAGAGGGAAGCGAGGATGAGGACGAGGATGATGAAAATGACGAAGACGACGATATTATGCTCTCAGCATCAGAAGAGGGAGATCCCTCGTCAGATGCCCTTGACCATCTTCAGACTTTCATCTCCTCTCTCGAGACAGGGAAGAAACGACCTGCGCCTGAAGCCGACCAGGCCGAACAGCCCAAGCCCAAGCGAACCGCGATTCAGGAGCGCAATGAGCACGTCCCGGAGAACGAGTTTGCTGCCCGCCCCCCGGGTGTGTCTTCCCTTCCCCGCCTTTACGCTCTCTCGCTCGCACATTTGACGCGAACGTGGCCTTTTCTGAATCGACTGCTTTGATTTCAGGCACCAAACTCAGTCTAGATGACCTCCTCGCGCCGCTCGCCACTCAGTCTACTTCGCTCGACTCGCTCAAGAAGACGACCAATATCCTCGCGAGCTCTTCTGGCAAAGCGCAGACACTGGCCCCGCCGCTGCCGCTCCGGGCAAAGGACCGCCTGGATCGCGAGGCGGCTTACGCTCAGACGAAAGAGGAGGTAAACAAGTGGGGCCCCACAATGAAGCGAATAAAAGAGGTCTGTTGCACCTACAGTTTTTCTGGGCCGAGTTCTCTGACTAATCTACGTCGCTATCAGGCTGAACATCTGAGCTTCCCACTACAAGTACAACCGGAGGGCAAGGTTTCCAATTTGGAGCTGACAGCCAAGTTCAAGGTACATATGTTTCTACGTTTGTTTCTGGCTTGCCCTGTTCTCAACTTGTTACCTGTACCCTCCAGCCAACGACTGCGCTCGAGAGCTCGATTGACAAGTTGTTGAAGTCCGCCAGCCTGCGCGATGAAGACATCGCCCACGCCGAGTCGCTCAAAATGGAGCGCCTCTCCGTTGAGGAAGTTGCTGCCCGCCGCGCGGAGCTGCGGACGATGCGCGAGCTGCTCTTCCGCGCCGAACTCAAGGCGAAGCGCATTGCGAAAATTAAGAGCAAGGCGTATCGACGCATTCGGAAGAAGAGCCGGGCCAGAGCGGCGGCCGCGGAAGGCGACGGAGAGGCGATGGACGAGGAAGAGGCTCGGATGAAGAGGGAGGTAGAGAGAGCAAGGGAGCGCGCGACGCTGAAGCACAAAAGCACGGGGAAGCGGGCGAAGGCTCGGGAGGCAAGCGAAGAGCCGGAGGGAAGCGAAGAGCCGGAGGGAGCCGGTAGGAGGGAGATCGAGGATATGCTGGAGAGAAAGGAGGCGCTGCGCCTGAGGATACAAGGACTAAATGGCAGTGGAGATGAAGGCGACAGCAATGGTGAAGAGGACGGCCGCAACGACCCTGATGATGAGGGTGGTGTTACGCAGATCAAGGAAGACGCTTTCCAAGAGCTCCGCGACGTCGCTCAGGAGGATCAAAATGCCGACCTACCACAAAACAGAAAAGCTCTTTTCGAGATGAAGTTCATGAAAGATGCCATGGCTAGGGAGTCACAGAAGACCAAGGAAGTTCTCGACGATTTTATCAGGGAAGTGGGTGACATGAAGGAAACCAGTGACGGAGAGGGGGATGGTCGTGGCAGTAATGAGGACGAAGACGCTGTCGCAGCGCGACGCACTGGTGGTCGTGTGGTCTTCCATCCAGCTGCTACGGTGAGTGTCTTGGTGCCGGCCTCACTGATATGCGAGGGTGACGTTTGTAGAATCGGCTTGATGCTCTTCAGGCGACGCAAGTAATTTCGTTGCCTTCTGACGCTTCGAGCGTCACTCTCAGGACAAGCGACTTCCCTTCTCCAACTTCGCTTGAGCTGCCTGAGATCCAGCCCGCCTCTCCTCGCCCTCCGCCAAGCGAAGAGTCCAATCCCTGGCTCAAAGCTCATAACACAACACTCAAGGCTCCGCGACGGAAGAACGATGTACTAGTCGCGAAATCGAGCGGGGCGGCCGATAAGTCGAACAACAAACTCAAGAAGCAGACCGAAAAGTCGGACGACAAGTTGCGTGCAAGCGATGATGCTGCCATGGAAATTTCCGTGGACAATACCTTGACCCTCGGGCCTATGGCTACCCCTTCTGTCAGCTCGAGGAAAGGAGGCCCCACGGCGGAGAGGACTGGCAGAGCGCCAGCCGCAGATGAAGACGAGAGCGATGCTAATAGCGAAGTCGAGGAGCAGGAGCGTAGCTTGAGTCGAAAAGATCAAAGTAATGGACGGGCCGCCATCGCTTTTGAACAACGCGATCTTGTCGCGCTTGCTTTCGCTGGGGACAACGTCGTCAGCGTAGGTTACTCTATTTCTTTAGAACAGTATTGCCAACTTAAATTCTCTCCAGGCATTTCAAGAAGCGAAGCGACAAGAAATGGAGAAAGATGCTCCCCACGAGGTGGACACTACTCTACCAGGTTGGGTAAGCACCGGAATTTACTTTTTCGAAAGTCGACCGACTTAGCGTAGTTGACGACCAGGGCTCGTGGGGCGGCGCAGGCACACGAAAATCCAAACCTAAACCGCATCTGATCAAAAAAGTGGCTGGCGTTGACCCTGCATCGCGGGCAGACTTTAATAAGCCGCATGTTATCATCTCAGAAAAGCGCGACAAGAAAGCAGCGCGTTATATGGTGAAGGACATCCCTTACCCATACACGAGCAAGCTGCAGTTTGAGCGTAGCATCAGCACGCCTCTCGGCCCCGAGTGGAATACCCGTGTTGGTTTTCAGCGTGGAACGTTACCAAGAGTAGTGAAGAAGGTAATGATTTCCCACAGCCCTTCCTGATTCCTTCACTAATATTTCTTGTTGCGAAGATGGGAACTGTGATCGACCCGCTCAAGAAGCTGTTCTAGTATACAACTGTAATTTTGAACAGCAACTAAACTGTACCGGGAATAAGGCGACACCACATGACCCCGCTTATTCGGGAACCATCCGTGATCGCAGGACCTCTCTGCGCGGTTTCATACCAGCACGCCTCCGGTACAGATGTCGAGGGAGTGAACGATGAACCTTTCGAGTCCCAAATCATCTCTTGACCTGACTCGGAGGACAGCCATCTCAGTGCCATCCATCCCGGCGAGTATATGCAAGACACCCTATGCATGCATACAGTGACGACACTTGCACCTCGTCTCATCATACACTGTACCATCAGGTCGCATAATACCGCAGCCAGATGTGTACATGGACAGATTGAGTTTGATAACTTTCGCTACATGGTCAGTCTTTTCATTGAGGCATAACGACCTGCTTTCTTAATAATACACATGAGTAAATGAGGTGTGGTTGGTGGAGTGTCATTTGGAAGCGCGGAGCATCTCAACAGTGGTCACGGCAGCATGTAATGTGGGATTAGAGAGACCAGACAGACACGACTTTTGCCGCCCAATGTTGCAACTTACAAAACGCAATCCTGCTCGAAAGCGTCCAACCTTCCCTTGACGCTAGACAGCCGGGCGATGTGCTTCCGGAAGTAGTCTCGCTCCTTGACAATTCCCGGATCCTCATCCAATAAGAGCGCGAAACGCCCAGGAACTCCTTCTGTAAGCAGATTTCGAAGCAACCGTTCCTGCAGTTCATTAACAAGTGCCTGGTTGAGAGCATGCTCGATTGTCATTGGAAGGATATCAATGATGCGCTGCGCTTTATTCGTTAGAGAGAAAGCAATAATCCATTGCACATAGGACGGCGTTACCTTGTACGCTAGCTGGAAATATGCTCGAACCTCAGCCATAACGATCAATTCTTGTTCATATTGGTCTGGGGGGCGAAAGAGGACGAAACTTTGCCTCGTGAGCCCTTTATATCCGGCAGCCTGCAGTGAACGTAGGGCTTTCTCCTCGTACACCGCGGCCAACGTGTTTGCCCCCGCAGGAGAAGGTCCCTGCCCGTGATTGAGCCTTGCATCCTTGTAACGGATCAACCACTTTGCGCGCAAAGAACTGAAGTAGTGATCATTCTGTGTGTAGAGTGGTGCACTGTCAAGATCGAGAAGCTTGGACACAGACTCTCGAGCTTCTCTTTGACGGGTTTCTATCTCCGCGTGCATGAGCGATCTAACAGATAAGAATGTCACTCAAACATCATGGGGAGCGAGAGACTGCGAATGTGAGCTTCACCGAATGTGGCTTTGAAGTTTCTTATACAACCCGAAGTGATCTCCCAGCAAGACTAGCATTGTCTCTGTCAATTGCCGACAGACGTCGTCGAAGCAGTCCATGGAAGGTTTTCGCCAGCATTCAATACATCGATCGATCAATCTATTTTTTGCAATGAATGGGACATTATACTGCAATTCCCAAGTGATCGACCTAAGCAGCATGCATGGCTATGTGAGGTTTCTTTCTCGTAATGGCATGCACGAAGCTCACTGGTCAATGACCTTCCTAACCTCTTTGACGCCGATCGCCGAACCCACGACTCTCGCATCGGCTTTAGGTTTGCCGACATCAGGTTTGTCGACATCAGGTTCGTCGGTGAGCATAGGATAGTTGTCCGGATTTTCAAAGGGTCTGAAATCAGGGGCTGTGGCACTAATTGTATCCTTCCATGCTTCATATAACCTGCGGTTCGTTTGCACCATGGTGTGGGGCTCGCCCCTTCCGTATACAATGTCCTTGAATCGCGAGCAGAATTGGCTGACACGGACCGTAACTTCAGCCATATGGTTTTCAGTCTCAATGGCGGGAGGCAATCGGCTCAATTTGCACTGAGTTTCGGCCAATTGCATCTGTACTGCGCTGACGAGTTCTGGCAGACTGACGCAGAACGACAAAAAATATCAATAGGGCGTTGAGATGGTAGGCCGAAACATGGACTGACTTGCGCTCCATGAGCTGTACCAGTAATGTACCAACGTCTCGAACTAAATTTGGTATTCCGAACCGACCCCGGTCTCGCACTTTACTCCACGGCGAGGTGGACTCGAAAAACTCAGCAGCTTGAGTTTGAAGTTCGGCTGTGGCATCCTGCATGCGTTCATCGTCATTGGGAAGTCGAACGGCATAGTAGCCATGTTTCAAAGGATGTTCTTCTCCTAGCAAGATGCTCTTCCATTTCTCTTGAAGCTGTGACGCATTCGTGAGCATATCAGGCTTTGTCAGGACGCCTGAACGAAGGAACAGGTCAGGGACAGGTGTCGCGAAACCGAGCCGAGGTGCTGACCAATAGTTCGTTCTCCCTCCGGATCATAATCCCTGGCTAGTCGTACGGCTCGTTGGTTCTCAATCTCGTCTGATCCACAAAAATATTCAAGCATTGCCTTACATGACAACTGAAGGGCGACTCACCTGTCATCGGTATCGTAACAAGAATCAGCGTGTTTTTCTCTGAAATGTAAGATTCGACCAAGCTGAGCACGAGTTGTATGACTTCTAGATCCTCATTTTCAATGAGTCCTGGATGAATGAGACTTGTTAATATATATTTCATTTGTGAATGCATTGCGCTAAAACTTTACCAGGCAAGTCGACAAATAGCAGATCCGTGGCATCTGGATCGTAAATGTCGATGACCACTGCATTCTTGGAGAACTTCTGGATGTCTGTGTCAGACTTAGATATGTCCCGGAGCTCTGCGAGGTGTTTGGTCTTGAAGAAGGAAGGGTCCTTGTGAGGGCTGAGGATAGCTAGTTGCGCCCTACGGATCCAGAGCTCAACCTCCTTCCTATCGGTCAGATTTGTCGCAAATTCTTGCAGCATTCCCGTCTGTTGCAGGTTGGTAGCATCATGGCCGAACCGCAACGATACATTACAGAACCAAGATTCCGTGCTGCTCGACATACGGCACTCTATGGGACATCTGAATAACAAGTATTGTCTCAGCAAAATGCTCCAGATTTGAAGGAGGCCACTGAAACCTCGTGCACGTGCCACTGTCTCGTGGAACTTTGATCTTTACGAGAGCACGTCAGCTTGAGTCGAGCGAAAGGCAGTCTATAAACTGACACCAGTAACGGCTTCCACAAGGGAGCTTTTCCCAGCTTTCGATGAGATATGTCAATAAAAAGCACCATATCATACTATTAAGAGAACTGACCAGACTGTTTCCCTATCACGGCGATGCGAGGCAGGTCAAAGAAAGTGCCAGCCTATTACAAGTTTGAGTCAGAGCAGTGAGATGAGCAACCTACGAGTGACTGCGGCGTACCCAAGGTCTACCAGGTCTCGATGAAGGCTCATGAGATCGCGGCATCTTCGAGCATATTCGGTTGATGAAATGTTGATATTGGTGACTGCGAGACGCGAGCGACGGTCGTCAGTCGCATCCTTGGACAAGCCATCAGACCAGCTGCTGTAGGAATGAGTGGAGGTAGCCCCAGTCATGGTTATTGGTAAACAATTTACTGCTTGCGAGCGGGGCAGAGTCTCTTATTTATCTGAGCACTAGGATGCTCGGGTCCCCTTTATGACAATGGAAGAACCTTACTTCCTCCGCCTCCACCTGCAATGCCTCTCGGCACGCAGCGGCATGCGCCCTCAAGTGCCGAAGTTATCGCAAAGTTTTGGGCTCTTGACTCTTGATGAGGACAATCGCAGATGGCTCAATCGAAGACAATAGCCAAAAGTGGATATCGGAAAGAAGCGGAACAGTCGGGAAAAGTCGGGTGAGCCGTCGTCGCGACTTAGATTTTCAAAATATGTAAAGCTTCAAATGTACAAAATATGTAAAGCTTCAAACGTAAAATGTCGACAACGTTTGGGGGCCGGGCCAAGTAATCGGATCTGGCGATTGACATTGACATTCAGGGAGTCGTTTTCGTGATTGATGATTTACGATACCGTTACTCAATAAGGCGTACCTGGGTAACGAGGCCGAAGCAACGACATAACGACCATGAAAGGGAAGCAACAAAGTTAGAAAGTGAAAAAGTGAGAAAGCAACAAAGTGAGAAAGTAACAAAGTGAGAAAGCAACAAAGTGAGAAAGCAACAAAGTGAGAAAGCAACAATGCAGAAACCACAAAACAGACTCTGGACAACTGCAAAAATTGTTCTCCGTCTCTACCTATGACAATGCCCCAACTCCCCCGTACTACAATTGACAACATGTCCCATTCGCTCCACGACGATACGCCCGACATGCGCAAGTTAGCCAATGCACATCAAAGCCTCCCAAATGCTGTGAGCGAGTCGAGCAAATGCTAGAGGCATACTTAACGTTTCATGAGGCCTGGAAGCACGTAAAGAAATAGATAATGCATACAGATTGTGCCAATTCCTTCACGCAACTGCACGTTCTGTTGAGTTACAATACCGTTTCGCACTTCGCATGGTCCTCGGCTATCGAAGGCGACTGCTCGAGGTGAAACGCAACCTTCTTCAAGCTCATCAGCATGTGAGCACGCTTATACAAGTCACCCAACACGTGGCCATTACATGAGGACCTACAGAAATCAGGTGCGTAGCTTCTGTGTCCTTTGAATATCCTGACATCCTGCATAATACAGGGGACACGGGTGCCGTTTTCCAACTCGCAAAACCCTTGCAAGCGAGGGGAATAGCATAGTCTTGACTCGTCCAACGCATGTGATTGTGATAGGAGTTTGATGAAGAACATTATGGACGCGCAGACACTGGTTCTCTGAGAGCTGGCAAGGCACAACAAAGCACAGTGCAGTGCAATTGAAGTCGACATAAATACAAACCGGTCGCGGACAGACGCCGGAAGGCCAGGTCCACATTGTTGATGGTCTCAGACACCCCCGAACGCAGGCTGCGCCTTGTCACAGCGCGCCTAGCCGAAGTGATTCTTCGGATAACCAGATGCTAAAATGGGTAAGCGCCACTGCGAGATCGATACAGTTTGCGACAACATATTGGGAACGCACGGAGTGTCTCGGCAGACTTCGATTATGCAAAAGCTCGACCAAGCTCCCGTGAGACATGAGCGGAACTCCTTCGCACATTGTTCACGCAACGCCGAGCTGCTGAGCATTTCGCGAGGAGCTGGCAGTTGCCCACATCCTGAGCATCAAAGTAAGAGACCTCTAATCCAACGGAAAGATGTCAATAACGCACTGTATGTGAAGTTGGCATTGAATGAACAGGGGGTCCAAATGACCTTGTAAGCGACTTGGGAATCCCTCTCCTTCAAGGACTCTCAGCTAAGTTCGCGAGCATATCAGAACACCCACATCATCAAAAGCAATCATCATCGGCAAACAAGTCTTTCAAAGGCGTGCTGATACACGAACTGAAGTTCGTTCTCTCGCGCAATCGTATTCTTTGACTAACCTGATGGCTGGATGGTTCTCCGAAAAGAGATACTAAACTATCAATCAATTGTGAGGGGACTGGAATCGGATGCACCCATCATGGGAACTGTGACGAGGGATGAGGATGTTCCGCGCGTCGATTTTAGTTTCCACAAGGTTGCGAGCCGGTCGCCGTCTTGTATGAAACTGGAGAAATATGAGCCATGTCAGGGTAGATCATAGCCAAAACGAGGCGTTCGAACAACCCTGATATTCAACTCGCCCGCCGAGCAGGATTTCTGTTCGGAGCCTGAGCATGACAAGACGAATGGACGAGCCGCCATCACTTTTGAACAACGCGATCGTGTCACGCTTGCTTTCACTGGGGGACGTCGTCGACGTGGGTTACTCTATTTCTTCAGGGCAGCATTGCCTCTCCAGGTATTTCAGTCCTCGCAGAGTGGATAGCTGGTTGGGTAGACTCGTTGGTGGAAATCCAGACCTAAACCGAATTTGGCCGCTAGCAGGTATACCGCCATTAGTCCCCTGCCTAATAAGCTCACGCGACGGCCCACCCGGTCGCCTCTCTTACCCGGAACGATGAGATTGAAGGCATACGTAAATCCAAAGTGCGATTCGAAGGCACACAGCTGTGGTTTTGATTACGGAACAAACGCTTCGTCTCAACGCGATAATGTTGCAAAGTCAATGAACATTTCCACTACACAGCAGCATGTAAAGAAATTAGAGAAACCGGATAGACAGAACCCTTGGACATCCAATCTTAAGTACACTCCCGCTCGAAAGCATCCAACCTCTTCTTGACGTTTGACAGCTGGAAGATATACTTCTGGAGGTAGTCTCGCTCCTTGACGATGCCCGGATCTTCGCTCAATAAGAGCGCGAAACGCTCAGGAACTCCTTCTTCTGTGAACAGATTCCGAAGCAATCGTTCCTGCAGTCCGTCAACAAGTGCCTGGTTGAGAGCATGCTCGATTGCCATTGGAAGGACGTCAATGATACGCTACGCTTTGTTCGTCAGAGAGAAGTCAAGGATCCATTGCAAAGGACAACGTTACCTTGTACGCGAGCTGAAAGTATGCGCGGACCTCCGCCATGACAATCAATTCTTGCTCATATTGGTCTGGGGGGCGGAGGAGGACGAAACTTTGCGTCGTGAGCCCTGTATATCCGGCATTCTGCAGTGCGCGCAGGGCTGTGTCCTCCCAGCACATGTCTGTGGGTTCGGAGGATAAGACAGAGGGGGATACCAGCCTGTCAATATTCGGCTCGGGCCTCACAGACTCGGAACGTCTAAACCGCTTCTCGCGTATAGAAGATTTCTGCCTGTGGTTGCCGGGGTTGAGCCTCGCATTCTTGTAACAGATCAACCATTTTTCGCGTAAGGAACTGAAGTAGTGATCATTCTGCGTGTAAAGAGGTGCACTGTCAAGATCGAGAAGCTTGAATATGGATCGTTGCGCTTCTCTCTTGCGGGTTTCCAGCTCTGCTTGCATGAGTGACCTAAAAAATATGAAGGTCACTCAACCACTATGGTGACTGCAAATGTAGGTCATACCGAATGTGACTTTGGAGTTTCTTGTATGGTGCGAAGTGGTCTCCTAGCAAAACTAGCATAGTCCCTGTCAATTGCTCAAAGACACTGTCAAAGCAGGCCATGGAAGGTTCCCGCCAGCGTTCAATACATCCATCGATCAGTCTCTTCTTTGCGATGAACGGGACATTATACTTCAATTCCCAAGTGATCGATCTAATCAGCAATGCATGGGAGCGTGAATTTTCCCTCTTTTGTAATGACAGTGTACAAAGCTCACTCGTCAATGACCTTCCTGACCTCGTTGACACCTAACGCCAACCCCTCGACTTGCGCACCGACTTCGTCGAGCTCATCGTCTCCGTGAACAATTCTAGTAAAATGATCCGGATTTTCAAAGGGCCTGAAATCAGGAACAGTGGCACGAATTTTGTCCTTCCATGCTGAATATAACTTGCGGTTCATTTGTACCATGGTGCGGGGCTCGCCCTTTCCATACACAACGTCCTGAAACTGCGAACAGAATTGGCTGACACGGACCGTGACTTCAGCTATGTGGTTTTCTGGCTCGATGACTTGAGGCAATTGGCTCAATCGACGCTGAGCATCGGTTAATCGCATCTGTGCTTCGCTGAAGAGTTCTGGCAGGCTGACGCAGAACGACAGAAAGAGTGTCAGTGAAGTGTCGGGACAACGGGCAGAAGCGTGGACTGACTTGCGCTCCATGAGCTGCACCAGTAATGTACCAACATCTTGAACTAGATTTGGGATTCCGAACCGACCCCGATCTTGTACTTTACTCCATGGCGAGGTGAGTTTGAAAAACTCGGCAGCTTGAGCTTGACTTTCGGCTGGTGTGATATCTCGCAGGCGTTCGTCATCAGTGGGGAGTCGAACGGCATAGTAGCCATGTCTCAAAGGATGTTCTTCTCCTAACAAGACGTTCTTCCACTTCTCCTGGAGCTGTGATGCGTTCGTGAGCATGTCAGGCTTCGTCAGGACGCCTAGCCCAAAGAACAAATCAGTGGCATGTCACATGAAAGTTGATCTGAATCGCCGACCGATAGTTCGTTCTCCTTCAGCGTCATGTTCCCTAGCTAGTCGTACGGCTCGTTGATTCTCAATCTCATCTGATGCACAGGGATACCTAAGCTTTGTCTTACATGAGAACTGAACGGCGGCTCACCTGTCATCGGTATCGTAACAAGAATCAGTGTATTTCTCTCCGTAATGTTGGATTCGACCAAGCTGAGTACGAGTTGTATGATGTCTGGATCCTCGTTCTCAATGAGTCCTGGGATGAATGAAATGATATATAAAAACCCATTTGTGAATGCTTTGCGCTAAAACCTTACCAGGCAAGTCGACAAACAACAGATCCGTGGCATCTGGATCGTAAATGTCGATGACCACTGCATTCTTGGAGAACTTCTGGATGGCTCTGTCGGACTTGAATGCGTCCCGGAGTTCTGCGAGGTGTTTGGTCTTGAAGAAAGAAGGGTCCTTGTGAGGGCTGAGGATGGCGAGTTGCGCTCTTCGAATCCAGAGCTCGACCTCTTTTCTATCGGTCAGGTTGGTCGCAAATTCTTTCAGCATTCCCGTCTGTTGCAGATTGGTGACATCATGGTCAAACCGCAACGATACGTTACAGAACCAGGATCCCGCGCTGCTCGACATACGGCACTCTATGGGACATCTGAATAACAAGTATTGTTTCAGCAAGATGCTCCAAATTTGTAGGAGATCATTCATACCTCGTGCACGTGCCACTGTCTCGTGGAACTGTGAGCTTTACGAGAGCACGTCAGTTTGAGTTGAGCCAAAGTCAGTTGACGATGAACTAACACCAGTGACTGCCTCCACAAGGGAACTTTTCCCAGCTTTCGATGAGATATGTTAATAAGGCCACGATATCATTCCATTAAAAGGACTGACCTGACTGTTTCCCTATCACGGCGATGCGAGGCAGGTCAAAGACAGTGCCAGCTCTGTAACAAGTTTGAGTCAGCTGAGAAAAGAAACCTACGAGTGACCGTAGCGTACCCAAGGTCCACCAAATCTCGGTGAAGGTTCATGAGATCGCGACATCTTCGAGCATATTCGGTCGATGAAATGTCAAAATTCGTAACTGTGAGACGCGAATGACGGTCGTTCACATCGTCGTTCGGACCCTTGGATGAGCAATCAGACCAACCGCTGACGGAAGAATCTGCCGGAGTGGAGGGACCCAAGATCATGACTCTTAGCAGGAAATGTCACTGATTGAATTCGGGACGGCCTGGGGCACTGGGAGGGGGTCCTATATCTGCTCCAGGAGGCTCCCGCATGTCTTGCTCGAGGGTGCGCAGTTTGTCAAACTCATGGGTTGTGATAGGGTCTGGAGGTAAATACTGCGCATGGCCTGCGAGATAGTGACGCTCAGACGATAAGGCACAGTATGGGGCAATTGAAGTTGACAGAAGCCCAAACCCGCTCTGGCTCGTGCGCCCCTCTCCACGCAGAGAATCAATGCCAGAGGATGGGTCTCAAGGAGAATAACTATGCCGCCCTGCCAGTGATTGTCGAGAAGAAACCATCCAGACACGCTCGAGCCTCGCCGTCGGTAGACTAATCCCAGACCTGCAAGCTCACAGCGTGTACGTAGAACCTGGCTGCGGTGATTTGGACACCCAAAACGGCAGACCCAATTTTAAAATAGAGATGAGCCCAACACGCGAGTGTAGCATGTTCATCTTGTGACATGAAGAAATCGCAGTCTGCTCAAAGTGTTAATGCGGGTCCAACTTACCTTGTACGTGACTTGGCTCACGCAATGGCTCACTACTCGACTCGGCACGGTCTTCTGCCAGTGCTACCGTGTCCTCGCACTAACATGTTATCGTTACCTCCGTCAAATTGCAAATTGCTCGAAGTCCATGACGAGTGCCCGTGCATTCCACTGCACAGCAGCAAGTAAAGAATTAGAGCAACTCGATAGACAGAACTCTCAGACATCCAATCTTACAACTTACAAAACACACTCCCGTTCAAAAGCATCCAACCTCTTCTTGACATTTGAGAGCCGGACGATGTACTTCTGGAGGTAGTCTCGCTCCTTGACGATGCTCGGATCCTCGCTTAATAAGAGCGCAAAACGCTCAGAAACACTCTCTTCTGTGAACAGATTCCGAAGCAATCGTTCCTGCAATCCGTCAACAAGTGCCTGGTTGAGAGCATGCTCAATTGTCATTGGAAGGTCATCAATGATGCGCTACGCTTTGTTCGTCAGAGAGAAGTCAAGAATGCATTCCAGAAGGTGTTGCCTTGTAAGCGAGCTGGAAGTACGCGCGGACTTCCGCCATGACGATCAGTTCTTGTTCATATTGGTCTGGGGGGCGAAGGAGGACGAAACTTTGCTTCGTGAGCCCTTGATATCTAACATTTTGCAGCGCTCGCAGGGCTTCGTCCTCATATTTCGAGACTTCCGAGCAGTACACCTCCACTGGAATTAGCGGTCTGTCAATTGCCGCCCTGGCTCGTGTGCCCCTCTCCACGCAGAGAATAGATGTAAGAGGATGAGTCTCGAGCTCGAGGAGAATAACTGCCAGTGATTGCCGATAAGAAACCCGAGCCTTGCCGTCGGCAGACTAATCCCAGATCTGGTAAAAGAGTTGAAAGTATTTTATTACAGTACACTTTTTCTCAATGCATGAGGTCAAAATGCATACTTTTCATAATGCATGGCTTTACTGGGGCTAACTTGGGACACAGGGAAAATGGGCATATTTTACATATTACATGTTGCATTGCTCAGGACATCTGGGGACTCGAGTCATTGATGTTTGTCACTGTTTATACCATGTCACAGTATGTCACAAGAACCGGCAATCAAAGAGTAATTAGTCTCTGGCCCTGAGCGACATGGTCAACATCTATCTGAACATTGACGGTGGTCAAGTTCTTGCACTCGCCATCCCCCTCAGTGACATCCAAGGACTGTCCCTTCGCCCTCTCAAATGGCTCCGATATGTTACATTCACCATTTGCGGTGTTCATGGCGATCTTTCGGAGGCACTGGGCGGCCCTGCCATCGACTATGACACTATCTCTCTTGATGACTCTATTGCCGAAGACTATTACTTTACTCCTCACGGTATTGTCTCTGGTTTCCTGCCTTGTCACTCACCCTTGATGTGTTACTCTAGGAGAGTATTGTCTCATCGACTATGCAGCATTAAATGATCGAATCTCGTCATCTTCACAAACACCACACTACTCTCGTTTCCGCTCGGATGTCATTGAGCGTGATCGATTCTGTGTTTTCACAAGACAAGTTGCCAGAGACTGCATTGCGGCACATCTAATACCCCACAGCAAGGGTGACGAAGTACGAGTCAACTTGGTTTTGTACCAACTTTTGACCAGTGCCCCTCCAGTACATCAAGGCAGTCATAAACGATCGTCTCCATTTGTATGATCCCGCTCCGGAACTGCAGGATCTGGGCATCGACTCCATCCAGAATGGTATATTATTGAGTCACGATCTTCACTTTTTGTTCGGACGTGGGGCAGTTGCTTTCTTGAAGGTATGTAGAGATGCGAACACCCATCCAGACATAACTCAAGTGTGTGGTTTAGACCCCCAACTTTGTTTTGGATCCTGCCGACATTCCTAAAGTCGAGGAAGGTCCGATGCCATGCAATCGCATGACGCTGCAGCACTTGGAACCGCCCGATGGACTATATCCAACTCCGGGCCGTGATGCTCACTTCTCGGGCACTGGCGTCTCACCACCGCCAAGCATTATCCTCGACTACTTGTACGGCGTCGCAGCCTACAAGCGCTGGGGTGGAAGAAGAGACATGATGCATGTGATGCAACGGCGCCACAAGGATCGTTATGAATCAATTCCGTTGCCCGCTGCTTTCCCGCCATCTGACGACAATGATGGTATGAATCTCCAGTCTCTGATGGTTCCGATCCCAGTGATTCAAGCTATCATCTACCTGACTCAGGGAGGCATCACCGATCAAAGATGTCGACTGAAATGCTTGATGCGATGGACGACATCCTATTTCTTTCTAGATTGATCAAAGGTCACACCCCTCAAGTAATAGCTGCAGAACAACAGCGACAAGCGAAGGAGAGAATGTTGCACGCGAAGGAGGCTAGCCAGGCAAAGGTTCAGCAGTGGATGCAGGCCGTCCTGGACTGAGTTACAGTACAAGCAATGGTCATGTCCAGTCTGCTAGCACCATTTTGTACCATAGTGCGGGGCTCGCCCTTTCCATACACA
Organism: Clavaria fumosa; assembly: GCA_951802425.1. NCBI lineage: Eukaryota > Fungi > Basidiomycota > Agaricomycetes > Agaricales > Clavariaceae > Clavaria > Clavaria fumosa. Next base: position 4,320,744 of record OX637796.1, on the reverse strand, counting down.
ACGTCCTGAAACTGCGAACAGAATTGGCTGAGACGGACCGTGACTTCAGCTATGTGGTTTTCTGGCTCGATGACTGGAGGCAATTGGCTCAATCGACGCTGAGCATCGGCTATTCGCTTCTGTGCCTCGCTGAAGACTTCTGGCAGACTGACGCAGAGCGACAGAAAGAGTGTCAGTGAAACGTCGGGACAGCAGGCAGAAGCGTGGACTGACTTGCGCTCCATGAACTGCACCAGTAATGTACCGACGTCTTGAACTAGATTTGGGATTCCGAATCGACCCCGATCTTGTACTCTACTCCATGGCGAGGTGAGTTTGAAAAACTCGGCAGCTTAATAAGGCACTATATCATTCCATTAAAAGGACTGACCTGACTGTTTCCCTATCACGGCGATGCGAGGCAGGTCAAAGACAGTGCCAGCTCTGTAACAAGTTTGAGTCAGAGATGAGAAAAGAAACCTACGAGTGACCGGGGTCCACCAAGTCTCGGTGAAGGTTCATGAGATCGCGACGCGACATCTTCGAGCATACTCGGTCGATGAAATGTCGAAATTCGTAACTGTGAGACGCCAACGACGGTCGTTCACATCGTCGTTCACAGCCTTGGATGAGCAATCAGACCAACCGCTGACGGAAGAATCTGCCGGAGTGGAGGGACCCAAGATCATGACTCTTAGTAGGACAGGTCACTAATTGAATTCGGGACGGCCTGGAGCACCGGGAGGGGGTCCTATATCTGCTCCAGGAGGCTCCTGCATGTCTTGTGCGCAGTTCGTCAAACTCATGGATTGTGATAGGGTCTGGAGGTAAATGCTGCGCATTACTTGTGAGATAGCGACGCTCAGACGATAAGGCACAGTATGGGGCAATTGAAGTTGACAGAAGCCCAAACCCGCTCTGGCTCGTGTGCCCCTCTCCACGCAGAGAATGGATGCCAGAGGATGAGTCTCGAGGAGAATAACTATGCCGCCCTGCCAGTGATTGTCGAAAAGAAACCATCCAGACACGCTCGAGCCTCGCCGTCGGTAGACTAATCCTAGACCTGCAAGCTCACAGCGTGTACGTAGAACCTGGCTGCGGTGATTTAGACACCCAAAACAGCAGACCCAATTTTAAAATAGAGATGAGCCCAACACGCGAGTGTAGCATGTTCATCTTGTGACATGAAGAAATCGCAGTCTGCTCAAAGTGTTAATGCGGGTCCAAGTTACCTTGTACGTGACTTGGCTCACGCAATGGCTCACTACTCGACTCGGCACGGTCTTCTGCCAGTGCTACCGTGTCCTCGCACTAACATGTTATCGTTACCTCCGTCAAATTGCAAATTGCTCGAAGTCCATGACGAGTGTCCGTGCATTCTGCACAGCAGCGAGTAAAGAATTAGAGCAACTGGATAGACAGAACTCTCAGATATCCAATCTTACAACTTACAAAACACACTCCCGTTCAAAAGCATCCAACCTCTTCTTGACATTTGAGAGCCGGACGATGTACTTCTGGAGATAGTCTCGCTCCTTGACGATGCCCGGATCCTCGCTCAATAAGAGCGCGAAACGCTCAGGAACTCTCTCTTCTGTGAACAGATTCCGAAGCAATCGTTCCTGCAGTCCGTCAACAAGTGCCTGGTTGAGAGCATGCTCGATTGTCATTGGAAGGTCATCAATGATGCGCTACGCTTTGTTCGTCAGAGAGAAGTCAAGGATGCATTCCAGAAGGCGTTACCTTGTAAGCGAGCTGGAAGAATGCGCGGACTTCCGCCATGACGATCAATTCTTGCTCATATTGGTCTGGGGGGCGAAGGAGGACGAAACTTTGCTTCGTGAGCCCTTGATATCCAACATTTTGCAGCGCTCGCAGAGCTTCGTCCTCATATTTCGAGACTTCTGAGCAGTACACCTCCACCGGAATTAGCGGTCTGTCAATTGCCGGAACGAGCATCGCAACCCTAGCACTCTTCGAAAGCTTCTTCGTCTTGCGTGAAGGAGCTGCCGTTGGCGATGAGAATATCGAGGATACTGGCACGCAAGGGGTTGGGGATGTCGGGATTGGCTGCCTGTGATTACCGGGATTGCGCCTCGCATCCTTGTAACGGATCAACCACTTTTGGCGTAAGGAACTGAAGTAGTGGTCATTCTGTGTATAAAGTGGTGCACTGTCGAGATCGAGAAGCTTCGACACGGAATGTCGAGCTTCTCTCTTGCAGGTTTCCATCTCTGCTTGCATGAGCGACCTATCAGATACGGAAGTCATTCAAGACACTCAGGAGCAAGGTGACTACAAATGTAAGTCATACCGAATGTGACTTTGGAGTTTCTTGTACGGTGCGAAGTGATCTCCTAGTAAAACTAGCATGGTCCCTGTCAATTGCTCAAAGACGTTATCAAAGCAGGCCATGGAAGGTTCCCGCCAGCGTTCAATACATCCATCGACCAGTCTCTTCTTTGCGATGAACGGGACATTATATTTCAATTCCCAAGTGATCGATCTAAGCAGCAATGCATGGGACATGAAATTTCTCTCTTTTGTAATGACAGTACACAAAACTCACTCGTCAATGACCTTCCTGACCTCGTTGACACCTAACGCCAACCCCCCGACCTGCACACCGACTTCGTCGAGCTCATCGTCTCCATGAACAATTCTAGTAAAATGATCCGGATTTTCAAAGGGTCTGAAATCAGGAACAGTGGCACGAATTTTGTCCTTCCATGCTGAATATAACTTGCGGTTCATTTGTACCATAGTGCGGGGCTCGCCCTTTCCATACACAACGTCCTGAAACTGCGAACAGAATTGGCTGACACGGACCGTGACTTCAGCTATGTGGTTTTCTGGCTCGATGACTTGAGGCAATTGGCTCAATCGACGCTGAGCATCGGTTAATCGCATCTGTGCTTCGCTGAAGAGTTCTGGTAGACTGACGCAGAGCGACAGAAAGAGTGTCAGTGAAGTGACGGGACAGCAGGAGAAGCACAGACTGACTTGCGCTCCATGAGCTGCACCAGTAATGTACCGACGTCTTGAACTAGATTTGGGATTCCGAACCGACCCCGATCTTGTACTTTACTCCATGGCGAGGTGAGTTTGAAAAACTCGGCAGCTTGAGCTTGACTTTCGGCTGGTGTGATATCTCGCAGGCGTTCGTCATCAGTGGGAAGTCGGACGGCATAGTAGCCATGTCTCAAAGGATGTTCTTCTCCTAACAAGATGTTCTTCCACTTCTCCTGGAGTTGTGATGCGTTCGTGAGCATGTCGGGCTTCGTCAGGACGCCTAGCCCAAAGAACAGATCAGTGGTATGTCACATGAAAGTTGATCTGAACTGCCGACCGATAGTTCGTTCTCCTTCAGCGTCATGTTCCCTAGCTAGTCGTACGGCTCGTTGATTCTCAATCTCATCTGATGCACAGGGATACCTAAGTTTTGTCTGACATGAGAGCTGAACGGCGGCTCACCTGTCATCGGTATCGTAACAAGAATCAGTGTATTTCTCTCCGTAATGTTGGATTCGACCAAGCTGAGTACGAGTTGTATGATGTCTGGATCCTCGTTCTCAATGAGTCCTGGGATAAATGGGGTGATATGAAAAGATCCATTTGTGAATGCATTGCGCTAAAACTTTACCAGGCAAGTCGACAAATAGCAGATCCGTGGCATCTGGATCGTAAATGTCGATGACCACTGCATTCTTGGAGAACTTCTGGATGGCTTTGTCAGACTTGAATGCGTCCCGGAGTTCTGCGAGGTGTTTGGTCTTGAAGAAAGAAGGGTCCTTGTGAGGGCTGAGGATGGCGAGTTGCGCTCTTCGAATCCAGAGCTCGACCTCTTTTCTATCGGTCAGGTTGGTCGCAAATTCTTTCAGCACTCCCGTCTGTTGCAGATTGGTGACATCATGGTCAAACCGCAATGATACGTTACAAAACCAGGATTTCGCGCTGCTCGACATACGGCACTCTATGGGACATCTGAATAACAAGTATTGTTTCAGCAAAATGCTCCAAATTTGTAGGAGGTCATTCATACCTCGTACACGTGCCACTGTCTCGTGGAACTGTGAGCTTTACGAGAGCACGTCAGCTTCAGTTGAGCCAAAGTCAGTTGACGATGAACTAACACCAGTGACTGCCTCCACAAGGGAGCTCTTCCCAGCTTCGATGAGACATGTTAATAAGGCACGATATCATTCCATTAAAAGGACTGACCTGACTGTTTCCCTATCACGGCAATGCGAGGCAGGTCAAAGACAGTGCCAGCTCTATTACAAGTTTGAGTCAGAGTTGAGATGAGCAACCTACGAGTGACAGCAGCGTACCCAAGGTCCACCAAGTCTCGGTGAAGGTTCATGAGATCGCGACATCTTTGTGCATACTCGGTTGATGAAATGTCGAAATTCGTAACCATGAAACGCGAGCGACGGTCCTTCGCATCGTCGTCATTCGCATCCTTGGACGAGCCATCAGACCAGTCGCAGTAGGGAGAATCTGCAGGAGTGGAGGGAGCCGAGGTCATACTATTGTCACTGATTGCGTGCGGGACGGCCTGGAGCACTGGGAGGTCCTATACCTGCACCTTGAGGCTAAAGCCTCGAGGTGCGCAGTTCGTCAAACTCATGGATTGTGATAGGGTCTGGAGATAACCATAGACTGCGTTATGTGCAAGACGGCGACGCGCAGACATTGATTCTCTGAGAGCTAGCAAGTCTGACAACACGCGGCGATTGGAGTTGACAGCAGTCCAAACCCGAATGGACGCCAGAGGGTGAGTTTCGAGGGATTGAACCATGCCATCCCGCGAGTGATTGCTGATAGGAAACCTTGCAGACACGCTTGAGCTGCGCGTCTGCGGGCTAATAGGGTACTCCGCGAAATAGGACATCATCAAACAACACTACGTTCGTCAGATTGTTTTCACAAAAGCGAAAAAATAAATAAATTCATAAATAAATTCATGACAATAGTACGAGTACGAGTCGATTCGTCCAGACAGATCACTAATAATTGAAGTCTCGTTCAAAAGCGTCTAACCTTGCCTTGATGCTTAGGATGTGGGCATGTTTCTTCTGAAGAAATTCTCGCTCCTTTGCGACCGCCGGCTCCTCGCCAAGCAACTGGGCGAAATGTTCAGCAGCTCGGTCTTGTGTGAACAACGCGCGAAGGAGCTTTCCCTGCATATTACTTGCAAGAGCTTGATGGAGCTCGTGTTCAATCGCCATTGGGAAGATGTCAATAATGCGCTGTGCGTGCGGTTGGTGCGATCAGGGGATTGGATGAATGTGGAAAAAGCGGGGCCCCGAAATACCTTGTAAGCGACTTGGAAATACGCCCTAGTTTCTGCCATGACGATGACCTCCTGTTCAAATGAATCCGCTGGCCGAAGGAGCGAGAGACTCTCTTTCGTGAGGCCTGTGAATCCGGCACTCTGCAAGTTGCGGAGTGCTTCCGCCTCGTAATCAACCTGAGCCCGTGGGGAAGCCTTGTTGTCCATGTTCTCCAGGTCAAATTTGAGGAACTTGTAGGAGTTTTGTCTTGCATCCTTGTAACGTATATGCCACTTCGTGCGCAACGAATCGAAATAATGGGAGTTTTGGGTATAAAGTGGCGCGGTATTGAGTGCGAGGAGTTTAAGCAACGCTTCTTGGGCAGCCTTTTTGCGCTCCTCCATCTCCAAATGAACTAGCGATCTGCAAGATATGAAGATTAGCCAAGCGTATCTCTAGGGTGCAAAGGAAGCATCTGTTTAATTCATACTTGATGCAGGTGAGGAGCTTCCTATATTGGCCGAAGTGCTCATCGACGAGGGCATTCATGGTCTCTCTCAATTGTTCGAATGCCGTTTCGAAGCAATCCATGGAGGGGTTTTGCCAACGCTTGATGCAGTCACTGACAAGCTTTTCTCGGGCGGCGAAAGGGGCATTATACTTCCACTCCCATGTCACGGTTCTGAATACAGCGACATAAGGATGGGACTCTTCGTGCGCAACGGACGGGATGCTTACTCGTCGATGATCCTTTTGACGTCACGGACTCCGAGGGTCGTGCCTGCCAGATGCGTGTCCGCCACATCTAATTCATCATCGCTGTGAGTGAGTTTATTATAGGCTTGAGGATTTTCAAAAGGCCTGAAGTCAGGGACCGTAGCACGAATCTTCTCCCGCCACGCATCGTACGTCTTTCGGTTCCTTTGGACAAAGGAACGCGGCTCCCTCTGACCGCGTACCACACCTGTGAAATGCATACAGAAACCGGTTAAGAGAATCGTGATCTCCGCTGCACGATTCTCTGGTTCGATGAAGGTCGGAAGCCTGGCCAATTTGTGCTGCACGTCATCTAATTGCTTTTGGACTTCGGTCATCAGCATTGGCAGACTAATCAATGAGAAGGAATTTTATTAGTGAAGCACGGTTAGATTCCAGAAACGAGCTGACTTTTGCTCCATGACCTGCACCAATTGTCGGCTCATGTCACGTATCATGTTCGGTATACCGAACCGAGTGCGGTCCCCCATCTCTTTCCAGGGTGAAGTCTGTTCAAAAAACATGGCGGCCTGCTTCTGAGCTTCGGCTGCCGTGATGTTCGCTTGTCGTTCATCTTCGTTCGGGAGTCGAACGGCGTAATAGCCGTGCCTCAGAGGATGTTCCTCTCCTTCAAGAACTCTTTTCCATTTCTGTCTGAGTTGCGCAGAGTTCGCGAGCATGTCAGGTTTGGTAAGAACACCTACGTCAAGCAATTGTCAGCGAACAAATCTTTCAAAGGCATAGTACACGGACCGATGGTTCGGTCTCTCTCGCGATCGTATTCTTTGGCTAGCCTGATGGCCTGTTGATTCTCCATATCATCTGAGAAAAGGGATACAGATCATCAATTAATTGCGAGGAGACTGGAAATCGGACGCACCCGTCATGGGGATTGTGACGAGGATGAGAGTGTTCCGCGCATCGATGTTAGTTTCCACAAGGCTACGAACAAGTTGTATGACATCGTCTTCTTCATTCTGGATTAAACCTGAGAAAGATGAGCCATGTCAGACGCCATAACAAGGCATTTGAACACAAAACACTAACCAGGAAGATCAATGAAAGACAAGTCTGTGGCATCCGGATCGAAAATATGGATCACGACTGCATTTCTGGAGAACTTTAATATGGCTGCGTCTGTCTTGGAAATTTCCCGAAGCTCTTCGAGGCTCTTGTCCTGGAATTGTGCTGAGTCAATGTGAGGACTGAGGATGGCGAGCTGCGCCCGTCGAATCCAAAGCTCAATGCTGTCCTTATCCATCAGGTTTTGCGCAAATGGCTCAGGCACAGAGGCCTGGCGACTCCCGTCGGGCGCATGGTCGAATCGCAGGGAAATATTGCATGACCAGACACTCGCGTCGCTTAACAGGTGACATTCTATGGGACATCTGCAAAGGTGGTGTTACGTTAGCGGACCAGCCTGAACTTTAGATATAGAAATAGCTCGCCGTGTGCAGGTGCCGATATCTCGAGGGACTTTCAGCTGCAAAGGACTAATCAATATTAATCCACATCACAATGGGAGTGGACGTACCCCGCTCACTGCTTCAACGACTGAACTTTTCCCAGCTACCCGAATATCAATGACGGTTATTCTCGCTAAAAATGAGCAACACCGACCTGATTGACCACCAATCACGACGATACGAGGGACATCAAAAACAGCTGTTGCTCTAGTGAGAGTTAGAATTGGAGGCAGCACAAAATAACGGCAACGCACCCGAGGTCTTGCAGGTCCCTATGCAATTTCATGAGACCGCGGTTACGACGCGCAAATTCGCTCGCAGCGATGTTGAGATTCGTGACCAGACGAGTCCCTGCTCCCTGTGTGGAAACATCGCTGCTAATTGACCAATCGCTAGGTGCCGGTTCCACTTTTATCATGATGGCAGGATGCAGCTCTGTTGATGTGGAGCTCTAAGGTAGTGGAGGTGGGACATTCGGCGAGCATTAAATAGCCATCTGGACCCTCCGAACTTGGAGATTCAAGCAGATACTTTTTAGGATAAGCAACGCAACGTGAATTCTGCAGAAGCTTATGTGACCGCTTTCGTTCTATCGCCCACTCTATTGTTCTTTTCAAAGGGGAATATCAATGTTATTGGTTATTGTAAATAGGGAAGGACAATGCCCATCAAACAGGGCACTCACCAACGCCACTGCCGAAGAGACGATTTGTGCACGAATCAGAACATCGCCCGTTGTCGAACACAGCCCAGAGAGCGCTTGACGATTGTCTAATGGGCAAACGGAGTACCTTCCATAGTATAGCTTACGACAGAGCAAACGGAGAAGCGCGTTGTCGTGAGAGAAGGTGTGGCCGCGTGGTTGTCCAAAGAAGGAAACACAATGCCCTTTGACGTGTTGATTTCAGAAAGGGCTTGTCTCTTAGTGTCCATTTGACGGGGCTCAGCTCACCAACCTCAGCGCCCACATTGATGTTGAATCACTCAGAGTAGACATATAATTGCTGAGATCCGTCGATGTTGGATAAGCCTCATTTCTACAGGGCCAAACGATAAATTGCATTTATCTCCCCTACACGACATGGTATTCTTCAGCAGCAATCAATGACTCGACAGAGAACGTCACGTCCCCACTACTGTCCACCTTTGCGACGCTCGCTATCTTGATCCCGGCGACGCTGCCCTGGCCCACGAAGCTGACCGTGACTGGGAAGAAAATGCCAGTGTCGTGTCCGCTGACCGTGAACTCGAGAGAGCCAGCACGTTCTTCCGGACTGATCAGCGCGATTGACCAGTCCAAGGAATGAGATAAAGGGTTCAACGCCCAGTCGCCCACGTGTGAAGACACAGTCGGATAGGCGCCCGCCCTATCACGAACGCCGACAAGGTGAGCTAGCCACAAGCCAAAAACGTCGAGGAAAGGACGTACGGTAGAGGAATAGAGATGACGACATCGTACAGAGTCAGACTTTCGTTCTCGAGCTCGTACTCAATGTTGACTTCGCACGTGCCCTTGTTGCTCGCCGTTGGCCAGCAATTGACTGAATGCGATAACTTGAGTTAATGGCAACGTCACGGGACGAGAGATATACCCACTCGATAATGGAACACAACTCTCGTCCTTGCCAGCATATCGCCATTTCAGGACGGCAATAGCTTGGCCCACGGGGAACGGGCGGGAAGGGTCTTTCAAGGCAATTTCCTTTTCCTTCCCAGGCACAAACTTGGACACATTTGGATGTTGCCTGAACTGCAAATCGTTGCCAAACTCGTTGGCAAGGGGAGCAAGGCTGAGTTTGAGATGTGCAAGCAAGGGGTCCGTGATTTGGAGATTCATGTCGCCCTTGAGTTCCATGGATTTCAGACCCCCTTCGCGAGCGAGAGAAAGGGAGACCGTCTCTTTGATGGATACATGAACGCTGATTGTAAAGAGAGGGAGACGTAAGGGCGGAAGAATAGCTCAAGGGGTATAGGGCCGGACCTCTCTGGAACTACCGCAGGCACGCTGCGTCTTGGATCTTTACGCGTGGCGGGTGAAGACGGAACGGGCGTCTCCGCCGTGACGGCAGAAGAGTTTGTCAGGGAAACTTCTTCTGCGGCAAGCACGTCTCCGCCCAAAGCGTCAAGCAACTCCGCCTGCTTCGTCCGCTTCGAACCCAACTTCATACCCGCGGCTTTAAATGCCGGAGGGCGCGAGGATGCGGGGGGAGCGGGTGAAGAAGTGCGAATCGTTGGGGTTATCTCAGCAGCATCGAACCGTGGGACAGCCGAGTAGCCTGCGGAGCCACTCCCGAGGTAGCTGGTCCCACCTCCACTTGCGGTGCGGCGCTGCTGTTCTCGGCGCTGCATCTCGAGTTGTTTTGCACGGCGTTTGAGCTCCTCTTTGGCTTCTGCCTCTTTGTTCTGTAGATCTTGGTGAGCGCGAACCAAAAATAATTAGACGAAATATCAGCGATCCAGAACGCACGCGAGCGATAATGTCTTGAATCTTTTCCTCATGACTCTCCATTTCTAAAATGTTTCGCACTTGCATTAAATTCATGTTCTCTCGATACCCCATATTGACCATCTCATCGAACGCGCCTAGGAGCTCGAACGCGTTCTTCAGGATCTCGCGTTCCTCCGCACTCCGACATATGTCTGAGACGACGCGTGCGAAGAGGTGCAACGTCTCGATGTCCTGCAAGATATTGGAAGCCTTGTTCGTGATGAGGACGATGTACAGGTTCTCCAGCGGTTGGTACACATAGCGCACTTCGGCGGTTTCCACCGTTGTGTGCTGCGTGTTGATCGGGATGAGCTTTGGAAAAGATGCCAGCAGCGACTCAATCCTCGCCCGCGTCATTTCGCGAAATTGGCGAGAGATGACCGCTGGCAAACAAGAAGAGCGGATACACGGAAGCGTCAGACAATGTTGCACCAGCAAATTTGTGGTGAGGCGCACGCTTTCCGGCTTTTGTGCATATGGAAGCTGCAAGGACGACCTGTTTTGCACAATCAAAATGCAATTCAGCGCGGGCAAGAGACAGGTATGAGCGTACCATGACCGACTGCTGAACAAATGCACTTTGCTCAAGCACACGCGGATACTTGTGAGTGTATTATGTAAGTCGAGATCGTCACATGGCTTTGAGGCTTTTCTTGAATGGACCGCTTCGTGCGATGGATTCAAGGCAGGTTTCCGCTGGTGACTGATAACGGGTCAAGTTTGTCAGCCCCACCCATTGAGATGAACACTCTAGACTCCACCCAAGGCCACACCACGAATGGTATCAACGTAGACACAATCAAGCGCAGAACGGCCAGAACGGCCAGATCGGACTTCGCTGTTGGCATCATGCTGCTGCTCGTTGTTGTGTTGCTGTGGACTGGCTCAAATTTCTTGACCCAAGTGAGCTAATGATAGAAGCATATTACCCGGAAGACAAGTGCAGTAACCGTCATGTCATCTAATGCCGTTTATTATTCCAGAACATCTTTGTCGGGGGGTATGAGAAACCCTTTCTGTGAGTGCGTTGAGATCCCAACTACAAAGTCGAACTAAGTAAAGCCGTACCCTTATCGTCTAGTATCACATACATGAACACTAGTGCATTCACTCTATACCTTGTTCCCGTTGCGCTTCGATCGCAACACAATTGGCGTCTCGGGGTCGGCAGCGGCCAGGTTCGAGAGTGGGTTGTTTTAGCTTTAAGTGGAGAACTGATACTTATCTTTGAACTTAACAGAGTCACTGACTTTGGATACCGGCAGCTTCCCAACACACCTGATGAGGTTCCGAATGATATCGCCCCTGTGAGTTGATGCCTTGACAGCGTTTTGAGCCCATGACAAATGTTAGCCTCACCCTATGAGATATCAAGTGGTACGACATCATTCCCAGAACCATTGACTACAAAGGAGACTGCCAAGCTTGCGTTACTGTTCTGTGTCCTTTGGTTTATTGCAAATTGGTCTCAAAATGCTTCCTTGGACTACACCTCCGTTGCCAGTGCGACTATCCTGGCAAGTTTGAGCGGTTTGTTGGTGTCCATATACGCCGTAGTACACTGGCTGACGCACTATACAAGGAATTTTCACATTTGGGATGGGTAAACTTTTCGGTGTAGAAGAAATGTCGTGGGTCAAGACTGGCGCTGTCCTTACAAGGTAGGTTTGGAAAACTCTTACCGTAATAACTTGGCCAATCCTTGAACAACAGCCTCGGTGGAGTCGTGCTCGTCTCTGTCTCCGATTCTGAGAAGTTGCCCTCATTGTCGAGCTTTCGCCGCCCGAAAGCAGACATGCAGCGCGCACTTATCGGCGATGTCCTTGCCCTCCTTTCGGCAGTGTTCTATGCCTTTTATGTTATCCTGCTTAAAGTACGGATTCGTACGGAGTCACGTATCGACATGAAATTGTTCTTCGGTTATGTGGGGCTCTTCAATGCATTGGTTCTCTGGCCAATTGGCGCTCTCTTGCATATCCTCGGGGTGGAAAGGTTGGAGTGGCCCAGAAGAAGCAATGACATCGGCGCTCTTCTCACGAATGTGGGTGCCGTTGCCCACCTTTTCACTCACTCTTCTCTTGTATCCTCATTCGCCCTCCTGCAGATGGCAATCACGCTTTCCAGCGACTACATCTACGTGCTCGCCATGCTAAAGACCACGCCACTTGTGGCTACGATCGGGCTTAGCCTGACAATACCGTTCGCTGTTGTGGGCGACTTTCTCCTACTCCACCGGCCGGCACGCGGAGGGGTGCTTGTTGGGGCAGCGTTGGTCCTTTTCAGCTTTGCCGCTGTCGGTGCGGAAAATTCTAGGAGGGCAGTGGCGGAGGCAATAGATGACCAGACAGATGAGGGTGGCATGGTCGAAGACTAATGCTTCAGTTGTTGTCATATAATATTTCCTGTTATTAATTGAGATAATTAGTTGGAACTGGAGTGGGCAGCTTGATAAATGAGAGTAGATGAATTACAGGTCTGACACTTGGACATTATCAAGCAAATAGCAAATAGCAGATAGTGCATAGCAGATAATGAATAGTGACAGGCATTGCCAGTGTTGTCAGTATTACCTGGGTTGACCAAAGACATGACTGTCCCCAGGCCCATGGTGCTTTCCCTACACTTTGGTTTTTGTGATGGAGGCAGATCTGATGCAGTGTAACTGATGCCACCATCTGTCAATATGGCCTAATTATTGTTAGCTAAACATTTCCCCTGTCATGCCATCAGTCTTCATCACACAGTCACAGTGTGTGGGCCCACCCACAGAGAAAGTATAAATACAGGATCTATCTACTTAAAAGAAAGCCAAGATGAGTCATTGTCATCAAATATACAGTTGATTTGTGTCTATATTCAGATCGTGAGTCTGCCCTCATGTAAGAGTGGTTTGTGTGAGACCAGAGAACTATGTTTATAGCAGTAGATACACAAACTTACATGTCATAGTGACAGTAGTAGGATAAGTGTGGCTGATTATCTAAGTGTCCAAGGGGAACCCCTTCACCCTAGGGGGTACCTTACACCTTAACCAGATATGGCTGATGTTGTCCCTGCAGCCCCAATGCAGAGGCTGGGCCTAGTCATCTCACCCTTTAACAAGCAAAGGAAGAACTTTTGGACCTTCCTCAGATCCCTTTGCCTGCAATTTCTAGGGAACCAGGCACTTTACACTAGTGACTTCAACAAGATACTTTTCATGTTGAGTAAGATTACCAGAGAAGGGTTTGCATCAGAGTGTGTGAACATGAAAGCAGATGAGATTTTAAATACAGAGTTATCAGAACCTGGGATGGGTTTGTGGAGGAGCTGAGGTGCATGTTCAATGATCCAAATGTCATGGTGACTGCACTCAATGACATTGCAAAACTTAAGCAAGGAACTCCAGAGGTGCTGGAGTTCTTTGCTCAGTTCAAAACCCTGCTGCAGAAAGTGAACTTGGATCCTGTAGGGGACTCAGACATCCTTTTCCATTGGCTCAAACTCAACCTCAACCAGAGGTTGACAGTGAAAGTCTATGGCATCAACCTGATGCCCATAACTTACTGTACATTGAATGGAAAGCCTTGGTGGAGCTGCTAGATGCACAGCAATGGAGACTCAATGCAATCATACATGAGCAGAATGCCACCCATCCATCTGCTCCCCCAGCACAACAATAATGAACCCTCCTGAACCCTCCCTGCTATCCTGCCTCAGTCCTGGCTTGCTTGCCCCCTCCACTCCACAGCAGTATCAGACTGGGTCTCACACAACTCAAGCGTAAGGTCATGACGACAATACTAAGATAAGGGGAAAAGAGTACAAAAAAGGAAAAGCGAAAGTACTTATAGCGAACGCTTCGGCACTTGCCGACTTTCCCACGCTCGGACCCTCGGATCACGTGATGCGCCCAGGCCCCAGGTCATGTGATCTTACATGATTACATAATCCGACCCAGCCACAGGTCATGTGACCTTCCAACAACCCTCCCCAGTTTCTCCACAACTGCACTTTGGGATGGCTTACATAAGCGATCCTAACATCACCCCCCTCTTAAGGCTGGGCGTCCCGACCAGCTAGCTTGGCCTTGTCGGGGTGAGCAAGGAAGAAGTCCCGGAGAAGCAGTGCCACATTGGTGAGGTTCCGTCGTGGCTCCCAAGTGTTCTCCTCTACAGGGTATCCCAACCACTTCACCAGGTATCTCACTCCACGCCCCACCTTCTTAACATCAAGGATCGCCTCCACATCATACTCCAGGTGGTCATCATCAATCGTAGGGGGCGGAGGGGGAGGCAGGTTCTGAGAAGGGAAGGAAGGGGGGTGGTATGGTGTCAACAGCAACTCATTGAAGACCCGATGGATGCGCCAGGCCCGAGGGAGCTTGAGGCGATACCCAGCAGGTCCCACCTTCTCCTCAACTGCAAAGGGGCCTGCTCTCTTGTTGTCAAGCTTTTTACAGGGCCGGTCCATCTTCAAGTTTCTAGTATCCAGCCAGACCAGATCTCCCTCAGAGTACTCCCGACTTGGGCGTTTCCCCTTATCGTAGCTCTTCTTCATCGCTGCCACTGCTTTTTCCATTGCCTCCTTGGCTGCTCTTCGGGACTCCGTGAGCTTAGCCATCCACTCGTCCGCTGCCGGGTTCACCTCAGAAGGTGGCCGGAGCCCCCCATTCCATGGGTGTCGTCCATAATCGAGGAAGAAAGGTGTCTGCCCTGTCGCTGAGTGCTCATGATTATTAAGAGCAAACTCCGCAGTGGACAACCATTCAGCCCAGTCATCCTGGAGATGGTCCACGTAAGCCCGGAGATAGATCTCCATCTCCTGGTTCGCCCGTTCCGTCTGTCCATCAGTCTGCGGATGAAAGGCAGTACTTGGATTTGCTTTTACCCGGATCATGGAGTAGAACTCCTTCATGAAGCGGGACACGAACTGGGACCCCCGGTCACTCACAACCTTGTGAGGGACTCCATGGTCACGAAACACTCGATCCCGGAGGAGACGCGCCGCTCCAAGTCCTGTGAGGTCGAGCCCGATTGCTTCGAGCAGTGTCCGTTTCGTGAATTTGTCGACAATAACAAGGATGGCATTATGTCCACGGGAGAGGGGGAGGGGACCGACTATGTCCCATGAGATCACCGACCAGGGACCATCGGGCACCAGATGGGGGTGCAGTGGGGCAGCACGCTTGGTACGGTCGGGCTTCGTCCGCTGGCATGTCTCACACCCCTGGGCATACCGATCCGCATCTTTTACCATGTCCGGCCACCAATAACCCTTCACTAGTGCTGCTCTCAACTTCCGGGGCCCAGGGTGTCCAGCAGCGGGGAGGTCATGCTCAAACTCGAGAACAGCCTCACGAGCTCCTAGGGGGACCCAAGTGACTATCCCCTTTCGCCAGAGTCCAGCACGATCTCGTGTCCACTCATCATCAAGCTCCTCCGGCTTCTGTGTGTGTACCGCACTATTTTTCTGGAGTAGCGTCTCCATTTCCGATGTGAATGACACACGGACTTCCGTTTCCGGGAAAACCTGCACTGGTGCATCCTCCTCCACCATCTCTCCATAGTCTGGTCTCCGGGAGAGTGCATCTGCCTTTGTATTCGACTTGCCAGTGCGATACTTTATCTCAAAGTCAAAGCACTGGAGCTCTCCAACCCAACGAACCTGCCTCGGCTTCAACTTCTGGGGCTTCCGGAAGTACTGGAGGTTTGCATGGTCTGTCCAGATCTCGATCGTCTCCTCTGCTCCAATGAGGTATGCTCGCCACTCGCGAAGTGCCCGAATCACAGCCAAGAACTCCTTGTCGTACACATCGTAGTTCTTCTCAGCTGCAGTGAGGGCCTTGGAGATATAGTCAACAACTCTCCAGGTTCCATCCGCCTGCTGCTGCGAGAGCACTCCACCAGTTGCCAAGTTGCTTGCATCTGTCTCTACCTTCCATCTCCCTTTGTCCTGAGGCAGAGCCAAGACTGGGGCCGATACAAGTGCCTGGCGGAGATCTCGGAAGGCTGCTTCCTCCTCCTCCTCCCATTTCCATGGAACATTCCCAGTCAGCCGGAAGAGTGGCTTTGCCTGGGCAGAAAGATTCGGGATGTGCCGGCGGAGGTAGTTCAGCATCCCATTGAACCTCTGGACATCCTTCACATTCTTAGGACATGGCCAATCTCGGACTGCCGCACCCTTGGCCGGATCATGCTCTAGTCTGTTGTGGGAGATCTTCATCCCCAGGAAGATGATCTCACTCTTCTCAAACTCGCATTTACTGAGTTTGAGACACAACCCATTCTCTCCAAACTTCCTCAAGACCCGATCCATCCAGTACCGGTGTGTAGCCAAGTCCTCTGCAAACACAATGACATCATCCACATAGGCCCTCACATGTCCTCCTGCAATCTCCTCCCTCAACACATGATTCATGAAGCGTTGGAAGGTGGCAGGGGCATTCTGCAGTCCAAACCACATGACAGCTGGTTCGAAGAGTCCACGGGGTGTCAGGAAGGCGCAGCGGTGCTGGTGCTCGGGCCAGACCTGCATAGATGGGAAACCTCCTTTTGCATCAATCTTAGAGTAGATCGACGCTCCTTTAAGCACATCCACTGTGTCTCGGATGCGGGGAAGGGGGTACTTGTCCTTGATCAGGTGTGCATTCAGCCTCGAGTAGTCGATGATTGGCCGCAGTTTGTCCTTCTCATGTTTGAAGAAGAAGGGGCTGGCATACGGGGATTTCGAGGGCCGGATTCGTCCAGAAGCAAGCTGCTCATCCACCCAACGGTTCATCTCCACCATCTCCTGCCGTGTCAAAGAATACAGCTTGGAGGAGAGGTGCTCAGGGTCCTTTTTGAATTCGATCTTAATATCGAAGTCTGGTTGGGAGCGGGGAAGTTCATCCCACTTCGCTTCACTAAACACCAAAGGGTAGCGGCTGGGCCAATCGGGGGTAGGGCCAGAGTTGGGAAAACGGGTGTCCAGAATACTCGTGGATGCGAGGGTACTCGTTTTCAGGGGTGCAGGGGCTCGAGGGGATGGGGAACACTGTGGGGGGCAGCGGGTAAGGCTCAGCTCTGCCTTCTGCCAGTCAATATCCGGGTTGTGCCGCTTGAGCCAGTCATGCCCAAGGATGACCTTGTGGGACTGGGTCTTTCCCAGCAGAAAGTGGATCCACTCCTGGTGGTCACCAACTCTCACCAGCACCTCTATCCCATACCGGACCTTTCCATTCCTGTTCTGTGTCCCATCCACATTATACATGGTGATTGGGTTCAGCAGGAGAGATGGCTCCAGTCCCACTCCTTTTGCCCACTCCAAATCCATGAAGCAGTTGGTGCACCCTGAGTCGACAAGGGCCTTCATTGTAGTCCCTTTGCCAGTGCTGAAAGCCTCCAAGTGCACCTGGATGGCTAGCTCTCGTGGCACATGTTTCCGCACTTCTGGCCGCACTCTGGTTAGGCGCTCTGCCAGTCTCACTTCCTCCTTCACCTCAGCCCCAATTCGGGTATGTCTCCGCTGCAAGATAGTATATCGGGGTATACTTGCAGCAGGCACAGGGACGGAAAGGGGGCTGGCACACTTCTTCTCCCCAGTGGGAGTCCTCCTCTCTCTCTCACACAGCTCTATGCAGGCTCGGAGCCGTGCAATCTCTTTCTCATATCCCTCCACCATTTGGGGGGCACATGGTGCTGCCCGGGTTTGGGCCCTTGGGACCTGCAGACGTGTATCAGGCAGGGGGCAGAAACGGACAGCATGGCCAGTCTGGTGGCATCGGAAACAACATCTCTCATCAGCAGGGGCCCATCCTCGGGCCATGGCCACATCTGGAGTACACAGCAGAGGGGTCACAAGAGGTCGCGAAACGGTCACGGCAGGTCGCGGTAGGGTCGCGGTGGGTCGCGCGGGGGTCACAGTGGGTCGCGGTGTCCGTTCCGTGAGTATCCCATCCAGTCGCCTTTGCTGGGCATCAAGCCTCTCAGCCAGCACCTTCCATTCTCCATATGTCTCTGGCATTGGGGAGACACCATAGATTCTCTCCACCAACCTCCTACTCAGGTTCAACTCCAGCCAATGGACTAGGATTCCTGAGTCCTTCTCTGCACTCAACTTCGCCCGTCGGAACAGCGTCTCGAATTTCGCAAAGAACTCTGGTGCTGTCATGGCACCCTGTTTCAGCCCTGCAATATCGGCAAGGGCAGTCGCACGGTCATTCGGGTCATCGAATGCGCGCTTCATCTCCTCCACAAACTCTGCCCAGGTTCCGGCCTCGCCACTACCCAGGATCTCTTCTGCCTTCATATTCGCCCATTCTGCAGCGAATCCATCTCCAACAATTTTGCTCAGAGCAAAGAGGACCTTCACCAGGTCCACAGCATAGGTAGTCGGGTTCGCCATAAACAGGAGGCGAAGGGATCGGAGGAACGTACAGAAGTTCCTTTTCTGCCCATCAAAGGGGGCAACGGCTAGGTCCAGCATTCTATAGCACTGTAAAATAAAATTCCGGGCCTTCGGCACTCAGGATTTCTTCGATCTCTTAACAGTCCTGTCCTCTCAGGCTGCTCTTCTAGGTACTTATGTACCTATAGAACTCTTATTCTATGAATCTTTTGTTAACGTGGGGCACGAATGGTATCCCAGGTGGTCACTCCACAACTCCTAATGAGTTGCCCGTGTGCCCTTCTGACAATGGTCACAGAGCAAGGGCTCTGTCCACTGGACCAGGAAACTACAGAAGACTATGTAGGGGCTTTCCTTGCCCTGTACACTAAGCGATTCACTGGTACGTAGCTGTAAAATAGAGATCCGGGCCTTTGGCACTCGGTATCACTTGGGGAGGGTCACAGTTGACTTCCTCTGGGTCTGGTCACGTGTATGTACACACAGTAAAAATTTCACGCAGTTCTGTTACACACTGCGGGCAGGGTAAAGAAGAAGAGGATGATAGGGGCTGAGCTGTGACAACGTGTCACAGTTTGAGATTAAGGGTCCAGGCTAGCCGGGTTAGGACACGGGGCTAGGGCGGATGGGCGGATCTTAGTATTATATCAGACTGGGTCTCACACAACTCAAGCGTAAGGTCATGACGACAATACTAAGATAAGGGGAAAAGAGTACAAAAAAGGAAAAGCGAAAGTACTTATAGCGAACGCTTCGGCACTTGCCGACTTTCCCACGCTCGGACCCTCGGATCACGTGATGCGCCCAGGCCCAGGTCATGTGATCTTACATGATTACATAATCCGACCCAGCCACAGGTCATGTGACCTTCCAACAACCCTCCCCAGTTTCTCCACAACTGCACTTTGGGATGGCTTACATAAGCGATCCTAACAAGCAGCAGCAATGTGCTCCTGCCCCACAGGTCTTGCTCCATCCTGTTGGTGCCAGTGACCACATGATTGTGGACCAGGTCCATGCTCCCACTGCCAAGCATCAATGCTTCTGCTGTGGACAGGTTGGTCACATTGCTCACAACTGTCACCTCCTGGACACTCAGTTCTGGAACACCCACCTTCATCACAACTGGCAATGAGCAGCCCTCCCTGGTTCATGTTGCACATGTGGCCAAGAAAATGGGGTCTACCATTCATTGATACATCCTGCCTAGTTGTGCTGCTGCATCTGCAGTTGACCATTCCCAGCTGCTTTGTGATTAGAGTGCAACAACCTGGACCTGTCTCCCCTGGTAAGTAATGGTTGAGATATGTGTGTTGGGCATCAGAAAAAAAGAAACAGGGCCACTCTTGATGCATGACTACTGTTTTGTGTCTTAATCATCAAGTTTGCTGGCATTGGGTCTGCACCAAGGGAGAGCATGGATTTGGATGCCATGCTCAGCAATGTAGAGAAAGTCAAACAGATGGCTTGGTATGCCCATGTTGAGGCCAGAGACCTGCTCATGTATGCCCCATACATCTATAGGCAAGAGCCTGACCTCTCTACATGTTGCAGACAGGTACATTCAATGTACCAGCAATCATTTCTTTCCTTCTGAGACTGCAATGATACTATGTCCTAAGCCATTTGCATGCCTTCTACTATACAAGGCTCCAGACTGCCAGTTTGGCAGAAGTATATGCAGACCAGGAACATGAAGATGCAGACTCCTCAAAAAATGGATGGTCTTAGGAGAGAGCAGGAGATAGACATGGGGGTTATGTATACACTGACTTTTGCATGGCAGAGGGTATGTATGTGTTGCATCCTCATCTGAGGGAAACAAATGTTGCAGCACTGTAGGCCCCAAGCTGGGTGAAAATCACCACAAAAATAACCCTGAAATGTGGTGAATAGCAATGGCTTCCTAAGTGAAAATCACCAGGACTAGTTGATAATCAGATCTTTATTGGGTAGATGAATGGGTGATTTTGGGTGATTTTCACCACATATATGACTGAATTCACCTGCTGTTCTCTGGGTGAATAATACTACAATACAAGTGTATTTTAAACTGATCTATAATAGGTGAATTTCACTCTATCACAAGTGCCTTTCAAGCTGATCTAATAGGTGAATTTCATTTTAGTTTTTGGGTCATCTTAGCCATTATCTTAGGTGTTTTTTACTATCTTTCACCACAAGAAATTGCACAAAAAAAAAAAAAATGTTGATGATATCTTGCAACTATATTGGTTGATAATCAGGCAAATGAAATGGGTTATTTTTGGCACATATATGACCAAATTCACCTGTTGCTCTCCAGGTGAATGTCACTGCTACCAAGCACACTCTAACTTGATATTTTAGGTGGCTTCTACATACTTTCAGTGATTTTAACTATATTTTTTGGCCTGTAAATTATGCACTCAGTGGGAGTTGAACCCAAGTGCTCATGGAATTGGACTCAACCCATAACTGCTGTGTTACCCATTACACCACAGTCCCCATCTGGGATTTTTGTCAGGATCCACCCATTTTTTCTTACCCAAATCAACCCTACCAGCACCTACGAAACTCCTCCACAATCTCTTCATCTGGCATGTGACTCTCTGTAAAAATGGAAAGTCAAGTGTTTGTGGCAAAAAGGGAATCCAGTCAAATTATAGTCAAGTGTCTGCAGTGAAAAGGGAATTTAGTCAAGTAGCTTGACTATCACTTGACTATCACATGGCTGAATTTGTCCAGTGGAAGTCAATTGATAGTCAAGCATCAGAGGGGCAACTTGACTAAATGTGCTTTTTGCTGCAGTCACCTGACTTTTCCCACAATCACTTGACTTTCCTTTTTTACAGAGTGTGACTTGTCATGCACTGTCACCAGTGCTACCAGCATTACTCACATGACCCTCCACCCTAGGTCACCTGCATCACTAGCATCACCCACATGACTAGCATCACCTGCCCATATTCAGTGCAATTGACCCTTGCTTTATGGTTAATACAGTATACCCTGTCTAAAATAGGAAAATAGCCCCTCTGTTTTCCAGCTTCTTATTGGTACAAAGATAGTGAAAAGCACCCAGATTATGGCTAAGATGACCCAAAAACTATTGTGAAATTTACAGTATGTTATAGATCAGCTTAAAATGCACTTGTTATATAGTGAAATTTACCATTAGAGATCAGCTTAAAAGACACTTATACTGTAGTAATAATCACCCAGAGAACAGTGGGTGAATTCAGTCATATAAGTGGTGAAATTCACCTGTTTCATGTACCCAATAAAGACCTGGTTATCAACTAGTCCTGGTGATTTCCACCTAAGAAACCTGCTATTTACCACTTCTTAGGGTATTTCATATAGTGATTTTCTTCAGGTTTGGGTCTTGCAGTGGTAATTCTATAACAAGAATGCATCAATGTGGGAGCCATCTTTGTCACCACAGCAGCACTTGAAGAAGGGGTACAGTTTGGGATTGTGCCTAATTTCAGCAGAGACATGGTTGTGAGTAGTGTTGCTGTGGCTCAGCTTGGCTAATTTGAGTGAGCCATTGGACAATGCATAATGGGAGGAGATATTCACTCCTTCTGTGAGAGCCTAAAGCTGCTTATTCTGTGAGATTGCCTGTTGATTTGAAGTCACAATACTCAATGCAAATTCCAAAAAAAGAAATCAGCTCATGCCATCAGCAACACTAGTTGTGAGGGCAGCAGCAGCACCAGCAAGGGTGGCAATAAGTCTCTTGCATTTTCTACACTTCAAATGGCAAGGTATTGTGTTGTACTCTAGGGATTACCGAGGCGACTGCGAGTACTCTAAGGAATACCGAGGTGACTACGAGTACTGTGACCTAGCGGCTTTGACGGACAGTGCCAGTGGGCTCATCTGAGCTCACTGTGGGTTGAACCTGTTGCAGCCAATCAGGCCCTAAAAAAACAAGTTCACACTGGCATATTTCAATTGTGCAAACATCTTTGGACTTCTTGCTTTTTACATCCGTGTTGATGTTCTGTCCCCCCTAAGGTCACTGACGCCTTGATCGCGCTATCGACGATTTCGGCCAAGGCGATGGACGCCTCTTCCTCCTGTGTGCGACAAACAACTTGCAGGCAGATGGGTGCATTTGCGAACACCGCAGGGTCGTCTATGTACAGCGTAAAGGAGCAGGCAGAAGTGGAAGAGAAAGGCAACTTACAGGACTCATAATTCGCTTTGTCGTCGTCGCTGTAGAACTCATGTGGGGGCCGCTGGATATCAACCATCGGATCTATCTTGCCCACTGGGATGGTCACCACAGTAGAATCGAACCCGTTCCAGACCGTCGTGTATTCCGTGTTGCTGGAAATGAAAGCACGTGTGTTGATTAGCCCGAAAAGAAATGTCACGGAGATGCTGAACCGAACTGCGCACTTGTACTTTCCGTGCGGAGGAGCCAGAAAAGGAGCGACGGGGCAGATGATGGCGTCGACGGGCCGCCCGGTGCCCGTGATGGCTACCGTCGCCTCCCAGTAATCCAGAAACGCCTTCCGCAATTCTCGTTTCTTCTTCTGAACCTGCCACAGCTCGTACGCCGAGAGGGTCTTTCCGCCCCGAGGAACGTCGGAGCCCCCGGGCGCCATGCTCGTCAGGATGGGTTCCCCCGTACCTTTCGTGGCCTCCTTGTAGTCTTCATCACTTCCTGATGAACAGATAGTGCGCTTGAAAAAAAGGGTTAGCTGCGCCGTTGCCCGTGCTTGGAGTCGAAAAGCGCGTGGCGTACAATGGCGTTATTCATTTCAAGTTGCAGGTTTGGTTTCCAGTCGATCACTGAGGCGTCAAAGGTCAGTGGACTCTGGACAAACGGCGCGCAAGCCATAGGAACGAACACACCGGTGTGGTGGACAGCAACGAGCGCGTCCTTCGCGAGTTCCATGGCCCGCAAGATGGGCGGATGCGGCCGCACCCGCCCGTTGTCCCACATGATCGCATAGCATAACTTCGCATCGCGGCCACCGCGGTCCGCAAGCGCATACGCGTCCGCGTCCCACCCCTTCCTGATCATGAGGGGATCGAGGCGCCACGGCTTCGCCCCCACGACAGCGCGCATGAACGCGTACAGGCCGCCGAGGGAGCCGCACATCGGCCCAGCGACGGTCAGCACCGACTCTTGCCCGTCGAGCGAGTTGACGCAACCGGACAGGGGGACTTTGTTGTATGACGGGCGCAGGGCGTACAGCCCGGTCATCCCAGATGGAGTTCGGACTGAGCTGTTGAGGTGGAGGGCAGCGCGTGAGACTTGGCTCTCGCCATACGGTCTCATCAGAAGGGCATACCCGCCAATATCGGTACCCACTCCGAGGGGTGATCCTTTCAATGCAATCAAAGCGCCTTCTCCTCCAGATGACCCACCGCTGGTGAGGGACCGGTTGAAAGGGTTAACTGTCCGGCCGAACACAAGATTGTATGTTTCTGACCACTGAGATTAATATGATCAACATGTGACACGCTTAGCGGCGAAGGCCACTACCATAAGCGTCTGTGGTACGTTGGTCTTGACGAACATAACAGCTCCTGCAGCCTCCAGGATATCGACAAGGACGGAATTCTGTTCCGCGTAGTTCCCGACCCAAGAAGCGTATCCCATAGTGTTCTCGATGCCTTTGATAGATATTTGATCTTTGAGAGAGATAGGCAGCCCGTGCAAGGGTCCGACTGGTGTTCCAGTTCTCTGCATATGAGCATCGAGTTCAGCCGCTCGATTACGAGCACGGTCAACGAAGATCTCCGTCAAGCAGTTCGTCTGAAACACCGGACGCCGATTCAGAACGGGGACGAAAGAGCCTCAATTTGTACTCACGAGTTGGTGTGCAATGATTGCTCTCTTGCAGAACGCAGTGGTGACCTTGACGGCCGTAATCGATCCTGCGGTGAGCTTGGCGAGTAAATCTTCGGTCTTGGTGTTTGTGATCTCAATCTCGTCCTCGCTGAGCAACCCGCATTTCTCCGGGAAGGATGAGACATCCAGCACAGTATCAGGAGGGGGCGTGATTACCCATTCCTTCGGGATAGATGCCTCTCGTCGTGCTAATTTATCGGCGACAAGTATTTCCCAGTCTACAGCGAGGGCCATCTGCATCTGGTGGTGTAGCATTCACTCCGAGTTTTAGACAGAGTGAGTTTTAGACTGTTTAAAACCAGTCTAAAACTTGAGGGCATCTTGAGGGGTGTCGATAACCTGTTTGATCATGTCCAATCAACACACTCAAACACAAAGGGGAAAGGTATGTTGTCACGGCTTGGCTCATCAGCCACTAATCAGCTGCTAACACTGCAAGACCAAAACCTGGTGAAAATCACCATATGAAACACCCTGAGAAGTGGTGAATAGCAATGGTTTCCTAGGTGAAAATCACCAGGACTTGTTGATAATCACATCTTTATTGGGTACATGAAATGGGTGATTTTCGCCACTTATATGACCGAATTCACCCACTGTTCTCTGGGTGATTATTCCTACAGTACAGGTGTCTTTTAAGCTGATTTCTAATGGTGAATTTCACTATATCATAAGTGCATTTTAAGCTGATCTAATGGGTTAATTTCACAATAGTTTTTGGGTCATCTCAACCATAATCTGAGGTGCTTTTCACTATCTTTGTACCAGTCAAAAGCTGGAAAACAGGTGATTATTAGCCATGAAACTGGGGCTCTGTCAGGCTATTTTCCCCATTTTAGACAGAGTATATTAACCATAAAGCAGGGGTCAATTGCACTGAATACAGGTGGGTAATTTGTGAAATAAAATTTGGGTCAATTGCACTGGATACAGGTAGGTAATTTGTGAAATGAAATTTGGGTCAATTGCACTGAGTACAGGTAGGTAATTTGTGAAATGAAATTTGGGTCAATTGCACTGAGTACAGGTAGGTAATTTGTGAAATGAAATTTGGGTCATTTACGTTGAATACAGGTAATCTGAGCAATAAACCTAAGGGAGGTCAATGCAGGGCATTTGCCTGAATGATGCTACACGGCAAAAGGAAGAGATAAGGTGAACTCAGAGGGGAGAGTCTGTTGGGTGAGCATTTGCGGGCGCTCGGTTCGAGCGGGGAGTACGGTCAACATGCACGAGAGCTATGATGCTACTTTTGGTATGGATGTGAACACATTGCCCAACGCATCTGAGAACACGCACCTGTAGACGCGCAGCTGGGCCACCGTTGCTAAATGACCGTGAGCGGCAAACCCCAGATGAACAAGAAGTCGGACGAAACACACCTGCCAGCATCAAGTATATCCACCGATCTGACACCGAAAAACATGTTTGCGCCAGCTACCTCGGACTTGACTTCGACCAGATATGTCGTGTCGCGGTCTAGGCCGCTCCGCCAGAAGAGTACTTCATCCGCGTCGACCCATGTCGAGTGCGGGTCGAGAAGCCGCACCACGTAGGAAGAACGCGGACGTCTGCGTGAGGGTAAATAAGAGAGACGAGCCCTGCGAACGCTTGCCGCCCGCGGTGGTCATCTCGGGCCTGAGCACCAGCGGTGTCATCCCATTGTGGACTGTTAGTGAAGAAACACATCATTCGGATTTCTAGAGTATGCAGGCGCGCAGAGGACAGAGACTTACTGTACATTGGCGGGCCAAGCTGCCAGGGATTTCCTGGCGGATTGTTATATTGGAAGAACGGGTTGGGCCTAATTGTTCCGTCCATGAGGACAGTGTTCACCATGCGTTGCACAGGAGAAATCCTGGTGGCAAGCTCTGCATGAGCAAAGACATAGAGCAACTTCGGGAAACGAACCCTGGCAGGCCCAGTCCGATTGTGACGATAGCCCCCCGTACGGCGACCTCCACCGGCTTCACGACGGTTAGCCCAACTTGGTGATCTCCGTACGGAAGACCAGTGATGCTCGCCAACAGACCCCCACCACTGCCAGGCGCGCGCTTGTGGCTGTCAACCGTGGCGTCGTATGCGCCAGGGGCTTGGGCTGTGCCAAGGAGGTACACGGCTGTGCCCGTGAAATTGAGCAGCAAGCGGGCACCGGGCATCGTCGTGCGGTGTGAGCTGGAGCCTGCAGCGGTCGGATCAATTTGTTTCGGGATGATGGGGCCCGAGTAGGAGATATTCCAGCCTTGGGAGAGTGGGCCATCGCGAGTGGGTGAGTATTGGATAGTTGGAGTCTGGTCAGAAAGGGTGACGTTGTATGGTGCTAGTGAGGACGACATAAATGAGTAGGGAAAGGAGGTTTCTCTATAGTAAAAAGGTAAACGAACTGGGCCGGCAACGGGGCCGACGACGAGCTGGCGGCTGAGCACTGAGCCGGACAAAGTACAATATTATGATCGCTCCACTGCTCCCAGGAGTACGCCAAGATGGGCTCCAAAAATGAAGAGGATTTCGGTCGATAAAATACGGCACCAGGGACGTGCCTCGACGTACGTACAGCTGACAGAGCTCACCCGAAGGTCGAATTGAGAAATTTGAGCAAATCCTCCCTGTTCGCATCCCGCTCATGGTCTTCTTTCTTCTTGCGCACCTTGAGCTTGATCTGTGAGAGTCATCGTCGACTCTCAGTGCTTCAAAATTACGAAGGAAATGTAAGGACATTGACACAGCATGGTAAAAATTGGGTGCTGGGGCGGGCAATAGGATCTGGTGAGTGTTTTGTCATAGCGAGTAACCGATGGCGTACAATATCAGAGTCCGCCCACGAAGAGCCATGTTCAGCAAGGTCATGAGGAGGAAGGAGGGCGGGTGGAGAATGTCAATTCCGTCGGCCAACTGCTACAATATCCACCTGCCACGAGAAAACCACTCAACCCGATACAGACAAACCGCTAACTGCCAATGTCTTGGATGCGGTACATAAATAAAGCCACGTGCGTTCGCGCAACGAGGTGCCACGTGCGGCCACGCAACGAGGTGACATAAGGAGTGAAGAAACAAAGCAACAAAGCAAGAAAGTGAGATGACAAAGCGACGGAAATGAAGCATCAAAGCAAAGCGAGAAAGGGAAGCAATAAAGTGACAAAATAGCAGCGAGGCAAGAAAGTGAAACAACAAAGCGAGAAAGCGAGAAAGCGTAGGCTAGAATATCAGCTAGGAACAGATCAGTTCCATTTCTTCTTCGGAACACAACAGACAACCCCAACACTCACCAGGAGATGCCTGCCTTGACACCAACGGCCCAGCTCCCCCACACGACATTCAATGACGAGCTTCCCCCACTGGTTACTGCCCCATTGATTAACAACACACGCGAGTCAGCCGGCGCATATCGACGCCTCCGAAGTGTTGTGAGCAAACTGTGTAAAGCAAACACTCTAAGCATGCTTAGTATTTCACGAGGTCATGGGAATATACGCACAGAGGGAAGTAAACGATGCGTATAAGCGATACCAGTCTCTTCACATCACCGCACGTTCTGCCGAGCTACGATACCGTCATGCACTTCGTATGGCCTACCACTATCGGAAGCTGATGGTTGACATAAAACACGACATACGTCGGGCTCATCAGCAGGGGCGCACACTGCAGCAAATAGCTCGACATGGGATGCTTACCGGAGAGATGTGCCTCCCCGTAGAAGAGGCGTACGTGAATCCAGTATCCTCTGAACGTTCATGAGGCTACATTCTTCGCAATACAGGGAACACAATGTGGAGTCATGGAGAGGGCCATTCGCCAACCACTAACTGCGAGCGCTGGTACGAAGTGTAAGTGAGCACTGCCGTGTATGTAATGCCTGCCCGAAACTCAAATACTGCCAGTGCTCACCACAATCATTGCTCATGTCCCTGCCGCTAGGGTTTGTACAGCGGATATGCATGTATTGTATGATTGAAGCAGCCGAAACGGCACAATAATTTATGCGCCTGTTCGAGACTTTCAAGACTAGAGGCGTAATGGCGGCGCAGTGGCGAATGCTAGTAATTTATGCGCCAGTTTGAGATGTCAGCAGTTGAAAAAGGATGTAAGACAAACCTTCATTGCCTGTCCCCAACATCAGTGTCGTCCGCAAGTCACCTACGCCGATGATGACTTGCGACGCTTTTCCGCACATCGTCGGGCTAAGCCTTCGGGCGCTCATCATCGCCTGTCCCCAACGTTCCCAACGTTCTCAACATCCCCAACATCAGTGCCGTATGCAGATGACGACAATTTTGGTTTAGGATACTGACGACACCGCTATTTTGATGCTTTTGCGCAATGCGCCTCATTAATGTTACATTTTCTGTGCTATCTATTGTATAAAGTACGACGACGGTCAGCGGTTGAGGACTGTGCGATGATGTGGTTGGAAGCAAGAAGAAAAAAACATTACCAAACAACCCCCCCTGCTTGCTTACGCCCCACGCTTCGGTAACTGCCGAGTGCAGTACATATATGGAAACGCCATGTTCGCGTACCCATGCATTCAGATTCCAGTTTATTCCTAATTCCTAATATTCGGTCTGGCCTTACAAGTATCGAGAGGGCTCACCCGTGTTAACCCCGTGTTCCCACGCCTGTCACTGCCATCATGCGCCCGCCCACCGTCCTGAACCTTCGTGCTCATCGTCCCCAACAACGAGCTCAATCATTTGTCAATATCTTGTCAAGAATATATATTTTGATTCGGTTCTTTTTCATACATGCTTTAAATACATGTCTGCTTCATTATACAATCCTTCATGGACATCGTCACTGCCCACCGCTGTGACTGCTTGGCATCTGGGAAGGGCATTGGTGCACTGCGCCTGCAGGTGGCTGCGGTAATGATGAGAATGAGTATGATTATGGGCCGCAGTGGCTATGATAACGGTGGTCCTCTCCCGTGAGTCTATTTTTCATTCAAAACAATTTTTTACTCCAGAGTATATACTTTTAAATATTCGTATCCACAGATCATGGGTCTAGCCATCCCACATCAACCCTTCTTGCCCTCAGTTCTCTCGATAAGATGTACTCCCTCCACGAATTATTTGCCAACAAGCTGATCTTCCGCTCAGTCGCATCCGACAAGCCGTTCACATCCTTAGCTGTGCATCCAGACGGCGCACTCCTCGGGCTCGGCGGCATGCCATCATCGACGATCCACCATCTCTCTCGGCGACTCTTTCAAGGTGAACAAGGTGGTGTACGATTCGTGCGCGCAGTTGTTTGGCGTAGGCGGGAACAAGGGACAAGCAGGTCAGGTTCCAGGAGGGTGGAGAGATTACTGACTTTGTCTTTTGTTGCGAGAGCGCGAGGAAAATATGGGGTGCGGATGGAGGATTCAGAGAGCAGCAATGTCTTGAGTCGTTTTGGTCGGCGGCCTCTCCTGGTTTACAATAGTATCATCAATCCTTGTTTTTGCTTCGTTCATTTCAGCGGTTCATGTATGTCAACTGTCTCTGCCTCAGGCGCCTCCAGTACCTCTGGCTCCAAGACTGAAAGCAATGGACAACTTTTGGTCATCTAAAAAATTGCAGCTGAACTGATAACAGACATGAACTTCGCGCCGTTCTCCTCATCATTGGCAACAACGACAAGCTTGTTCATGGCTGCTCCCGCCTGCCCTTGCTGCGCTGCTGCCATTCTCACTCCTCGCCCTACTGCCACCTCCGTTCCCCGCCCTGCTGCCGCCACTGCCACTCCCTGCCCAGCTGCCACTTGCCCAGCTGCCACCAATGGCCCAAGTCCCCGCCGTTGGTCAGCGACCACTGTCGGGGGCTTGCGCCATTGTTGCCGCATGCTGTTGCCTCTGCCGCAGCCACCATTGTTGTTATTGCCGTCGCTGGCTGCTGAAGCCGCTGGCCCCTGCAGCAGCAGCAGCAGCAGCAGCAGCAGCTGTCGTCGATCGTCATCGTCGGCCGCTGCTGCCGTCGTCGATCGTCGTCGTTGGCTGCTGGTGCGTCGTCACCGTCAGCCGCTGCTGCCGTCGTCGATCGTCGTCGTTGGCTGCTGATGCGCCGTCGTCGTCGTTAGCTGCTGGTGCGTCGTCATCGTCGGCCGCTGCTGCCGTCGTCAGTCGTCGTCGTTGGCTGCTGATGCGCCGTCGTCGTCGTTAGCTGCTGGTGCGTCGTCATCGTCGGCCGCTGCTGGTGGGCCGTCATCATCGTTAGCTGCTGGTGCATCGTCATCGTTGGCCGCTGCTGCCGTCGTCAGTCGTCGTCGTTGGCTGCTGATGCGCCGTCGTCGTCGTTAGCTGCTGGTGCGTCGTCATCGTCGGCCGCTGCTGGTGGGCCGTCATCATCGTTAGCTGCTGGTGCATCGTCATCGTTGGCCGCTGCTGCCGTCGTCAGTCGTCGTCGTTGGCTGCTGGTGCGTCGTCATCGTCGGCCGCTGCTGCCGTCGTCGATCGTCGTCGTTGGCTGCTGGTGCGTCGTCATCGTCGGCCGCTGCTGCCGTCGTCGATCGTCGTCGTTGGCTGCTGGTGCGCCGTCGTCGTCGTTAGCTGCTGGTGCGTCGTCATCGTCGTCGGCCGCTGCTGCCAGTCTCACCGTCGGCCACTGCTGCCGTCGTCGGTCGTCATTGGCTGCTGGTGCGTCTCATCGTCGGCCACTGCTGCCGTCGTCGGTTGTCGTCTCCGTGGGCTGCAGGTGCGTCGTCGTCGTCGTTAGCCGCTGGTGCGTCGTCCTCGTCGGCTGCTGGTGATTGTCAGCTGCTGCAGCCGTCGCCGGCCCGTGTAGCAGGTATTGTCATTCTGTCGTTGTTGTCGCCGCACGCTGCTGTTGCTCCCGCTGTCGTTGCCACGAATTGGACTGAAAAATGATAGGTCGAGGGGAGAAGGGATGGGGACGAACCGTTGCTGCCAGCTGCTGCTGTTACTATGCCTTGCTGTAGGTGAAGTGCAGCGCAAGCACGACTCGGAAGGCGCTCACTGACCTGTGTCATCTCGAGCACCTCGCGCGTGAAGAGTGGTGGTGTGACCCAGACCGTCGACGCGAACATGGCGTTTCCATATGTGTGCAGACTGCACTCGGCAGTTACCGAAGCGTGGGGCGTAAATAAGCAGGGGGGGTTGTTTGGTAATGTTTTTTTCTTCTCGCTTCCAACCACATCATCGCGCAATCCTCAACCGCTGACCGTCGTCGGCGTACTTTATACCAGCCAGTTAATAGATAGCATAGAAAATGTAACAATAATGAGGCGCATTGCGCAAAAGCATCAAAATAGTGGCGTCGTCAGTATCCTAAACCAAAATTGTTGTCATCTGCGTACGGCACTGATGTTGGGGATGTTGGGGATGTTGGGGACAGGCAATGATGAGCGCCCGAAGGCTTAGCCCGATGATGTGCGGAAAACGTCGCAAGTCATCGGGTTTAACTAGCACACTATGGCACTCAAATACACGACTTCACCATGCCTCAAGTTTGTCGCGCTCGACATCAATGTATGACACTCAATTACACGACTTCACCATGCCTCAAGTTTGTCGCACTCGATGTCCATTTTATCAGCCTATCCAATCTAAACGTCCATCTGGTCAACAATCCACACTTTCTCCCTCACTGCCCTCACCACCCGCCGCATTCTGGACATCATATTCCTGCTCTTCGTCAGCATCGTTGCTATCTTCGTCACCTGAGGTCGCTTTATCAGTCCGACAGCGCCTCTTCGCCTGTTCCGGTGCTCTGGGCAGTAGTCGTCTCTTACATGAGTTGCTTTTCCTGTGATTACTGAGATATTGTTTGACCAGTTCGGCTGTAGCCCAGTCATTCTGAAAATATGAAAGATGGGGTTGAAGGCGACGTGCCTACGTGGACGACTTAAGTCACGATTGTCTACGATATCCCTTGCTTACCATCTTGAATAAGTCTCCCAGGTCCTTGGTGGGTTGGCAACGATATGCGAGCTGCAGGTCAAGACGGACTTGATGCACAAAGTCACGTACGGTTGACTGCTCCAAAATGTTAGTAGGTGCCGAAGAAATTATGCATTGGCACGACAAGT
This sequence comes from Clavaria fumosa, assembly GCA_951802425.1. Lineage (NCBI taxonomy): Eukaryota > Fungi > Basidiomycota > Agaricomycetes > Agaricales > Clavariaceae > Clavaria > Clavaria fumosa. The sequence goes on along the minus strand of OX637796.1, from coordinate 4,288,527 downwards.
GGAAAGCAGGGAGCTACTTCCATCTTAGCACAAGCCCTCTACTCCAGTGGCACTCCTTTGCATCTATCTCTGAGCCGGGGAAGACCGGATTCTCGTTCATCATCTCCAACTCAGGTGACTGGACAGGCAGGATTATCGCTGCGTTTCTGGCTGCACAATAAGGTGGAACGAGCAGGATGAGCCATCGTGTCACCTGGCCAGAGGGAGAAGGAGAACATAGGATTGGGACTAGAGAGGCTTAGACAATGGGGACAAGGAAGATTTTTTTGAGGTCGATGCCTCCCTCCTGGAACCGGGTCAGTCATTCACAAACTCAGATGACAGTACCAATCTCAATATGGGCATAGACAAGAGGGCATTTACTATAGTCTAATCAGTGACCCGAGCGTACCCCCTCGGCATCCGTGCCTCCCACACTCTGCATCTTTCGCCCTTGCACACCATGCCCCATGCATCTTTCGCCCTTGCACACCATGCCCCGTGCGTCTCATGCTCCGCGCCTCTAGATGCCCCGCATCTCATCCTCTGCTTCTTTCCTTTTTCACCCTAGTGCTTGCTTTTCACTTAAGACCTCTTTTTCCCTGCTCCTCTGCCTCCTCTCTTGCCCTCCCTTGCATATGTCATCCCTCCTTGCTCTCATTTGTTGTCCCTCCACCAGCCTTGCATCTGTATTTTGTGTTGCTACCCTCCTGCCCTCTCCATGTATAGTAGTTGTGCCCTTGTTTGGCCTAAATGTCCTACATATGGCCCACTCACCAATTTCACCTGCAGGAACCCAATATCCTCTGTTTAATATCACCCATATTGGGGGGTGTACTATATAACTCAATCTCATCATGTTGAATATCCCTTGTTGTAAAGAGTGATTTGTACAACCCAATATCCTCTAGTTTAATATCACCCATATTGAGGGGTGTACTATATAACTCAATCTTATCATGTTGAAAATCCCTTGTTGTAAAGAGTGATTTGTACAACCCAATATCCCCTAGTTTAATATCAACCATATTGAGGGGTGTATTATATAACTCAATCTTATCTAGTGAATATCCCTTGATTTTAATGGTGATTAGAAATCACCCATCACCTGTTTTGCACTGATTTTTGGGTGAAAGTCACAAATCATCTGACTGGATGGTGATAATAACCTGCTATTGGGTCCATAGTGCGGCACAACCCGGATATTGACTGGCAGAAGGCAGAGCTGAGCCTTACCCGCTGCCCCCCACAGTGTTCCCCATCCCCTCGAGCCCCTGCACCCCTGAAAACGAGTACCCTCGCATCCACGAGTATTCTGGACACCCGTTTTCCCAACTCTGGCCCTACCCCCGATTGGCCCAGCCGCTACCCTTTGGTGTTTAGTGAAGCGAAGTGGGATGAACTTCCCCGCTCCCGACCAGACTTCGATATTAAGATCGAATTCAAAAAGGACCCTGAGCACCTCTCCTCCAAGCTGTATTCTTTGACACGGCAGGAGATGGTGGAGATGAACCGTTGGGTGGATGAGCAGCTTGCTTCTGGACGAATCCGGCCCTCGAAATCCCCGTATGCCAGCCCCTTCTTCTTCAAACATGAGAAGGACAAACTGCGGCCAATCATCGACTACTCGAGGCTGAATGCACACCTGATCAAGGACAAGTACCCCCTTCCCCGCATCCGAGACACAGTGGATGTGCTTAAAGGAGCGTCGATCTACTCTAAGATTGATGCAAAAGGAGGTTTCCCATCTATGCAGGTCTGGCCCAAGCACCAGCACCGCTGCGCCTTCCTGACACCCCGTGGACTCTTCGAACCAGCTGTCATGTGGTTTGGACTGCAGAATGCCCCTGCCACCTTCCAACGCTTCATGAATCATGTGTTGAGGGAGGAGATTGCAGGAGGACATGTGAGGGCCTATGTGGATGATGTCATTGTGTTTGCAGAGGACTTGGCTACACACCGGTACTGGATGGATCAGGTCTTGAGGAAGTTTGGAGAGAATGGGTTGTGTCTCAAACTCAGTAAATGCGAGTTTGAGAAGAGTGAGATCATCTTCCTGGGGATGAAGATCTCCCACAACAGACTAGAGCATGATCCGGCCAAGGGTGCGGCAGTCCGAGATTGGCCACGTCCTAAGAATGTGAAGGATGTCCAGAGGTTCAATGGGATGCTGAACTACCTCCGCCGGCACATCCCGAATCTTTCTGCCCAGGCAAAGCCACTCTTCCGGCTGACTGGGAATGTTCCATGGAAATGGGAGGAGGAGGAGGAAGCAGCCTTCCGAGATCTCCGCCAGGCACTTGTATCGGCCCCAGTCTTGGCTCTGCCTCAGGACAAAGGGAGATGGAAGGTAGAGACAGATGCAAGCAACTTGGCAACTGGTGGAGTGCTCTCGCAGCAGCAGGCGGATGGAACCTGGAGAGTTGTTGACTATATCTCCAAGGCCCTCACTGCAGCTGAGAAGAACTACGATGTGTACGACAAGGAGTTCTTGGCTGTGATTCGGGCACTTCGCGAGTGGCGAGCATACCTCATTGGAGCAGAGGAGACGATCGAGATCTGGACGGACCATGCAAACCTCCAGTACTTCTGGAAGCCCCAGAAGTTGAAGCCGAGGCAGGTTCGTTGGGTTGGAGAGCTCCAGTGCTTTGACTTTGAGATAAAGTATCGCACTGGCAAGTCGAATACAAAGGCAGATGCACTCTCCCGGAGACCGGACTATGGAGAGATGGTGGAGGAGGATGCACCAGTGCAGGTTTTCCCGGAAACGGAAGTCCATGTGTCATTCACATCGGAAATGGAGACGCTACTCCAGAAAAATAGCGCGGTACACATACAGAAGCCGGAGGAGCTTGATGATGTGGACACGAGATCGTGCTGGACTCTGGCGAAAGGGGATAGTCACTTGGGTCCCCCTAGGAGCTCGTGAGGCCGTTCTCGAGTTTGAGCATGACCTCCCCGCTGCTGGACACCCTGGGCCCCGGAAGTTGAGAGCAGCACTAGTGAAGGGTTATTGGTGGCCGGACATGGTAAAAGATGCAGATCGGTATGCCCAGGGGTGTGAGACATGCCAGCGGACGAAGCCTGACCGTACCAAGCGTGCTGCCCCACTGCACCCCCATCTGGTGCCCGATGGTCCCTGGTCGGTGATCTCATGGGACATAGTCAGTCCCCTCCCCCTCTCCTGTGGACATAATGCCATCCTTGTTATTGTCGACAAATTCACGAAACAGACACTGCTCGAAGCAATCGGGCTCGACCTCACAGGACTTGGAGCGGCGCGTCTCCTCCGGGATCGAGTGTTTCGTGACCATGGAGTCCCTCACAAGGTTGTGAGTGACCGGGGATCCCAGTTCGTGTCCCGCTTCATGAAGGAGTTCTACTCCATGATCCGGGTAAAAGCAAATCCAAGTACTGCCTTTCATCCGCAGACTGATGGACAGACGGAACGGGCGAACCAGGAGATGGAGATCTATCTCTGGGCTTACGTGGACCATCTCCAGGATGACTGGGCTGAATGGTTGTCCACTGCGGAGTTTGCTCTTAATAATCGTGAGCACTCAGCGACAGGACAGACACCTTTCTTCCTCGATTATGGACGACACCCATGGAATGGGGGGCTCCGGCCACCTTCTGAGGTGAACCCGGCAGCGGACGAGTGGATGGCTAAGCTCACAGAGTCCCGAAGAGCAGCCAAGGAGGCAATGGAAAAAGCAGTGGCAGTGATGAAGAAGAGCTACGATAAGGGGAAACGCCCAAGTCGGGAGTACTCTGAGGGAGATCTGGTCTGGCTGGATACTAGAAACTTGAAGATGGACCGGCCCTGTAAAAAGCTTGACAACAAGAGAGCAGGCCCCTTTGCAGTTGAGGAGAAGGTGGGACCTGCTGGGTATTGCCTCAAGCTCCCTCGGGCCTGGCGCATCCATCGGGTCTTCAATGAGTTGCTGTTGACACCATACCACCCCCCTTCCTTCCCTTCTCAGAACCTGCCTCCCCCTCTGCCCCCTACGATTGATGATGACCACCTGGAGTATGATGTGGAGGCGATCCTTGATGTTAAGAAGGTGGGGCGTGGAGTGAGATACCTGGTGAAGTGGTTGGGATACCCTGTAGAGGAGAACACTTGGGAACCACGACGGAACCTCACCAATGTGGCACTGCTTCTCCGGGACTTCTTCCTTGCTCACCCCGACAAGGCCAAGCTAGCTGGTCGGGACGCCCAGCCTTAAGAGGGGGGTGATGTTAGGATCGCTTATGTAAGCCATCCCAAAGTGCAGTTGTGGAGAAACTGGGGAGGGTTGTTGGAAGGTCACATGACCTGTGGCTGGGTCAGATTATGTAATCATGTAAGATCACATGACCTGGGGCCTGGGCGCATCACGTGACCCGAGGGTCCGAGCGTGGGAAAGTCGGCAAGTGCCGAAGCGTTCGCTATAAGTACTTTCGCTTTTCCTTTTTTGTACTCTTTTCCCCTTATCTTAGTATTGTCATCATGACCTTACGCTTAAGTTGTGTGAGACCCAGTCTGATAGGTTCCCAGGTATTCTCTTCGATGGGGTAGCCTAGCCACTTTACCAGGTACTTCACTCCTCGTCCTACTTTCTTCACATCCAGGATCTCTTCGACCTCATACTCCAAATGGTCATCGTCGATGGTCGGAGGGGGCAGAGGCAGTCGGGCTTGAGAAGCGAAAGAAGGAGGGATGAACGGGGTGAGGAGCAACTCATTAAATACGTCATGGATTCGCCAGGCTGGGGGCAGTTCGAGGCAATACCCAGCCGGCCCCACCTTTTCTATGATAGCGAAAGGTCCAGCGCATTTATTGTCGAGTTTCTTGTTTGGGCGGTCCATTTTCAGGTTTCGCGTGTCGAGCCAAACTAAGTCTCCCTTCCCATACTCGCGGCTGGGTCGCTTTCCACTATCGTAGCTTTTCTTCATTGCCAGCGTGGCTTTCTCCATGGCTTCTTTGGCAGCCTGTCGCGACTCTTCCAACTTCGCCATCCACTCATCAGCAGCTGGGTTCACCTCTGTCTGTGGGTGTATACCTCCATTCCAGGGATGTTGGCCGTAGTCCAGGAAGAAGGGTGTGTAGCCTGTCGCAGAGTGTTCCCGGTTATTCAACGCAAATTCCGCTGTGCTCAACCACTCTGCCCAATCGTCCTGGAGATGGTCGACGTATCCCCGCAGGTAGGTCTCGATCTCCTGATTCACCCGTTCTGTTTGTCCATCAGTTTGGGGATGGAAGGCGGTGCTCGGGTTAGCCTTTATCCCAATCATCCAGTAGAATTCCTTCATGAATCGAGAGACGAACTGCGGGCCACAATCACTGACGACCTTCTGGGGGATTCCGTGGTTCCGGAATACTCGGTCGCGGAGGATCCTTGCTGCTCCCAGGCTCGTCAAGTCGAAACCGATTGCTTCGATGAGTGTGCGCTTGGTGAATTTGTCGACGATCACAAGGATGGAGTCAAATCCGCGGGATTGTGGTCACGGTCCTACTATGTCCCAGCTGATTGCCCACCATGGGCCGTTTGGGACTGGGTGCGGGTATAGAGGCGCGGCGCATTTGGTTCGGTCGGGCTTGGTTCTCTGGCAACCTTCGCACCTGGATATGTACTTCTCCACATCCTTCACCATCTCGGGCCACCAGTAGGCCTTGACCATTGCAGCTTTCATTTTCTTTATTCCGGGGTGCCCTGCAATGGGGAGATTGTGTTCGTAGTTGAGCACCACCTCACAAACAGTTGCGGGTATCCACACAGTGTTGTTTCTCCACCAAAGCCCAAGGCGGTCTCACATCCAACTGTCATCAATCTCTGTGGGCTTCGTGACGTGTTCCGCGCTCTTTTTCTGGAGGAGCGTCTCCATTTCCAAGGTGAAGCTGGTGCATACGTCCATGTCGACGGGGAGCATCTGGACGGGGGCATCTTCCTCGGCAGCATCTCCGTAGTCTGGCCTTCGTGAGAGGGTATCAGCTTTGGTGTTGCTTTTGCCAGTCTGATATTTGATCTCGAAGTCAAAACTTTGGAGTTCTCCATACCAGCGTACCTGTTGTGGCTTCAGTTTTTGGGGCTTTCTGAAGTACTGCAGGTTGGCGTGGTCCGTCCAAATCTCGAAAGTCTCATCCACTCCCACAAGATATGCTCTCAACTCTCTTAAAGCCCTGATGACCGCGAGGAGTTCTTTATCGTAGACATCATAATTTTTCTCAGAGGCTGTGAGAGCCTTGGAGATGTAGTCAACCGGTCTCCAGGTTCCATCAGGCTGCTGCTGTGAAAGAACACCACCCGTCGCGAGGTTACTCGCATCTGTTTCTACCTTCCACTTGCCCGTGTCCTGGGGTAGGGCAAGGACTGGGGCTGAGATGAGCGCTCCTTTGACATCCAGGAAAGCTGCGACCTGTTTGCTCTGCCAACACCAGGGGATGTTGCCGGTGAGCTTAAACAGGGGTTTGGCTCGCGTGGAGAGGTTGGGGATGAATCTCCGCAAGTGGTTGACCATTCCCAGGAAGCGCTGGAGTTCTTTGACGTTTCGGGGCACAGGCCAGTTTCGGATGGCTTCCGCCTTGGCCGGGTTGTGCTCGAGGCGATTGTGCGAGAGCCTGAGCCCAAGGTAAAACACTTCAGCCTTCTCGAACTCACATTTGCTTAGCCGGAGGCACAGCCCATTCTCGCGGAATTTCTGCAGGACTCGGTCCATCCAGTAGCGGTGGGTCGCGAGATCATCCGCGAAGATGATGACATCATCAATGTACGCGAGGACGTGTCCGCCGGCAATCTCCTCTCTCAGGATGTGGTTCATGAACCTCTGAAAGGTCGCAGGGGCATTCTGGAGTCCGAACCACATTACTGTAGGTTCGAACAAACCTCGCAACGTTAAGAATGCGCATCTCTCCTGGTGCCCCTCCCACAGCCTCATAGACAGAAATCCCCCCTTTGCATCGATCTTGGAGAAGATCCTGGCTCCACGCAGCTTGTCTACACAGTTGCGGATGCATGGCAGTGGGAACTTATCTTTGATCAGAAATGAGTTGAGGCGCAAGTAGTCGATGATTGGTCGGAGTTTGTCCTTTTCTTGCTTGAAAAAGAACGGACTAGCATAGGGCGATTTGGAAGGTCTTATCCTCCCTGATGCGAGCTGTTTGTCGATCCACCTGTTCATCTCAATCGTCTCTTCTCTCGTCAGCGAGTACAGTTTGGAGGATAAGTGGCCCGGGTCCTCACGGAACTCGATCTTGATGTCAAAATTGGGTCGTGGCTGGGGTAATTCATCCCATTTCGCTTTGCTGAAGACCGTTGGGTAAAGCAATGGCCAGTCGGGCATATCCCCAGAGTCCGAAAAGCAAATGTCCATAGTTGTTTGTAGCGCATTGTCCCATATACTACCTTTGGGATAGGCCCAAGGGCTCGCAAGGTGTGGGTCAAAGTGGCAACTTGTGGGGCAGCGCTTGAAGGAAACCTTGCCTAGCGGCCAATTGATCTCAGGGTTGTGTTTGGACAGCCAGTCATGCCCCAAGATGATCTTGTGCGATTTGGCGGCTCCGAGCAAGAAGTGTATCTGCTCCTGGTGGTCCCCTATTGTTAGCAGGAGGTCGATACCATAGCGGATTGGTCCGTTCTTGTTTGCCAAGCTGTCCACATTATACACTTTGATCGGGTTCTGTAGTGGAACGGGTTCCAGTCCAAGTTCCTTACACCAGGTCAGGTCCATAAAACAATTGGTACAACCTCAGTTGATCAAGACTTTAACGCCTCCCCATTCAGCCGTAGTCAGAGTCTCAAAGTGTGCCGGTAAGGTCAACTCTCTCTTCTGCCTCTTTGGTTTCTCTTCCGCGACTTTTGTCGTTCTGTTGTCCTCAAGTTTGTTCGCGCTCCAAGTATGTCTCTGTTGCAAGATCGTATATTTGGGTATACTTGCTATGGATACAGGGGCGGGGGCGGGAATGTTGCTCGTACTATTACAGAGACGCGAGTTCGGACTCACTGCGTCTCTTCTCCAAAACCCTGCTCCTGGGTGGGAGCCGGCGGGGGCTGTTGTTGTTGTTGCTGGGCCTGCGAGGCACCAGCCATCTGTCTCTCTCTCTCGTATATCACGAGCCTGTCACGAAGCAGCGCGAGTTCGTTCTCGTATTCTTCCACTTCTACTGGGCCAGGGATCATCGCGCGAACCTGCGGCCTTGGGACATAGGGTCGCGAGTCCGGGAGGTGGCAGTTTCGGGTGATGTGACCTACTTGGCCACAGCAGAAGCATCGACGTTCAGCCGCAGGAGCCCGCGTCTGGTCCACGATCATCCTGTCACCGGCACCAGCGGGACGGGGCATGACCTGAGGAGCGCATTGCTGCTGCTGCGGAACGGAGGGGAAGCGAGGCGCGGGTCACAGTGGGTTCGGGTTTGGGTAGCGTGGAGGCGTAGGGAGTGGTTGCGACTGCTGGAACTGTGTGGGGGCGGGGCGGCTGGCGTTTTGCTCTTGTATAATGGCGTCGAGCCTCCTCTGTTGGGCATCCAGCATCTCCACTAGTCCTTTCCACTGGGCGTAGGTGGTTGGCATAGGATTCACCGGTTGAGGTTTGATTCCAGCCAGTGGATGAGCACATCAGAATCATCAACCGGGTCCAATTCCGCCTTACGCATGAGGGTCTCGAACAACGCAAAGAACTCCGCAGCTTCTAATGCGCCCTGTTTCAGCTTGGCGATGTTGTTTAGGGCAGTCGCGGTGATGTTAGGGTCGTCGAAGGCCCTTCGCAGGTCCACAATGAAGTCTTCCCAAGTTCCGGCAACTCCAGCATTCAGGATCTCATCACCCCGCATGTTCGCCCATTCTGCTGCAAACCCTTCTCCTGTAATCTTACTCAGTGCAAATAGAATCTTGTTCAAGTCACTGGCATAGAGCCCCTGGTTCCCCAGGAACTGCAGTCGGAGAGACCTGAGGAAGGTCTGGAAATTCTTCTTATTTCCATCAAAAGATGGAATGGCTAGGTCCAGCCTCGGCATTGGGGCTGCGGGGACGGCGTCTGCCATTTCGGGTGTGGGCGAGGGCGGCGGCGAGGGTTCTGGCGGCGGTGGATTCGCGGGTTGGGGTTGGGGTTCCGGTTCTGGAGTCGCAGGTGGTGGTGGCGACGGTGCTTGCCGGGCTAGGCGCTCGTCTAAACTCGCGAAGTCTACAGGGGGTTCGGTATGAACTGGTGGTGCTGGGGGGGATGGGGTTGATAGGACGGGGGATGAAAGCAAGGGGTCGGTATTCGTGGATGATGAACTGTTCAACTCCGAGGAGGGTAAGTTCTGTCTGGATCTCCATGGAAATGTACGCAGGTTCATTCGTCAACTCGTTGTTGTCGCTATTCACATAGTCCTCGAGGTCGTCGAGGTTAATGTCGATAGTGCTGTGTGCGGGCGATCTCGTGCCTGAAGTCACGGAGTCTGGTAATGCAACTGCTAAGGCCTCTCTCAACCTCTGCTCTCGTCTGCTCTGTTCCTGTGCGTATAGTCTTCCAAAATAAGGTGCGAGTCTTCTCTCCTCCTCAATAATCCACAGCTCGAAGGGGCGCAGCTCTCGTGGTCTTAGTACCGCAGTTTCCGTCTCCGAGACGTCGGATTCCGTAGGTGTGTCTGGGTAGAATTCAGTTCATATGCGAGTGTCAAAGTACCTCGCCCAGTATTTGTCTTCTCCAAAGTCCAGGACTGTGGTGAGCCACTCGTCCGTTATGTCCTTGTTACGCGTCGGGTACGCCAGGGTGATTCTCTCATCATTCTGTTGCACACGATGGGCAGGGGGTAAAGAGAAGGCTAGGCTGACCGGGGGTTCACAGGGTCGAGGTAGCAAGGGGTGGACGTTGAAATTGTGTCAGTCCGAGTCCCTCACAGAAGCGAGAAGGGGAAAGAAGCTCGATTTCAATGTGAGGGCCTACATTCATTACAAAGGCGTTATATATACTGGGGGAGGGGGGCTGTGTAGGAGGTGAGTCATAAGTAAGAGAAATGAGGCTACGCGCTCTGAGTCGCGCGGGATAGGGGAGGCAATGTAGGGAAAAGGGGATGCCAGATAAGGAAGGTAGTGGCGAGGTACAGATGTGGGGAGGACGACAGACGGAATGCTTGGCGCGGTCTTGGCTGCCCGAGGGGAGACCTCAATTAGGCCCGTTTAGGTTAGATTGATTAAGGGGGGATGTCAGAGGCATTTTTGCTGATCCGCTTCCATCATGAATTGCAAAGCGTGGGAGATTGCAAGGAACGTGGGTGGGGGCACATGATGGGTGCTGGTAACAGGCCTATAGGCGCCTGGGGAGCCGCGAGTATGGAGTTGAGGTCGCGGGTGGTCATGTGGTCTCATACTCGCATCCTCATAGCTAGATCCTAGCGCGTTGTGGGCTCAGTGATGATGGCTTACGTAATGGATCCTGACAGGTAGAACATATTGCATGGCAAAAGGGTCATCAATATTTCCATACACTGCCTGAGGCCAGCCCATGACATGACCTTGTGGAGCACCCACCACCCTAAAACCTCCTGGCACACCATGTGGTTGGGGAGCCCAGCATTAGGTCTTGGGGCAGGAATGGGTTGGCCCAAACCAGGGGCATTAGCTGGCTGCCCAAACATTGGCTGGGGCAATGGCCCTCCAGCCCCAGGCTGCACTCCCAATGCTGGCTGGGGAAATGGCCCTCCAACCTGCACCCCAAATACTGGCTGGGGCAGTGGAGCCCCACCTCTGCCACCAGGAGTTCTGCTGCTACTCCTACTACAGTGCTCATCTGTGGGTGTCATCATCAACCTCATCATTCTCTCTAATCTCCTCTCCTCTGCTCTCTCTTGTTCAGGGGTGGTGGGGGGGTTCCTAAAATATAAACCTATAATTATTTGACACAAAATCAGGACAACCTCACAACTCACATTAGGTCCTCTGCTGCTCTGGGGTGGAAGGAATCTCTCTGAATTGAAGGAAAGCAAATTAACTTAACACAGAGATGACTCACTATGAGAAATCAGAGAAAGATCCTTATCTGATTGAAAGGAATTCAGTTAGAACTGCATGATAGGGGATATATTAGGTAAGAAATACTCACAGGAATGTTAGGAGATGTGATTAGGGCAGGGCAAGGGAAGGGAAAGTTAAAGGGAGGGGAGGGAGGGGCACAGGAATGGGCACAGGAATGGCACAGGCCCAAAATTCAGGCCCAAGAAAGGGCACTGAAGATTTGGGCATGCTGGAGATGTGCTGGACATGCCGGTGACATGCTGGACAGCAGCTGTCAAAAAGTGACAGTTGCCACATTTTTCCCCTGCCAAGAAATTCGCTTAGCGGAGTTTAAATTATTTTCTCACATGTCATCCCATTCTTTTTAGATGTTACACACATCCAGCCAGACCTTGGAGCCATCACAGAAATCCAGAGGTGGAATTCAGTGGTGCTCTGTAGCCCAGGTGTATTGTTCACCCTTACCCATGGGTGTGGGTCCACTAAACTGCTGGGTATGGGTACAGGTTTGTCACTTGAATGAAACACATCAACATCAGAAATCACTTCACTTGCGAAACAGTCAAGCAAGGAACAATTGCAGTCAACTATGTACTGACCAGCAAGAATGTGGCCAATGGATTCTGTTAGGATCACTCACCTAAGCCATCCCAAAAAACAGGAGTTGTGGAGAAACTAGAGAAGATAGTTGGAAGGTCACATGACCTGTGGTGGAGGATTACGTAATCGAGAGATCACATGACTTGGGCTTGGGCATGTCACGTGGTCTGAGAGGTCCGAGCGTGGGAATGCTGGCAAATGCTGAAGCTCTCGCTATATATACTACATCATTTCCATTTTTGTACTCTTTTCCCCTTATCTTAGTATTGTTGTCATGACCTTACCCCTAAGTTGTGTGAGACCCAGTCTGATATAATACTAAGATCCACCTGTCCACCCTAGCCCTGTGTCCTAACCTGGCTAGCCTGGACCCTTAATCTCAAACTGTGACATGTTGTCACAGCTCAGCCCCTATCATCCTCTTCTTCTTTACCCTGCCCACAGTGTGTAACAGAACTGTGCGAAATTTTTACTGTGTGTAGATACATGTGACCAGACCTGGAGGAAGTCTACTGTGAACCTCCCCAAGTGATACCGAGTGCCCAAGGCCCAGAACTTTATTTTACAGCCACCATACCCCTCCCAGTGAATCGTGTAGTGTACAGGGCAAGGAAAGGCCCTCTACATAGTCTTTCTGTAGTTTCCTGGTCCAGTGGACAGGGCCCTTGCTCTGTGACCATTGTCAGAAGGGTGCACAGGCAACTCATTAAGAGTTGTGGAGCAACCACCTGGGACACCATTTGGGCCCCATGCTAGCAATAGTTTCATAGAATAAGAGTTCTATAGGTACATAAGTACCTAGAAGAGCAGCCTGAGAGGACAGGACTGTTAAGAGATCAAAGAAATCCTGAGTGCTGAAGGCCTGGAATTTTATTTTACAGTGCTATAGAATGCTGGACCTAGCTGTTGCCCCCTTTGATGGGCAGAAAAGGAACTTCCATATGTTCCTCTGATCCCTTCGCCTCCTGTTTATGGCAAACCTGACTACCTATGCTGTGGACCTGGTGAAGGTCCTCTTTGCTCTGAGCAAAATTGTTGGAGATGGATTCGCTGCAGAATGGGTGAATATGAAGGCAGAAGAGATCCTGGGTAGTGGCAAAGCCAGAACCTGGGCAGAATTTGTGGAGGAGATGAAGCAAGCATTCGATGACCCAAACAACCATGCAACAGCCCTTGCAGATATTGCTGGGTTGAAACAGGGTGCCATGACAGCACCAGAGTTCTTTGTGAGGTTCAAGACACTGGTCTGTCAAGCAGAGTTGAGTGCAGAGAAGGACTCAGGAGTCCTAGTCCATTGGCTGGAGTTGAACCTGAGTAGGAGGTTGGTGGAGAGAATCTATGGTGTCTCCCTGATGCCAGAGACTTATGGAGAATGGAGGATGCTGGCAGAAAGACTTGATGCCCAGCAAAGACGACTGGATGGGATACTCATGGAACAGATACCGCGACCCATCGCAACCTCTGCGAGACCTGCAGCGACCCTACCGCAACCTGGTGCGACCTTTCTGTGGCCTCTGGATGTGGCCATGGCCTGAGGATGGGCCCCTGCTGATGAGAGATGTTGTTTCCAATGCCACCAGACTGGCCATGCTGTCCGATTCTGCCCCCTGCCTGATATGCATCTGCAGGTCCCAAGGACCCAAACCCGTGCAGTACCATGTGCCCCCCAAATGGTGGAGGGATATGAGAAAGAGATTGCATGGCTCCAAACCTGCATAGAGCTGTATGAGAGAGAGAGGAGGACTCCCACTGGGGAGAAGAACTGTGCCAGCCCCCTTTCTGTCCCTGTGCCTGCTGCAAGTATACCCCGATATACTATCTTGCAGCAGAGACATACCCTAATTGGGGCTAAGGTGAAGGAGGAAGTGAGGCTGGCAGAGCGCCCAACCATGGTGCAGCCAGAAGTGGGGAAACACATGCCACAAGAGCTAACCATCCAGGTGCACTTGGAGGCTCTCAGCACTGGCAAGGGGGCTATGACAAAGGTCCTTGTCAACTCAGGATGCACCAACTGCTTCATGGACTTGGAGTGGGCAAGAAGAGCAGGACTGGAACCATCTCCCCTGCTGAACCCAATCATGATGTACAATGTGGATGGGTCACAAAATAGAGAGGGCAAAATCTGGTATGGAATCGAGCTGCTGGTGATGATGGGTGACCATTGTGAACAGATCCACTTCCTAGGGAAGATCCAAACCCACAAGGTCATCCTTGGGCATGACTGGCTCAAGTGACACAACCCCGACATTGACTGGAAGAAGGCAGAGCTGAGCCTTACCTGCTGCCCCCCACAGTGTTCCCCATCCCCTCAAGCCCCTGCACCCCCAAAAATGAGTACCCTCACATCCGCAAGTATTCTGGACACCTGTTTTCCCAACTCTGGCCCTACCCCTGTACCCTTCAGTTTTTAGTGAAGCAAAGTGGGATGAACTTCCCCACTCCCAACCAGACTTTGATATTAAGATTGACTTCAAAAAGGACCCTGAGCACCTCTCTTCCAAGCTATACTCACTGATGAGGGAGGAGATGGTGGAGATGAACCATTGGGTGGATGAGCAGCTTGCTTCTGGATGAATCCAGCCCTCAAAATCCCTGTATGCCAGCCCCTTCTTCTTCAAACATGAGAAGGACAAGCTGCAGCCGATTATTGACTACTCGAGGCTGAATGTGCACCTGATCAAGGACAAGTACCCCCTCCCCCGCATCCAAGACACAGTGGATGTGCTTAAAGGAGTGTCGATCTACTCTAAGATTGATGCAAAGGGAGGTTTCCTGTCTATGCAGGTCTGGCCCAAGCACCAGCACTGCTGCACCTTCCTGACACCCCATGGACTCTTCGAACCAGCTGTCATGTGGTTTGGACTGCAGAATGCACCTGCCACCTTCCAGCGCTTCATGAATCATGTGTTGAGGGAGGAGATTGTGGGAGGACATGTCCAGGCTTATGTGGATGATGTGATTGTGTTTGCAGAGGATTTGGCAACACACCAGTATTGGATGGATTGGGTCTTGAGGAAGTTTGGAGAGAATGGGTTGTGTCTCAAACTCAGTAAATGCAAGTTTGAGAAGAGTGAGATCATCTTCCTGGGGATGAAGATCTCTCAAAACTGGCTAGAGCATGACCCAGCCAAGGGTGTGGCAGTCCGAGATTGGCCATGTCCTAGGAATGTGAAGGATGTCAATGGGATGTTGAACTACCTCTGCCGGCACATCCTGAATCTTTCTGCCTGGGCAAAGCCACTCTTCTGGCTGACTGGGAATGTTCCATGGAAATGGGAGGAGGAGGAGGAAACAGCCTTCTGCAATCTCCGCCAGGCACTCATATCAGCCCCAGTCTTGGCTCTGCCTCAGGACAAAGGGAGATGGAAGGTAGAGACAGATGCAAGTAACCTGGCAACTGGTGGAGTGCTCTCACAGCAGCAGACAGATGGAACCTGGAGAGTTGTGGACTATATCTCCAAGGCCTTCACTGCAGCTGAGAAGAACTATGATGTGTACAACAAGGAGTTCTTGGCCATGATTCAGGCACTTCATGAGTGGCGGGCATACCTCATTGGAGTGGATGAGACGATTGAGATCTGGATGGACCATGCAAACCTCCAGTACTTCCAGAAGCCCCAGAAGTTGAAACCGAGGCAGGTCTGTTGGGTTGGAGAGCTCCAGTGCTTTGACTTTGAGATAAAGTATCACACTGGCAAGTCAAATATGAAGGCAGATGCACTCTCCCAGAGACCAGACTATGGAGAGATGGTGGAGGAAAACACTTGGGAGCCCCGTAGGAACCTCACCAATGTAGCGCTGCTGCTCTGGGACTTCTTCCTCACCCACCCTGACAAGGCCAAGCTAGCTGGTCGAGACACCCAGCCTTAAGAGGGGGGTGATGTTAGGATTGCTTACCTAAGCCATCCCAAACAACAGGAGTTGTGGAGAAACTAGAGAAGATAGTTGGAAGGTCACATGACCTGTGGTGGAGAATTATGTAATCGAGAAATCACATGACTTGGGCTTGGGCACATCACGTGATCCGAGAGGTCCGAGCGTGGGAATGCTGGCAAATGCCGAAGCTCTCACTATATATACTATGTCATTTCCATTTTTGTACTCTTTTCCCCTTATCTTAGTATTGTTGTCATGACCTTACCCCTAAGTTGTGTGAGACCCAGTCTGATAGATTCACAAAACTGCTGGCTCACCTGGTGTTCAAGATATTCATATGTGAGCTTGCACTGTTGTCCACTTGAAGGGGAGTGATGGTAATCAAGCTGGGACCTTATGTAATCCTCATTCCTTTCTAGTCATGCCACTAGACACTGCCACAGCTCAGTCCATACTATGACTGAGCTGTGAGTAATTTTGATTTTCATCAATCATTTTACATTTTCTGATGTCCAAATGTAGAATGGACATCCTTTAGGTAGTTTGCAATACAGTCCATACTATGACTGAGCTAACAGACATCCTTTAGCCTTAATTTCTTTAGGGTGTTTGTATCACTCAATATCCTCCAGCCTAAATCAAGGAGGTGTATTGTATCACTCAATATCCTCCAGTCTAATATCACCCAAATCAAGGGGGTGTTTTCTATCACTCAATGTCCTCCAGCTTAATATCACTCAAATTGAGAGGTGTTTTGTATCACTCAATATCCTTCAGTTTAATCACTCAAATTGAGAGGTGTATTATATCACTCAATATCCTCCAGCTTAATATCACTCAAATTGAGAGGTGTTTTGTATCACTCAATACCCTCCAGCTCAATATCCCTTAATTCCAAAATCACCCATCACCTGTTTTTTGGGTGAAAGTCATAAATCATCTGACTGGATGGTGATATCCACCTGCTATTGGGTCCATAGTGAGTGACATCCATGGGGGTTGAAGTACAAGTGAATGTGACCCATTCATCTGTGTCTTCTTTCTTCCTACTCATCATCACAGCATTTACTCTGCCTTGCTTGCTCTTGGCGCTGGCCCTCCTTGGGTCCTCCTTTTGCAAAGCAATCTTCAATATTATGGTTGGTGCATTTGCAGTTGTTGCAGTGTTTTGATTGGCCTGAATTTTTGTTTCCTCTTCCTCTTCAATGGTTTTTATTAGCCTGGAAGGCAGCCTGACTGGGTTTCGATAGTCTGTGAGTGATCTCATGCTGGTGGTTCTCCTCAAGAATAATTCTAATGATGTAGTTTGGATCAATGGGTTTTTCATTCATATCTGCAGTGTGTAGAATCGATTGCAGTAGGGGGCAATAGCTGAGAGGTAAGCTAATGTGGATCATTGTTGTGAAGTCCTCATCATTAACTGGCATGCTGATCCCTTCTAGTTTGTTACAAAGGTTTGTCATTGCATTGAGGTATGTGTGTATGTCTCTGCCTTTGGGGAGGTGTAGTTCTTGAAGGTGGCAGCATGTATCAACCTGATGGACTTTGCTTTTCTTTGTAGCATCTGAGACTATCTGCTGCCACCATCTGTGCAGCAGAGGTGTTTGCCCTGAGCATTGTAGAGAGGTGCAGCAAAATGGTAGTAAGCATTATGTGTCATGCCACATACTCCTTTTGCTCATATTTGTCCATGGCATGCTCGAGGTCTTGGATCTCAAGATGCATGGCAGGTTTTCCAGGCTCTGAGACTGGTTGGCCATTTTCAATGTCAAAAGGTATGGGTCTCATTGCAGTCCCTTCAATGTGTCTGATCAGCCCTTTGGCTCCCATAGCAGTTTTGGCCTTCATTTTGTAGTCTGGCCAATTGGATCAAGCTTTATTATCATGAATGGGGAGCTTTGGGGGGTGACAGAATCTTCATGTTGGGGTGCAGGTCTTATAATCTATAGAATTAAACATCTGCAATGTAAATTTATTGCTCAGTCAGTAATCCATACTGAGGTAGTTAGACAGCTACCTGCAATGTAAATTTATCTACAAGTACCTGTGTCAATAATGAGGTGCATAGTCATGTAAAAAAAATTACTTACTGCTCAGTCAGTAGTCTGTACTGAGCAGTATTGCATGACTCACATGGCTGTGAAAAGTTAAAATATATTTTCATGCTCTGCTTGATCTTCAACATTATCACTTGCCACTCCCTTCCTGATTTGGTTTCCCCTTTTCCTAATCCCACCTCTCTGACTCCTTGTGACTCAGTGCACATAGCCTCATTCCTGTACATGTGACTCCACTTTCACACTGCCTCATTTTGTAGTATATATACTGCATTTGTAGTAGTGCTAGTTCCTTACATTGAAATCAAGTTCTTCCCCCTTAGCACACTTCACTGAGGATCTGGGCTGACAGAGACAAGGTCCATGAAGTCCAAAGGTATGCAGGGATGGAGTCTGAGGAGGGTATGGAGCAGACAGTGACAACCACTAGTTTGTCAATGATGACCAGAATGGAATTGTATCCACAAGATGCATCACACCAAGTGTTGCCATGGCTCAGCTCCAATTTCTGATCCAAAAAAATTGAGTGCTTGCCTTGGCTGCAAACAGGCCCATGGCCATGCCAAATCTTCAGCTCCTGTATTACACCATTAGGGTCTATGAGCTAGCATGGTGCAAGTTCTGGTCTAGCTACTGGCTGTCCAATGGCTTGGTGGCTTACACTATGGACCCAATAGCAGGTTGATATCACCATCTGGACAGATGATTTAAGACTTTCACCCAAAAAACAGGTGATGGGTGATTTTGGAATTAAGGGATATTGAGCTGGAGGATATTGAGTGATACAACACACCCATCAATTTGAGTGATATTAAGCTGGGGAATATTGAGTGATACAATAGCCCCCTTAATTTGAGTGATATTAAGCTGGAGGATATTGAGTGATACAATACACCCCTTGATTTGGGTGATATTAAACTGAAGGATATTGAGTGATACAAAACACCTTCAATTTGAGTGATATTAAGCTGGAGGATATTGAGTGATGTTAGACTGGAGGATATTGATTGATATTGAAGTAAAGGATATTGAGTGATACAATACACCTCCTTGATTCTCCTTGATTTGGGTGACATTAAGCTGGAGGATATTGAGTGGCACAACACATCCATCAATTTGAGTGATATTAAACTGTAGAATATTGAGTGATACAATAGGCCCCCTTAATTTGAGTGATATTAAGTTGGAGGATATTGAGTGATACAATACACCCCTTGATTTGGGTGATATTAAACTGAAGGATATTGAGTGATACAAAACACCTTCAATTTGAGTGATATTAAGCTGGAGGATATTGAGTGATACAATACACCCCATGAATTTGAGTGATATTAAACTGAAGGATACTCAGTGATATAATACACCTCTCAATTTGAGTGATTAAACTGGAGGACTTTGAGTGATACAATACACCCCTCAATCTAAGTGATATTAAACTGGAGGATATTGAGTGATACATCTCTCAATGTGAGTGACATTAAGCCACAAAATCTTATTGTCTAGATGGGGACTGTAGTGTAATGGGTAACATAGCAGTTATGGGTTAAGTCCAATTCCATGAGCACTTGAGTTCAACTCCCATTGAGTGCATAATTTAGAGGCTAAAAAAATACCTAGAGACATAGTTAAAATCACTCAAAGTATGTAGAAGCCACCTCAAATATCAGGTTAAAATGTGCTTGATAGCAGTGACATTTACCTGGAGAGCAGCAGGTGAATTTGGTCATATATGTGCTGAAAAATAACCCATTTGATGTACCTGATTATCAACCAATACAGTTTCAAGATATCATCAACAAATTAATTTTGTGCAATTTCTTGCAGTGAAAGAGAGTGAAAAACACCTAAGATTATGACTAAGATGACACAAAAAACCAACATGAAATTCACCTATTAGATCAGTTTAAAAGGCACTTGTGATAGAGTGAAATTCACCTATTATAGATGAGTTTAAAATACACTTGAATTGTAGTATTATTCACCCAGAGAACAGTGGGTGAATTCGGTCATATAAGTGGTGAAAATCACCCATTTCATGTACCCAATAAAGATGTGATTATCAACAAGTCCTGGTGATTTTCACCTAGGAAACCATTGCTATTCACCACTTCTCAGGGTGTTTCATATGGTGATTTTCACCAGGTTTTGGTCTTGCAGTGCAAGTCGCTTACAAGGTATTTCGGGGCCCCGCTTCTACCGCATCCATCCAATCCCTCTGATCGCACCAACCGCACCCACAGCGCATTATTGACATCTTCCCAATGGCGATTGAATACGAGCTCAATCAAGCTCTCGCGAGTGACATGCAGGGAAAGCTCCTTCACACGTTGTTCACACAAGACCGAGCTGCTGAACATTTCGCCCAGTTGCTTGGCGAGGAGCCGGCAGCTGCAAAGGAGCGAGAATTCCTTCAGAAACATGCCCACATCCTAAGCATCAAGGCAAGGTTAGATGCTTTTGAACGAGACTTCAATTATTAGTGATCTGTTTGGACGAGTCGACGTACTATTGTTAAAGCCGCACTTCTGTCACGAATTTATTTGTTTTTTCGCTTGTGTTGTGCACTAAAATAATCTGACGAACGCAATGTCGTCACCTTTCTGTGGTCTTTCTGGGGTTCCTGTTCAGCAACCAGGCTCACCCATAAATTTTGTATCTCTGAGCTCTTCTGAAAGGTATGCAAGATGGATGAATACAGGACACGTTGTGGTAATGACAAAGTAGTGAACATTGACCGAAAAAGAATAAATTCATGGCCCCTGGCCGATTGCTCATATTAATCAACAGTGCGTTCCTCGCCGCTGGTTTCCTCGCCGCTGGTTTCCTCGCCGCTGGTCTCCTCATAGCTGGTTCCCTCACCGCTGGTTTCCTCGCGGCTGGTCTCCTCGTAGCTGGTTCCCTCGCGGCTGGTTCCCTCGCGGCTGGTTCCCTCGCGGCTGGTTCCCTCGCGGCTACCTCCCTCACCAAGGTGCTCAGATATCGATGGCATAAACCGTTGCCTCTGTTTGGGCAAATAGTCATCATTATTCTCCGATTTTCTCTTTCGGCCCGAACGAGTCTTGTGAGCCAATGGATTCGGGATGGACTTGTCATCTTGTGGCCATGCCTCACGGTTCGCCAAAGCTTCCGCGAAGGTCTCCAACATCCAGTCAGAACTCTCCAGTGCCGCTAATTTGCGTTCATACTGCGCCGCAAGCAGAGAATGAAGCATAGCAAGCTCATCATCACGCTTGGGCTGCATCTTGCGAGATGCAGCAAGCCCGCCATCAGAAGGACGTTCCTCGTAGCGAATGGCACAGGTTTCAGTAAGATCCTTCAGCAGGTTCCTGAGTATTGGCTGGCGGAATCCGATTTTCGGAACCAGACCTCCAACCAGGTAGTACTGCTTGGAAAGCCCTCCTCGGGCATAACCGTCGTCTTCCTCATAAGAATGGTCGAACATGTCACCCAGAAGAGAGGTTAGGGCCTTAGGACTCAAGTCATGAGGCGTGAACCGTAACGCGACCCAGCTTAGCACATGAAGGAATGACTCCAGATCGTCGGCAAGAGTGTGCACTATCGGTGTTAGACTCGAGAGCAACCGAGCAGCCATAAACTGCCAAGTCCCCTGAAAGTACACGAGGCAACTGCTCAGTGTCCAAAAATATGCAAAGGGAAAAGGAGATTTACCGAGCGTTCCCCTTGTCGGGCACCTTTTGCGAGGTCCTCAGTGTGTTTAGACAAGTCCCAGTCTATCAGCATTCCATGTCCATCGTTGGTGATCAATATATTGCCGACGCTGATGTCACGATGCAGAATTTTCGCTTTTTCGAATGCTTCTTTGTGAGCTACAAGGAGAAGGCGTGATATCAGGATAGGATCGTAATCGGTGTAATATTAAAGCGAACGCGCCTTGCATTGCATCTTTCATAGCATTGACTAGTTCCCAAGTTGAATCAAACGACGTAAGGTCACGGCCAACTTCTCCAAGCACCATTCGATAGTGCTGATGGGGTCGCAGTGGCTTAGCGAGCGGTCGAGCCCACGAGGCAGAAACAAAGTCTTGCGAGCGGGTTCGTTGGCGGGGAACATCATCCCCTCGTACGAATGTGGGAATATTCGACACATTAGCTTTGTGAAGAGCGCGGTAAATCGTGCCTTCCTTCATCATATGAGGAAGATCTATTCTCCATGTATCCTTCAAAAATACGACGCGTTCCGTGTCCGGGTCGACGACGACGAATGTTCGAGTGGCTCGTCCGGTCGGGGAGGCGTTGCTATTGAATGTTGGCTTGCTTCCAATATAATAAGAAACAGTGTCGTCGATTTCGTCATAAACTTCAAACTTTACAAGGCGGGCACATTCTTCAAGCTTGAGCAGTTTCCTAGCTAAAATAGCCTCCTTTTCCGAAGGCTTAGATACGGAACAATCCACTCCCCGGACACTGGGATCTGAATGATTGTACCGCCAGTAAAATTGCGCCAAATGCCTTCCTGTATAGTCGAACGCTTTGGAGACGACGGCTCCTGATCGATCCCAGCGTAGAAGTCTCGCATATTTGCCACAGATCAGGACGGAAAAGATGTGTGAGCGGAACTGAGTCGCAAGCTGAGCGACGGCGTAAGACGTGATTTGGCCTTGGGTGTCTTTGCTCGCCTCAGTATCGTGTTCTATTGACTCGGGCGAGTCGTCGCAAAAAGGATCGTCTCTTTCGTCGAATTTGACCTCTGTGTGAATCTCCATCAAAGAGAAATCCGTCACTTGATCCCTACCGCTTTTAGTGATGTAGGCGGTGATGTCAGGTTTAAGCAGGCTTTGATTCAGGATGCTAGATTCGCCGACGTGGTTATGTGTGTCGACGAGTTCGAGGTTGGGACAGAATGCCTCTAATGCTTTTATCTAACAACGAAAGCCGTTAGTTAAAATAGCAAAGATATTGTTGAAATAAAATGAAATGAACCAATGGTTTATACATCGCTTTTTCGGACCCCTGCTTTGCCACGCGTTTAAAAGCTGCTTGATGCTTCTTCTTCCATGGCATGGTTGGGAAATTGCCAGAGGGTAGGAATTTGTTTAGGAATTTGGCAACAGGCATGGGACCAACGAATTTCCCTTCCATCTCTGCGCCCAGTCGTCGCATCCGGAAATCCCTTTCATGATGAAGTGACGTGTAGGGGTCCGTCCTAGATGCCCTCTTGCTAATCGGAGTATCTTGGAGAGCAGCTGAAGGAATGGCAGATGGTGGCGGGGTAGTATCACGAAAACTAGAAGCAGATGAGGCCAAAGGGCCTTTCGGGGACATGATTTGGCGGTTTCTTTTCACCTAGGTATTGGGTGAACCGTAGTCTGTTATGTGGAGGTGATGTTATCCGACAATAACAACAGACAATAACAACATACAACGCGTCCCCATTTTAGCAGGCTCTGTGTCTGGAATCAAATATTAGCCACATTAGGCTAATAGAACTAGGGCTCGCTCGTGCTCGTGGGACCTTGCTTATGTGAGGTTGGAACTTTGAAAAATAATCATTGCTACATGCAAGTATGACAGTGCATGTCAGCGTGTTGTTTGTGGAGCTCTCGGAGTTTGTGTTTGAGTCTCTCAAGGTGCAATTCATTGTTCATAAGGGAAAGTCAAGTGTCTGCAGTCAGGGGAAAGTTGACAAAATGTCTGTGTAAAGTGTTGTATGTTTAAGAGCATCAGTTTCAATCTTTCTTCTTCTCCAAGGCCTGCCCCGTTGCTTGCTTGTTATTGTCATCTCCAGGTTTTTTTGAAGGGCCTGCAATAGGCATTGTGGGATTTGGTCTGATAGGACCTTCATGGACATTCTTTTGCTTGTATGCTGTGCAGGGAGTAGGGGCTCCATCCATCTCTGAGGATGACAACTTGTTCTATGACTGCTGTCAAAGAGTCAAAACTGTTGTCTTTCTTGTGGATATAGGTCAAACCCCAAATTTCCCTTTGACTGCATTCAATGCCTATGTTGTGTTGTCTCGCAGTTGTGGGAGGCAGTCCATACGGTTACTCAGGGATGTCAATAATTCAATATTTACTCAACATCCCAGTGAAGACTTGAGGAAAGAGGACGAATAATTAGAGACACTGCAGGTGGCCACAAGCCATCCAGGTCAGAATATTTAGTATCGCCACGGACTGCGTAGGAAATTCCAGTGTTGGTCATCGATCGTCGTTCAATCGTGCTTGCATGTAATCGGGCACAATGCAGAGCAACCGGGTACTTAACTGGGTTACACAGCACAAGAGAATGGCCGGGGTGGCCGATTTGCTGTGCGGAAAGAGGGGGTGAAAAGATGCGCTGAATGTGTCTCTCGCGGGGGGTTTCATCGCTTGTGGGGAAAGTGGTTACTCTATTCGCATTCTGGGTGCATCGAGCCCAAAAGTCGGGCCCTGTACGCTTGGGTTGCTCAGGATGACCCTGCAGGGATGATCTTCTGCTCCAAGCTCCACTACGTCGTCAACGGGAGCACGAATTGCAATTGGTGGTTGCCACTTCTGCTGTGAAGGAATCTGATTTAGATTTACGAACGTTTGTCTAGTCCCCCCCTTCCGCCCATGCATTGATTTTCGGCACTGGAACAAGCTCGCGTTCTTCGGCAGACAACCGCCGTACAACCCGACGACGGACACAGGCACAACAGGCATGGTGTGACATGTTCGCATGCTCCATCAGGGTAACTGTACCAAGGATGATGGTTTGCTAATGTCCCGCCTGCTGCTGTGCTTATCCTCTCTCTCTAGCAGGTCTCACATGGTCCGACCGGCGACGAGTACGCCTTTTATTTATGACAGACATCGCATAATGTTCTTCGACATTCCGTTATTACCGTCGGTCTTGGCTGACCGTTGTAACGTCTTAACATAGCCCTTTTTATTATTGCAGCAGGTCTTGGCTGGCTGACACCGAAACTGAGCGTTTAAACCGTTTCGATTTTATATGGCCTGGTTAAAGCTTGAGCATGTCATCCTTCCAACCACCGGTCATGAGAATGGTCCGGAGTGATGGCTTGCTGTGTTTGCTGACTGACTGAGTAACTAACTGGCCCTGCTACGACCGCTGCTACGACCGCTGCTGTGCTGACTGACCCAAGTCGTGGGAATGATGAATGCTCGTACCGCCAAAAAGTCAACCAAAGTCAACCCTTGCCTTCTGACGCGTGTAATGCATTCACCACCCTTACGGCAATTGGCAACCATTCAAGTCCCACTGTGTAGTCGTCGGATTTACATTGTACTGTAATCTAGATGAACGTTATTTCAACTCACTGAATTGACTAAATTGAACTGATTGACTGATTGACTGGCTGAAAAGAAAAAAAAAAGGGATAACTCGGCTGGTTTTGCCGTATTGGCGGCGCGACACGCTGGCCTTGTTCGAACCCACCACCACCGCCCGCCCCCCCTCCTCTTTCGGTCATCTCTCCACCACCACGCCACTCTCCTTCTCCTCCTCCTCACTCTCCTCCTCCTCACTCTCCTCCCCGTCTCTCTACATCCTGTCCGCAGTATTAGCAGGCAGTTGTCGCTCACAACGGGCGCCTCTTCCTCAAACACATGGATCACCGAGACTTGGGGCGGCCCCCTCGTTCGGCAAGGCCAACCTCGTCGCTCCCTCCTCACCCACAACCATCCCACCCCGCACGCCCTCAACAGCAACTCGACTCCTCCGGAAAACCCAATGTATCCTTCCGTAACACAGAACTTGGCGACCGCCAGGGTCTCGTCGACACTGCTCGCTCCCGCGCCTCAGCCACGCAACAACAATCACCGCCGTCACCACGCTACGGCGCCGACGTCGAGCAGAGCGACTTTGGTAAGGTCGGCAGGAAAAAGAGTCTCGTGCGACCCGATCGCGAGAAAATAGAGCCTGGTCATCGACAATGGCACTATCGCTCTCATATCGCTGAAGGTGTCGGAAGAGTTGGGGTTTTGCCCTCCAGTACGCTCAATAACTCCCTTTCTATCACTCCAAGACATGGCCTCCGTTGATTGCTTTCATTAGGTACAGGAAATTACCCACAGCAGGAAACACTTCGTCGTGGTGGCTCGCTCTTAGCCAGAGAAGAAGACGTTCATGAGTCGGGCCTCGCCTTGTTCAAGAGGAGCGCTACTTTACGACGCAGGCGACCCCAATCTGCGCAATCCGCCGTATCGCAACCCTCTCCAGACACCAATAGAGGGTGTCTAAAGGATATACCAGGCCCGAAAAACGGCTGGATGATTTACTGTTTCATCATCACGGTCTTTATACCCAATTTCCTTCTTAGATCTTGCGGTACGCTTTCCTTTCTTCCAACTCCGATGTTTGCTTAGGCTTTTCCTTACAGGCATTCGCAGTCCGGAGCAGCAGCGGGCATGGCGTGAGAAGATGGGTCTGCTTAGCATCATCCTCGCACTTATGGCCGGTGTCGGGTTTCTCACCTTCGGCTTTACGGAGACCGTATGCGGGAAACCCCCAAACCGCTACCCTGCGGGTGGCATCCAGAATGGTTCAGTTATCATCCATGGCAACGACTTCGACTTTTCCAACTTCAAGCATCCGCGCGCCGGAAGCACCTTCAACGGCCAAACGAACCCGCTCATTCAAGGAGGCTGGGGGCTCGCCGGAAATGATGCGTCATTCCTCTTCCAGAATGTCAATCAGAATTGTCTGGGCATCGTCACGAGGGCTCCTACGTCCAGCATCTCGGGCAGGGGCAATGCCCTGGACTGGTACTTCCCGTGCAACATCTACAATCAGCACGGCACTTCCGGAGTCAACCTGACCGGCTATGAGTCGCCCAAGAATTGCCATATTACCATCAACTCGAGGAATCTCCTTAATAAGATGAAACCCCTGGGCCAGGTCTTTTACGGATGGGACCAAGTCCAAAGCCCAAATCGCAACCTCGCTGTGTTTGGCTCGTAAGTCCTGACGTAAAATCCCTGACACTCTTGCGTACTCAACGACCGTCGTGTTCTCAGAAACGTCCTTGATCTCAATCTCCTGCAGTGGCTCAACAAGGCACAAGTCAATTATCCCCCACTGTTCGACGCCATGAAACGAGCCAACGGCACGTTCAACGGGAAAGATCTGACCATGTATCTCCTGCGAACCAGCCAACGCCAAGTTGGCCGTTGTCTCCAGGATCTCATCACCGTGGGCTTCATCGACACCAACAGCATTGGCTGCGTCGCGTCTTCTGTCGTCCTCTACGTCTCTCTTGTCTTTATCATCGGAGTCGTCGCCATCAGGTTCGTCATGGCTGTCTTATTCGCGTGGTTCTTCTCTTGGAGGCTCGGCACATTCCCGCGCGAGACGTACGAGCAGCGGATGCAGCGCTCGCATGAGATCGAAAACTGGACCAGCGATATCTACCGGCCTGCTCCCAGCAGTTACCGTCCCAACGTGAGCAAGTCCGGGCTAGACAAGAAGGCCGCGAGGAAGACGTTCTTGCCCTCCCACTCGCGGTTTACGCCGACGGACAACCTCAAGAGCCCCGCGGCGCGGCCTATAACGACGTATGGCCAGCCGGACAGCGGTACGTACAGGCGGTCGACGCTGTACGCGCCCCACGGGGCGAGGAGCACCATGTCCTTTGGGGACGGGTTGTCGTCGAAGGCCACGTTCATCGACACGCCGTGTCCGTTCCCGCTGCACAACGTGGTGCCGCAGCCGCCGCCGGACTACGAGCCGTTCAACTTCCCGCTCGCACACACGATCTGCCTGGTGACGGCGTACTCGGAGTCGGTGGAGGGGCTGCGGACGACGCTCGACTCGCTGGCGACGACGGACTACCCGAACAGCCACAAGGTCATTTTGGTCATCGCCGACGGCAACGTCAAGGGCGCGGGGAACACAATGACGACGCCTGAGGTCTGTCTGTCGATGATGCGCGACTTCATCGTCGCGCCGCAGGACGTGGAGCCGCACTCGTACGTGGCGATCGCGGACGGCCACAAGCGGCACAACATGTCGAAGGTGTATGCCGGGTTCTACAGCTACGACGACGCGACGGTGGAGCGGTCGAAGCAGCAGCGCGTGCCGATGGTGCTGGTGGCGAAGACCGGGAACCCGCTGGAGATCAACGACCCGAAGCCGGGGAACCGCGGCAAGCGCGACTCGCAGATCGTGCTGATGGCGTTTCTGCAGAAGGTCATGTTTGACGAGCGCATGACGACGTTTGAGTTCGAGTTTTTCAATTCGCTGTGGCGTGTGACGGGGGTCAGCCCTGACCGGTTCGAGCTCGTGCTGTGTGTGGATGCGGACACGAAGGTGTTCCCGGACTCGTTGACCCGCATGGTCAATTGCATGGTGCATGACCCCGAGATCATGGGTCTTTGCGGCGAGACGAAGATTGCGAACAAGGCTGAGACGTTCGTCACGATGATACAAGGTGGGTTTTCTTTTGAACCCACAGCATTCACAAAAGATTTCATGCGTGTTTTTACAGTATTTGAGTACTACATCTCTCACCATATGACGAAGGCGTTCGAGTCTATGTTCGGCGGTGTGACTTGTCTGCCGGGCTGCTTCAGCATGTACAGGATCAAGGCCCCTAAGGGTGACACTGGCTACTGGGTGCCTATACTCGCCAACCCCGACATTGTCGAACACTATTCTGAGAATGTTGTCGACACACTGCACAAGAAGAATCTGTTGCTCCTTGGTGAGGATCGATACCTGACGACGCTCATGCTCAAGACGTTCCCCAAGCGGAAGAACATGTTCTGCCCGCAAGCCGTGTGCAAGACGGTCGTGCCCGACACCTTCCGTGTGCTGCTGTCGCAACGTCGTCGCTGGATCAACTCAACGATCCACAACCTGGCGGAGCTGCTGCTCGTGCGGGACCTGTGCGGGACTTTTTGCTTCTCGATGCAGTTCGTCGTGGGGATGGAGCTTGCGGGCACGCTTGTCTTGCCGGCCGCCATCAGCTTCACGATATACCTGATCGTCATCTCTATCATCCCTGGGAACGCCAAGCCCATCATCCCGCTCATCCTGCTAGCGGTCGTGCTCGGCCTCCCAGGCGTCCTCATCGTCATCACGTCCCGCAAGATCGCGTACGTCGGCTGGATGCTCATCTACCTGCTGTCTCTGCCCATCTGGAACGGGCTGCTGCCTGCGTATGCGTTCTGGCACTTTGACGACTTTTCGTGGGGGCAGACGAGACTGGTCGCTGGCGACAAGGGTGGACACCTCGGTGATAAGGAGGGCGAGTTTGATTCGTCGCATATCGTGATGAAGCGTTGGGCCGAGTTTGAGAGGGACAGACGATGGAAGCAAGGGGCTCATTCTTCTAGAGATTCGTTCCTTGAGAAGAGGTGATGTCGCTCAGCACAATGGTTCGCTTTGACCTCGTTTGACTGACTTTTTTTTTTTTTTGGTTACAGGGACCCTGCGAATCGGTACTCGTTGATAACAAGCTCCGACACGTTTAACCCAGACTCGAGAGTCGACGGCAGCACGGCGGAGTCGGGCAACTTTGTTCCTCGCCCCCGACACGACAGCACGACGCTGCTGATGCTCCCCGCGCCGCTGGCGGTGACGCGCACCGCCCCCTCTACCGGGTCGTCTGCTGCGGTGTCGCGTTCCAGCGAGGACGCGTACAGCTCGGAGCCCAGTTCAGGCTCGAATCATCTCCTCGTCGGGAGCCCCACGGCTGACTCGTACGGCCCTGGCCCCGACTCGCCGTACGAGCCATACGTGTCGCCGCAGCCGAGGTACCCGTCCTCGTCGGTCAACCTAGAGGGGTTCGCACCGCGCTCGAGCCGGAACACGCCCCGGTCGTCGGCCGTGCTGAGCCAGCACCCTGTGGAGACGCAGGACCCGCTTCGAGCGTCGGCACAGGCGCAGGGCGGTGGTTCTGCGGGCCAGGGTGGTGGGTACGATGAGGCGCGAATGACGGTGTACGTGCCTGACGCGGAGGAGCTGCCGCCTGCGGTGAGTCGGACGCGTGGGGTGAGCCTTGCGGATAACGGGCCCGTGCCGGGACCTGAGGGGGTGCGTCGTGTATCGCGGGCGCGGCATTCATCGCGGCCGCCGCAGAGCCGGTACTCCCGAGGCTCGATGCACGAACTCCCGCCTGGCGCCGCACCGCCGCAGCCGGGCTACAATATCAGTAACGGTCATTGAAGAAAAAATCTATGGTTACATGCAAGACGCCGTTTGTTTTTGGGACGCTCCTCCTTTTTCTTCCATACAAGCAGAGAAAAAGAAGAAGAACGTTTTGTATGCTCCACCCACCCCTCATCACAGAATGTGTGCTGCTCGGTACATTACATGGACAACTTTTTACTTTTTACTTTCTCTTTTCCCCCTCCCTCTCCTTTTCAATCGCTGAAGATTCCACCTTCCCTCTCTCTCAATCCTGTATACGAGAACGCTAGCAATACCGTCATGAACTTCCTCTCACCAGTGCATTTTTTAATAATAATTAGGAAATGTGAGTGTCGTCGTCGCAGACATGGCCCACATGCCATGCTTCTGCTCGTTGGTGCAGAATAGAATAAAATCCATCAAAAATATTAGCCGTGCGAATTTTTTGGTTCACCCAAAAGCGGTCGCTGTTCAGGCAGAAGACCTGCTCGTTTCGTCTCTCCTCCACTATGGCCGCTGTATCCACGTCCTCCTCGCCCATAACGCAGGTCTCACAGACAGCCGCCCCGGCGCTGCACCCGCAGCTGCTGACCAGACTCCTCCTCGACTTACGGGGCAGACGCTTCTCGGTCGATCGAGACACGCTCATGAACCTGCCCGAATCCGTGCTGCTTTGTCTGTTCCCCAACGGCCTGGTGCTCAGCCGCAACAGCGGGACCCTCTCCGACGGCGGAGAGAACGAGGAGGAGGAGGAGCTATACGGAGTCGACGTACGGGCGTGCGGGAACGCACTTCGTCTCCCCCCCAACCATTTTTTTCGTTTGTGGCATTGTCGCTGACGCAATCTGGCACAGTTCGACCCGGACTGCTTCGAATACGTCCTGTCGTTCTTCCGGAACGCTTCGAAAGCGTTCTACGGCACCGCAACCACCCTTGGTTTGTTTGATGCGCAACGGCACCTCCTCGATGGATCCCCGCCGTCGGACTTCAGCCCTTCGACGTCTCAAAACCCTCTCTTGTCAAAACAAGCGATTATCGTCCTCAGAGAAGAATTGGAGTACTTCTCGATACCCCCAAAGGACAGCGCCACCTCGACAGACAAGGACGGCATCGCCAACGATATTCTGCTCCACGTGAAGAGGGAATGCGGGAAGTACCTCATGGAGAAACGCAATGTGTTCACGGCGCTCCAGCGCAACGTCAACAAGGAGAATAACGTGGCGGAGCAACACCTGATTGACATGCTTTGTGTGAGGTAAGGTCGACTCATCTTTTTGCTTCCGAGCAGGCTGCGAACTCTTCCCTTTTTTTAAAAAAAAATCCTTTCCGCCAACAGCGGATTTGACCGCAATGACGAGTGGGGGTATCGCGCCCTTGAACCTTCGAGATGCTGCATTTCGTCGATCGCCCTCGTCTTGCTCAAGACAGGGATCACGCATCATCCCACGGGCCCTAACGGCGAAACGCCAGTCACCATCGACCACAACCAGATGGCGACGGCGCAAAAGCTATTGTTATTCTGGAGGAAACCCGCTGTATGTTTTTATTTGGCCATTGACTCCCGCTCCGCACCCCTGACGCTGACTTGGTAATGGCCGCTTCCAGAGGAAGTGTTGGTGGGATGGCATAACTGTAGATCTGGAGAGTCCGCCATACAAGGATGTCAAACTGTGGGCTCGGAGAGTGTGGACTCTAGAGCTCAGTCTGGTTCGTTCTCTCCGCCGACTTCCTTGCGTCGTTCCCGCTGACCCCTCGCAATCGCCAAAAGGTTTGAGGCCACGCTTTGCCCAGCCAATTTATCCATTTCCACCACATCATTCAGCGCGGCGAGAAGGGTTAACACTAACCTCTACGACCTGTCCCGATGTTCATGCGCCTGCTAGTTCTCTTCCTCTCTCTTCGTTGTGGGATGCTTTTACATCTTTTTCTCCTCCGCTTAATCTTTACCGCCGTTCACATGATCGATCGATCGACACCAAACTTTTACACGCTGTTCTCATGCTTACATCGGCGCTCCCGTGTTTCTCTTCCTTTCTTGTATACCGGTGAACAACACCTCCGGATCTCGCACCTCCCCTCCCCTTCTGCCCACGCGTCCAAATATGACGGAGTGATTGGATACTTGATGCCTTTGCACCTCCGGATATCAAATGGAGGTTGTGGAATTGTACATGTACAGTGTACAAGGGCGTTGACGATGTAGACCAATACTGCAGTGCGCCGAGGTCGAAATAATGTTACGGTTGTGCATCAGGGCAATGAAGATGAGATCGGCACAATTTCAGATCGTGCTGTGGAGTTATACAAATTGTGCTTCTAAAAATTTACAACGTCTCGTGAGTATCAGTACACAGGTAATGTCCATCGGGTTTCGGGAGATAACAAAACAGATAAGCTGCCAGAAGAGAACAACCTGCTTTAGGCCCAGCGCTTGACGTCCTCCTCGCTTGGCCCGATGGGGTCGTCCGACGCGGCGAGGTTGCACTGGTGGAAGGCGCGCACTTGGTCTGGCCGGAACGCGCCGACGACGGTGTGCAGCACGCCGCGGTTGTGGAACAAGACGAGGTCTTTCTCGCGCCTAGACGACGGACGTGGTTAAGAAGAAGGTTCCCAGACGATGGGGGGGGGGGGGCAGCGTGCCGTAGGCTCACCAGTCATGTGGATACACCAGCTGTTGTATAGGGCGTCGGAATCGACAACGGTGTGAGTGCCAGACGGTGTGGGGGGGGGGGGTGGGGAAACTCACGGAAGGTGCTATGGCGGGACGTTGCATGCTGTAGAGGATGTCCCTGACGTCCTTGAGATTGGTGATATGCGCGCCGTCAGGGTAGAGCGCGCCCTCGCGCTTCACACCGTCGGGAAGCGGGTCAACGAGTAGCTCGGCAACGCCGCAAGGGTGTACTTGGAAGTGCAGGTTACCTGTGACGGGGTTCTTCCACAGCTACATTGGTTCGGGGAGGCAAGTAGAGACACTTGAATGGAGGGTCGCGTAAGCCCAGAGGAAATACGCACGACAGGGAAAGTCTTGATCTTGGACTCTTGCCATGGAGGTAGATCCGTCAAGGGCACCTCACGCCCTTCGGACTCGATTCCGAGGCCTGTGGGGAGCGCGCGGGCTGGAGCCATCCAGACGTAAGGGTGGGGCGCATACTTGACCTTGGTGCGCACGGCTAGGCTCTTGTGCGCGGGGGAGAGGATGTCGAACATAGTCTTGCCGGAGACAAAGGCGGTGGTGCCGAGCGGCACGGGGAGCACGTCGCCCGAGCCGTCGTCGTACCTACAGAGCTGCGGCGGGCCGGCGGGGACACGCAACGCGCAGAGGGTCGTGACGCGCGGCGGGGAGAGGTCGTAGAGTGCGGCGTCGATGTGCCAGCGGTAGAAGCGCGTGGCGCCGTGCTCGGCCTCATCCTCGGGCGAGACGCGTGTTTTGTGGAAGGTGGTGTGCGAGGGGTGTTTGAGCACGGCGATGGGGAGGCCCGGGGCGTGGTCGTACACGGTGCCGTTGCCGATGAGCTGCACCTGTGGCACGGAAGGAAGTGTCTTGAGGTCCGGGTGCAAGATGGACGCCTGGTTCTTTGACGGTGGGGTCGTGCCATGCCCGTACGACTCGCATGTGGGGTCAAACGACTGTAACAGGTCATATGATGGAGGATGAAGAGTGCAGAGATTGATTTCTCATACTTTGGTCAACGCATATTGCTGCTCGGGAGGTATCGCGGCGTCCCTGAACAGGAGAATACTGTGCTGTTCGCTGTGTGAGCACAGACCTGTGTTAGCGGGCGTGAGTACAACAGCACCTTGTAAAGAGCTTCCTGAATTTCTTTGAACTCCTCTGGGCTGAGGTTACTGGGGTCGACGCCTTTGACCTCCCTACCGAAATCGACGAACTTGGAGGGGTCAGCAGAGGCTGGCAACGGCAAAGGGCTAAGTTTGATGGTCATGGTCTCCGGATGCAGTTGCAGAGTTGAGATAGGCGAGTCTCAAGCTCAACGTGCTCAACGGCTGCTGCGTAGGACGGATCAAAAATGAGACTTGATCCGTTGTATAGCTGGCCGCGTTAGACGTCTCAAGGCTCAGTCACGGCAATATAATTGGATCTGTGCAATTGGTATCGACTGAGTTACGGACGACTCTCAAAACGTTGGGCGTGCAAGGATTACAGTAAGCTGTGTGCAGAGCATTATCATCAGGAGACCACTGATTTGGATCATTCTTCGTATCCCAGAAATGGCTGGCGTAAACGCTCCCGAAGAACGCCAAATACCAATTTCGTCGAGCTAGACAGCTTGTTGCCAACGTTAGAGAGTTGAACGATGACAAGCAATTGCTGTTAGATAACACGCTAGTCGATGATTACTGGTTGAACGTTTGAGCCATGACGACGCCGGCGCCAACGACGCGACGACGACGACAACCAACAAAAAGGGAAACGACGACGACGGCACTTTGCATCTCGCATTAGAATATATCCCTCCCACGTGGAGCCTGTCCACACAAAGTAGCAGTGCCAGCCTCGCACGGTCGAATTTGAATTCCA
This sequence comes from Clavaria fumosa, assembly GCA_951802425.1. Lineage (NCBI taxonomy): Eukaryota > Fungi > Basidiomycota > Agaricomycetes > Agaricales > Clavariaceae > Clavaria > Clavaria fumosa. The sequence goes on along the minus strand of OX637796.1, from coordinate 4,254,427 downwards.
CCCAACGTGGTGTTGCCGACTACTTATACCCCCTCGCGCGTACAATTGCTCGTGGTCCCCCCAACGTTGAGCAGCACCATGGTAGACCTAGTGGGTCATACCCCAGAGGCGTCCTCGGATCTGCTAAAGCTTTCTATCTGCGTCGAACGCGTCTCGCTCGTGGACCATCGGCCTTTCACGCCTCCGCCATCCCAGTCCTCGGGACAAACCTCCCCAACGTCCATAAACATACCAGAGGTGGATACCTTCCCCGGGGGCTCCTCTCCGAAGAAAAAGAAGAAGCGAAGACCAAAGAAATCAGCTAAAGCGAAAGAGGCTGCACAGGAGGATGCCCCCAAAGCCCAAGAGGATGTCCGACCTCCCCCACTCTGCATCAGCAGAAACAAGCACTGGAAGTACATAAGCTCTTATCATGTACGCGCCATTGCATATTCCGACACGCATTTATTCATCGAACTTCTCCAGGGCCCATGGTTGCAACTTCCACTCGAGCTGCTGGATACCCTCCTAGTCCTCAACATGGACCCAACGCTCCTTTTGCCCACAGAACAACGCACTACCGCGCACGCTCTCTCTCCGGCCTTGTCTGGCCGTTCTAGACTCCGGGATCAACGCTTCGAGAGTTTCTGCGATCACGCCTCCCCGTCAGCAACCCCCCGAGACATGTTTGTTCCGCTGACGCCCGTAATACCCACCCCCAAACCCGGGACAGCAGCCCCGCCTCCAATTGATCCCGGTGCCCTCCGGACCATCGCGTCCATCAGGCGGCTCGTAGACGAGGCGGCAGGGCTCGCAGTCCGCGCTACCTCGGCACATGCGGGCGGCGCGCCAAATGGTTGCACCCCGGGGGAGCATGCGGGCGGCGCAGGGAGCCGTATGAGTGCCATGCGCATGCACAAGCTCCGCGTGCAAGCCGTGCAGAAGCTCGCACGTGGCTATGCAATGGACGAGGTCGCGTCAAGCGTGGTCATTATGCAGGGTGGCACTGTGTTTGACGATCTAGCGCAGAGAGTGCTCAAAGTTGGTATGTATTATCTCCGCGAAGGTCGTTTGGCATTTCTTCCATTTCGCGTTGTCTAGACCCGAACGACGTCGACGCCAAGTATGTGCATTTTTTCCATGAGAAAATCCCGTCTCGGTCTGTGCCTGTCTTCCTTTTTTCTTCATCTATTCCCAGGCGCTCATTGGTCCGAGACACACAGACAGGTCGCGGAGTCTACCACAACACAGGTTCTTGACTCGCTCATTGCCGCGCAGCCTCAACGTCTGGAATTCTATCGCACTCGCGGGATTGTCCACTGTTTTCGGGACGAATACCCCCAAGCAGCGCGGGACTTCACGCACGCGTTGAAGGAGGCGCGCTGCGCACGGCGGGCAAAAGGCTCGCATGATCCTGTCGTCCTCCCAGCGCGGCGGCGCGGTGGACCGCCCGTCAATGGCGCGGACCATCCCTCCCGGGTACTGCACCCGTCCGTCCTGCCCGACGCGCCGGATCCCCTCGAGCTACAGCTCGTCTTCCTGCGTGGCGCCTCGTACTTGCAGCACGCGTTATTTCTGATCGAGGAGGCAGTGCTGAAGCTCGAAGAGGTTACGCGGGAGCCGCCGCCCGAGTGTCTCGAGCTCAGACTGTCGTGCCTCCAGGGCGGGCGGTACGGCGGCGTCGAGGTCGGCCACCCGGACGGCCCGCTCGGGGCACGGGATGGAGAGAAGCTGCGCGCGTACCGACGCGTGCTGGCGGAGCCGGCCTTCCGGGAGCAGGTGTACGTGCTCGTGCGGAAGAGCATGCGGGACCACGAGAAGTTCTTGTCGCACTTCGACACGCTGGAGAGTCCAGACGCGGCGGCGGCATGGAACGCAGACGCGGCGCAGCGCCTTGAACGCGCGTTTTCTCTCTCGGAGTCTATGCGCCCGGGCGCTTCTCGCACGCGTCCGCACGCGCAGACATGCCCTGCTGCACCACCCGCACCATCACCCGCACCCGCGCCAACACCAGCATTACCCGCGCTCGCACCCCGCCCCCGGGCGTTCACGACCTACCACCCTCTGCGCGTCGAGGCGCACTACGGCGTGCTGCTCGGCCACCTCCTCCTCGGCGACTTCCGCGCGCTGCTGCCCGCGTTCGTGCGCGTCGGGGAGCTCGTCGACGCGCTCGAGGGGTACCCCGTGTTCCTCCCGCCGCGCGCCGCCGCGCAGGCGGAGTTCGTCGAGGTATGCACGCGCCTCGTCGGCGGGTGGCGCAACGGGCTCCGGCCGCCTCGGAGCCTCTTTTTCAACGCGCGGCGCGCGGCCGTGGCGGGGAAGCTGGCGCTCGAGGCGACGCCGTCGACCGTGGAAGGTTCACTGCCGTCGGGGAACGAGCGGGATCCGCACGCGCCCTCCACCTCTGCGGCTGGGGCGTCCGCGGGACAGGCAGTCGCCAATGCTGCCGCCGCAGTGACGAAGGATAGCGCCGACCTCGCGGAGTCGCTCGACTGTCTGCGCATGCTGCTCGCGCCAGTGGCCGCGCAGCAGCTCCTGCGTGCGGAACAGGTGGCGGAGAAGGCCAGCGGTGGGAGCGTCGGGAGAGAGACGCCGCTGCAGATCAATGTCGCGCTGCACGGCCCACGCGTGGACGTCGTGCTCGCGTGGCTGGCGGCGGTGCATCTAGTCGAGCTGGACAGCATTGCGTGATGATTGCCGCATGCGTTTGTCTATTACCATTTTTTCAAATTTCTCTCTCTACTTTTACCTGGGTTCTTTGAGCACAACAAACAGTTTCTGCAACCCGCAATTTTTTAAAGAATAATAATAATGATTTCCTTGTTTAGCGGTAAGGGCATTCATAAACATTGGTGACTCTCTGGCTCGAAATACATATACGAAGAGAGGCCCCTTACCCCTCTTTCGCCGCCTGCCTAAGCTCCTCCCCCGCGCGGCAGGCGACCTGGCCAAGGTACGCGTAGACCCAAGGCACGGCGAGGCACGCGACGCCGACGACGGGCACGAGGAACGCGAGTATGGGGAGCACAGACGCCGGGAGCACGCCGAGGTAGAGCGGCTCGAGGACGAGGGCGAAGGGGATAGTGGCCTGGTGCTGTGGCGGCTCGGATGGCGGGACTGATGTTGGGGGGGGCGATGGGGCGAGGACGCCAGTGTCGACCATGCGGATGCGGGCGTACTTTCGTCTAGTGGGGGTGTTGCTGCTGTCGTTGCTGTCGCTATGGCTCGGGGAAGAGTCGAATGCGGCGAACCTGCGTGCCAGCACGGTAGGAGAGAAGATGTCGATGGTGAACGAGGCGGGGGACTACGAGCCGCGCCGTGAGACGACCGAAAAGACAGCTCTTCAGTCGAGGCGGAGCGAAAGAGCAAGGAGGCAGAAAGAGAAAGGGGTAAGGATCTGGGGTAAAAGCGCTGCGTACCGAGGCAGGCCACGAGAGCCGCAGCGTGAAGCGTGAATAGCGGGACCACCGCGCGTGTGCGAGGTCGAGCGCAACCCACAGCTCATGTGGACACGGGAACGACGATGGCGGTGGCGCGGACGCGGAATCGGATAGAAAAGAAGGAGATGCCGGGGCGGGGTGCAGCGGCTCACACACGTCACGCAGAGGTGTGTGCAGCGGGGCGGGGCGGAGTGCCCAGCGCCCCTCGCGCTGCGCGTAGCTGAGGCTGGACCTGGGGTCATGCAACAAGGAGAGGAGGGGTCAGCACACGAGCACAGAAGACGAGTTGCATGTCCGTATACCATTCGAGCGTGAGCGGCGGCGATGTCGTAGCGGCACCGGGCCCGGGCTCGGGCTCCGCGTCAAAACTGACGATCTCGGTGTTGCCGGAGACCGGGACGACCGCGAGGTGGAGCGTGAAGACGAGGAGGACAGCGGCGATGACTGCCGCGCGTTGTAGCGTCATGTCTGCTGTGTGGGGTTAGGCACGAATCAAGCATGGTCTAAAACTGTACTGCACCGCTGCAATGCTGCAATGCACACATGGTCGTGTACCTTGCACGGCGCTCTTGGCACCGGGGCTCGACGCGAGCGGTGCCGACACAGGCGTTAGAGCTTGTAATGATAATAAAAAGACCAAGTCAGCACGGCATTATTTATGTGACAGGCTGGCTACATTACAGGATGGATTACTACATTCCAGAGAGAGCGAACATAACAGATTGCGAGAGCGCGCATAACAGATTGCATTGAGAGAAGGATTAATCCAAGAAGACGAGAACAGAACCAGAGAAAAAGAAAAGGGTAAGTGGTGAAACGTTATGTTTCCTAAAGATGTATAAAAAAAATGAGATCCTCGCATTAAAATCGTCACTGGTAAGCATGCGCGCCAGCCGGCGTGGGCTCCAACAGCCGCGAGTTCCGGAAGGGGTAAAAATCTACGTCCGCCATCATTGATTGCGGCGGGTTCGGCAGCGGGGGGTGGCACGGTGCGTATTGAAACCGTTCCCCCGCCCCTGATAATGGCTGCCCCGGCCCCGATTGCGACTGTGGGGGGTCTACAGGCGACTGGGGTATCTCCGTGCGCAGCGATGATACCGCCACGCCTGCCGCGTAGCTCCCAACAAGGTGCGTGCCTACGGCCGCTGCCACGCCTGCCCTTCCCCCCACCCCGCCAACAGTGTCAGGCGGGCTGCGCTCGCGGTACGCGTAGCGCGGCACGGGTGGGAGGAGCGTGCCCATTAGCGAGGCTGTGTCGTGGTGGGGGTGGTGCTGGTGCTGGTGGGGGTGGTGAGGGTGGTGGTAGGTGTGGTGCGGGTGGTGCTGGTGATAGGCGTGGTGTGGGTGCGGATGGTGAGAAGGGTCCGGTGGTGAACCATATGGGAGGGTTGGGTGTGGTAGGACGGGGGTATGGTACACGGAAGGTAGCGGCTGGGACGGCTCGCTAGTGGTGGTGGTGGTGGTGGCATTAGTGGAATTCCGCGTCTGGCTGCGGTGCACCTTCAGATGCTGGAGGAGGTTGTCGTGCCGGTTAAAGTGTTTCTCGCAGCCCACGTAGGTACATTTGAATGCTGTATCAGAGAGTGCGTCAGTATCTAAACACATCCAAAACTAAGATAACAAGGACGAACGTTTCTCGTAAGTGTGTAATGACCGAATGTGGCGCTTAAGATGTTCGCCGCGGTTAAAACACTTGCCACAATTCTCGACCTTGCAGACATACACGCGGTTCCCACCCGGCACGCCAACAGCGGCATCAGCAGCAACAGAAGCAGCGGCAGCAGCTGCCGCTGCAGCGAAGCTGTTGGGCTCTGCGCCTGCGGCGATGGGTACGCGACGGCCGCGGCTCTTCTTGTTGAGGTTGGGCACAGGCACAGGCGGTGCCGCGCGTGCGCGGGGCCCGCGGCGCTCGCTAGCGGGCACGTCTAGGAAGGTGAACTGTGCTGCGCCAACGGTTGGGCTGCTATTCTGTTGAGAAACTGCTGCAGTAGGCGTCGCAGGGCTGGCTGGGGCAGAGTCCGTCGTCGTCGTCGCCAGCGCCAGCGCCGACCTGCTTTTGGGCGGTGGTCGCTTGGGAAGCATAGCAGGAGCAGCGGCAGTCTGGGACGTGTGCGTCGCCTTAGGGGCGCCGTTGTGTTGGTTTGATGTTTGCGCCGCCGCGCGTCTGTCTGCGCCTGCGCATTTCTCCGAGTCGTCCATCGTGTCACGGGGCCGCTTGCGCGCTGCTGGGGCGATGATTAAGGCGGCATCGGGCGCGCGACGGGGGGCGGGCAAGCTGAGGGTCTGCGAGCGGGTGCGTGGTCGCTCTGGATGGGGCACGGTGCTGGTATTGGGTGTTTTTTGGGCCGTTGCGGGTGCTGCCTTTCGACGCGTGCGGGTTAGTGTTTGGTTTGGGGATGCGTAAGCGAAACAAAGAACCGCTTACATTGATTGGTGAGCCGGACGGGCCGTCCTCGTCCGGATGCTCGTCCCTATGTAGCCGCTGCATTTGGATGATTTTATGGAGGAGGACCATTGCAAATGGGTATCCCGAAGTGCTGGATTAGATCTTTGGATCTTTGTGATACCGAAATTGGTGAGCAATGACAACCAAAAAAAAAAGTTTTATCCACCGAGCAAAAACGGTGGTGCGGTGAGTGACGACAAAGATGAGGTGGGAATAGAGATGAATTGGGTATGAAGTGGATGTAAGGATGAGGATGAGTAGGTGAAGTGAATGGAGTTGGCACCAAAGCCCCTGTCGACAGTTTCAAGGAGTGGGTAGTACGGTCGTGGAAAAATTTACAACACCGTGGGAAAAAATGTAAACTCAGCCACGTGGTTATAGCACAGCCTCAATGACTACGAGTTGATGACTAAGAGCTAAGAGTTGATTAGCGCCCGTCAAAAGCTCGTCGTCCGCACCATCGCCACTTTTGACTCATCAGCGCCTACCGTCCGTTGGGCGAGGCGCGCACCTGCCATCTTGGACGTTTCTCCTTTGGGCATTTGTGTCAACAAATTTGCACAATCCAGGTATTGATCACAAATTGTGCAGTCTTCTGTGGTGCCGAGTCCAACACATGCTGTCGTGGACACCTTAATGGATCTTTGTCCCGATGCGCAACAACCTCGGGTTGTTTGGTTCCGCTGTTGTTCCTTCCCAGTACCAACGCGCGAAAGAACAGCACGGAACTGACACGGATCAAGGCATCTGGGCTGCGCTGCTGCATTAGACTGTTGATGGCGTGTCCCCGCACAATGGCGCGGGCCATTTGCCTAATGCTCAGACTTATCGCTCTTCACAACATGCGCAAAAACCTTTTTTTCATTTCCCTCGCTTCTTCTCACAAAATGACTTAGCCTCTTGGCTTCCCGTTATCATCTCTTGCACACTCATGTCCTGCATGCGCCGTCCTATACCCTCACGGGTCTTCAAAATGCGGGGGTGCACAGCTTCCGACAACACTCGTCATCGCGCTTCTCCCTTCTTTTGGAGATAAACAGACTCATATGACGCGGCCCTCCTTCCGCAGCAAAGGCAAAGGTAACCTCTAACGCGAACTCAAAGAGCACTTAACCCGCTTATCGCTTTAGCTTTGTACGAACTTTTGGACGATTTGTTGGCGATGGCAACCTGCGTATAGGCATGCCCACCTCGGCGCTGCGCAGTTGGGGAAGATTGTCCCTGAAGGTCACCTGCGTAGACCTCTTCGGGCGTGTGACGCCGCTCTTCTCTTCTCTTCTCGACCTGTCCCAGGACTTGGGGACCTCCAAGACATTTCCTGCCTCCATATTCGGAAGTGCCAAAGCTGCGCGCCCCGGGACTCTGGAGTCGCGCAGGTCTTATCTCGCGTGTGTCCAGCACTCTTGATACGGGATACTCGTTTTAGGACCTTTTTCTTTTCTTCCCTTGCTCCGTTTTGAGGCCCTTTTTCCCTCCCGCGTTCTGCGCGCCCATCTTGCGGCGCTTCTCCCGTTCGCTATCGGTCTGTTGGCCGCGTGTCGTGTGCGGGCGCCGGCGACTGTGCACCTGTCCAGCCGATTGTACCGTACGTGGCACACCCTCAACCCACGATCTCGGATATGGGATGAGGTGCGGAGCCGGAGCGGGTACGAGATAAATCGACGTATGTCTGCATTACGTGTATTTGTAGATACCTACTGCGTGCATCATGTCGCTGTCGCGCCTTCTCGCGCGGGGTTCTCCGGGGTCAGATCAAAGAATCCCAGCACCCCAGCAAAGGATGTATGCACGATTGTGATAGAGACGTGTTTTTCTTTATCGTAAAGGGGTATGTATTGTTTATTACACTTGAAGCCCACACAAAGTCCTATTCTACAATATCAATCCGACCAGTCTTTCGTTTAAGACATGAAATTTGAGAAAGACTGGGAAGTAGCAGAAGACGAATGCATTGCTGAAGCCAAAGAGACATGGGTTCTCCTCTCAGACATTCATACCTTTGAAGAGGGACAACTTTTCCCTTCCCCTAGTTCCAGTTACATTCAAGCCCCACTGGTTTCAGCAGTGACAGTTTCCACATGGCCTTTGAATCCACTAGTTAAAGACCTGTGGCATTGCCACTTAGCAAAGCACAGAATGAGAATCAATAATTTATTAATAAAATTATTATTTGAAACACAACAAAAAACAATTACATATCCAGACATGATTTAGCAATAAAATACCTGAAGTTTACTTGTTAGTCTTAGAAATGTTGACAACTTATTGAGCTTCAAGTTACCTCATATGATCCCAGTCAATATTTCTGGATAGACAATGTTAGCAGTTTGGGTGTTCCTTTGGTCAGGTGGAAAGATGACTTTGATTCTTTCACCATTAGTGCACCTGGATAGTCCAACATAAAGCTGTCCATGGGAGAAGACTGGAGTCCTGAGGTCAAGCCCAGCATGTTTAACTCACTGTCCCTAAGACTTATTGATGGTCATTGTTAAGATCTGATTCTTTGCTTCAAAGCAGGAGTGGGAGGGGTAGTGTAGAGGAGACCAAAAAGGAGGGTGGCAAAGGCGAAGCCAGAGTGGAGCGGAGTCCAGTCGGAGTCCGGATCGGAGTTGCGCAAGGACTTCTCCTCTACACAAAAGGAGAAAGAACTAGAAGGAGGTCAAAGGGGGTGGGACTATGGCCTCAACTTATGGGTTGTGCCACCACGTGTATACGTGTCCCAATTTAACCTTGCTGGTACTTTGCTTTCCAGGACAAGGAAGGATGAAGTCCGAAGGGAAATTGCCTGGAGTCCGTCGGAGTCCGCCAGAGTTTTGTGGAACTCGTCGGGACTGTCGAGAACAGTGAGGACGAAGTCCCTTAACGCACGGACCAAGTGACAAGGACCAGAAATAACGTTAATATTTGAACTGAGGATCATGGAGATACATGGGGGCTTATATGCTACTAGGGTAGGGCATAGGGCAGACTGTGAAACATGAATATATCAAATATCTACAATAATTTCACCTGAGGAGTGAGAAAGGCATAGATGATACATGTAAGGCAAAGAATAAGTTCCCATGGGTAGTGGGCATCGTCCCAATGGTTACTAACCATGGACTAGCACCAAGGAACATGCTAGAAACAAAGTCCATTCGATCCGAAGGACCGATATCGAAGTCTGATGAAAGTCCAGACCGGAGTTTCAGACCCCGGAGCAGAGACAGAGCAGAATTGGAGCGGGGGTGCCAGAGTTGGAGCAGAGATACATCAGAGATGTATTGGAGGTAATTGCAGGTGTTTCGGAGGTGGCTGGGTAACTGGATAGGGCCGTGACAGTATCCCCCTCTTAGGGTCGAGCCCTCGAGACCCTTAAGTGACAGTATTTCACTGTGTGGGTTGGAGAGAGTTGGAGTTGGAGGTGGGTGGAACTGGGGCTGGAGTTGGAGTCGAAGGTCTGGAGCAGGTCGGAGATGGTGCGGATGGGTCAGAGGGTGTTGGAGATGTGAAGCAGAGGTGTGGAGCTGAGAGAATCGGAGTTTGGGAGCTTCAGAGTTTTTGAGCAGAGGTGTGGAGGTGAGGGAGTTGGAGTTTTGGAGATTCAGAGTGGAGGTACAGAGGAGCAGAAGTGTGGAGGGAGGAATCAGAGATGAGTGGAGGTGCAGAATTGAATTTTGGAGTTTTGGAGTGGAGTGCAGAGGTGTGGAATCGGAGTTGGAGCGGAGGTGCGGAGGTGCAGAATCGGAGTTGGAGCAGAGGTAAGGGAATCAGAGTTTTGGAGGTTTGGAGCAGAGGTGCAGAGGTGTGGAAATGGAGTCAGAGTCTCGGAGGAGAGGTGCAGAGGTAGCAGAGTTGGAGTCAGAGCAGCGGAGTAGCGGAGCGGAGTAGCGGAGCGGAGGTGCGGAGGTGCAGAGTGGAGGAGCGGAGGTAGTGGAGTCGGAGCAGTGGAGCGGAGGTGCAGAGGTATGGAGGTGCGGAGCGGAGGTGCGGAGGTGTGGAGTGGAGGTGCAGAGGTGCGGAGGTGCGGAGCGGAGGTGCGGAGGTAGCAGAGTGTGGAGGGGGGGACCACAAAAGGTCGGAGATGCTGGGAGGCTCTGAGGACCTATTGTAAGTTCACTCACCCCCCCCTCCTACAAAATTTTTTATCTTAAGAAAAAATTTCTATGTTTTACTAAGGAATTTGTCAAGAAGTGGGCTAGAGTGGACAGAAGAGTCAAACAAAAGGAGGAAACAAGGAGTGTTGGAGTTGTACAAAGGCAACAATGTATGGAACAAGATTTCGGAGTTTTGTAAAGTCAAGAAAAGTGAGGGAATCAAAGTATCAAAAATTGAAAAAACAGAGTTTTGGAGATTCAGAATTCATGGGGATTGGAGTAACAGGAAGCATAAGGACATAGGAAGCATAACAATGTAGCAAAGGAACATAATTTTGGAATTTCGGAGTTTTTGGAGCATCGGAGGAATCTTGGAGTTTCGGAGATGCAGAGTCCGAGAATGTGAGTGTGGAGATGGTCCGGAGCTGTGCGGAGATGTGGCGTGGAGGTCCGAGACCATGTCAGAGGAGTTCAGAGTAGTTTGGAGTAGCAAGGATTGCGTGAGCAACCTCGCTGGACAGATGTGTTCACAAGATAGCAATCCTGAGAACTGGTGATGCAACCACAGTGGGCAGCATCCAGAATCGGGTCCAGATTCGGACTTGCTGCAGCAAGGATAGAATCGGAGTCCCGGTGTCAGACTTAGTCTCACGGTTCACACAACTTAACGTAAGGTCGATGATGACGATACTAACATAAGGGGAAAAGGGTACAAGTAAGAAAGCAACGTAGTATATATAGCGAGCGGTTCGGGAGTTGCCGGCGTTCCCACGCTCGGACCCCGTGCGTCACGTGATGCGTCCAGGCCCGGGTCACGTGATTTTCCCATTATGTAAGCCACCACCCGTTCGGGTCACGTGACTCGTCCGCAAACTTCCCGCAACTCTTTTGCGATCCTTTCTTGGCCTTTCCAACCTGCTTATGTAAGCGATCCTGACATCACCCCCCTCTTAAGGCTGGGCGTCTCGACCTGCCAACTTCGCCTTGTCAGGGTATTGCTGGAAGAAGTCCCGGAGCAACAGTGCAACGTTAGTGAGGTTGCGACGAGGTTCCCAGGTGTTCTCCTCTGCAGGGTATCCTAACCACTTTACCAAATACTTCACTCCCCATCCAACCTTCTTGACATCAAGAATTTCCTCCACCTCATACTCCAAGTGGTCATCGTCAATCGTGGGGGGTGGGGGTGGAGGCAAGTTCTGGGAAGGGAAAGAGGGAGCAATATACGGGGTGAGTAGCAACTCATTGAAAACCCGGTGAATGCGCCATGCTCGGGGGAGCTTGAGTCGGTATGCTGCTGGTCCAACCTTCTCTTTGATGGTGAAGGGTCCAGCCCGCTTGTTGTCAAGCTTCTTGGATGGTCGATCCATTTTCAGGTTCCGGGTATCCAGCCAGACTAAGTCCCCCTTTGAGTATTCACGACTCGGGCGCTTTCCTTTATCATAGCTAGCCTTCATCGCATCTGCCGCCTTCCCCATTGCATCCCTGGCTGCTCTTCGGGATTCCGTGAGCTTGGCCATCCACTCGTCTGCTGCAGGGTTCACTTCAGAGGGCGGCCGGATACCACCATTCCAAGGGTGCTGGCCATACTCCAGATAGAAAGGTGTGAATCCAGTGGCTGAGTGCTCACGGTTATTGAGCGCGAATTCGGCTGTGGATAGCCACTCTGCCCAATCATCCTGCAGATGGTCAACATAGGCCCGGAGATACACTTCAACCTCCTGATTGACCCGCTCTGTCTGTCCATCTGTTTGTGGGTGGAAGGCAGTGCTCGGGTTCGCCTTAACTCCAATCATCCCATAAAACTCCCTCATGAATCTGGACACAAATTGGGTTCCCCGGTCACTCACAACTTTCTGCGGGACTCCATGGTCGCGGAAGACCCGGTCTCGAAGGATCTGAGCAGCACCAAGTCCCGTGAGGTCAAGGCCAATAGCTTCGATGAGAGTTCGTTTTGTAAACTTGTCGACAATGACAAGGATCGCATTGTGACCATGTGAGAGGGGGAAAGGTCCAACAATGTCCCAAGAGATGACTGCCCAGGGGCTCTCAGGGACAGGGTGTGGATGGAGCGGAGCGGCGCGCCTGGTACGATCAGGCTTGATTCGTTGGCATGTCTCACATCCACCTGCATACCGATTGGAATCCTTCACCATGCCCACCCACCAATAGGACCTCAGCAGAGCCGCCCTCAGTTTCCGTGGACCAGGGTGTCCTGCGATGGGGAGGTCATGCTCAAAGGTGAGCACTGCCTCATGTGCTTCTGGGGGCACCCAAGTGATTTCTGCCTTCCGCCAGAGTCCCATCCGATCTCTCGTCCACTCATCATCAAGCTCCTCCGGCTTCTGCACATATACCGCACTGTTTTTCTGGAGTAGCGTCTCCATCTCCGATGTGAATGATGTGCGGGTCTCAGCCTCTGGGAAGACCTGTACTGGTGCATCCTCCTCCACCATCTCTCCATAATCTGGCCTCCGTGAGAGTGCATCCGCTTTCGTGTTTGACTTCCCAGTACGGTACTTGATCTCGAAGTCAAAGCACTGGAGCTCTCCAACCCAACGGACCTGCCTCGGTTTCAACTTCTGGGGCTTCCGGAAGTACTGGAGGTTAGCATGGTCCGTCCAGATTTCGATAGTCTCTTCCACCCCAATCAGGTAAGCCCGCCACTCGCGTAGTGCCCGGATTACAGCCAGGAACTCCTTGTCGTACACATCGTAATTCTTCTCAGCTGCAGTGAGGGCTTTGGAGATGTAGTCTACAACTCTCCAAGTCCCATCCACCTGCTGCTGTGAGAGAACTCCTCCAGTCGCCAAGTTGCTCGCATCTGTTTCTACCTTCCATCTCCCTTTGTCTTGTGGTAGAGCCAAGACCGGGGCTGATACTAGTGCCAGGCGGAGATCTTGGAAGGCTGCTTCCTCCTCCTCCTCCCATCTCCACGGGACTTTCCCTGTCAGCCGGAAGAGTGGTTTTGCCTGGGCAGAGAGATTTGGGATGTGCCGGCGGAGGTAGTTCAGCATCCCGTTGAATCTTTGTACCTCTTTCACATTTTTCGGTCTGGGCCAGTTACGGATCGCCGCGCCTTTAGCTGGGTCATGCTCTAGACGGTTGTGGGAGATCTTCATCCCCAGGAAGAAAACCTCACTCTTCTCGAACTCGCACTTGCTGAGTCTGAGACATAGGCCATTCTCCCCAAACTTCTTCAAGACCCGATCCATCCAATACCGATGTGTAGCCAAATCCTCTGCAAACACTATAACATCATCGACATAGGCTCGGACATGCCCCCCTGCAATCTCTTCTCTCAGCACATGGTTCATGAAGCGCTGGAAGGTTGCAGGCGCATTCTGCAGCCCAAACCACATAACTGCTGGTTCGAAGAGTCCACGAGGCGTTAGGAAAGCACAGCGGTGCTGATGTTCTGGCCAGACCTGCATCGATGGGAAACCTCCCTTCGCATCAATCTTGGAATAGATGGTCGCCCCCTTTAACACATCCACAGTGTCTCGTATGAGGGAGAGGGGGTACTTGTCTTTGATTAGATACGAGTTCAGCCTAGAGTAATCGATAATCGGCCGCAGCTTGTCCTTCTCACGTTTGAAGAAGAAGGGGCTTGCGTACGGGGACTTCGAAGGTCGGATTCGTCCAGAAGCTAGCTGCTCATCCACCCAGCGATTCATTTCCACCATCTCTTCTCGCGTCAGAGAGTATAGCTTAGAGGAGAGGTGTCCAGGGTCTGTTTTAAACTCGATTTTGATATCAAGGTCAGGGCGGGAGTGGGGGAGCTCATCCCACTTTGCTTCACTAAAAACCAAAGGGTAGCGGCTGGGCCAATCAGGGGTAGGGCCAGTGTTGGGAAAACGGGTGTCCGGGATACTGGCCAAGGCCAGGGTACTCGCTTTTGGTGGACCTGAGGGTCGAACAGGGGACCGGTGGCTGTGTGGGGAGGAGGCACAGGAGTTGGGGCAGCGGGTGAGCCTTACTTCAGCTTTCACCCAGTCAATCTCTGGATTATGACGCTTTAGCCAATCATGCCCAAGGATCGCCGTGTGGGACTGAGTCTTCCCTAGCAGGAAGTGGATCCGCTCCTGGTGGTCGCCAACCGTCACAAGCAGCTCCATCCCATACCGGATCTTACCATCTCTGTTCTGTGTTCCATCCACATTATACATGGTGATTGGATTCAGCAAGGGAGATGGTTCCAATCCCACTTTTTTCGCCCACTCCAAGTCCATAAAGCAGTTGGTGCAGCCTGAGTCGACAAGGGCTTTTGTAGTTGCCCCTTTGCCAGTGCTGAGAGCCTCCAGGTGCACCTGGATGGAGAGCTCTCGGGGCATACGCAATAGGGTGTCCTTCAGCACCTCTGCAAGGTGCTTTGTTGGCTCCACTTGGCTGCTAGTCCCCTTTTCTCTTTTCGGTATTTCACTTTTAGCGGTTTCCGTTTCCGCTTTGTCCTTCACCTCAGCCCCAATCCGGGTGTGTCTCCGCTGCAAGATAGTGTATTTTGGGATACTAGCTGCGGGTACAGGGACGGGAGGGGGGCTGGGATATCTACTCCTGAGACTCCAGTTCGGACTCACTGGGCCTCGTCTCCAAAATCCAGCTCTTCAACAGGAGCCCTCTTCTCTCTCTCGAGCAAATCCAGGCGGTCTCGGAGCAGTGCGATCTCGTTCTCATAGTCCTCTGCACTATGTGCCTGGCTTTCCACGGCACGGATCTGCGGCCTCGGGATCTGCGGACGTGTGTCCTGGAGCTGGCAATCTCTCACCATGTGACCAGCTTGGCCACATCGGAAGCAGGTGCGCAACACTCCAGGGGCACGGGCACGATCCACCACCATGGCATCACCGGCATTGGTGGGACGCGGCATGGTGGGAGGGGCAGGGGTGCGGGCCAGAGGCTGGGCCAGGAAGGGACGGGGGGCTGGGGCGAAGCGGGTTTGTTGAGGGAGGGGGCGGCTGGTTGCGGGCAGAGCAGGACGCACAGTTCTGTTGTGCGATGACTCCGTCGAGGCGATGCTGCTGAGCGTCTAGCTTTTCGGCAAGTGCCTTCCACTGCACGTAGGTCTCTGGCATTGGCGAAACACCATAGACCTTTCCCACTAGCCTCCTGCTCAGATTCGACTCCAGCCAATGGACCAGGATGTCCGAATTGGCCACTTCTGTCATCCCCGCTCTTCGGAACATTGTTTCGAACTTTGCGAAGAACTCAGGTGCCGTCATGACACCCTGTTTGAACTTCGCAATATCTGCGAGGGCAGTCGCACGGTCGTTCGGGTCATCGAACGCTCGCTTCATCTCTTCCACAAATTCTGCCCAGGTTCCAACCTCGTTGTTACCCAGGATTTCCTCTCCCTTCACATTTGCCCATTCTGCGGCAAACCCCTCGCCAGTAATTTTGCTGAGGGTGTAGAGGACCTTTGCCAGGTCCGTGGCATAGATTATCGGATTCGCCATAAACAGGAGGCGGAGCGACCGGAGGAATGTACAGAAATTTCTTTTTTGCCCATCAAATGGGGCAACGACTAAATCCAGCCTCGTGGCATGGACTTCAGGCGGGGCGACGTGGTCAGCCATCACAGACCCTGGTGGTGGTGATGGGGTTTCGGGGACGTCGGTAACAGGGGAATCGGGGGGGAGCTGGGCTCGACCCGGTCTCGGATGCAGACGCTGTAAATAGAATTCCGGGCCTTGGGCACTCAGGATTTCTTCGATCTCTTAGCAGTCCTGTCCTCTCAGGCTGCTCTCTATGTATCTAGGTACTTATAGAACTCTTATTCTATAAAACTTGTTGCTAGCGTGGGGCCCGAATGGTGTCCCAGGTGGTCACTCCACAACTCCTAGTGAGTTGCCCGTGTGCCCTTCTGACAATGGTCACAGAGCAAGGGCCCTGTCCACTGGACCAGGAAACTACAGAAAAACTATGTATAGGGCCTTTCCGTGCCCTGTACACTACACGATTCACTGGTACGTAGCTGTAAAGCAAAGTTCCGGGCCTTTGGCACTCGGTGTCTCTTGGGGAGGGTCACAGTAGACTTCCTCCGGGTCTGGTCACGTGTATCTACACACAGTAAAAATTTCACACGGTTCTGTTGCACACCGTGGGCAGGGTAAAGAGAAAGAGGATGAGGGGGATAAGCTGTCACAGAGTGTGACAGTTTGAGATAGGGGTCCAGGCTAGCCGGGTTAGGACACGGGGCTAGGGCAGACAGGGGTTGATGTTAGTATTGTGTCAGACTTAGTCTCACGGTTCACACAACTTAACGTAAGGTCGATGATGACGATACTAACATAAGGGGAAAAGGGTACAAGTAAGAAAGCGACGTAGTATATATAGCGAGCGGTTCGGGAGTTGCCGGCGTTCCCACGCTCGGACCCCGTGCGTCACGTGATGCGTCCAGGCCCGGGTCACGTGATTTTCCCATTATGTAAGCCACCACCCGTTCGGGTCACGTGACTCGTCCGCAAACTTCCCGCAACTCTTTTGCGATCCTTTCTTGGCCTTTCCAACCTGCTTATGTAAGCGATCCTGACACCCGGAGTCAGAGTTCCAGAGTAGGTCTGGAGTATGCGCTGGCCAAGCACCCATCGGAGTCCATGCCCGGATTGGGCTGGAGTCGGATTGGAGTTTCGGAGTCAGATATCCACAAGTGCGGGAGTCCTCGAATTTTTAGGCTTGTACACTGGACAATCAGCAGATTGTATGTGGTACAGCCAGGTGTCCAAAGGACCAAGTCACACAAGGGGACAAGATCAGAGTTCAGAGGGCCATGTCAAGACAAGACAGTGGGCCACGAAGCAAGACAAAGTGTCCGGAGTTCGGAGTTCCGGATTTCGGAGGTCCAGAGTTTGACAGTCCAGAGTTCGGAGGTTCGGAGTTTGGAACTTTGGTGCTCGGCATTTGGCATTTCCCGTCTCGGAGTTTCGCAATGTGGTAATCCACAAAGGAAACGAGCACAAGAACAGCTCAAAAAGGAGCAATATTGGAGTTCCAGAGTTCAGAGGTTCGGAGCTTTGGGGGTCTGGAGCTCGGAGTTTGGCATTTCCCGTCTCGGAGTTTCACAACATGGTAATCCACGCAGGAAACGAGCACAAGGAAAGCACAAACAAGAGCCAGAGACTGGATATCCAGCATTCCCCATCTCGGAGTGGCCAGAGACGGAGTCTGGATATCCGGAGTTCAGAGTTTCCCATCTCAGAGCCTCGCAACATCGGATATGAAGGAGGCAAGCCAGGGAGAACCCAGGAACAGGGGGCCAGAGTTCAGAAGTCCAGCATTCGGTGTTTTCCTGCCTCAATTCTCCCAACATGAAGGAGATGAGCTAAGGAGCACTGGGAATTGTTGGCTGGGCTTTGGAAAATGTCCTAGTTGTATCGCTGTGGACAGACGGCTTGTGGCAAATCCAGGTCCGGAGCAAATGCACACAAAGTGTGCTCGAACGGACCGGAGTTTCGGATCGGAGGTGCAGATTGGAGGTGTGGATCGGAGGTGCGGATCAGAGTTATGGATCAGAGGTTAGGAAAATGTCCTAGTTGTATCGCCATGGACAGACGGCTTGTGGCAAATCCAGGTCCGGAGCAAATGCACACAAAGTGTGCTTGAACAGACCAGAGTTTCGGAGTGGAGTTTCAGATCAGAGGTGCAGATCGAAGGTGTGGATCGGAGGTGTGGATCGGAGTTATGGATCAGAGGTTAGGAAAATGTCCTAGTTGTATCGCCATGGACAGACAGCTTGTGGCAAATCCAGGTCCAGAGCAAATGCACACAAAGTGCGCTCGAACAGACCGGAGCTTCGGAGCGGAGTTTCGGATCGGAGGTTCAGATTGGAGGTTCGGATCGGACCTTTGGCTTTTGCAGCAAGGAGCAAGGCAAGCAGCAGCACAAAGGGCAAGCAAAGGACCAGTTGTATACACAAGGTTGTTAGTTCGAATATACTGTTAAGATCTGATTCTTTGCTTCAAAGCAGGAGTGGGAGGGGTAGTGTAGAGGAGACCAAAAAGGAGGGTGGCAAAGGCGAAGCTGGAGTGGAGCGGAGTCCAGTCGGAGTCTGGATCGGAGTTGCGCAAGGACTTCTCCTCTACACAAAAGGAGAAAGAACTAGAAGGAGGTCAAAGGGGGTGGGACTATGGCCTCAACTTATGGGTTGTGCCACCACATGTATATGTGTCCCAATTTAACCTTGCTGGTACTTTGCTTTCCAGGACAAGGAAGGATGAAGTCTGAAGGGAAATTGCCTGGAGTCCGTTGGAGTCCGCCGGAGTTTTGTGGAACTCATCGGGACTGTCGAGAACAGTGAGGACGAAGTCCCTTAACGCACGGACCAAGTGACAAGGACCAGAAATAACGTTAATATTTGAACTGAGGATCATGGAGATACATGGGGGCTTATATGCTACTAGGGTAGGGCATAGGGCAGACTGTGAAACATGAATATATCAAATATCTACAATAATTTCACCTGAGGAGTGAGAAAGGCATAGATGATACATGTAAGGCAAAGAATAAGTTCCCATGGGTAGTGGGCATCGTCCCAATGGTTACTAACCATGGACTAGCACCAAGGAACATGCTAGAAACAAAGTCCATTCGGTCCGAAGGACCGATATCAAAGTCCGATGAAAGTCCGGACTGGAGTTTTGGACCCCGGAGCGGAGACAGAGCAGAATTGGAGCGGAGAAGGCGGAGTCGGAGTGGGGGTGCCGGAGTTGGAGCAGAGATACATCGGAGATGTATTGGAGGTAATTGCAGGTGTTTCGGATGTGGCTGGGTAACTGGATAGGGCCGTGACAGTCATGGCAAATGCAAGGCAAACAGGGAATTGGTGATGCCTGAGTTTGAGGGTTCCAGGATGACCCTTGGAATGAAGGTGGTCTGACCTGCATGGCCTCCTCCCAGTATGCAACACTCCAGGACATCCTTACCAAAATAAAACAGGTGCCATTGCAAAGACTATTTGTAGTGTCCAGATTGCATAGGAGCATGACTTGGCAATGGCACAGATACTCTGTGGATGCATTTCTCTGTATCCATACTCATACTTGCCACAGATATGGATACAAAATCCATGGATTTATCCACAGATTTCTGATTAAATGACACCAAGAACATCCAAAATGGTTAAGAATTGACTGAGATATGCTCAAAACAGTGTTTTGACTCTATCTCAGTCAATTCTTGACTTTTTTGGACAATCTTTGGCTTGTTTTGAAGCCCACGGATATAGATTTTTGTATCCATACCCATACCCATACAGATATGGATACCCATGGATACATATTTATCCATATCCTTGCCATTCCCTAAGCATGACTGGGCAACCCTTCTTCAAGGCTAAATGAGCCAAAGGCAATCCTGAGGATTTGATAGGGTTCAAGAATCCAATTTGCATCCACTCCTCTCTCCATGTTGACAGAGTCAGCACTGTGGTAGACCTTCTCCCCTGGAAATTTAGCCAGTATCTCCTTGTTGAGATCATCAACATCATTATTTTTGTGAGAGAGAATGGTTCTATCCAGATAGTAATTGTCAAGCTTGTTTGCTGCCTGGATACCTGGGTACAATGCTTCAATGAGAGTATGTACTGTTGGACCACAGTGCATATGTTATGGTAGTGTGACCATCCCATTAGCATGGTTTGCCTGTCCTGACCCAACCTCAAGCAACCAATTTGCAAACTGCTCACTCCCAGGATCCCTCTCTAACCTCATGTTTTGCATAAGATGATGGATCTCAATTTTATCCCAAAGATGACCTGCACAGTGATGCACTTATGATCTGACCCCTTGTTCCATGTGGGACCACAGACATTGTTTGTCTAAAATCTCCACCAAAAAGCACAGTTATGCCTCCAAAGGTGCTGTTATTGTTGAGAACATCATGGAGTGTACAATCAACTGCCTCAACACAATGCCTGTGCTGCATAGGCACCTCATCCTAGATGATGATGTCAGTGCTCTTGAGCACCTCATGAAGGTTGGTCCCCTTCTTGATTTTGCAGAATGATTTATCATCAACTGGGATTGGGATGTGGAAGCATGAGTGTGAGGTATGCCCTCAGGGAGGAGATCCCTGAAGAGCCAACACAAAGTGCAACTTTACTCCTGGCTCTGACAGCAGCAGCAACAGCATTGCATATATATGTCTTACCCCCACCACCTGCACTGTGAAGGAAGAGACACTTGCCCAATTTCTGATCAACAGAGGTCATTACAGCATTGAATGCTGTCCTTTGCTCATCATTAAATGCAGCCAGGCATGTAGTCATAATTTCAGCCTGTTCCTCTGGGTTATAGTCTAAGTGCTATCAAAGCAGAGCATTTCCACCCATTACACCCCATTCTCTTACAATCTGTGGCATTGAAGGGAAGTCAGAAAGACTCTTGCCAGATCTGAGCAACAATCTGTTCAGCAGATAAAGTCCATAATCAAAGACATCTGCAGGTGAAGGTTGAGGAATGTCAGGATATATTTGACGGATCCTGTGTGCTAAGTCACTACAGAAGCCTTCCCTAAATTGTTGCCACAATGCCTCATCCCCACCACTCTGACTAAGGTCTTAGTGGCTTTCTATTGACCTTTTCCCATGAACTACAGGACTTTTCCTATACCCCTGACCAATCCATCATCCAATCCAAAGTGTCCATCAACTTGTGCCACCCTTTCCATGAATCTCCAACTCTCACAATCCTCTTAGATCTTTGATACCATTCCCACAGTATATTCTGACATCTCATGGTCTCCTCTCAGAAGAATAATATTGCTATTTATCTGTCTTGATACTCAAATTAAATTATTACTGTACATGAGCTGAAACAGGCCCTAATACTCCATTTGCTTCAGAGGTCAACAGTAAGGCATGGTACAATGAAAATGTACAGCTGGATATTAAAAATCTTCTCCCAAATCACTATGACCATCTGGGTAGAAGTCTTCAGGAGTCAGTGCTCCAAAAATCCCAATTTCTCATGACTCTCATCGCTATCATTGTCTGAATCAGAAAAGACATCATCATCATCCACCTCCTTAAAATACCAAACCTTCTCCTTTTCCAAAACAAGATCTGCAAGCAATTCATTTTCAGATGGTCCCCATGATTGTGACTCATCCTTGTTGTTTGGCATGGGTATGACTTGGACCTGCTTCTGCCATGTGACACACAGTTGCCTGAGGTGCAATGTTGTAATTGATACTGTGGATCAAGGTCATCCCTTGTACTGTACCATTTCATTCAATACGAACAGTCACGGTCACGCTAAGGCTGTTCAGTTCGAATTTTGGTATGTGGTCACGCGTCACGATGGGCTTGTTCGAATGCACTGGAGCAGTTACCAGATTCGCTCTTATTAGAGGTACCTAAATTGAAAAATTTGCTTGGGAAACACTGTGGATTCAATACACTCTCAACACGAAAAGAAACTAGCAAAACCTTTCGTATCAGGCAACATACCCAGGCTCCATAACAGAGAAAAATATACAGTTGAACATGGCATAACGTATCACGGGTAAACGTATATTTCGGATAACGTATTGATTTTGGGCCCTAACCAAGTTGGTTTGCGGTAAATTATACGAAAACTGGCATAACGAATAACGTATGGGGCTGGGCCCCAAAATATACGTTCTTGCGGGCACCCAGGTCCAATTATCAGGCATGATTTGAAATGAAAATACATTTTTTTTTCGGCCTTCCCTTGCAGCGGGCCAGCACCAGATCCCTATGTCTAACAGCTATGATAGACTATCCGGAAAAAAATTGCCAAAAGACACTCCTGCCAGCTCTGCAATGCCTGTTTATGAGGCCAAACGAAAAAACTTGACCCTCCACGACTGGTTAACCGTCTTCACCTATGTGGATCAGCATAAGGGGATGTCGCAAAGTGAGATTGTGGAGCATTTCCGTACCAGGTGTGAAGGGGCATGCTTGGACAGACTTGGTGAGGTAGACAATGCACGGATATTGTCACAAGAGGCCCGACGCCTTCGTGGGCATTTGCGAAGACAGCAGGTGGCGAAGGCGCAGCAGACGACACTGGACCATTTTTGGAAACCGTCACACATCACACATGTCACATAATATGTGACACATAGGTTACCGTATACCCACGATACCGTATTAGTTTTAGGGTCTGACCGTCGTTATACGTTATGCCATGTTCAACTGTATATACATAGATTCTCAAGACCAACACCCACACAAACCCAGTTCCGACGATCCACCGTGGCTTATCATCTCGTCTGCACGGACCTCATGACGGCCTCGTGATGGCACTGCAGGCATGGTTGGGGTGAGGTATGACTGTGCTGGCAAAGGGGGGCTCGTTTTTGCAGTCAAGATGACGTCGCTAAGCACTGATCTTACTCCTGGGATGTGTGATGCCATAATACAGTGTTCGAATATTTTTCCAAGGTCACGGGGTCACCCCTCCCCTGTTCGGCTGTTCGAAATGAAACTTTTGGTCATGCGTCACAAGGGTGTTCGTATTGAACAAAATGGTACAGTAATAAACATTATATGCCATACCAATCAAACAAGAGTAAAACAAACCTGAAATTTCAATACAAACATTGAACACAGAACTGCATCCAATGCTTCATTGCATGCACTTTTCTTAGCAAGCATTTCTCCTCTTCAACACACCAATCATGCTATAGAAGCATTCTAATCCCATCACACATCATTCTATCACATGAGACAGCAGCATGGTGCTACCCAGCTTAAAGGCAAATACACCACCTGTGCAGCCCTACTGTCCACTAGAGGGTGGCTGTGCCAAAGTAGTAGGGGAGCCCCTCATCTTATATCTATACTGCCCTGGATTTTATACCACCATCTCCCTTTCTCACATGCCAGAAGTCTGAGTTGGTGACTGGCTGTCACTGACTGTCAGGATAACAAGGTCAAAGTCAGGCAGAATGGAGATAGGAGTGGAGTCTGGTTAGAGTCCTGTCTTGGAGAAGTGGTACAGGTAAGCTACTCGAATTCAGAGTGAAATTGGACTGTGGCCTCAACATATATGTTGGCCCACTATGTGTATATGTGTCCCATACTTACCAGAAGATGACTCAATGCCTATGACAAAGGGTGGAGACAGGATAATTCCAGAGTCCATCAGCATTAAGTGGAGAATGTCAAGGACAATGGGGTGTCAAGAGTAGGTCAATTCCACCCAAATACAAGTATAATGTTAGGATTGCTTACATAAGCCATCCCAAAGAGGAGTTATGGAGAAACTGGGGAGGGTTGTTGGAAGGTCACATGACCTGTGGCTGGGTCAGATTATGTAATCATGTAAGATCACATGACCTGGGTCTGGGCGCATCATGTGACTCACAGGGTCTGAGTGTGGGAACACCGGCAACTCCCGGGGTTCTTGCTATATATACTATGTCTTTTTCCTACTTGTACTCTTTTCCCCTTATGTTAGTATTGTCGTCATGACCTTACATTTAAGTTGTGTGAGACCCAGTCTGATATAATACTAACATCTGCCTGTCTGCTCTAGCCCTGTGTCCTAACCCGGCTAGCCTGGACCCTTAATCTCAAACTGTGACATGTTGTCACAGCTCAGCCCCTATCATCCTCTTCTCCTTTACCCTGCCCGTGGTGTGTAACAGAACTGTGTGAAATTTTTACTGTGTGTAGATACACATGACCAGACCTGGAGGAAGTCTACTGTGACCCTCCCCAAGTGATACCGAATGCCCAAGGCCTGGAACCTTGTTTTACAGCCACTGTACCAGTGAATCATGTAGTGTACAGGGCAAGGAAAGGCCCCTACATAGTCTTTCTGTAGTTTCCTGGTCCAGTGGACAGGGCCCTTGCTCTGTGACCATTGTCAGAAGGGTGCATGGGCAACTCATTAGGAGTTGTGGAGCAACCACCTGGGACACCATTCAGGCCCCACATTAACAAAAGTTTCATTGTGGAAGAGTTAAAGCAGGTGTTTGGCAACCTGAACAACTGAGCAACAGCCCTCGCAGATATCACAGGGTTGAAACAGGGCTCCATGACAGCCCCAGAATTCTTTATGAGGTTCGAAACACTGTTCTGCTGGGTGGGGATGACTGAGGTGGCCAATTCGGACATCCTGGTCCATTGGCTGGAGCTGAACCTGAGTAGGAGGTTGGTGGAGAGAATCTATGGTGTCTCCCCAATGCCAGAGACATATGGAGGATGGAAAGTGCTGGCAGAAAGACTCAATGCCCAGCAAAGGCGACTCAATGCGATAGTTGCAGAATGAGACCCGCAACCCACCACGACCTTTCCACAACCTCTCGCAACCCCTCCACAGTGTACTCTGGATGTAACCATGGGCTGAGGTTGGGCCCCTGCCGAGAGACATTGTTTCTGATGCCACCAGACAGGGCATGCTGTCCATTTCTGCCCCCTGCCTGACATGTGTCCACAGGTCCCAAGAGCCTGAACCTGTGGAGTGCCAGGTACCCCCTGAACAACAGAGGATTACCAGAGAGAGATTGGGTTGCTCCAAGCAAAACTGGAGCCACTTGAGAGAGAAAGGAGGACTCTGGCTGGAGAGAAGAGTTGTTCCAGCCCCCATTCCGTCCCTGTGCCTGCAGCAAGTATACCGAAGTATACTATCTTGCAGCGGAGACATACCTGAATTGGGGCTGAGGTGAAAGAGGAAGTGAGACTGGCAGAGCACCCAACCAAGGTGCAGCCAGAGGTGGAGAAATGTGTGCCATGAGAGCTAGCCATCCAGGTGCACTTGGAGGCCCTCAGCACTGGCAAGTGGGCTATGACAAAGGCCCTTGTCGACTCAGGATGCACCAACTGTTTCATGGATTTGGAGTGGGCAAAAAGAGTGGGCCTAGAGCCATCTCCCTTGCTGAACCCAATCACAATGTACAATGTGGATGGGTCACAGAACAGAGAGGGTAAAATCCAGTTTGGAATTGAGCTGCTGGTGAAGGTGGGTGACCATTGTGAATGGGTCCATTTCCTGCTGGGAAAGATCCAATCCCACAAGGTCATCCTTGGGCATGACTAGCTCAAGTGACACAACCCTGACATTGACTGGAAGAAGGCAGAGCTGAGCCTTACCCACTGCCCCCCACAGTGTTCCACATCCCCTCAAGCCCCTGCACCCCTGAAAATGAGTACCCTCACATCCACAAGTATTCCGGACACCTGTTTTCCCAACTCTGGCCCTACCCCTGATTGGCCCAGCTGCTACCCTTCAGTTTTTAGTGAAGTGAAGTGGGATGAACTTCCCCACTCCCACCCAGACTTTGATATTAAAATCAAGTTTAGGATGGACCCTGGACACCTCTCCTCTAAGTTATACTCTCTAATGCGAGAAGGGATGGTGGAGATGAATTGCTGGGTGGATGAGCAGCTGGCCTCTGGACGAATCCGGCCTTCGAAATCCCCATACGCAAGCCCCTTCTTCTTCAAATGCGAGAAGGACAAGCTGCGGCTGATTATTAACTATTCTAGGCTGAACTTGCATCTAATCAAAGACAAGTACCCCCTCCCCCTCATCCGAGACACCGTGGATGTGTTAAAGGGGGCAACCATCTATTCCAAGATTGATGCGAAGGGAGGTTTCCCATCAAAGCAGGTCTGGCAAGAACATCAGCACTGCTGTACTTTTCTAACACCTTGTGGACTCTTCAAACCAGCAGTTATGTGGTTTGGGCTGCAGAATGCACCCGTGACCTTCCAGCGCTTCATGAACCATGTGTTGAGGGAAGAGATTGCAGGAGGGCATGTCCGTGCCTATGTTGATGATGTTATAGTGTTTGCAGAGGATTTGGCTACACACTGGTATTGGATGGATTGGGTCTTGAGGAAGTTTGGGGAGAATGGGCTGTGTCTCAGACTCAGCAAGTGTGAGTTTGAGAAGAGTGAGATCTTCTTCCTGGGGATGAAGATCTCCCACAACCATCTGGAGCATGACTCAGCCAAAGGCGCAGCGATCTGTAACTGGCCATGACCAAGAAATGTGAAGGAGGTCCAGAGGTTTAATGGGATGCTAAACTACCTCCGTCAGCACATCCCGAACCTTTCTGCCTGGGCAAAGCCACTCTTCTGGCTGACTGGGAATGTTCCATGGAAATGGGAGGAGGAGGAGGAAGCAGCCTTCTGAGATCTCCACCAGGCACTCGTATCAGCCCCGGTCTTGGCTCTGCCTCAGGACAAAGGGAGATGGAAGGTAGAGACGGATGCAAGTAACTTGGCAACTGGTGGAGTGCTCTCGCAGCAGCAGATGGATGGAACCTGGAGAGTTGTGGACTACATCTTCAAGGCCCTCACTGCAGCTGAGAAGAACTATGATGTGTACGACAAGGAGTTCTTGGCTGTGATTTGGGCACTTCGCGAGTGGTGAGCATACCTCATTGGAGCAGAGGAGACGATCGAGATCTGGACAGACCATGCAAACCTCCAGTACTTCTGGAAGCCCCAGAAGTTGAAGCCAAGGCAGTTCATTGGGTTGGGGAGCTCCAGTGCTTTGACTTCAAGATCAGGTACTGCACTGGGAAGTCAAACATGAAAGCTGATGCTCTCTCCCAGAGGCCAGATTATGGGGAGATGGTGGAGGAGGATGCCCTGGTACAGGTCTTCCCTGAGGCCAAGGTCTGTGTGTCATTCACATCAGAAATGGAGATGCTACTCCAGAAAAATAGTGTGGCACATGTACAGAAGCCAGAGGGGCTTGATGATGAGTGGACATGGGATCAGATGGGACTCTGGCAAAAGAGTGGGATCACATGGGTACCAGAGGAGGCCCATGAGGCAGTCCTTGCTTTTGAGCATGACCTCCCCACAGCTGGGCACCCTGGACCACAGAAGCTGAGAGCAGCATTGTTGAGGACCTATTGGTGGGTGGGGATGGTGAAAGATGCAGATCGGTATGCCCAGGGGTGCGAGACATGCCAGCAAATGAAGCCTGACCGTACCAAGCATGCGGCCCCACTCCACCCACACCCCATTCCAGATGGTCCCTGGTCAGTGATTATGTGGGACATTGTTGGGCCCCTCCCCCTCTCACATGGACACAATGCCATCCTTGTCATTGTCGACAAGTTCACAAAGTGGACACTGCTGGAAGGGATTGGACTTGACCTCACAGGACTTGGAGCTGCATGCCTCCTTTGGGACCAGGTATTCTGTGATCATGGAGTCCCACATAAGGTTGTGAGTGACCGGGGATCCCAGTTTGTGTCTCGATTCATGAAGGAGTTCTACTCCATGATATGAGTGAAAGCAAACCCAAGTACAACTTTCCACCCACAGACTGATGGGCAGATGGAGCAGGCGAACCAGGAGATGGAGATCTACCTCCAGGCCTATGTGGATCACCTGCAGGATGACTGGGCTGAGTGGTTGTCCACTGCAGAATTCGCCCTTAACATCCGTGAGCACTCTGCAACAGGACAGACACCCTTCTTCCTCGAGTACGGTCAGCACCCATGGAATGGGGGACTCTGCCCACCCACAGAAGTGAACCCAGTGGCAGATGAGTGGCTGGCTAAGCTCATGGAATCCCAAAGAGCAGCCAAGGAGGCTATGGAGAAAGCGGTGGCAGCAATGAAGAAGAGCCACAACATGGGAAAGCGCCCAAGTCGTGAGTACTCTGTGGGAGATCTAGTCTGGCTGGACACAAGGAACTTAAAAATGGACTGTCCCTCTAAAAAGCTTGACAACAAGTGTGCAGGCCCCTTTGTGATTGAAGAGAAGGTGAGACCTGCTGGGTATTGCCTCAAGCTCCCTTGGGCCTGGTGCATCCATCGGGTCTTCAATGAGTTGCTGTTGATGCCCTACCATCCCCCTTCCTTCCCTTCTCAGAACCTGCCCCCTCTGCCCCCTACGATTGATGATGACCACCTGGAGTACGATGTGGAGGCAATCCTTGATGTTAAGAAGGTGGGGCATGGGGTGAAGTACTTGGTGAAGTGTTTGGGATACCCAGTGGAGGAAAACACTTGGGAGCCCCATAGGAACCTCACTAATGTAACATTGCTTCTCTGGGACTTCTTCCTCTCCCACCCCAACAAGGCCAAGCTAGCTGGTCAGGATGCCCAGCCTTAAGAGGGGGGTGATGTTAGGATTGCTTACATAAGCCATCCCAAAGAGGAGTTATGGAGAAACTGGGGAGGGTTGTTGGAAGGTCACATGACCTGGTGTCTGGGCACATCATGTGACTCACAGGGTCTGAGCGTGGGAACACCGGCAACTCCCGGGGTTCTTGCTATATATACTATGTCTTTTTCCTACTTGTACTCTTTTCCCCTTATGTTAGTATTGTCATCATGACCTTACATTTAAGTTGTGTGAGACCCAGTCTGATATATAAACAACAACAAAGAGAGGTGTAGCAGCAATTCCGACCATGAGTGGGAATTCTGCACACAAGCTGTGTTGATGGGAAGGGGTGTGGACGTGACAAAGGGAAATGACAAGTAGTGGGACAACATGACAGAGGGATTTGACCCTGGGACCACACAAGAGGGTGGCTGCTATGTGACACCCAGTCAAACAGTTAAGGCAGCTCTCAACAGCAATCCTTACATGTAAGCAGGTAATTGAGTTTATGTTGTATGCTGTAGTATCTACTACAGCTTCAAAGATTATAAAGTAAGAAGGCAGTTAAAATGGGATAGTATCAAAGAAGATCTATGAAGAAAGAACTGCAAGACAAATACTAAGAATTGCCCAGAAATGTGTTTCAGCCACTGTATCCACACCCCAAAGTCTAATATCATCAAGGGACCTTTGCTAACTCACCTGGAGACCACCCTGCATGACTCCACTTGTTTCCCAAGGCTCCCCAACATTGGCCAAATGACAGCAAAGTGCACAGCATTTGTCAGAATTACAAACTGTGTGCAGAATTGCCAATTGTTGGTTCAGAGCAATTGTTGGGCAGCAGAATTGAGTCAGGAGTGGTCATTGAGTGCAAGGGATGCATTGGGCAGCCCATAACTGGATGTGTTGGGTTGTGACATGGGGACACAAGCTCAGTGACATTCAGATGGAAGTATGAGGTCAAAAGACAAACTGGGGGACATGAAGATACATGCAGGTTTATATACTGTAAGGACAGGGACATGAAACATATGTAGCATACAAAGTATCAAGGGGTGTTTCAACCAGTGCTTGGACATGGTCAGAACATGGAGACAATGATGAGGCATCACCATAGATGCTGAGCATCATAACAATGGTTGCCAACCAAGTACAAGGAGCATACAGAGAACACAGAATTGTTATGCCAGAGTTGGCTCAGAGTCTGGAGTCCAGAGTGAGGATGGTGATCATGTGATTGGATGGGGTCATTACACTGACACTTGAGGTACAATGCCTTTTTTCTTTGCATTTTTTCTTTGCATTTTAGCACCTTCAGTGGTGCAGTAGTGTGGGGAGCAAGGCCATACCCCAGACCTGATTTGTTTCCATTTTACCCATTTCTCTGGGACAGTAGGATGGGTATCTGATGCTAACAACACACAGTGATTTCCAGTTGCCATTGGTAATTTAGGACTTCATCTTGTGGGTGGAGCAAATGCATCTTGTCCATCCTTAAGCCTATTTGATATGGTTATGTAAGTCCTCTTCTTGGTATTGGGGTGAAGACTTGATGAATTTGCCACTTGAAGGCCTGGCACAGTGTGGGAATAATTATCATTGCACTGCATATATACAGTGCATGACAATGAGGAAGACAAAAGAGATGTGGGAACCAGGACATGATTCAGGTTTTTGGGCCCAGAAATCTATTGGAGGATATCATCACTGATGATGAAGATTGGGAGGATAAGAAGAATGCTGGAAACCAGAAACATCCCAGGAAGAACAAGAGGTGTGTTCTTTTATTTGTTGTCAGGTGTTTCCTACTAAATGTCAGCCTGTCATATAGGGAACAGAAGGTCTCATCAGATATAGACTGTCTGACATGAAAGCTGGAGAGCAGTGCCTGTCACAGTTCTGGTGAGCATCAGTGGTAGATATGTTCCAAGCTCTGGCCCTATGAATGGTAACATTCAGTTCTTCCAGCTTCTCAGCTGCCATTGAGGATGCTTTGGTTTATCTCCAAACCCCTTGGAGGGATGATGGTTTTCATCTTGAGCCACTCTGAGAATGGGTTGATGGTTGTAGTAGAGTGGCAGTTAGCTCTGGTGGTGTGAAAATCCTTCTCCAATTATCCTGTGGGAGGTGGTGCAGACAAAAGGGGTAGGAATCAAGAAAACTCATATGTTTTGAGGGCTAATAATCACACTGGTGTCTGGTTGGCATGCAATTGGCTACAAGGTGAGTGAAAGTTGAATTGGGCCCCTTCCTGAACTTTCCCAATGTCAATAAAGGCACCCATGCCTGGATCAGTTCAGTCAACATAAAGTGGGGTCCATTGATTCTACACCATTGCTCACCCCTCTACGAGGGATGGATCAATAGAGTCAAGAGCCATTGCAAAGGTATACTTTTGATGAATGGCATCCCTCAGTTGAACCAATGTTGAATGTTGAATTGGATCCAGATGTCAGAGTATGGCATTGACTCTCATTGATGTAAATGAAAATGCATTCTTGAAAGCCATTGCAGAACTGAAACCTTGGCCACTCTTATGCAAGTTGTGGGAAGGAACAATAGATTCATGCTACAGAAACATCCTAATTAGATCATGGCTAGATTTTGCTAATCTCATCTAGAATAGGTTTAGAGTTTTTTAGAACTAGATTTACAACTTATAGAGTTGTGCTAGAGCTCTTTTGACAGGCTAGAAGGATTAGAACAAATCTAGGCTAAATTAAATCATGTCTAGCAAAGGAGGCTTTTTCTGATGACACACAGTAGATACCTAGTGCAGATGATGCACAGCTAACATTGAATGATGCAACCTGACATTATGCAGTTCAAACAGCACTGGACTGCACCTGCATGGTCATTGGGTGGATGGGTCATCCACTAGTCTATATACATATAATCAGTCTCTGCAACCACCCCTTTTGTCAGTGGCCACACTATGTGAGTTATTTCTGGGTGTAATTGAGCAAAGTTGTCTTTGACCAATGGTTCAGTGGTGTCAACTTGAGCAATGAGTTGCTGATAGGTGTTGGCAGATAGTTGGAATCAACAGCTATTCCACTGGCTTGTGTGCATCCTACACTGGAGGATCTGCCACAGCTGAAAGAGTTAAGTTTGATCATGTTATGAACCAGAAAACAAAGCTCACAATGGCACACATCAAGATTACAAGATGTAGAGGTACTACTTGAGTAAAGCGTTCTATAAGGGTAACTCACATAACAGGGTATCAAGTTGCATCCTTTGAAAGTCTTTGCATGGCAAGCAAGACAGAGGAACTTGACAGCTTCAACATTGATTGGCAGTGGGATAACCAAGCACTTCATGCAGAGGGCTTGAGGGCAGTAGTTGCGCAGGAGTAGTTGTCCTCCATTCAAGCACATGTAACAATACTACAATGAATTAGTGCAGCTAGGTGGACTGGAAGATGGCACACTACAGACTTCTTCACCCTTTGAATCATCTGCTGTGATCACCCTGAAGAATGGGGGGGGAGTGGTTATGGCAGAAGGAAATGTAGTCTGTGAGCTGGGAGTGATTCTAACTGCCTGCCCACCAGTGCTCCTTTTGGCAGTTTGCTTAGATCTAGCCATGGCAATCATAGTAAGAATGTGGAGGCCAAGCCTGCTTGGCATTTGAAAATGACAGCCTGCCCTAGATTAAACCTTTGTTTGAGCTATGAATCTGGGACCTTTGTAGTATTAAGAGGTCATATTCTTCTACATGAAGTGGAAGCATGGGAGGGAGGTGTGGTTTACTCATCAATCAGTTTGGGGTGAGTCTGGTATGACATGTCTTTAGCTTAGAATATTATAAAGAGATTGTGATCATCCTGGACCAGAGGCAGGAGTTAAGTATTGTTGATTTTTTTCTAAACTAAAATTTCTCAAAAAAGTGAGACCCTTTGTTTCATGAGAGTCAGGTGTGTCAGTGTTCCAGAAATAGAAAATTCTCACATTCAATACAACCAGCTTTGCAGGCATGTCTTCAACCTTGATGATCAGCCCTCTCCAAGCTATCTAATAATAGTGAGATGAGTGAGATGAGAGTAGGTAAGGGTGAAATTGAATAAAGAGGAAGATGTGTAAGGTGAGGCAATATGAGGGTGAGGCTGGGCCTAGGGAGTCATGGAGAGTTGTAGGGGGTCAGTGAGGCCAGATAGGTGGGGATGGGTGGGGGTGGGTATGAGTGTGATGAGTTTGAGTATGGGTGTGAGTGAGTGTGAGTATGGGTGTATGTGAGGGTGGGGCTATGTGAGGGGCTGCATCATAGTATGTTAGGGTTGTCAGGGTGAGTGAGGGTGAGTGAGGCAGGGGTATATGAGGGTTGTCATCAGTTCATGACCAGGGTACTTTTGGCAATTTAAGCCCTGAGCTCAGGCAAATTGCTGGATTAAGCAAGGTGCAGCATTATGAGAACACCTATATATTCCTGCCAAGGCTGGGCTGGTTCTAACTGGGTGTAAGGAGTGTGAAGTGCAATTCCATATTAAATCCCAGGGTTGATTGTAAACCTGTATACCCTGAGGACAATGGTAGCTAATTACTAACATGGTAGACACATGTTTGACCCTTCCTAGTTCCATTTTGGCCTTGGTTTGAATCCCTGAGAGCACATGTTGTCCTCCACCATATGAAGGACCCATTGCTAATGCAGCATATTCTCCCCTTCTGTGAGACAATTCCTTTGGGTGGAAGGTACACAAGTCCCTGGCTTGAACCATATCAAAAGCCACTTGTCTAGGGACAGGTTCCCAGTTGGGATCTTCTGAGTGACCTCCCAAGACAGCCCTGATATATTGATTGCTATCAATGAGGGGGATAGCAGTGCTTAAGTCCATAATCAGTTTCTGTAAGATAATATACAATAGCACTTACAGGCCATCCATTCCACCAATGTGAAATTGAAAGTAGAATGTTCACCAACCAAATCCTTCAGAGTATATGACCTCTTGATTCCAAACCCAAGGTTATACTCATCCTTCCCTTCTGTTCTCAGGTTGAAATTTGATTAGAAGTATTCTTGTTAACCAAACTTCCAGGGGTCCTTGGAACAGTCTTTAGCTCAAATTTTCCCCTGTTGTTCTCTTTGTTAGGGTCAGATGAGGACTATGGATAGACTCCTATAGTCTTTGAGTGTGTGTGTTGTTGAGGCTGTAGGGCTTTGAGTTAATACTTCACTGAGTATCCAACTCAATACACTGTAGCTGTATTAATACTGCTCTTGAGTATCCTATACAACTGATTGATGACTGAGTAGTTGTATTAGTACTGCACTTAGAGTACCCTATACAATTACTGGACTCAGGCTGAGATGATGGTGGTTAAGGGTTAAGATGGATTATATTGCAAATGACCAGTGAGCTGGCCTTATATACTAGTGATCACATGACTTTCACATGACTTTCACATGACTGACTTAGTCAGCACATGGGAAAAGTATACTAAATAAAGTAACTAGCTGAGTCATCAGACCATTAGTAATGAGAAGATTACTAATCAACAAAAGAGTCTTAGTAAGCAGAATACATGAGCTGAGTAATCACAATATAAATGCTGAATAAGCTATAGTTGAGATGAATAATCAAATGACAAATCATCCTGCTGAGTAATGTCCATGTGACTTCCTTGACATTCCATAAGGTTTACATAAGCTTCCATTAGCCTTCCTTGACCTTCTAGAACCTTCTATAAACTTCCATAACTTTCCTTGAGTTTCCATGGCATTCCATGGCATTCCATGAGCTTCCATCAAGTTCTAGAACATTCTACAATGTTCTACTGTTCTTCTTCTAGAACCTTCCATAAACTTCCATAACTTTCTTTGAGTTTCCATAGCTTTCCATAGCTTTCCATGACATTCCATGAGTTCCTTCAGATTCTAGAATGTTCCATAATGTTCCAAGACCTTCCATAACTTTCCATAACCTTCCATGTCTGTCTTTGAATGATGTTCTATAGGCTTCCATAACATTCTTTAGCCTTCCATAGGCTCCCATCACATTCTTTCAGCCTTCCATAGGCTTCCATAACATTCTTCAGCCTTCCATAGGCTTCCATGACATTCATTAGCCTTCCATAGGCTTATGTAACATGATCTTTGCCTTCCATAGGCTTATGTAACATGATAGACCTTCCATAGGCCTGTAGAGGTACTCCATTTCCCTCATTTGACCTGTAACTGAATCAGAACATTGTTATTGCCATAGAACAAAAATCAAGGAGGTGAAAGAAATTACAAGTCATAGTAGAAGAGTTCAGAACATAGGACAGGGACAGTAAAGTTATACATCCCTGGTCTTCTCATAATAAAGACATGAGAGGGGAGCTGAGGGTGGTCATGAAAAAGATGAAAAGAAATCCTCTCTGGTCCAACATGAGCCACTGGACCAAAAATAACTGGGACAACCTGTCCATCTAGCCACACTCCTATCATTATTCAGGGGACAATGGGGTCGATGGGGTGAATGGTGATTCCCCAGGAGAGAGAAGGGAGGTCCTGCCCAAGGAGGGAGGCCTGATCCATGTTGACAATGGTGAAAAAGAACATTCTGCTTGGAATAACAGAATAGAGAATCTCTAATAGTGTAGAATCAAGAACATACTAGTGTTTTTGGGTAGTTTGAGTAGGTGATAGAGTGTAGTGGTGGTAGAAAGTAAATGTGTTCTGGGGGTGTGGCACAGGTGTGGCACAGGTGCATCCATTGTTGTCACATGCTTGTCACATGACACTCTGAACAATGCAGGTGTGGCTATTCACTCTCTCATTCTTCTCTCATCTCATTTCAACTGCTATTCTCTTTCAACAACCACTATACTCTAAACTCATGGACTCCCCTCCCCACTTCCCTAATGGCACAAGAGTCTGGATGTTTGGGCATCTAGGCATCTTATATGGGACTGTTGTCAAAACAGTGAGGATGGCTGATGGGACCCAGCTGGTGGAGATCAAGGTGGATGGGGAGGATCCTACCAAACCTAAGGACACTGCCTGTATGCACTGTCCATCAGATGAGTAAGTGGCCTTCTATTTATCTTCTTCTGTTCACTAACTTGCTTCTAGTGTGACACCATGACACCTATGTACCCAGGGATTGATACTTTGAGAAGTGAAGGGTCTGGGGCATATTGGATTGGAGATGAGTCAACAACATGTTTCTTGATAATGGAAGGTTGAATGGATATGGCTCTAAGGCCCATCCAATGACTTTTGTTTTCAGTAGGCTTTACTTTGTAATTTTGCCTTCTTGAGTGGGGTTAGAGTGACATTATTATCTGCAGCTTTGGCTGATATGTCCATCTGTAGAGACAAAAAGGTCAATTCAAAGGCTAATGTTAATTACAAGAAATGTGCTCACCTGGTCAAAGGATCTATGAACAGAACCACAGAGCAAACCTCCAGCATCTTCTTCTTGGGTTGGAGTGACATTATCATCAGCAGCATTGCCTGACATGTCCATCTATGGAGTTAATAAACAGGTCATTTAAAGAGCCAATGTTACAAGTAATTGCAAAGAATGTACCTGCTTGGGTAATCCTCCAGAGTCTTCTTCATAACTGGTAGAGTTCTCTTTGAACAGCAATATGGAGAAGTTGTTGAAGGTTTTCTGAGGTGATGACTTCCAAGGCAGAATAAATGCCATCTCCAGTCTATATAGACAACAGACTGTTAACCACATTGTAACAAACCCTAGTTACAAGATCTTTAGGAGCCATACCAGAAGCTTTTGATGAAGGGAGAGGAGAGGAAACAACAAGATGGAAGTGTGAAACAGGGTTGGCAATGCTGACAAAGCAATCCTATGTTGTTTTTGATGCCAATTATAGCACAACAACATCTACATTATGCCAACATAATACTGTATGGTCCTGTTTCATTTTTGTTGCAGCAAAAAAACCCTTACAATGATACTATTGACCTATAATTAAGATTTCTCAATAATTACTGGATTAAATATTATGATATAAAGCTCATTTGAAAGCCAGGAAACATGTCTATTGTCACTAATATTTTAATAATTTTTAGAGATTTTTCTCACTAGAAATATTGCCCTCAAGTCAAACTTGTATAACATTATAAGGGTTTTTTGAGTCACAGTATCACAAAGGATGGTCTAAGTGTCACAAAGAACAGTGTAAGCATCACAAATGACAGTGAAAGAAAGCATTGGAAGACATCAGGATCACCACCTCTAGTGTTACCTGCCTCCCACAGGCTCAAAGACAGAAGCAGCCAGACAAACAGCATAGTGGTTCATGGCTGAGAGGGCGCTTACTGTATGTAGTATAAATGGTGGTGTCACTATGGATTACATAATACACTACCAATGACACTGGCAGCACTCCCCACTGTCCATCCCACATCAAGACCAGGCACAGCTCCATTCACCCAGCCCAAGTTGCCTTCCTCAAGGGGGCTGTCTCACTGTATCCCAATATATTGAAGATGCTGAAAGCCACTTGCCTATCTAAACTGTGGTGCATCAGCTTGTATGGTTAGACTTGGCTATCACTCATTTAAATCAGCTCTTGCACCAACAGGGAACTGCCCACCTACAGCATTGACCAAAAAGACTTATTCTGCAATAATCACAGCACAAGAACAATAGTGTAAGGTAATTAGATTTTATTTGGTGACATCTGTTTAGTAAGAGAAGTCACAATTGCCTTGCATGGTGGGAGGTGAATGATGAGTTGCATGGAGGCTGCAGGTTGGTAGAGCAGGTGTGATCATGCCTTTTTTTGAAAACAAACATCCTGCTACTGTGCATGTACATCAGTAAAATAAGGTG
Source organism: Clavaria fumosa (assembly GCA_951802425.1). Lineage (NCBI taxonomy): Eukaryota > Fungi > Basidiomycota > Agaricomycetes > Agaricales > Clavariaceae > Clavaria > Clavaria fumosa. The sequence continues at coordinate 4,217,655 of OX637796.1, read as the reverse complement.
GGATATGGGTGACACCCATTGGGTGTCAGCCCAGATCAGTGAAGAGTGCTAAGGGGGAAGAACTCAATTTCAATGTGAGGATCTATTACCACTACAAGTGTGGTATATATATTATAGAATGAGGCAGTGTGAAGAGTGAGTCATGTGTACAGGAATAGGCTACATGCACAGAGTCATGAGGAGTCAGCAAGGATCATTTGAGTGACACAAAACATCAAAAATTGTTTCTCAATGAATTCTGAAGCTATACACAGTGTTTTTTTAAAACATAGATTAAAATTGCTGAAGTATTTGATGGTATAATTAAAATTAAGCTATCTTTACATGTGCTCAAGATATTGATGAAATTAATGCTGTCAATTTACCACTGGCCCAGAGGTGAATTTTTTAGTAACATGTAAATGAGTTTTTTGACATACAATGAGCTGCAGGACAATTTGTGAGCCAGGACAGAGCCAGATTTTGGCAGGAGAAGTTGTTGGAGGGCAGTAACAATCTGCAGACAATGTGAAGTGTGTGACTTCATCACTGCATCACACTTGGCTGCCAGATGTTGCAATGATTATTCCAGCTTCCACACACATTTTGAGGCTTCATTTTAGTAAGACAAAATTTACTCAGAAAAAATGTTGAAGACCAATTTTCTTGAGATAGTAATATTATCTTGAAAACAAGGCCTTTTAAAAAAGTTTGATCTTCAACATTTTGTTTAAAATATTGTTTTGAGCAATTTTTCTCACTGAAGCTAAAGTCATCCTGACAATGGCTGAAAGACAAAACCTACCATTAGCATAATGATGTTAGGGCTTGTCCCATCCCATAAATAGTACCAAAGGTCAATTTGTTGGTGACCAAATGTTTGAACTCACTAAGACCAATCAACTGTTGAGTACAATTGAGAATACTCAGTCCCAGAAGGTCACAAAGATGTCAGACAAAATGTAGAAGGGAGAAAAGATGAATTGGAGGAATAACAGTGTGGTAACAAGGTCATGAGTAGTAGCAAAAGTGTATTGGTGAAGGCAATGACTTTGCCAATTGAATGAAGAAGCTAGGGGGTTCCAGAAGATCAGTACCAAAATGAGAGAAGAGAATACTTAGGCACACAAGTATGTACAACCACAGAGGGTGATTTAGATGGAAGCAGAGTGTGTCTTGGTGTTGTCAAGGTCACCAAGTGAGACAAGACCTATCAATCATGTGTTGCAGCAACATCATGTGACCCACCAAGGTTGCAGTCACATGACTGGTGAGTCACAAGGACTCACATGACTATCACTGACAGTACAGCTGTTAGGATCACTTACCTGAGCCATCCCAAAAAACAGGAGTTGTGGAGAAACTAGAGAAGATAGTTGGAAGGTCACATGACCTGTGGTGGAGGATTACATAATTGAGAGATCACATGACTTGGGCTTGGGCATGTCATGTGATCCGAGGGTCTGAGCGTGGGAACACTGGCAAGTCCTGGGGTTCTCACTATAAGTACCTTCACTTTATCCTTTTTGTACTCTTTTCCCCTTATCTTAGTATTGTTGTCATGACCTTACCCCTAAGTTGTGTGAGACCCAGTCTGATAACAGCCCATTTGTGTGATGGCACATCAAACAGGATGCCATCACCCTGTCAACCCTGTGACAGCTGTCACTTCCCCATCAAATGACCCTCCCCATCCCTACCTTATATTCCCAGATTCCTTGTGTTACTGCTATCCTGTTCCCTTGGTGCCCTTGTCCCCTTCCCATGACAGCTCTGCATCCCCTCACCAACTCCTTATTACCCTGCTGACATCATGGCACTGCCCCAATTGTTACCTGGATATGTTTGTTCCTACCCACCATCACTTCCACTGACCACTCCCCCTCCCAACTTTGTACTTACATTGTTCCTATGGACTCAGACTTAGTATATATACTCCCATACCAAATGCATGTATTTCCTTAGACTTTAATATTCTTACCTCACACCTTTCTACTATGAGTTCAACCTAAAGGCTCAATAAGGAAACTGCCTTGCAACCTTCTTGCAACCTTTCTGCAACCTTCTGTCCTCAACTTTTGGATTGACTGCGACATAATATTAAAGTCTCAGCCTGTCCCTCATCCCAACTTAGTGTCTGTGATGCTTTGACATCAATGACCAACAACCATCCACCCTTGCCTGGCAGACCTAACACACCTGGAAAGCCATGACCCCCACCACTTAGCCAAACTGGATTCACACAGCTCTGAAAGAAGAACCTTCTGGAACCCCTAGGCCTCACCAATAGGCAGAAAGCACACAGATTCCTCACCCTCTGATACATCAATCGCTGTACACCAGTACCAGTCACACATTGCAATACTCTGAATGGGCATTACCTGCAGAGCACAGTCTACCATTCAGTAGAATGTCAATTTATACAGCCCAGATTTTGGTCCTCAAGAGAGATTTGTGAGCAAAGGCTCTTCCTGAACTACACTCCTGCTGAGTTTCCTGCTCTACTCACTGCCGCCCTCAACCAAGAGATTTTCTGTCAGACCATGGAAGGTCTGACAATTGAAGACATCGAAAATGTTGAGTCCCTGCCAAGAATGCCCTTGCCCCTACTTCCCCATGACTCCCTGACCATGCCAATGCCACAATTCAGACTGACACCCCCAAGTCCCACTCCCAAACTGACCATTTCTTATGAGCATGCACAAGCAACATGTGGCTCATCATCAATACTGACCAAACCCCCCCTAGACTCCACTCTTGGGCTCCTATTAACCCACAAGTCTACCCCAGTACCTGGCCCCATCCAACTTCAGATATCAGAAGGTCCCTACAAGATGCCCTTGAACAGCCCCACACACTCACCACCTCTCACGGCTCTTGCCCTCCCTGTATGAATCAATCCCCCCTCTCCTCAGAGCCCCTCTCCCCCTCCTCAGTCTCCTCCATCCCTGACTCCACGGAACTCTCAGACATTGACAATGAAGTCTTTGGATATGAAGTCTAGTGGATTTTCCCTCACCCCCTTCAATGGGGATAAACACACATACCACACTGTCACCCATCAACCCAATATTCTTTTCATTGTGGAGGAGGCAAAGTTTGATATGGATAAGAAGGTACTGTTCACCCTGAACCAGATGCATGGAGGTTATGCCAAGGAATGGGTGAACTCCATGGTTGACAGAATAGTTGTGAACCCCTCTCTTGCCCTATGTGGGCCTCCTTCAAGCAGACCCTTGACACTGAGTTCTCTGATGCAGTGGAGAAGGAGAATGCCTATCTTCAGCTTGTAAAGCTGAAACAGGGAAATCTACTGGTGAATGAGTTCCTAACACAGTTTGATCAACTAGTTGCAAAGGTGGAACTCTCAGAGGAAACCCACAGGGATCTCTTTGTCATGCTCCTTGAACCTGCCCTTGCCTATGCCATTACCAATTGAATCTACACTGGTACCTTGCTCCTGCCCTCCTACTCCATGTGGAAAAGAAAGGCCATCACCCACTGTAGGCCCAAAGTTGGGTGAAAATCACCATACAAAGAACCCTGAAATGTGGTGAATATCAATGGTTTCCTAAGTGGAAATCACCATGACTAGTTGATAATCAAGTGTTTATTGGGTACAAAGAATGGGTGATTTTCACTACTTTTATGTCTGAATTCACCCACTGTTTTTTGGGTGAATATCACTACAATACAAGTGTATTTTAAGCTGATCTCTAATAGGTGGATTTCACTCTATCATGGGTGCCTTTTAAGCTGGTCTAATAGGTGAATTTCATGTTAGTTTTTGGGTCATCTTAGCCATAATCTTAGGTGTTTTTCACTATCTTTCACCTCAAGAAATTGCACAAAATTAATTTATTGATGATATCTTGAAACTGTATTGGTTGATAAACAGGTAAATGAAATGGGTTATTTTTGGCACATATATGACCAAATTCACCTGCTGCTCTCCAGGTAAATGTCACTGCTATCAAGCACATTTCAACTTGATATTTCAGGTGGCTTCTACATACTTTCAGTGATTTTGACTATATCTCCAAGTATTTTTTTAGCCTGTAAATTATGCACTCAGAACCCAAGCACTCATAGAATTGGACTTAACCCCCAACTGCTGTGTTACCCATTACACTACAGTCCCCATCTAGACAATAAGATTTTGTGGCTTAATGTCACTCAAATTGAGATGTGTATCACTCAATATCCTCCAGTTCAATATCACTTATATCCTCTAGTTCAATATCACTCAAATTAAATGGGTGTATTGTATCACTCAATATCTTCCAGTTTAATATCACTCAAATTGAGAGGTGTATTGTATCACTCAATGTCCTTCAGTTTAATATCACTCAAATTGAGAGGTGTGTCATATCACTCAATATCCTCCAGTTTAATATCACTCAAGTTGAGAGGTGTATTGTATCACTTGATATCCTGCAGTTTGTAATCACTCAAATCCTCCAGTTAATCACCTGTCACCTGTTTTTTGGGTGTAAGTCATAAATCATCTGACCAGATGGTGATATCAACCTGCTATCGAGTCCACAGTAGAACCTGTTTGCTTAAGCTCTTTGATCCTGCTCAGTCATTAGATTAGATCATAGCAAGAGTGCTTTGTACAACCCAATATCCTTGGTCTAATATCACTCAAATCAGGGGGTGTATTATATAACTCAATCTCATCATGTTGGATTTCAAGAGTGTTTTGCACAATCCAATATCCTCCAGTTTAATATCACCCAAATTAAGGGGTGTATTATATAACTCAATCTTATCTAGTGAATATCCCTTGATTTTGATGGTGATTAGAAATCACCCATCACCTGTTTTGCACTGATTTTTGGGTGAAAGTCATAAATCATCTGACCAGATGGTGATAATAACCTGCTATTGGGTCCATAGTGGCCCTAATGACATGACCTGCCCAATTTCTCCCTCAAGGAGGGGGAAAGCTACCCCAGCTTGGGTACTTTTAACAGCTGCTGTGCCCTGAGGGTTGTTAGGTGAGTGGAGGTGAGTGGGGCAAGAGAATGTGATGGCAATGGTGAGTGAGGGGTGTTGAGATGAGGGAAGTAAAGGCATTAGTTGCAACTATGAAACATACATGAAACATGTAATGTAATTTTCCTTAGGAGTGGGAAGCATGAATGGTGACACATGTAAGACTAGGGATATGTTCCTATGGTTAGAGGGCATCATCCCAATGGTTGCCAACCATGGACTAGTGCCAAGGGACATGCTAGAAGCAAAGTTCATATGGTCTGAAGGACCAATATCAAAGTCCAACAAAAGTCCAGACCAGACTTTTCAGAGCTAGAGCAGAGCAGAATCAGACATGCCAGACCCAGAGCAGAGTTGCACCAAAGTTTGATCTGGTGACTGGATGGGACCATGACAGTCAGCACCTCAATCATTCCCCTGTGCACAAAAGGTGGGGAATTGTAACCCCCCAGCTGCAATACTGAAGATGAAAAGCATACTTTTGCTTGCTCTAAACGCATTACTAACAGCCTCATTAGCGAAAAGTGATGGGGTGTGGTCAGGTGAGTGGTAGTGGCAAACATGGAATTACTAAAATAGCCATTTATTTGAGTCTCCGTCAGGATTCGCGACTCCAGCAAAATCGCTCGAGAAATACGGATGGAGGGGTTGGATGCCTCTTCATACGCGTTAGGTACCACACACATTCCGCTTCCGGAAGAGTGGTCTGTGTAAACTAAACCCTGGTTCCTTATCCCCATGCGTTGACAGATTTGTTGACAAAATTCAGGTTGAACCCCTACGGCTCATGTTTAAGCCCAACTATTTTTTCGCGCACTAATCCAAGCATGGACGTCCCAGGAACCAAGGACGCACAAATCGTCGCCGCTTTCCCTAATAAGAAATCGGAAGCCGATTGAATTGAACTGTAGCTGTTAAGATGGCTAGTGGTATTTTACCGTGTTTACTTCGTTATTTGACCGCGGATATGGAAGCTCTCTTCAGAAGCTGAGGTCGGGCTGTGTCGCTTCTTTTGTGTGGTCTATCCATGGCCAAATTCGCTGCTTCACCAGCGGGTCTTCCTGAACAGCGGAGTCCGTGTTTCCGGCCACCGGAAGGCCCGGCTTCATGCCGAGCGAACGACAGAGGACTTTATACTTCGATCGCGTTTTCTGGAGCATCTGAGCGACGTCCAGGTCAGACTCGCCCAGCTTGGACCGGTCCGCGAACGGGAACTGCGCTATGAGGTCGACGAGCTGCTTCATGTAGTGAACCGCGCGGCTATAGGCATAATAGGCATAGGACAACAGATAGGGAATCTATTTTTGGAGAAACGCACTCTTGTTCTCTGCCTTGCTTGGTATAGACGGCGAGACACATCGCCGCGAAGCCCTCATAGTAGCCGAGTTCGGCCCACATGTCGAAGCCCGTCTGCGCACCACATGCGTGGCCCTCGGCGAGGCCTGTGAGGCGCCCGTGCTCGTACCCTTCTTTGTAGCCTTTGTCGAAGAACCTACGGCGTTGGGTTGGGGTGAGGGTGTGCGCGGGGTGTGCGCTAAACAAAACGGCTTCAATGGGGAGACGTACGTGCTTTCCAGATGAACGAGAGACTCCAGGTCAGACTCGTCTGCCATGAGGAGGCGAAGGAAGAAATCGCAGGTCACGGGATCACGTGCGCATGCGACACAAAGCCGCATCAACAACGCGTCCTCTTCAAAACCGACAAGCGACAAGCAGAACCCGCTCAATACCCCGGGAACCCCACATAATGTACGGCTCGTCAGCAGCACAAAAGGCGAAACGGCGCGCCCACGCACGGCCCGAAGTAACAGACGAGCAGAAGCAGGAGATCAAGGAGGCGTTCGAGCTGTTCGACACGGACAAGGACGGCTGCGTTGACTACCACGAGCTCAAAGTCGCGATGCGCGCGCTTGGCTTCGACCTCAAGAAGGCCGAGGTGCTCAAGATCTTGCGTGACCACGACAAATCAGGCCATGGGCTCATGGACTTTGAAGACTTTGCCAAGATAAGTTGAGTCCTGTCCCCCCCCCTCCCCCCGTACACACACCGCCCCACGTGCACCTCTTTTGTTTCCCTCCGTCCCTGAGACGCGATGCCCTTTTTTTCCACTTGCGGCCCAAGCGCGGGTCATCATGTATCCCCTCGTGTCCCCGATCACAGCAGCGTGTACGCTGACTGACGCGTGGCCGTCGTTCTTTTTTTCGCAGTGAGCGAGCGGATTCTCGCGCGTGACCCCATGGAGGAGATCCGGCGCGCCTTCCATCTCTTCGATGACGACAACACGGGAAAGATTTCCCTTCGCAATCTCCGCCGGGTCGCAAAGGAGATCGGTGACCGCCTGGAAGACGATGAGCTGTGCGTCCTTTTTCTGCCCATGAACGCCCCCTCCCCCACTCTCCCACCGCGCCGAACTTCTATCTTGGTGTGCTGATGCTTTTTTTTTTCTCGCTAGACAAGCCATGATAGATGAATTTGATCTGGATCAAGACGGGGAAATAAACGAGCAAGAGTTCTTCGCTATCATGACAGACGACGCATGAGAAGTATTCATATGACCCTGCGGCGTAGTCCGGCCCCGTCGTCCTCTGCATCCGCACTGTCCTTGAGTTCCTATCGGACCGTTCTCCATTTGCTGTATCACAACCAAGCTTCTCCTTGACCAGATGGAGACTTGCGGCATTCCCTCTTTCGTCCATCTCTCTCTCTCCCTCACAAGGCCCCCCACACACATGACTTTGTGTATATACATAGCAGCTGAACGGTATCTTGAATCGTTGACGACGACCGCATCCGTTAGCACGGTTGCACAGCTCTACTGATTTTGATGCCTGCGAGGCTCGCAGTAGAAGAGCATCCTGACGTGGAGGCCGAAGCATCTGGCTTCTTCCTTCACCGACAGCCCCGCCCCCCCCATGTTCTCGCGGATCTTATCGTGGACTCTTGGCGCACGATAACTTGCCATCAACACGAGTGCACGAAAGCGAACACCACACCCGAATTTACCCTACGAGATACTCGTCCACTACAACCCTCGACACTCAGTACTCAGCCCCGACTTGCTTCAGAGCTCGTGTACCTTTATCGTTGATCTCCTTCAGAACAAAAGCCAAAAAATCCTTCATTTCTCAAGATACACAAAAAGTTTTTCCAGCAACCGAACCTAATTACATAATAACCCTGGCATACAAAAAAGGGAAACAGCTTCCAGAACTTCCTTCCATACATGGACAACTCCTCCCGAATCAAGGGGGGGGTGAGGCGTTAGATGGTAATTCTGGTATCGTGAAAATAAAAGAGACCCAGCAAGCTTAAGAATACACGGCCCAGCTCCGGGCGAGCCGCAGCATCGCGAAGTCCAATGACTGCTTTTTTTTACGTCTCAGAAGGATAGAAACTCAAGGTGGAGCAAAGGAACCAACGAATGAATATATATACATATAAAAAAGAGCCTCGCGGGTTAATATCAGTGGCGTGATCTACCCAATACCCAAAGCGCGTCAGCCCAGCCGAAACAGGACATGTCAAATGGCAGGGAATCCGAACAGGGTTTTGCCGCATGGGGAGGGGGGTCTTCGTGGCCATCACTTGGCCTGTCAAGTCGAAACGAATCCCGCAAGCAGATAAAAAGGTATCAAAACGGGATCTTTCTTTCCTTCTTTCCAGTTACAAGTCACTTTATTATTATTACTCTTATTTTCTTTTTGTTCTTGTAATACAATACACTGTTCGGGGTTGGGCAATGTGCACGCATACATCGGACAAGTCCGTAAGGAGAGATAAGGGGAAAAATAAGAGACAGTTCTTTTATAGAGATACAGGCAGTCTGGGGATCCGTGGGACGTTGAATACCGGGAGTAGGACAGCAGGTTGAGACAGAGTATCGGATAGGAACCACAGGGGGGAAGAAAGAGACCGGCGCATCCGTAAACAACAAGCAATGTAAGTCGTCGGGGGAATGAAGCAAGAAAAAGGTCATACAGGTGATGCTGTCGCGACGCAGAGCAGGTCGGGTGAGTGAACAGTTAGAAAAAGCACACATAGGAAAAGAGGTAGAAGTTCCCCCATGACCCAAGACGGAAGAGGTGGTAGGCAAGAGAGTGAGAGCGGGAGACCCGCAATAATAACCGGGTGAGAGAACGAAAAGGAAAGGAAACAGCCACTAGACGCAACTCCAAAACTCCCCTCCTTATTCCCTCTTCTCCGCAAATATAATACACGTGTGTTATGAGCAGTAGCGTCGTCCGAGAGACCCTGGGCAGGCTCTCGACTCGAAATCGTAAAAAAAAAAATAGCGCCCCGCCGGCGCACTCGGGGGAGGGCGTTAAAGACGGGGGGGGGGTCATTCGAAGATATCCGAACGTTTTTTTAGAAGGCAAGTCGGGATAAGGAAACTAGAGCGGTAGACACCCTTCGATACCGGGTACGCTCGTTGGCGCGCCCGCACGCGCAAACATAGACTGGCCGACTCCGTCCCCGAGGTTCAAGAAAAACTGCGGGTTCACTCCTTGGCGGGCATCACGAAGTCCTTGTGCACGCGCATATGCTGGCACAGATTATCGTGTCTCGAGAAGTCCTTGCCGCAGCCGGGGTACGGACACTTGTGCGCTAAAAATGACCATGCGAGGGGGGGGGAGGGGAGTATTTCAATAAAATAACAAGACAACAGGAGCGGACTGCACTCACGTTTCTCGTAGGTGTGTATACTCCTGACGTGCCGCTTCAGATGCTCCCCGCGCGCAAAGCATTTGCCGCACCCATGCACCCTACACATGTACGTCCGCAGGCCCTTGCCCCGCCTCGTCCCGCCGCCCAGTAGCCCATCCTGCATCACCACCACGCCGTGCGGACCCCTCCGCCCACCTCCGCCACCACCACCCATGCCGACTAGGCTCCCTGCAGACGCCGACATAGACACCGGGGTCGACAGCGACAGCCCATCCAGACTCGCCACCGTCGGCACCCTCCGCCCGCGCGACTTCTTCGTCAGGTTCGGCACAGGGATCGGGATCGGCAGGCTGTTCGAGCTCCGCGCGCGGCGGCGCGCCCCGACGACGCCGCCAGGGCCAGAACCGCCGGACTCTGCGGCACCACTGGCGTCACCCGCCCCAACACCTAGGCCCGTGCCCACGCCGCCCGTCACCGAGGCCGGGCACACAAAGTCCGGAAGGCTCGACGACGACGGGCTGCTCGTTGTCCGTCTGCTGGGCATCCCTTCGTCGTACGTGTACGGGCTGTACCGCGGCGAGAGCGCGCCCGTCGACGCGCGCGTGCGCAGGATCCGGCGCCCTTCCACGAACAAAGCCTCCCCGTCGCTAACGCCGCTGGAGGACGGCCCGGCAGTATTAGGGGTCGTGCAAAACTGGACCCCGAGCCCCGCATTTTGGAAAGCGTACTCGCCCCTGCCATCGAGATGATGTCCCTCGTCGTGTTCGTGTTCGTGCCTGTCGCGCTCGTATTCGTGGCGTTCATGGTGCTCCCGCTCGTACTCACCCTCCTCTCCCTCTTCCCTATCGACCCCCCCTTGCTCACGCTCCAGAGTATACGCCGGCTCACCCTCATCCTCCCGCTTCCCACTAACGCCACCAGCGCCGTCCGCACCTAGACCCATCTGGCGCCGTCGTCCCGGTCGTGGTCGTGGTCTACACCCACCGTCGTACCAGCTCATCTCGTCGTACCCCGTGTCCTCCAGCTTGACGATGCCCGGTGCACATGCTCCTCCTTCGCAGTCCATCGAGCCAGGTCTCCGGCTGATACCGCCGACCCCACCGCTGCCAACGACGGCGACGCCCTGGCCGACGTACTGTAAATCACACAGGTTTTCCGAAAACTGAAGGTCCTCCGTCGGAGACAGCTCCGCAGGGTGCACGAATCTCGCCTAGCAACGCCACAAAGAAACAGACAGCAAAACAGGTTCGTCAAATTCTCAGACACAACTTCTGAACCCAAGGAAAGAAAAAAAAACTCACCATGGCCTCGACAGAGCCAGGCTCCCCAATTGGCGCATAATAGCAGCCGCCCTCCGCCTCAGCCTGGCCATACGCCCCGGTCGGGCTGTGCAAGTGCTGCTGCTGCCGCTGCGACGAAGACAAAGACGAAGTAGAGGGATCGGAGGATGAAGACGAAGATATAGCGCTCCCTGCATATGCCACAAAGTTGTCATGCGCCGGAATCACCGTCCCTGGCTGCGCCACCGCCACCGCCGCCGCCGCCGCCTCAAAAGCGTGCTTCTGAGCGCGTGAGTATGCGAAATGCGCTTGTTGCTGTTGTTGGGGATGCGGTGCTGCCGCTGCTGCTGCTGAAGTAGGACATGTCTCCCACTCCATCGGAAACCCGGCTTCGAGCGGCGTTTGTGGCTGCTGCTGAGGCCTTTGCGGGGGACCATAAGCGTGCTGCTGTTGTCGAAGCTGCTGCTGCTGCTGTTGCTGGAGCAAGTGATGATCTACGCAGCAAATCGGCATAGGACAACCCGCGTCGACGGGCGAAGGCGACTGCGATTCCGAGTGGGGGGAGGTCGACGAGGCCGTGGCAGTGGCCGTCGCCGCCATCAGGGCATGTATGCGCTCGAATTCGGCGGGGTCGTCGTACGGGCTCGGCGGCGGCATGTCCGGGTGCTGGCGGTGTTGGTTTTGATGTGGCTGCAGGCTTCCTTGCAAATGCGGATTCGGGGTCTGATGTGGGTGTGGCTGCGGCTGCGGCTGTGATTGTGGCTGCTGGTGCGGATGTGGATGCGAGAACGAGTGCGAATGCTGGTGCTGGTGTTGATGCGTATGCTGGTGCTGGTGCAACGACACGCGCGGGACGCGATGCGGCTGGAAATGCGCCGCCTGCTGCGGGTGCGCCTGGGTCGGCTGCTGGTGCTGGTGCATCTGAACGCTCCTCAATACCTGCTGCTGCTGCTGCTGGGGGCGCTGTGAGCGCTGTGGCTGCTGCTGCTGCTGCTGCTGCGGTGCGAAACCAAGCCCCATCGCCGCCGCCGCCGCGTAGTCGTACGCTACCCCATGCGGCGTCGGCGTCGCCCTCGTCGGCGATGGCGTATGGTGGTGTTCCCGGACGTCCCGAAGAGCGGGGTTCGTGAGGGGGACCATGTGGAACGGCTGCTGCTGCAAATGGGGCTGGGTTAGCTGCAGATGCTGCTGGAGGTGCTGTTGCTGGTGTTGGAGCGCCTGGTGCTGGCCCGGGAGCAGGTGGGCCTGCTGATCTGCGCCAATATAGAATTTCTGGAAAACATCCGTCTGCATGTCCGGGAGGTGCGCCAGCGAGGCCCGTTTGGGGATCGTTAGAAAGGATGGAGAAGTGAACCTGGAAATGTTGTGGGTGAAATAAGGCGGGGCAAAGAAAGGTAAGTAAATTGGTCAGCAAAATCTGGCAACATAAAAAAACATAAAGAGAAAAAAGAGAAAAAGAGAAAAAGAGAAAAAAAAATAACACGGGGGAAAGAAATTGAGTGAGAGAGATTTTGGAAGATCGACCCAACGGAGATTGAATTATCGGATATGATCGAAATACAGTTATGCCTTATCGAACGATGGGAAGGGGGGGGATGGGGGAAAGAGAAAGGAAAAATTGTATGAGACACGTCGAGACCTCAATGGTATATAGAAAAAATGTACGTAGAGGGGGGAAGGGAAGGGGGGAGGGGGTAAGGTAAGGTCATTTGGTAGGCACATAAGAGATAAACAGGAAAAACAAAACGAGATCTTAAAACGAATAGAGAGAGTTGACATACCGATACAAAGGAAGGGGGCCACGACTTTGAAAAAGCACACAAGGACCGACTCTATGCGGTCAAAGGGGTCCGGTCCGCAATGGTGTACAAGCCAGAGGGTCGCGTGCCTTGTAGTGACGCAAGGGGGCGGGAGAAAGGAAGGAAGAAAAGCAGAGGAAGGAGGCAGCGTAGAGAGAGGGGAGAAAAGGGAGAGAGAGAGGGAAAGGGAAAGGGAAAGGCTATAGCGCGGATGATAGAGCTAGCGATGTGAGAGAGAGAAGTAGATAAGAACGCGCTGAGATGTGGTTCAATCGGATATCGAAACGCGTCGTCAGTCAGTCACTCCAGTTAGCAAGCAGTGGTCATCCCCGGTGTTTCTTGTTCGCCGCCGTTTTCTCGTTTCCACTCGACCGGTTTCTTCTCCACACACACAGGGCGAGGAAGGAAGGAGGAGCGAGAAAAAGGGCGCCTTTCGGAGAATAAACTCCGGCTGCGTGCTTGATTGCCATTAGAGAATATGTTGGGTGGGTATACGGTGTGTGCGTGTGTGATGATGATGATGATGATGATGATGATGATGTACCGTACCAGACCAGCAGACCAGGGGACCATCATCAAACAGGGCTGTAGGATAGCGCTTTCGATTGTGCTGCATTAGCTCGGATGAAATAATACATTGATTATATCTCCGCTCATCGTTGCCGACGTTGCTCTCCAACACTACATCGCTCATCGTTCGCTCTCATCATCACATCGTTCTCGGAGTGTGTTTACGACCGACCGCTCTTTTAAAATATATAAAATATATATAAAATATATAAAACTAAAATAACAAATAAATAAGAATAAACAAGTAATTCAACTCTTTCCCCCGATCCAAATCTAGAGCCAAAGAACATAAAACGCCACGCTTACGGATCTCAAGTCGGTTCTTTTTCCCAAAGATCCTTCACACACTTGCCTAATCTTATACCTTATGTAATTATTCCTTTATCACTAACTCAGGCACTCACCTAACCATACCAACTGGTTGTTACCCCGTCCCGTTCTACCACAATCAAAATCCCATCTCATTTGCTATTCCATGTGCCGGGTATTATTATGAGTGTTCTATAGAGAAGTGATCTGCACGAGGATGACAGGGCCAATCACGCTAGTGGCTAGACTGGATTGGAGAAGAATGGATGGGATTGAGAATGCGGCCCCCGCACTCAGACCACCCCCAGACCCACCCAGACCCACCATCCACAGCTTTGTCCAGGTCCAGGCACTACAACTCAAAACCCCTTCTTCCTTAAGTCAGTTGGGCTACAAGAGCGCGGACGGTGATAACCGCCGTTCACCTTGGCACCCAATGATCCTGCTCACCACAGTCCTGGCCTGGTTAGCCCCATTCTCGCAAGGGTCCCCAATATCACTTGCTATCGAACGCGTGTCGATCAAGCCGGTCATTTATGTCTGCATTCCTCTCTGATCTTCACCCATCCCCGCCTACCATCGCTTATCCAGCTCTACTTGCTGTACCCCGTCCATTTGCAAATTCCCAAATAAATATAATGGTCTTACTGTACAGACAGAGACGCAATCAGAAAGGGCCAACGCTCGGTAATCTCATCTAGGCTGTGTTTTTTTTTCTTTCTCCCATCGCAACAAACAGAAGAAAGACCCTTAGCGTGCGTCACGTCGGATTGGAATGCCGGGCTTCGGGTCTACAGCATTAGGTGTGTGGGTCTTCGTAAAAGACGAACCGTAGCACCGTTCTTTGAAATGTTTTGCATTTCAAAGAACGGTGCTTTGGTCGTCCGACTCGGACAGCATGCATCATGTCTCAGGTTTCTTGTTTTGGGGCACAGTAGGCGCTAGTGGGCTGCGCGGGCACTGATTAGATTACCCGGCGGCGCCATTGGAGCCGGTTATTGGATTCGCCACGCGGTGCGGTGCGCGCAGCTCGTGTTGCATGACGTCGGGTGTGTCCCATTTCTTTTTCGCGCGCGCGGCCGGGCCTTCCTCGCTGTACGCCTCTGTCCGGCACAACCTCTTTCCATGCGGTGTGGAGTGAGGAGAGTTGGTGGTCGCGTGCGGCCGGCTGTGGCGTGCCTTTCGGCACCGGCGTTCGGTCGCTCGTCGGTTGTGTCCGTCTGTCTCAGCTAGGCGTAGTATACAAACTCTATTCCACTGCGACATGCGGATCTCAAGTGGCATCTGGCTGGCCTGACCAACAACGGAAAAAATTGGACGCACAAGGTGCCTCTCCTGTGTAACGCCAGAGTCCGTGTTTTCTAGCTGCATTTCACTGCTACGGCGATGCGCAACATATATGTAGTCGCGGTACCGCGCACCTTCAGAATTCGAATTCATTCGCGGCCCCTGCGATCGTACTGACAAAATACATCGCACACTCCTAAATTCAAGCGAACGTCTGGCTCTGCCTAGAACTATATATGAATTCACAGGCCTGGGCACTCTCCCGCCGTACTATACATATTGTATCGATCCGTGTGTTGGCCCAGGCAAACATTTATATAGTGGGGTGTGCGTGCTAGCAGGAGGAGACGTCGCGAATGTATCTATGTACGGGCGAGATCGCGGAAGCGTTGTGCTTCTACGCCTGGAAGCAGATCGTGGCTGGCCCGAGAGGAGGCGCTTGGGTATTGTATGTGTCGGTAACCGTGATTCATTGATTTTTTTTAAATTCTGGCTCTGGCTCTGGGATAGGGATGGCCACGCGCGCACAATAACCCTTCCTGCCTACCCGATCTTGCAGCGTCATGTGCTCAGGGGCGCCGCTCGCGCGCGCGCACCGTCCTGGATGGGGGGTGCTGTGGGTGCCTTCCCTTGTCGCTTGCTTTGACGCCGTCCCGGTCGGACGTGGGCGTGGGGGGCCATATCATTCATGGGGCGTGCATGTGCATGGAGGGTCACGGTGGTGCTAGGTCCGCCCTGGGCAAAAAAAAACGACAGAAAGGGCATCGTGCCGAGCCCTGCGACTTTGTCCCGAGACGAGACAGAACACAGAGACAAAGACAGCGGCCCCCCTGGTGAAGGTGAAGCTTCCGAGACCCTTTTTTTTTTTTTTTTGAATGGCAGCAAAAAGAAGCGCTAAAGAACAGAATTTTTTAAAAAGAGGGAGAGAAATCAACGTACTAGAACGAAAAAATCACACCGCCCTTGTGCTGGTCCCCTTCGGTCGAGTGTTAGACACGACGAGACCCGCCCAACAGGGCGGAAACTTGGCGAGATTCCAAATCCAGGCACGCATGTCCAAACCTGGAAATGTTCCAAACATCCAAATACATCGGAACCAGGCACGTGCAAGACTCGCACAGCCACCTCAATCCCCCCTTGGCATGGGCCTTTCTTAATTTTATTTTCGCAACGCTGTCTGGTCCACATAAAAAAACGAAGTCACTCACGCAAGAGACACTGACTATTTCACCCTTAGTGTCGGACAGCAAGCCAAAAAAAACCAGTAATCAATAAATCAGTTACGCGACAGGTGATTTGAGGGCGCGCGCAATGTGTGGCGCAAGGCAGTGCTGCGGTACAACTCTAACTGTGATCTCATCAAATCTCAATAAGCATATCGCTAAGCGCTTAAGGCGCCACATAGATAATGGGCTATGGGCTGCAGTACAAAGAAGGGCCATCACGTATGCTGCCACTCGTGTGAGCCGGGCAGCGCGCGGCCCGCGATTGCTGTCAGCCCCGGGGCCTTAGCTAGCTTGGGACCCCGACCAAAGGAGAAACTTGAATGGAAGACGACACATCTGTCGTGGCGACACGCCGGGGGGACAACGCCAGAATGCCGGGACGGCGGACGGGGTGATCCTGCTCTGCCGCCGAAGAGAAGGCCCCAGAGGGGGGGGAGAGACAGGACAGCGGACTGCATTGTGTTTTCGTGGCGTGG
This sequence comes from Clavaria fumosa, assembly GCA_951802425.1. Lineage (NCBI taxonomy): Eukaryota > Fungi > Basidiomycota > Agaricomycetes > Agaricales > Clavariaceae > Clavaria > Clavaria fumosa. The sequence continues at coordinate 4,201,063 of OX637796.1, read as the reverse complement.
GGTTGCGCGGGGGGCGGGGTAGCTCTTCTGATCCAGGGTTCGCGTTGCGTGAGAGCGGGGGGCAGTTATGCCATGGGCGGCCTCCCGCATATATACTCGGCGTCCCGAGAATGGGTCGCAGCACGTCTATCGTGACACTCCCGCCCCGCGCAAGGCCAGCAACGGTGGTCACGTCAGTTCACGCCGAAGACAGACGAAAAAGGGAAGGTGGAGGGGGGACGGGGGCGCATGTGCTGTGAGGCGTGGCGTGAGGCCATGCAGGCTGGGACGAGAGACGCACGCTTTCCTGGGCCCCCAACCGGTCCGAAGAGAAGACAGCCCGGGAAAGCAGACAGCTGGAGGCGGCGATGCGCTGCGATGCGTGGGGGGTGCAGGAACCCACATTCATCGACGTGATATCTCCGGGGCCAGCGACGCGAGAGAGTGGGAGCACACCCATGCACGTATGGGCGACCAGGACATGGATGGACACTGCCGTACTCGCTTCCGATGCCGATTCGGGGCTGCGCAGTCGGGGACCCGGAGCAGAACAGACAAGCAGAACGCGAGAGGACACGGTTACGTCCTGCTATGAGAGCGTGACGTAAGATCGCTGTGCGAAATGGGGGGAACCGAATTCGGAAGAATAAGAATCCAAGGAATCCAAGATTGTAGGGTTCTTCGATCAAAACACATGACATTGATATGATCATGATGTAATGCAAAAATGAATGCATCATATATTGATTTTGGAAGTTGGTTTGTGGTAAAAACTGGGATAATAAATAGTATGGGACTGGAATGTGAAGTATCCATTCTTGCAGGCACAAGGTACAGGTCCAAACAGAAATTAAATTAAATTTTCATGACCTTCCACTGCAATGGACCAGCACCCTCTGTAAAAATGCAAAGTCATGTGAAGTCAAGGAAGTGCACACCTTCAGTCAATAAAATGTAATAATTTGGATGCACTCAAGTCTCCAATTTGAGGCTTTGGACAAGTTGGCATTGGAGGGGGACAGTATACCCTCCAAACAACTTTTGATGGAGTTCTACCAATGAGCCAGGGAGGATATGTACACTCTCTGGATGCAATGTCTAAAGCCCTGGCCTCCAACTCTACCATCTGTGGATCACATTGGGTGGGGGGTCAACTCTGGTGGCTCAAACTGTTCTGGAAGCAAGGGTGATGAGAGGGATGAGAGGTGGATCACATTGGATGGGGGGGAGGCCATTCAGATGATGAGACAGATCATCTGTCTCATCATCTGAATGGCCTTGGTCCAATTCTCTAAATGTCAGGACTGCTTACCTAAGCCACCCTAACAGAATCCAAATGTATTCCAAAGGCTAATAGCAAATAGCAAAAAGTAAAGTCACATGACCACTCACAACCTTTAGCAACCACCTGTGACCTTGCAGGAGCATTAAGAACATTGCTAGCATTAACAGCATTAACAGTCATGTGACCCTTCCCACCACTTGGTGCCTTTCTCACACTTTGGAATTCATGATGGGGGCAGATCCAGGATAGCATCACTGACATTCCCTATCAAACAATCTAGCCTAATCAAGACTAATTGAGGCCTCCCCTTGGCCAGCCAAGACTGTGCCAAGCATTTTCCCCATTAGCATTCCTTATCTCCCCCTTGCCACTCCCTTCCCCCTTGGTATTCCCCTTTCCCTATCTTGCCTTTCTGACTCCTTGTGACTCAGTGCACATGGCCTCATTCCTACTCATGTGACTCATACTATATGCTGCCTTGCCCATTAGTATATATACCTCCTGTCAAGAGTAGGTCAATTCCACCTAAATACAGGTATAAACAACAGCAAGGAGGGGTGTAGCAGCAATTCTGATGGTGGGCGGGAATTCTGCATGCAGGCCACATTGATGGGAAGGGGCGTGGGTGTGGCAGGAGAGGGTGGGAGACAGTGGGACAACACAAGGGGAGGTTTTGACCCAGAGACTGCATGAGAGGGTGACTGCTATGCAATGCCCAGTCAGTGGCTCTTGACAGCAATCCTTGTGCATAAGTGGGTAATCAGGTTTATGTCATATGCTGTAGTATCTACTACAGCTTCAAGGATTATATAGTAAGTAAGTATCTAAAATGGGATAGTATTGAAGAAAGTCTGCAAAGAAGGAGTTATAAAACAAATACTAAGAAATTGCCCAGAAACATGTTTCAGCCACCATATCCAAACCCCAAAGTCTAATATCATCAAGGGACCTTCACTAGCTCATCTGGAGACCACCCTGCAGGTCCTAAACTGACTCCACTCATTTCCCAATGTTCCCCAACATTGGCTGAACAACAGCAAAGCATTCGGAGTCTGTCAGAATTACAGTCCACACACAGAATTACCAATTGTCAGTTTGGAACAATCATTGAGTGGTGGAATTATGCCTGGAACAGTTGTTGAGTGTGGGGACGTGTCGGGTGGTCTGTGAATGGGTGTGTTGGGTTGTGACAGTACCTCCTCCCTAAGAGCTGAGCTCCTGTGAGGCAGGCCTGTGCATGACTGGTCATGTGACTCTGTCCAGGCAGTTCTCTGATCCCTCAAGGCTGCACATCCCTTTGTCCTAACACTGCACCATGGCACCCACTACCCATCCCCTCCTCCCCATTCTCTGAGGCTTGATAAATGAATACCAAAACCGACATGTGGTAATTGTGGAATGTTCTCTCCCCCCCCAAACTGACTGGCAGGTGGCACTTGAGGCAGCAGTAGAGGTGCTTGACCTGCAGGTCTGGGTGGGCGATGCCCAACAACTAGTAGTAAGTGGTCCATTTTTTCCTCATTACCAACCACACAATGGCAATTCCACAGGACTGTTGCAAGCGATACATGGCATTTGCCACAGCAGAGGGAGAAGTTGTTGATTCAGAGGGGCAGATAGAGGCAGCAAAGTGGGCAATCGTCAACATCTGCAATTACCTCAAGAAGATCAACAATGTGGTCATGGAGTGGGCAGATGAAGTAGAGCAGGCCTGATGGGAAGAGGAGGCAGAAAAGGTGCAGAGGGAAGAGGAGGAATGCATGAGGTTTGCTGAGAGGGAGGTGGAGATATTCTGCAAGAACACAGTGGGGGAGCAATGGAAGGTGGACATGGCAGAGACAACAACAACAATGGCAACAGCCACCTGCACCCCCATGCCAGGGGAGCATAGGCGGAGTGAAGAAATCTGGCAACAGCAAGATGTGATGGCACATGGTGCGGGTGATGCAGAAATCGAGGAGGTGGATGCGGATGGGTACCACTATGCCCACCTTGGTTTCCTCAAGACGTGCATGTGGCAGGATGGGTGGACGTTGGTGGACAGAAAGGTAAGTAAATCTAACAAAGAGAAAAAAGGACAAGGTATTGGTTCTGTGGGACCCTCATTTGTGAACGCTGTGCATTCACAAGCAAATGGTGCATCAGGGTCGCAGAAACATCATGCAATTGGTGTGCACAGCAGAAGTGCTCGTGCAATGCACTGGGCAGCAAGTCATTGAAGCAAGGCCAAAAATGGACATGGGCAGGCAGCAACAACGAGAGCAGGCGCAACTTGCCTGCAGTTGGAAATACGCCCTAGCATCAGGAAACCTCAAAGTGTCTTGACCCAGCTTGATCGGTCTTGACCTTAGTGGTCAAGACAGATCAAGAATTTTTTTGGTCAAGAACTCCGTCTTGAAAACGCAAAACGAACCTACTTATACAAGTTAAAGTTCTTGATTCAAGAACAATCAAGTGTACAAAGTAATCAAGTGTACAAGTTGTGATAAGGGGTCAAGACAATGGTTCCGCTGCCGCCGCCGCCATCGTGCGCTGCTACCGCCGCCATCGTGCGCTGCTACCGCCGCCGCCGTCGTGCGCTGCTACCGCCGCCGCCGTCGTGCGCTGCTACCGCTGCCGCCGTCATGCGCTGCTACCGCCGCCATCGTGCGCTGCTACCGCCGCCATCGTGCGCTGCTACCGCCGCCATCGTGCGCTGCTACCGCCGCCATCGTGCGCTGCTACCGCCGCCGCCGTTGTGCGCTGCTACCGCCGCCGCTGTCGTGCGCTGCTACCGCCGCTGCGGCCGCGCGCTGCTGCCGCCGTCGTCGTGTGCTGCTACCGCTGCCATCGTGTGCTGATGCCGCCGCCGCCGCCATTGTGTGCTGCTGCCGCCGCCACCGCCCTGCTGCCACCGCCGTCGTGCGCTGCTGCTGCCGTCGTGCGCTGCTACTGCCGTCGTGCGCTGCTACCGCTGCCATCGTGTGCTGATGCCGCCGCCGCTGCCATTGTGCACTGCTGCCGCCGCCGTCGTGCGCTGCTGCCGCTGCCATCGTGCGCTGCTGCTGTTGTGCACTGCTGCCGCCGCTGCGGTTGTGCGCTGCTGCCGCCACTGCGGTTGTGTGCTGCTGCTGCCGCTGCAGTCGTGCACTGCTGCCGCCGCTGTCCTGCGCTGCTACCGCTGCCATCGTGTGCTGATGCCACCGCCGCCGCCATTGTGTGCTGCTGCCGCTGCCGTCGTGCGCTGCTGCTGCCGTCGTGCGCTGCTACCGCTGCCATCGTGTGCTGATGCCGCCGCCGCTGCCATTGTGCGCTGCTGCCGCCACCGTCGTGCGCTGCCGCCGCTGTGGTTGTGCGCTGCCGCCGCTGTGGTTGTGCGCTGCTGCCGCCGCCGTCATGCGCTGCCACCACCATCGTGCGCTGCTGCCGCCGCCGTCGTGCACTGCTGCCGCCGCCGTCGTGCGCCGCTGCCACCACCGTCATGCGCCACTGCCGCCACCACCGTTGTGCGCCACTGCCGCCGCCACTATCGTGCGCCACTGCCGCCGCTGTCATGCGCCGCTGCGGCCGTTGTCCTGCGCTGCTGCTGCCGCCATCGTGTGCCGCTGCTGTTGTGCGCTGCTGCTGCCACCATCGTGTGCCACTGTCGCTGCCATTGTGCACCGCTGCAGCCGCCGTTATGTGGCACTGCCATTGTGCGCTGCTGTTGTGTGCCGCTGCTGCCGTCGTGAGCTGCTGCTGTCGTCGTGTGCCGCCATCGTGTGCTACGAACATGCTGTGGACATGGAAGATCTAGGAGAGGCGATGGTCGAGGTCGGAGTCAGAGTTGGAGTTGTGTCGCTAGAGCAAGAAGGCAATAGCAATTGAGCGGATGAAGCAAGCTCGGAAGGAGAAGCAATGGGGGAAGGCACCAGGTCGACAATTCCGGCGACAAGCAGCCGGCCGACGCCCTCAACGCCTCCTTGATGCCGCCCAGCACCGCGGCATTGAGGCGGTGGGCCAGGCTGGGACTCGGCAAATGGTCGGCCAGAGCTGCAGCATGTAGTTGTTGCTCAAACTGGCGGTGCGCGATGCGCTCCCACTTTCGCTTCACTGTAATTTAATTCAAGGATGAGATGTCAGCAGTTGTTGTGAGTGGGTCGCTCACGTTGCAACAGCTCAGCCTCATGTATTGCAAGCTGCAAGCGCAACTCCATGCACTTGGCCTCGTTCTGAGCTATGTATCGCAGTAGATCGGCATGTCTGCGAGGAGAACCCGCAGGACCAACAAAGAAAGGCGGGAAAAAAGAAAGAAAAGAAAGAAAGGTGTTAGCAAGCGTAAAAAAGAGTGTGAAACACGCGCCTCTTCGCGAGCGCGAGACATGCTGCATCCAGCCCATTTTTGCTGTCAGTATCATTGTCGTCATTGTGCAAGGCGACCGACGGTGTCGACGAAAGGCCTGCAGCAGCAGGGGCGCAACACGCGGTCCATCTCCCACAGCGGAGCCCGCAGAGCGGGGACGACCCGAAGATACTGCAGCAGCAGTAGACGGGGCACCGTCCGCGTCCGTGGCCACGCCAAGGAGGTCGAGGTCGAGGCCATAGCAGCCACCTTCTTTCCTCATCGAGACATAGTAGGTAGATATGAAGGACCAAACTGGACAAAATTCAAATCTTGGGTCATTTATGCTTCCAGACATGCATGCACACATGTGTACATGCATGTCCATGTATGTCCAGACATGTCCATACATGTCCATACATGTCCATACATGTCCATCTGCATACATGTGTGCCCATTCATGTACATGCATGGGCCATGAATGTGCATATGTGTCCATGTATGGGCACATGTGTCAATATTGGCCCTGTGTGTGCAAATGTATGCCAATATATGTGCAAGCTTATGCCAATTTGTGCAAGCTTATGCTAAAATATGTGCAAGCCCATGCCAATTTGTGCAGAATTATGCTAAAATTTGTGCAAGCTTATGCCAATTTGTGCAAGCTTATGCCAATTTGTGCAAGCTTATGCTAAAATATGTGCAAGCCTATGCTAATTTGTGCAAGCTTATGCTAAAATATGTGCAAGCCTATGCCAATTTGTGCAGAATTATGCTAAAATATGTGCAAGCCTGTGCCAATTTGTGCAAGCTTATGTGCAAGCCTATGCCAATTTGTAGAAATATGTGCAAGCTTATGCCAATTTGTGCAGAATTATGCTATTGTATGTGCAAGCTTATGCCAATTTGTGCAGAATTATGCTATTGTATGTGCAAGCTTATGCCAATTTGTGCAGAATTATGCTATTATATGTGCAAGCTTATGCCAATTTGTGCAGAATTATGCTATTGTATGTGCAAGCTTATGCCAATTTGTGCAGAATTATGCTTATATGTGTGCAGGTCTATGTCAATTTGTGCAGACTTGTTACATGTATATCTAGGTCATGGAGGTCAGGCAGATTCAAGTCCAGTTGGGGTTTGCAAGGTTCAGGCTGCTGCAGTGAGGGTAGAACCAGTCAGAGTTCTGGAGTTAGAATAGAATGAGCACTAGCCAGGTGCCTGTTGGAGTCTGAGCCAAGTGGGGCTGGAGTCAGAGTCAGATTTCCACAATTGTGGGGTGGTCTGGGAATGGTTAGGGTCAGTTGCAGTAATGCCTAACATGGGACTTCCTTTCTAGGTGACCACATTGACACCTGTGAAAAAGACAAGCAAAAAGAATGCAGACACTCAGTCACTCAGCACTCTAGTCCATACAACACCCATAGTACACCTATACTAGCACCTCTAGACCTCCCACTCTTGCAGCACTACAGATAGTGAATGACATGGGTATGCAGACCTGCATGGGTAAGTGAGGGTATGGGTATGGGTACAAATTTTTGTACCCCTGAGAAAGCTGTACCCCTCAGGCAGGTTCACCGGGTACCCAGGTTCTCTGTAATGACTTCTATCCCTCAAAAGAACTGGACTCAATGGTATATTGAGTGTAGTAGTTCTATATAGAGGGATCTACCCTCTGTGTACAGTCGCTACACAGTTTATATAGGCAAGCAGCCCTCCAGAGGCTGCTGACATAAGCATAGCCCAAGCGGAGACTAATATGGTATATAGCTTATGTAATATAAGAACAGAAAAGGCCTATAGCCTTACACCCTCCCCCACTGGAGAGGCCCCCAACCAGAGATGACATGTGGGCAGTGCAGGACGACGAGCAGGATTGTGTAATAATTTAAAAGGGATGCATCCCCTTGGGCAGGGTTACCGCCATGTCACTGGGTGCAATCCCCTCCTGGGGCCTTCGCCTAGTGCTGATGGGTCCTACCTGGTGGTCTGCATGACCTGCCCCCAGTTGGACAGCATGTCACAAGTGGCACACCCCAGTGGGGGGTGCCCCAAGTGCTGCTGTCTCGTCCTGTGGGGTAGGCATATTTTTTAAAGGTCTCGGACACTTAGTCTGAGCCCTGCTCGTAGTCGCATGGTGGCTTGCCCTCATCATCACTCCAGTTGGGTGACAACACAACAGGCCTCTTCACAGCCTTAGCAGCTGATGACTTAGCTGCTTTCTTTTTTTGTTTTTGAGAGGGCCCCACACCCTCTGTCTGGGATATTGTTAAACCCCCAATAGGTAGCCCTAGGGGGTTTCTAATGGTGGACATGCTTCCACTGTCTTCCAGGGGTGCATCACCCCTCTGTTCGTCTCCCATCTTCTCACTCAACCAAAGATGGCGCAGATGCACCCCACACCCTATGCACTCTAGCAGTGCATATGTCCAGGGAGGTATGGGAGGCTTCTCCCATTCACCCAGTGCTAGCTGGATATTGTCGTCCAAGGGGGCATTCCCCTTTCGCACATACTCACGTGCCCACGTGAGTACAAATTCGTCCCAGAGCTCTGTTTCCTCAATGGAGACTCCGGAGTCTACAAACGCCTCGATTGTCTGCATGACGGCTGGTGTTATTTTTGTGTTCCAGAGCCTGGAATGTCATACAGGGAGGACTCTCCCTTTGATGGCCTGCACATATGCCCCCTTTGACACAAAGAGGGCTACAGCCATAGCTAGGAATGGGTGCCATATTCGGGCCCAAGACGGTGCGCACAACATTATGGTGCACCAGATGGCCACCTTGCATGCAAAAGACAGGGGTGAGTCCCCATCTTTATCAATGCCAAGGACAGCCACCTTGCCCATCCTTATATTGGCAGCCCTGCAGCGCAGGTCTGACACTGCACCTCTGTTGCCTTTTGGATTCATAGGGGGAATTTCCCCCTTCTCCCCTACAAAGGAGAGCCACAGCTCTTGGGGGAGCAATGGCTCCCCAGTCTCTATAAACTCCCTAATGGGAGGTGCAACCACTCTTGCCATTGTCAGTGGCAATGTCTGGTACGACAAATAGGAGGGTGCTCCCCTTCCTGCGACTTCTGAGGGTCCTGCCCTCAGGGATGGGTCGCCCATCCCTCTGCTCTCTCGCAACATCTGCCCTTGCAGATGGTGTGCTACCTGGTCTGCTGATTTCTTGACACCAGCAGGAACTCTCCAGTTCCTCAACAGCCAGTCCTCAACTGGCATAGGCAGCTTTCCTGCTGCCGCGTTCTTCTGGGCCTCCTTAATGGCCCATCACATCTTCATCACAGCAGTCATATTGTAACTGCCATCAGGTGCTCCATGATGCGCCTGCTGGTTGAGGGCTATCACCTCCTCAACCATCTTCAACTCAACAACCCACATGCCAGGTTTGACAGACATCCCTGATGGCCAGGGATAGCCATCCAGAGCCCTGTCTGGGCTAACCCCTTGTCGGAGGCGCAAGCACCATCTCCGCAAATGTTCATTTGTGCCTCAATGAGGCATCAGGGTTCTGCTGGTTAATACCAGCAGGTGGAAGAGGGGGATACCCTCCTCAACGCTCATGGGGATGTCCACGTCCCCCATAGGCGGTGCTATGTCTGCATATGAGCTGGCAGTGCAGGCCCTTTTAGGGTCCCGCTCCAAGGGATCCCTTTCAGGTCCCTTCCCTTTCGCCATGGTTCGCAATGTGGTGAGTTCCTCATTGGTGCTTGCCAACTTCTCTGTCAAGGAGAGAATCTTCTCCTGTGCACTTCTAAGGTCCTCCTTGACCTTATCCAGACTATCATAAGCTTTTTCAAGCTTTTGCCAGTGCCCAGCACAAAGGGCATTGCCCTTCTCATACTCCTCATGCAAGTTGTCCAGCTTGCACTGCATCATCCCAAGCTCCAGCCTGAGTTCATGCTTAGTGCTTTCTGTTAGGAATTACGTCACGTGTCCGCCAACAGCGCTACAACCTGCTGCACCAAAAGGGCAGCAATGGTCAATCCCTTGACCATGACTGGCGGACCTTATATAGCATATCTGTTTATGCGAGGATGGCCTGTGATCCTCACATTACCCCCCCATTAGGTACACACTACTCCGGGTGTGTGTCAGATAGCCTACAGTAGCCCCCAAGCAGCGGCCAGCCAGATCAACCAGTCAAGCTTACTTTAGGATCAGAAGGTTTCGGGGTACCCACATAGTTCACCACTATGCATCCCTTTGCATGCAACCGTTGACACTCCCTGGCAACCATGTGACTCTGCCACACATGCCACAGAGACACTACCAGGGGTCCTCTCCCCATTGGGAGGGAGGGTATAGGCGCAGGGGAAATTCTCTGGCCATCACCTCTAACACTTGGCTCAGACTCCAACAGGCACCTGGCTAGTGCTCATTCTATTCTAACTCCAGAACTCTGACTGGTTCTACCCTCACTGTAGCAGCCTGAACCTTGCAAACCCCAACTGGACTTGAATCTGCCTGACCTCCATGACCCAGATATAACAAGTCTGCACAAATTGACATAGACCTGCACACATATAAGCATAATTCTGCACAAATTGGCATAAGCTTGCACATATAATAGTATAATTCTGCACAAATTGACATAAGCTTGCACATATAATAGCATAATTCTGCACAAATTGGCATAGGCTTGCACATATTTTAGCATAATTCTGCACAAATTGGCATAGGCTTGCACATATTTTAGCATAATTCTGCACAAATTGACATAAGCTTGCACATATAATAGCATAAGCTTGCACAAATTGGCATAGGCTTGCACATATTTTAGCATAATTCTGCACAAATTGGCATAGGCTTGCACATATTTTAGCATAAGCTTGCACAAATTAGCATAGGCTTGCACATATTTTAGCATAAGCTTGCACAAATTAGCATATGCTTGCACATATATTGGCATACATTTGCACACACAGGGCCAATATTGACACATGTGCCCATACATGGACACATATGCACATTCATGGCCCATGCATGTACATGAATGGGCACACATGTATGCAGATGGACATGTATGGACATGTATGGACATGTATGGACATGTATGGACATGTCTGGACATACATGGACATGCATGTCCATGCATGTACACATGTGTGCATGCATGTCTGGAAGCATAAATGACCCAAGATTTGAATTTTGTCCAGTTTGGTCCTTCATAGGTAGACGACTTGTGTGCCACCGCCGTTGTGTGCCGCTGTCGTGTGCCACTGTCATCATATGCCAACATCAATGCATGGGCGGAAGGGGGGGGGATACAGTACTACAGTACTAGACGAATGTTCGTAAATCTAAATCAGATTCCTTCACAGCAGAAGTGGCAACCACCAATTGCAATTCGTGCTCCCGTTGACGACGTAGTGGAGCTTGGAGCAGAAGATCATCCCTGCAGGGTCATCCTGAGCAACCCAAGCGTACAGGGCCCGACTTTCGGGCTCGATGCACCCAGAATGCGAATAGAGTAACCACTTTCCCCACAAGCGATGAAACCCCCCGGCGAGAGACACATTCAGCGCATCTTTTCGCCCCCTCTTTCCGCACAGCAAATCGGCCACCCCGGCCATTCTCTTGTGCTGTGTAACCCAGTTAAGTACCCGGTTGCTCTGCATTGTGCCCGATTACATGCAAGCACGATTGAACGACGATCGATGACCAACACTGGAATTTCCTACGCAGTCCGTGGCGATACTAAATATTCTGACCTGGATGGCTGAGGCGAACGAACAAGCGAGGGCCCCCGTCGATCGACGCCATGAACCATAGTGGGTTTAGATAGACTTTTTGACAATTAATTGCTCATGGAGAAAAGCATAACATCGGAAAGACAACGCTTCTGGATCTCTCTCTCTCTCTTGTGATTATGCACTTAGTTCGGGGAACAATCGCCCATCGCCTCACGTAGACAAGCCAAAAACGCGTTACCTATATCACTTAGGCTAGACCCTTGGGCTCTTTGATGAAGTGTATGCTTCGCTCTGCTCCTTCAATCCACTGGGTTGTGGCCACCATCAGGAAAAAGAACCCCCAGCAGTAGCTATCAGCATAGACTATGTAGACTACACAGACTGTATAGACTGCTGTAGCATATGTAGTGAGAAAAATAGTAATACATAGAAGGTATGGATTACTATATAGCATGCAATAGACTGGGTAGCATATTATGAGTGCATTGTAGTCACGGTAGTAGAGCCTATGTACTATGTTGAGCCTAGTAGCATATTATGAGTGCATTGTAGTCATGGTAGTAGAGCCTATGTACTATGTTGAACCTAGTAGCATATTATGAGTGCATTGTAGTCATGGTAGTAGAGCCTATGTACTATGTTGAGCCTAGTAGCATATTATGAGTGCATTGTAGTTACAGTAGTAGAGCCTATGTACTATGTTGAGCCTAGTAGCATATTATGAGTGCATAGTAGTAATGGTAGTAGAGCCTATGTACTATGTTGAGCCTAGTAGCATATTATGTGTAATACTTTCTATCCCTCAAAAGAACTGGACTCAACTGTATATTGAGTATGGTAGTTCTATGTAGAGGGATCTACCCTCTCTGTACAGTCACGACACGATATATATATAGGCGAGTGGCCCTCTAGGGGCCGCTGATGTAAGCATGGCCTAAGCGGCTATGCTAGTAGACTATTATAGTATGTATATTATGTAATAAAAGAATAGAAAAGGCCTATAGCCTTACACCCTCCCCCTCCGGAGAGGCCCCAACCAGAGGCAATGCGCGGGCGGCGCGGGACGACGAGCAGAAGTAGAATAGCGTTACAAGGGGCGCATCCCCTTGGGCAGGGTTACCGCCATGTCACCGGGCGCGATCCCCTCCTGGGGCCTTCGCCTGGTGCTGATGGGTCCTACCCGGTGGTCTGCGTGACCTGCCCCCAGTTGGACAGCGTGTCACGAGCGGCACGCCCCGGTGGGGGGTGCCCCAAGTGCCGCTGTCTCGTCCTGCGGGGTAGGCATATGTTTTTAAAGGGCTTGGACGCTTAGTCCGAGCCCTGCTCGTAGTCGCATGGCGGCTCGCCCTCATCGTTGCTCCAGTCGGGCGACGACACAACAGGCCCCTTCGCGGCCTTAGCGGCTGATGACTTAGCCGCTTTCTTTTGTTTTTGAGAAGGCCCCGCACCCTCTGTCTGGGATATTGTTAAACCCCCAATAGGTAGCCCTAGGGGGTTTCTAACGGTGGACGTGCTTCCACCGTCTTCCAGGGGCGCATCGCCCCTCTGTTCGTCTCCCACCTTCTCGCTTAACCGAAGACGGCACGGACGCGCCCCGCGCCCTATGCACTCTAGCAGTGCATATGTCCAGGGAGGTATGGGAGGCTTCTCCCATTCACCCAGTGCTAGCTGGATATCATCGTCCAAGGGGGCATTCCCCTTTCGCACATACTCGCGTGCCCACGCGAGTACAAACTCATCCCAGAGCTCTGTTTCCCCAACGGAGACTCCGGCGTCTACAAACGCCTCAATCGTCTGTGCGACGGTTGGCGTTATCTTTGTGTTCCAGTGCCTGGAATGTCGTGCAGGGAGGACTCTCCCTTTAATGGCCTGCGCATATGCCCCCTTTGACACAAAGAGGGCTACAGCCATTGCTAGGAATGGGCACCGCATTCGGGCCCGGGACGGTGTGCACGCCATTATGGTACGCCAGATAGCCACCTTACGTGCAAAGGACAGGGGTGAGTCCCCGTCCTTATCAATACCAAGGACGGCCGCCCTGCCCATCCTTATGTCGGCGGCCCAGCAGCACAGGTCTGACACTGCGCCTCTGTCGCCTTTCGGGTTCATAGGGGGAATTTCTCCCTTCTCCCCTACAAAGGAGAGCCACAGCTCTTGGGGGAGCAATGGCTCCCCAGTCTCTACAAACTCCCTAATGGGAGGCGCAACCACTCTTGCCGCTGTCAGCGGCAATGTCTGGTATGACGGATAGGAGGGTGCTCCCCCTCCTGCGACTTCCAAGGGTCCTGCCCTCAGGGATGGGTCGCCCATCCCTCTGCTCTCTCGCAACATCTGCCCCTGCAGATGGCGTGCCACCCGGTCTGCCGATTTCTCGATGCCGGCAGGAACTCTCCAGTTCCTCAACAGCCAGTCCTCAACTGGCGTAGGCAGCTTTCCCGCTGCCGCATTCTTCTGGGCCTCCTTAACGGCCCATCGCATCTTCATTACGGCAGTCATATCATAACTGCCGTCAGGCGCTCCATGGTGCGCCTGCTGGTTGAGGGCTATCACCTCTTCAACCGTCTTCAACTTGACAGCCCACGCCCCGGGCTTGACGGACATCCCCGATGGCCAGGGATAGCCATCCGGAGCCCTGTCCAGGCGGGGGGCATTAAAGGGATAACCCCTTGTCGGAGGCGCAAGCACCGTCTCTGCAAACGTTCGTTTATGCCTCAGTGAGGCATCGGGGTTCTGCTGGCTAACACCAGCAGGTGGAAGAGGGGGATACCCCTCCTCAATGTTCATGGGGACGTCCACGTCCCCCATAGGCGGCGCTATGTCCGCGTATGAGACAGCAGTGCGGGCCCTTTTAGGGTCCCGCTCCAAGGGATCCCTGTCAGGTCCCTTCCCTTTCGCCGCCGTTCGCACCGTGGCGAGCTCCTCGTTGGCGCTTGCCAACTTTTCTGTCAAGGAGAGAACCTTCTCCTTCGCCTTTCTAAGGTCGGCCTCGACCTTATCCAGGCTATTGTAAGCTTTTTCAAGCTTTTGCCGGTGCCCGGCACAAAGGGCATTGCCCTTCTCATACTCTTCATACAAGTCATCCAACTTGCGTTGTATCATTCCGAGCTCCGGCTCGAGCTCACGCTTAGCCCTTTCCTGCGCTTCCTTAAGCATTTGTTGAAACACTTCGTCCGAGTGCAGCAGCGACTCGAAGATGTGACGACGGAATCCAATACACTGAGTGCACCGGGATCCGTGGGTGATCGCATGGATCATGCGATCCTGGACCCAGGGGAGAGTTTCCTCCCCTTGCAACAATGACGGCTGGGACAACCCAGCCGTTCCGACGATGCTCGTTGGCAGCGAGTTCCCTGGCGCAAGGCCAGGGACGGCGGCGCGGGTAGCATGAGGAGATGGGGTTTCCCCCATCGGATCATCCATTGTAACAAATGGCTGATGAGGAAAAAAGAGAAAAAGAGGGCGGGCCCTCTTAAGGTTTTGTACTTTACGGTGGAGCCACCACGTGACTTAGTCACTGTGGCTAACGACCCAGCGGTCTGGCTCGATCGCGTTTACTACTCCGCGCGGGCGCTCCGTCCGCGCTCTGCTCGAGGGCGCCTAGGTAGCACCCTCCACGAGTCTACACCTTGTAGTTCAAGGTAATGGTCTAGAGCAGCCAGCTCTTTGACCCCCATGTACAGCTCCCAGGTCGTATCCCCGAGGTTCCATCGAACCTCGCATTCCAGGTGGCAGCCTTCCCACCTATGGCCAATAATGGCATCTACTAGCCATTCCTCCTTTGGATCCACACCAAAGTCATAAAAGACTTTCACTTCATGACGCGGAAACAACGCGTCGTCATTTGGTTCATGTCACCGCAACTGGCTGACATGGAACGTCGGGTGGATTCTCCTCGACTTTAGCGAGTCGGGGAGCTCCAGCTCGTATGTAGACGATTCCGGTCTACATGACCATATTGGGTATGGCCCAATAAACTTCGGCATGAGCTTTCTAGCTTGTTTTTTAGGGAGATTCAAGTTCTCCGTTGAGAGGTAGACTAATTCTCCCTCTCTAAACAGGTGCTCTGCCCGTCTACGCTGGTTAGCGTAAAACGTTTGGTGGACGTGACTTTCTATAATTGCGTCATGCGCCATTGTAAGGTTGAGCGCGGCTTTCTCCGCGAACATCCGTACCCCTCTGGGCACCGCCCGGAGGTCGTCTGGCAACTCTGCCATCATCTGGGGCATGTACCCATAGGTGAGCTCAAACGGGGCAAACCCCGTCGACGCGCTTATTGACACGTTAATGGCGAATTCGACCATTGGGATTCGCTCCGCCCAGTCTGTCTGGTCCAGTTGGACCACCGATCGGAGGATCTGAGACACGGATCGGATCGACCGTTCCGTCGCTCCATCCGTCTGCGGATGGAAAGCTGTGGACATCCGCAGCTTGACACCAAGTAGTTGGTGTGTTTCCTGCCAAAAGGCAGACGTAAATCTCGGATCACGATCGGACACAATCGATCCTGGCAACCCATGCAGTCTCACTACATGGGTTAGGAAGAGCCAGGCTAGCTCTGCTGCCGTTACCGAAACGGTAACTGGTACTAGGTGTACCAGTGAAGTGAGGCGGCAGATCACCACCCAGAGGTAGTCCGCCTCTTTCGACATAGGAAATGGACCTACAAAGTCCATTCCTATTGATTCCCAGGGCCGCCTGGGGATCGGAAGGGTGTGTAGAAGCCCCTGCGGCTTCTGAGGGGAAGTCTTGCTCGTCTGGCACACGCCGCACGACGAGCAAAACTTATCAATGTCTTTAGACACCGATGGCCACCAGTAGTAACGGCGGACGTAATCCATCGTTATCCGCGCCCCCATGTGTCCTAGGACCGCATGGGCTTCCTGGATTATTCTCCCAGGGATGCTTTTCCCTTCATGAAGGGTACGAGGCACACAGAGCACCTCGTCTCCTTTTTTATTCTCAGCTAAGATCAGGTCATCCCTGATCTTAAAACCGGTGTAGTTTCCCGGTTTCTCCAAAATTATTTTGAACAGGCGATCCTGTTCATAGCCATCACGGATGCTTTGCAGCATCCTGCTATCCCCCCCTTCCACGCGGGGCCTTAAGGGCACGAGCATCTCGTCCCTCACATCCCTGTCCGCTTGGGGCATAGGCGGCGGTTGCTCCTGCTCAGTCTCCTCGTCCGCGGCAGGTGTGCATACTCGTAGTGCGCGCACCTCCTCCAGGCGTCCGCAGGGCAACTCGTCCCCTTCCGGGTCAAGGCGAACGTCCACCTTTACGTACTCATGATCTGGATGAATCTCATCCATCGCGTCACTCATATGGTAACGCGAAAGGCCATCCACAACTTTGTTGCTCTCGCCTTTAATGTAAGTGATGGAGTAGTTAAACCTCTCCATATATTCCATCCACCTGGCCTGCCGGCCAGACAAGCGCGTTTAGTTCTTAAAGAACCCCAGCGCTTCGTGGTCTGTGACCACGTTGATTTGTCTACCAAGGAGTTTATCCTCCCATTTCTGTAGCGATTCGACAATCACTAAGGCCTCCTGGTCCCAGGTTTTGTAACTAAACTGGGCTGGGCTAAACCTTTTAGACATAAACCCCGCCGGACAGCAGGTTTCCCATGTCTTTCCCTGGCCATACATGGCCCCTATGCCTGACACTGATGCATCGCACACAAGCCAGATTGGCTCCTGTACTGCTGCGTCTACCGGGCGTAATATTGGCGTTTTACACGCCAATGCCTTAATCATCTCCATGCACTTGTCATGGAGTGGTCTCCAGTGAAACGTTCGCGTTTCACTACACAGACTAGCCAAAGGGCCAGTGTAAGCGGACAGATCGGGCATGAACTGTCCGATGTACTGTACTAATCCAAGGAACCTCTGCACCTCGTTAATGCTTGTCGGTGTTTTCCAGTTACAGATTTTATCCATTTTATCCACTGTGACGTGGATTCCTTGGGCATCTATAATATGCCCTAAGCAATCTACGCTCTTCGTGTATAACGAGCACTTCTTCTTGCTCAAGAAAAGGCTCGCGCATTTGAGGGTCTCAAAGACCGTCTTTAAGTGACACTCATGGTCCTCCAGGGTCTTGGAGAAGACGAATACATCGTCTAAGTACACATGCACGTACTTTCCCAATTGATGATGAAATATATGCGTCATCAGGTGCTGGAAGGTAGCAGGGGCATTACAATCCCCTATCTGCATCACCTGTGAGAACATGGTGCCCAAGACGGTCGCGAACGCCGTCTTCCACACGTCCTCAGGCTCTACGCATCTGATAGGTCAATCTTTGACCTATATGTGGCTCTAGCCACGTCCTGCCTGATCTGATCCTGATCAGGCAATGGGGTAATATCCCGTACTGTGTTCGCATTCCGTTTCCGACAGTCCACAACTGTCCGTAGCAGCGGGTTCCGGCTGCTTTTTGGTATGCATAACATAGGAGCTGCTTGCGATGCCGCTCCTGCTTCCCACCAACCGTTAGTAATATAACGGTTCACTTTCTCAAGGAATTGTTCCTTAAATGCCTCAGCACACCGAGGCAGGTAATAATTATAGACTTGCTTTTCGTCTATTAAGGGTATGCGGTGGTTCACCGCCCGAAACGGCGGCGGTCTGGGGGGAACTCCCCCAAAGAGCTCAGCGTACTGGTTAAACCAGTACTCACGCCTGCCTTCGAGGTAGGCGTCGTCTATCTTTACAGAGGCGTTAGCCTCTCCCCCCTTCCAGGGCTCACCCGCATCCCGGGGGCCCGAGTGTAGTCAGCTCTTTCGAGCTCCCTTCCTCGGCGCATTCTTAGCCGATATACGGACGCGTAATGCTTCCGTCTCCTCACTGGGCGACATCGCCTGAAGGGTTTTTCCCTTCCCTTCACCAATCCGGATTGCACGTCGGTGCACATCCAGTATCACACGGCAGTCATACATGAACGCCGTTCTGACTATGATATCATAGCGGTCAATGTTCGCTATATCAAAATACTGGTCCTCCACCAGTATTCCTCCCAAATCCACCGCTACGCGGCATCCGCGTGTGATCATCAATCGGCTGCCGATACAGCCGAGTTGGATAGGAACTGGATTATCCAGTTGGAAGGTTGGTACCTTCGTCACCCGGGCAAAGTCTGGGCTCATCAGGTCCGGGGTACTTCCAGAATCGAAAAGTGTATACGCTTTTACACCGTTCACGGTGATGTAGGCCGCGAGGCATTGCCTAGCCTCCTTTGTTACTACCGGGCGTGATCCCGTCCACTCCTTCCAGACGTGCACCCGAAATGGCCTGTCGTCAACATGGCCGACATGTACTTCTGTCGTGTAGAGGACTTCGTCCTCTTCTAATTCCCGGATTCCAGCGACCTGGTCGCTTTCCGCCTCCTCCTCGAGCTCGTCCGAATCGTACTGGTCCCCGCGACCAGCGTAGTCGTCTTCCGTGACTTCCTCCGGTAGGGCTTCACCCTCCGGCTCCTCGCTTTCAACCGCCGGTGTTTCCAGCAGTTCCTTGGGCTCCTCTTGTAAGGCATAGTTCCTTACATTTCCCCTCAAAGCCTCTGGCTTTCGCTGTGACTGAGGGCACACATTCGCGTAGTGCCCTGCTTTCCCGCACATATAGCATGTTAGAGGAGCTTTCCGCTCCTCTCCGCCTCGTACTCCAATCTTGGGCACCGCCTTAGGCGGTTCTAGCCGGGGTTTGCTTCCTCCGGTTTGCACGCACGCGGTCGATCCGCAGGGGAACAGGTTCCCCTGGCCTACGGTCTGTGTGCGGCCGATACAGCCACAGTCTCACAAACCTCTGCCCCACAGGCACTCTGCCTGTAGGCGGGTTTCCTTTGGGACCTGCCTGGTTCCCTACCAAAGGCACCGCCCTCCGCTGCTGGAGGTAGTGGAGGGTCGCTTCCACTTGGCGACTAGCGTCAATAATATCCTCAACCGAGGATAACTCGACGCTAATCGCGCGAGTTTTGAAGATGGCCTCCACCATCTCGTTAGGCAGTCCGTTAAGGAACTGCCTTTTCATCGTACTGGCGTCAGGCGGGGTGAGCATTCTCTCCGCCGCCTGGGCCAATTCGTTCCAGAAGCCCAAGGCGCCCTTCGCCTTTGTAAACTTCACCTGATAGAAGGCATCCACTGCCTTCTGCGCCGTTACCTCAGTCAGGAACCGCTTAAACATAGCGGTTATCAATTCCTCAAAGGTGGACCTTCGAGGAGCATGGGATAGACCCGTTACTTCTTGGGTATACCAAGTAGCAGCTATTCCGCTTAAACGTGACCCCGCTAGCATAACACGTTGGTGCTCCAACTGCGGGCTGACTACTCTATAGAAGTAGAAGTAATTAAGGAGGCCATCGAGCCACCTTTCCCAGACGACGAGGTCATCTCGTCCGTCATAAAGCTCAGGGGGGTCAATCTTAATCCCCCTAATCTCAGCTATTGCCTCAGGCAATAGCGAGGTTTTATCTCGTATCATCACGAGGTAGCGATGTAATACATCGCTCTGGTAGTTTGTAAAACTTGGGGACACCTCCCGAGTAATCTCCCGCTCCTTCTGGGGCGGTTCCATCCATCCGAACAGACCCATCTGGCCCGTTGGCTCTCGCTGACCCAGCTGTGGGTAGCGCGACATAAGCCGCGGCTCCGGCCCCACTATTTCTCGAGGGCTACCGCCCTCCATTCCTGGTTCGCCAGGGGTTCGAGAACTGTCCACGCGGTTCTCCCTTCGCCACCCTTCCTTGTGGTCAGCTGGCGCCTGACTCGGCAGGGCAGGCCCCGCTTCGGGTTCCACCGAATCACGGCATTGCCGCCGTAAGGGAGCCGCTAGCGTGGTTCCCTGCTCATCTAGCGAGTCCAGCACCCGCCTAACGTGGGTAGCCTCCTCGCTTAGCCATTGCCAAATAGTGGCTTGGCGATTTTTCATCGCCCTTACAAGAGCCTCAAACTCTTCATCCTGGTGGGAAAGTTCCGCCTGAATGTCCGAGAGTCTCTCGGCTACAGCGTTAGCTCGCGCTATCGCTGTGGGCTCATCTCCACTATTGGAGGGAGCCTGCGAGCTTGACCGCTCTCGCGGCCACCTCTCGCGGGTTTCTAAGGGCTCTCTGCCCTTTCCTTTTGAAGGTCCGGCCTTCTCGAGCGATGGCGCTTCGCCAGTGACTTGGCGCGTTGTGGCGCCCTCCTCGTGGCGATTGCCACGTGTCGACAGCGTTTCAGACCTAACACCGTCGTCAGGGGCCGGTGACACCACGTCAGCCCTTAGCAGGGGTTCACCACTGGGCTCGACAGAGGGTCCTATTCCCTCTGGCTGCGCGACGCCTGTGTCGCGCAGAGGTCCTACCAAGGGAGGAGTTTCTCCTCCCTTCCTGTTGTGCTTCTTCTGCGCGGCTATACGGGTGTAACCCATTTCTAGCCACACTCGTTGTGTTGAAGGTTCAAAAAAGTTGTAATACTTTCTATCCCTCAAAAGAACCGGACTCAACTGTATATTGAGTATGGTAGTTCTATGTAGAGGGATCTACCCTCTCTGTACAGTCGCGACATGATATATATATAGGCGAGCGGCCCTCTAGGGGCCGCTGATGTAAGCATGGCCTAAGCGGCTATGCTAGTAGACTATTATAGTATGTATATTATGTAATAAAAGAATAGAAAAGGCCTATAGCCTTACATTATGAGTGCATAGTAGTAATAGTAGTAGAGCCTATGTACTATGTTGAGCCTAGTAGCATATTATGAGTGCATACTAGTAATAGTAGTAGAGCCTATGTACTATGTTGAGCCTAGTAGCAACTAGTGATAGTGCTGTTGGGTAGGATAGTAAGCCTTTGTACTACATTGAATTATGTTGTCATGATTATGATATAATCAGGAGCTGAGTGGAGGTGAGGTGAATTCCAGTGCAAGGTTGAAGCAATAAACTCATGAGTGTTTCAGCATGCTATAGATTAGGATTAAAATGAACAATTCATGATATTGTGCAGTATATGACAAGTACATAGAGTAGTCTCTTTTTGTTAGGATTGCTTACATAAGCCATCCCAAAGAGGAGTTGTGGAGAAACTGGGGAGGGTTGTTGGAAGGTCACATGACCTGTGGCTGGGGTCAGATTACATAATTGTAAGATCACATGACCTGGAGCCTGGGCATGTCATGTGATCCAAGGGTCTGAGCATGGGAACACAGTATCTTTTCCTCTTTTGTACTCTTTCCCCCTTATGTTAGTATTGTCGTTGTGACCTTACATTTAAGTTGTGTGAGACCCAGTCTGATACTTTTGGACTAAAATTGTTACAAAGATTTGTACTCCATAAATGAATGCATATCAGTATACTTGTTGAGATAAAATTGAGCTGCTGAATCAAGAGCATTATTTCTGGTCCATGAGATAGGTACATCTGCTGATCCAAAGTGAGGAATCAACAGACAACTGTGCCAAATCCTATCAATGCTGACTACTTCAGCATTTGCAGAATTTTGTCAAGTAGACAAAATAATCTGATACATGCCAGTTGCTAGATCAAAGCTTGTAAGTGGTCTGTACCAGTGAACATATGCTAAAGGATGTGGTACTATGCCCAGGCCATCAGCAAAACAGCTTGGCTAAATGTAAGTATGGACTGGTATGGACTGGTGTGTAACACCCCAAGTTGTCTTGGGGTGTTACATACCAGTCCATACCTCTCTACTGTACCATTTCATTCAATTGACCAGGTGGTGTGATGCATTCCTCTGGTCAAATTTTGAATTGACTGAAAGTAGAAGTCAAGTGTCACATGAGGGATAATTGACTGCCCCTCCACCAGTATATATTAGGTAACTGTCACCCAAAAAGGGAATTTCACCTTACAAATTGACCAATTCCTCAAATGATGTGTGACCAGTGTGATTTTTGGCCAATTTGGGGAGGTGCATGATGCATGACAGGTCAATTGAATGAAATGGTACAGTATACTGACAACTCAGCTGAGCTGTTTTGCTGATGAGATGCTTTGGAAGATCAAAAATCTTGCTACATGAAGACCTAGTTGAAGTTGACATCAAATTGTAGACAATTGATAGCCTTAGACTAACCTTTTAATCCATCCTCTTTCCACTGTGATTTGTTTTCAATGATCAAGGTAGTGTCAAAGCATGGTGGAGTTGCTGGCTTGCATGGTCCATTAGAATGGCCAGGCATTCCATGAATCTGATATAATTGTTCATCAGCTTGGGGCTTGGATGGCAACTTGACAGTAATATATTTATACACATCAAATCAATCATGATAGTTTGGATGAATATGATCTCTTCCAAAAGATTGCTCCAAAAAGGTGTTCAAAGCTTGGATAAAGCTAGGTACCCATTTATTTTGGTAAATTAGTACAGAAAATATCAATTTTTTTTGTTTGACATATCCACATTAATCTACAGATCAAGTAGTGTCTTATGAAAAAAAAAAAATCTTGAGAATTGCTTGAGAATTGACTGAGAAATGGGCCAGAACATTTGTGGGTCACTGATTTGGTAAGCTTGCTGTACTTGTGGCATGGTGGGAATTGCCGTCCCAGAAAGTCGTCACATGCTCTGTGTTGAACTTGTCGTTCTCTCTGCCTCCCACCATCACCCTCTCTCCTCCCTTTCTCCCATCCCCAGCAACGACGACAGCGGCGACGGCACCCTCACCCTCTCTCCTCCCTTTCTCCCATCCACAGCAACGACGACAGCGGCGATGGCACCCTCACCCTCACCTCCAGCGATGACAACGACGGCGGCAGCACCCTCACCCTCACCCTCCTCCAGTGATGACGACGACGGCGGCGGTACCCTCACCCTCTCTCTCTCCTCCAGCGATGACGGCGGCGGCGGCGGCACCTCCTCCCTCTCCCTCTCCCTCTCCTTCAGTGACAACCACGGCAGCGGCGGCACCCTCAGCGAGGGGCCACCAGGTGCGCCCTCTCCCTTTTTTCCATGATTCTTTTCATTTTTTTAATCTACAGGGCGATGGTGAGGGCGGCGGCACTTCTCCGTCTCCTCTCTCTCACTCTCCTCCCTCTCCCTCTCCTCCCTCTCCTCCCTCCCTCTCTCCTCCCCCTCCCTCTCTCCTCCAGCAACTACGATGACGGCAGTGGCAGCAGCAACGCAACAGCGGCGGCGGCAGCGGCAACAGAGCAACAGCGGCGGCAGTGACGGCGACAGCGACAGCGGCGGCAGCAACGGTGACGGCAGCGGCAGCGACGGCAACAGCGACAGCAACAGCGGCGGCAGTGGCGGCAACAGCGAGGGTGGCAGCGGCAGCAGCAACATCGACGGCAGTGGCAGCAACAACGACGGTGGCGGCGGCAGTGACGGCGATGGCGGTGGCAACGACAGCGATGGCGGCGGCGGCAACAACAGCGATGGCGATGGCGGCGGCAACAACAGCGATGGCGGCGGCAACAACAGCGATGGCGGCGGCGGCAACAACAGCGACAGTGACGGTGGCGGCAACAACAGCGACAGTGACGGCGGCGGCAACAACAGCGACAGCGACGGCGGCGGCAACAACAGCGACAGCGACAGCAGCGGCAACAACAGCGACGGCGACGGCGGCAGCAACGACAGCGACGGCGGCGACAGCAGTGGCAGTGACAGCGATGGCGGCAGCAACGACAGCGACAGCAACGGCGGCAGCAACGACAGCAACGGTGGCGGCAATGACAGCAACGGCAGCGACAGCAGCGGCAGCAACGGTGACGGCGGCGGCAACGACAGCAACGGCGGCGGCAACGACAGCGACAGCAGCGGCAGCGATGGCGGCAACGGCGGCGACAGCGGTTGCAACGACGGCGGCAACAACAGTGACAGTGGCGGCAACAACAGCGACGGCGGCGGCAACAACAGCAATGGCGGCGGCGGCGGCAACGACAGCAATGGCGGCGGCGGCGGCAACGACAGCAACAGCGGCGGCGGCGATGGCGGCAACGGCGGTGGCAACGACAGTGGCAACGACAGTGGCAACGACAGTGGCAACGACAGCGATGGCGGCGGCAACAACAGCGATGGCGGCGGTGGCGATGGCGGTGACGGCGGCGATGGCGGCGACGGCGGTGACAGCGGCGGCGGCGGCAGCAGCAGCAGCAATGGCCCAGGCCCCCTACTGCAGTCCCAGACTGACAGCGGGGACCTGGGCCATTGATTTTGTGGTGGCTGGTGTGCAGAGGAAGGAAGGAGCAGTGGTGGCAGCAGGAAGCGGCACATAGCACTACCATAGTCTACTGTA
Source organism: Clavaria fumosa (assembly GCA_951802425.1). Taxonomy (NCBI): domain Eukaryota; kingdom Fungi; phylum Basidiomycota; class Agaricomycetes; order Agaricales; family Clavariaceae; genus Clavaria; species Clavaria fumosa. The sequence continues at coordinate 4,176,560 of OX637796.1, read as the reverse complement.
GTATCAACCCGGGCTACCATTTGAGACAAGTGAACTACCATGTACCATTGAATCACATTTATGTCCTTTGTATACTCTGGTGCATTGTATGGGATCTACTCAGTGCTACAGAGCAATATATAAGAACTACCATTACTACAGAGCAATATATGGGAACTACTGTTACTACAGAGCAATATATGGGAACTACCATTACTACAGAGCAATATATGGGATCTACTGGGTCTATATAACTCGTTACTAGCTACTGAGCTACTGCTGCTACCATGACTACATAGTACTATATTGTTTGAACTTTTTTTCCTGATGACCTGCAGCGTCTCTAATTGTTTGTCCTCTTTCCTCAAGTCTTCACTGGGATGTTGAGTAAATATTGAATTATTGACATCCCTGAGTAACCGTATGGACTGCCTCCCACAACTGCAAGACAACACAACATAGGCATTGAATGCAGTCAAAGGGAAATTTGGGGTTTGACCTATATCCACAAGAAAGACAACAGTTTTGACTCTTTGACAGCAGTCATAGAACAAGTTGTCATCCTCAGAGATGGATGGAGCCCCTACTCCCTGCACAGCATACAAGCAAAAGAATGTCCATGAAGGTCCTATCAGACCAAATCCCACAATGCCTATTGCAGGCCCTTCAAAAAAACCTGGAGATGACAATAACAAGCAAGCAACGGGGCAGGCCTTGGAGAAGAAAAAAGATTGAAACTGATGCTCTTAAACATACGACACTTTACACAGACATTTTGTCAACTTTCCCCTGACTGCAGACACTTGACTTTCCCTTATGAACAATGAATTGCACCTTGAGAGACTCAAACACAAACTCCGAGAGCTCCACAAACAACATGCTGACATGCACTGTCATACTTGCATGTAGCAATGATTATTTTTCAAAGTTCCAACCTCACATAAGCAAGGTCCCACGAGCACGAGCGAGCCCTAGTTCTATTAGCCTAATGTGGCTAATATTTGATTCCAGACACAGAGCCTGCTAAAATGGGGACGCGTTGTATGTTGTTATTGTCTGTTGTTATTGTCGGATAACATCGCCTCCACATAACAGACTACGGTTCACCCAATACCTAGGTGAAAAGAAACCGCCAAATCATGTCCCCGAAAGGCCCTTTGGCCTCATCTGCTTCTAGTTTTCGTGATACTACCCCGCCACCATCTGCCATTCCTTCAGCTGCTCTCCAAGATACTCCGATTAGCAAGAGGGCATCTAGGACGGACCCCTACACGTCACTTCATCATGAAAGGGATTTCCGGATGCGACGACTGGGCGCAGAGATGGAAGGGAAATTTGTTGGTCCCATGCCTGTTGCCAAATTCCTAAACAAATTCCTACCCTCTGGCAATTTCCCAACCATGCCATGGAAGAAGAAGCATCAAGCAGCTTTTAAACGCGTGGCAAAGCAGGGGTCCGAAAAAGCGATGTATAAACCATTGGTTCATTTCATTTTATTTCAACAATATCTTTGCTATTTTAACTAACGGCTTTCGTTGTTAGATAAAAGCATTAGAGGCATTCTGTCCCAACCTCGAACTCGTCGACACACATAACCACGTCGGCGAATCTAGCATCCTGAATCAAAACCTGCTTAAACCTGACATCACCGCCTACATCACTAAAAGCGGTAGGGATCAAGTGACGGATTTCTCTTTGATGGAGATTCACACAGAGGTCAAATTCGACGAAAGAGACGATCCTTTTTGCGACGACTCGCCCGAGTCAATAGAACACGATACTGAGGCGAGCAAAGACACCCAAGGCCAAATCACGTCTTACGCCGTCGCTCAGCTTGCGACTCAGTTCCGCTCACACATCTTTTCCGTCCTGATCTGTGGCAAATATGCGAGACTTCTACGCTGGGATCGATCAGGAGCCGTCGTCTCCAAAGCGTTCGACTATACAGGAAGGCATTTGGCGCAATTTTACTGGCGGTACAATCATTCAGATCCCAGTGTCCGGGGAGTGGATTGTTCCGTATCTAAGCCTTCGGAAAAGGAGGCTATTTTAGCTAGGAAACTGCTCAAGCTTGAAGAATGTGCCCGCCTTGTAAAGTTTGAAGTTTATGACGAAATCGACGACACTGTTTCTTATTATATTGGAAGCAAGCCAACATTCAATAGCAACGCCTCCCCGACCGGACGAGCCACTCGAACATTCGTCGTCGTCGACCCGGACACGGAACGCGTCGTATTTTTGAAGGATACATGGAGAATAGATCTTCCTCATATGATGAAGGAAGGCACGATTTACCGCGCTCTTCACAAAGCTAATGTGTCGAATATTCCCACATTCGTACGAGGGGATGATGTTCCCCGCCAACGAACCCGCTCGCAAGACTTTGTTTCTGCCTCGTGGGCTCGACCGCTCGCTAAGCCACTGCGACCCCATCAGCACTATCGAATGGTGCTTGGAGAAGTTGGCCGTGACCTTACGTCGTTTGATTCAACTTGGGAACTAGTCAATGCTATGAAAGATGCGATGCAAGGCGCGTTCGCTTTAATATTACACCGATTACGATCCTATCCTGATATCACGCCTTCTCCTTGTAGCTCACAAAGAAGCATTCGAAAAAGCGAAAATTCTGCATCGTGACATCAGCGTCGGCAATATATTGATCACCAACGATGGACATGGAATGCTGATAGACTGGGACTTGTCTAAACACACTGAGGACCTCGCAAAAGGTGCCCGACAAGGGGAACGCTCGGTAAATCTCCTTTTCCCTTTGCATATTTTTGGACCCTGAGCAGTTGCCTCGTGTACTTTCAGGGGACTTGGCAGTTTATGGCTGCTCGGTTGCTCTCGAGTCTAACACCGATAGTGCACACTCTTGCCGACGATCTGGAGTCATTCCTTCATGTGCTAAGCTGGGTCGCGTTACGGTTCACGCCTCATGACTTGAGTCCTAAGGCCCTAACCTCTCTTCTGGGTGACATGTTCGACAATTCTTATGAGGAAGACGACGGTTATGCCCGAGGAGGGCTTTCCAAGCAGAACTACCTGCTTGGAGGTCAAGTTCCGAAAATCGGATTCCGCCAACAGATACTCAGGAACCTGCTGAAGGATCTTACTGAAACCTGTGCCGTTCGCTACGAGGAACGTCCTTCTGATGGCGGGCTTGCTGCATCTCGCAAGATGCAGCCCAAGCGTGATGATGAGCTTGCTATGCTTCATTCTCTGCTTGCGGCGCAGTATGAACGCAAATTAGCGGCACTGGAGAGTTCTGACTGGATGTTGGAGACCTTCGCGGAAGCTTTGGCGAACCGTGAGGCATGGCCACAAGATGACAAGTCCATCCCGAATCCATTGGCTCACAAGACTCGTTCGGGCCGAAAGAGAAAATCGGAGAATAATGATGACTATTTGCCCAAACAGAGGCAACGGTTTATGCCATCGATATCTGAGCACCTTGGTGAGGGAGGTAGCCGCGAGGGAACCAGCCGCGAGGGAACCAGCCGCGAGGGAACCAGCCGCGAGGGAACCAGCTACGAGGAAACCAGCCGCGAGGAAACCAGCGGTGAGGGAACCAGCTATGAGGAGACCAGCGGCGAGGAAACCAGCGGCGAGGAAACCAGCGGCGAGGAACGCACTGTTGATTAATATGAGCAATCGGCCAGGGGCCATGAATTTATTCTTTTTCGGTCAATGTTCACTACTTTGTCATTACCACAACGTGTCCTGTATTCATCCATCTTGCATACCTTTCAGAAGAGCTCAGAGATACAAAATTTATGGGTGAGCCTGGTTGCTGAACAGGAACCCCAGAAAGACCACAGAAAGGTGACGACATTGCGTTCGTCAGATTATTTTAGTGCACAACACAAGCGAAAAAACAAATAAATTCGTGACAGAAGTGCGGCTTTAACAATAGTACGTCGACTCGTCCAAACAGATCACTAATAATTGAAGTCTCGTTCAAAAGCATCTAACCTTGCCTTGATGCTTAGGATGTGGGCATGTTTCTGAAGGAATTCTCGCTCCTTTGCAGCTGCCGGCTCCTCGCCAAGCAACTGGGCGAAATGTTCAGCAGCTCGGTCTTGTGTGAACAACGTGTGAAGGAGCTTTCCCTGCATGTCACTCGCGAGAGCTTGATTGAGCTCGTATTCAATCGCCATTGGGAAGATGTCAATAATGCGCTGTGGGTGCGGTTGGTGCGATCAGAGGGACTGGATGGATGCGGTAGAAGCGGGGCCCCGAAATACCTTGTAAGCGACTTGGAAATACGCCCTAGTTTCTGCCATGACGATACCTCCTGTTCAAATGAATCCGCTGGCCGAAGGAGCGAGAAACTCTGTCGTGAGGCCTGTGAATCCGGCATTCCGCAAGTTGCGAAGTGCTTCCAACTCGTAATCAAACTTATGTGGGGAACCTGTTTTTTCGTGTTCTCCAGGTCAGGTTTGAGGAACTTGTAGGAGTTCAGTCTCGCATCCTTGTAACGTATATGCCACTTCGTGCGCAACGAATTGAAATACTGATCCCGCCATGCAAAGAACTGCAACTCGAGCATTTTAATGACCAGCAAATGGTCGCACTGCATCTGCAGCCCAGACGGATTTGCTCGTCCCTGCATAAAGCGAATCGAGGCTCTGCGAGAGCAGCTGTTGCTGGCCCTAAAAACACAGAAAGCATTGTCAACACCGCACCTGAAACGAAAAAAGGGGGCAGAATGCACAACATAGACAGCGATCGACGAGTCCGTCAACTGCGCAATGGGTGAGCGGAACTGCATATCCGCATTGCAAATGATATAACTAAGACGAAAAGAAGCGTCAGCCAACTCGAGCATGGGAGGTTTCATTTCGATCCGTAGTTTGAAGGGGTCGGTGGTGATGCTGTGTCCAAGATTGACAGTCGAGGGAGTGGGCAGCACAATGTCAAGGGTGAAGCCAGCGGCGGGACTCCATCCAGCCTGAGAGCAATCCAGGCGTCAAGGTTCTAGTAAGGGAATTAAGAGCCAGCAGCTCGCCGAGCTCAGCGCAGACTTGGACACCTGAACGATGGAAATAGTGAGCAAGTCCCGCCATTGAAAAACTTGGCGGCGCAAAGCACCTTTTTTCACAGTGTAGAAAAAAGTGTCCGTTGATATGTAGATTACCTAATGTTGCCTGATATGGGCGACTCCCATACTGTCCAACATCTCCCCTAGGCCACAGGGCCCGCTCTTACTGAGTCTTAGGCAGCCCCAAATACAGAAGCAACAACCGTCTCATACCTCAATGGCGAACAAGAAGAAGAATCGCAAAGCATCGAAGGAAATGTTGCCAAGCTCCGCAGGAGCTACAGCCGTCGAAAACATCGCATCGACCAGCCAACCCTTCCCACCAGGATCGACTTCATCGGATGTGTTCATGACGCCCATTGCTCCTGAAGAGATAGTGCCGGATGATGCGGTAAGTGCACAGTTGTAATTACCTCATCTAATATCAATGCTTTGACTAACACAGGTGCATGGCAAGGGCAAGGGGAAAGCAAGCATAGATCCCAAACACTGGACGGTGAACGACGTCGTCAGTTGGCTTAAGAGCGGAGGATACGGGCAGGACGTATGTGATATGTTCACGGGTGCGTCGCCTACCTACTCGTCAGGTATTCTCGAGGCTACGTACCACCCAAACAGAAAATGACGTCGATGGCGAGGTCTTGTTCACCCTCAGCACTGAAAACCTGAAATCCGACATTGGGATCAAATCATTTGGTATACGATCCAAGATTAATAAATCCATCAATGAGCTACGCCCGGACGGTGAGTATAGTTTGACTTTGTAGTGGTCTGTCGCACCTATTCAACCATCTCCATCGTCGTGCACATCGTTTACCATGGTGCGGCCGTCTCGTTTCTTCAATTTCGATTATGAACTGCGTTGCACATTTCAATTCCCTCGCCCTATTAAATCGTCTCGTTTTCAACATGACCGTCGAATGACACCCTTGACGACCTCGTTTTCTTTGCGGCTTCGCATCCGCAATCTCAATCTTAACGGTTTGACCCTCCATCTTGGATGTTCCGTACATTCTCACATGATGTTTGTTCGATTCTGCTATCACTATCGTACATTTTCCATCGTCGTGGCCCATTACTCCCATCCTTTACTCCTATCCTATGCACATCCTCAATCACAACACATTTGCTGCCTCGCTTTTCATTTCCTTTGGTACATTATTGTGATTGATTTTATCTTCACGTGTTATCTGCTCATTTGTCACCGTTCTTGCTCGCTTCATTATCCTGCTAACATTGCAACCACTTTTCTAACCTTGGGTAACTTTCATGCTCTTCCATCCGTGATCGTCCTTTTCCTCTTCATTGATGTCACGTACCTCGCGGAATTCTTCTTGACACTAATTCATTTCCCCTTCCACTCGCCACTTCACCTTTCGTTGCTGTTGCATTCTCTCATCATTCCTTTCTCCACCAATCATTCTTACAACAGAAGAAAGTGACCATCGTCCCAAGCGACCCCGCATGGGCCCACCTTTGTGTAAGTTGAATCTACTGATATCTTATTGCCCCCTTTCGCCTCCTCTGCGGCTTCGCATCTTTTTTGCCTCGCTGACACGTTAACATCCTCTCTTTACCCTTCACTCTGGCTTTCCTCTTTCCCTTCACTCTGGCTTTCCTCTTTCCCTTCACTCTGGCTTTCCTCTTTCCCTTCAACCTACATGTCCTGCTGTCCCGTTTGTTCAATTCTGCTATCGCCATCGCCTCGTCTTAACCGACTTCCGACTTTACCTTTCTCTGTGGCTTCGTCATATCTCGCCCTTCCCTCGCTGCTATGCCTTCCGTTTCGAATACTCCGCACCCTTCGTCTCGTTATGTCGCTCGCTTGATGAATGCTATGTACAGTGCATTCCCGCGATGTTACCCCTGGTGAGTTCCCCAAATCTTCCGAGAAGGGTCAGTCCCGATCTTTATGTGCTATGCACAGTCCAACGTAATGTTACTACCGAAATTCTCGGTCATTGGCGACATGGCTCTGCAACCCTCCCAAGGGTTGAGCAACTTGCCCAGTATCTTGAAACACCCCTCCCAGAACGCGCCAAGATCCCTATGACGCAAGACCTATTTGACTCCTTGCTTTCACCTCAGATGGAATTGGCAGATGTTACTCTACCCGAAGATGTCGCCAAGCTTTTCCGCGTTAGTGAGGAAGAAAGTGCACAAGGACTCTGGAAGAGATGTAGTTACTGCATCGAACGCCCACCGCCCGGCAGTAATGCGACGGAGAACTCATTTATTTCATTCTGGGATCTCAACATGCGGTGGACTCTAGAGCTCATCGTCCTGGGCGCTGAATCTATTCGAGATAGTAACCGTCACATGAGCACTGCTAGTCTCAGACCAGACTATGGTTTGTTGTGCAACACCACATGCCTATTCCGGGGAGAAGAGAAAAGTCCAGCAGGCTCGGGTGATCCCAGGTCCGAGCTCAGCGAAAAAATGACCTTCACCTACCATCCGGCTCCTTATGTTCTCGGTTGGGTTATTTATTTATATTCACATTTTCATGGCATGCTAAGGCGCTTCTGCTTGCAGGTTACTATGCGAGAGGGACTGTCGTAACCCTAGTTGCCATCTGTCGCCCACCACCACGACAAAGAGCGCCGGTCATTGTTGATATCGTAACAGAAGACCTCAGGTCAACCGCTGGTCGCATGAGGAATATCGTCCGCCTTATCAACATTGGGCGCCTCATTGTAGCCCTACAGCGAATCGTCGGACCGCGTGAAGTCACGGAACTCATAACGATCCTCAGGTTGGCCAACTATAATGTGTATGTATGGACACATTGACATTCCCTTCCACAGAGATAACAAAAAGATTGAAGTGTGTGGGACCAATATCCGAAAAACTTACCAAGGCGAAGGGAGTGCTGTGAGATGTCAACGACTTACTCAAGTCTATGCATTACTCGAGTCCAAAAGCGTGCCCAACATTGATCATATTACTCTATCACTTCAAGATGGGGCAGACGCTATATTATTTCTTGAACCGAAAGGAATAAATATCTTCCCTCAAAGTGTCAAGGAGGTTTTCGAAGCCATTGGCTGCATACTTGAAGCCCTGGCTGTATGTCGATCTAATGTATAAATAGGGAATCCTACACTGACAATTCAATGCAGGTGATGCATGAAGAACCAAATCCGATATTCCACAGGGATATCCGATGGCCGAACGTCATCAAATGCGCTGATGATTTGTCAAAGTGGTTCCTTGTCGATTGGGAGGATGCCGCTTCACCACCAACTATTGCAGCTCCTCATCTTAATCCAGCGTGCCATTCTCCCGCCGTGTACCAGGATAATCATGGATCTGAGGTTGACATCTGGGCTGTCGGGATGCTGATCAGAGAGATCTCGACAAGCATACTCCGCTTCCCTCCTGAACTTCGGACACTTGGTGAAGATTTGAAATCTAGCAATATGTCTGCAATCCAGGCTCGTGAGCAGTTCCAAACTCTACAAGAGCTGCTGGGCTTATGAATACTATTACTTGAATTGGTTCTACTATGTGATACAGTGAAAAACCTGCCAAGTCATAGCTTGGCAGTTTGGGCTAATAGAAAGTATCATGGGCAGGGTCTTGCCTGCTTTGATCATGGCAGAGCTTAGTGCAGCAGGAAAGCTATAAATTCACTTCAAATACAATAAGTTCAGCTGATTTGGCCATGGGAACTGATTACATAAAGGCACCACCACAGTTTTTGGGCCTGGGTGTCTGCTACCTTACTTCTGTGGATTATTTGGCAGTTCATACCTAATGTGCAAACACCAGATTAGCTCTCAAGTGACACAAGTCGTTGATTATTAAAAGGAGTGTACCTAATGTGTGAACACTGGATTAGCTACAGTGTTCAGTTAGTCAGTAAGTAGATAAAAGGATTGTAAGTGATATGTCGTACCTCTCAAGTGACATGAGTCATTGAGAGGGCACAGGGACTACGCTGTAGGACTATATAACAAGTGGGAGCCAAAAAGAAGGCTACATTAGACTAATAAGTGATGAAGGGAAAAATGCTCAGGTGTGGAAGCAAACATGTGGGGATGGGCTGTTATGCAAGGTGCAGTAATGGGTGGTGGTTTGAACTTCCAACACTCCCCCGTCAAACCACGTGTAATCCAAGCACATTTGCGAAGTGCTTTGCTTTTGCACTTGGTAGCACCTTCATGAGGGTATCGGCCACCATCTCACCTGTAGGACAGTAGATTAGGTTGATAGATCCATTTTGGACAACATATCATATGAAATGGTATCATATGTCAATATGCTTCATGTGGGCATGGTAGTGCCTGTCTTGTGTGAGCACGATTGCGGATTTGTTGTCACAAAAGAGGGTGGTGGGAGCAGTGAGTGGGTGAACGAGCTTGTTGATTAGCCTTCGCAGCCATATTGCTTCCTTTGCCGCATGTGTCATGGCAACATATTTGGCCTCTGTCATTGAGAGAATGACCAGCTCCTGCTTTTTAGCTGCCCACAATACAGCTCCCCCATCAATCAAGAAGGCATACCCACTTATGGCCTTTCTTATAGAAAACTAGGGTTACTGTGTTAGCTCAGTCAAATAGTGGACTGTATGTATTTGTTATAGTACCTAGGGTTACTGCATTCTACCCTAGGCCATCAGTATGGTTGTAATGCAAAGTGAAAAGAGATAAACTCACAGCTCAGTCAAATAGTGGACTGAGCTGTGGCACTGCTATGTTGCAACCAAATAAACATACATGTTACATAATCTGACTGGATGATTACCAATACTCCCTCTCAAATGGGCAGAAGTGCAAGTTCCCAAACAAATGTTTTGAAGGCAGGCCATGGGAGTGGCTTCGTAAAGCTGTTGGTGATGTTTTCACTCATTGGAACATATTCTACTTGGATAGTGCTTTTCTCAACTGCCTCACAAACAAAATGATGTCAGATGTTGATGTGTTTGGTAGAAATTGCCTGGAAACATGTTTCAGCCACCATATCCAAACCCCAAAGTCTAATATCATCAAGGGACCTTCACTAGTTCATCTAGACACTCTGCAAGTCCTAAACTGACTCCACTCATTTCCCAAGGTTCCCCAACATTGGCCAAACAACAGCAAGGCATGTGGAGCCCATCAGAATTATGGTCCACACACAGAATTGCCAATTGTTGGTCCTGCACATTCATTGGGCAGTGGAATTGGGTTGGGAGTGGTTGTCAAGTGTGCAGATGTGTCAGGTCATGACAGTACCTCCTCCCTAAGAGCTGAGCTCCTGTGAGGCAGGCCCACATGCGACTGATCATGGAGTCGAACCTGAGCAGGAGGCTAGTGGGAAAGGTCTATGGTGTTTCACCAATGCCAGAGACCTACGTGCAGTGGAAGGCACTTGCAGAAAGGCTAGATGCTCAGCAGCGTCGCCTCGATGGAGTCATCATGCAGCAGAACTCTGTGCGTCCTGCTCCGCCTGCAACCAGCTGCCCCCTCCCTCAACAAACCTGCTTTGCCCCAGCCCCCCACCCCTTCCTGGCCCAGCCACTGGCCCACACCCCTGCCCCTCCCACCATGCTGTGTCCCACCAATGCCAGTGATGCCATGGTGGTGGATTGTGCCTGTGCCCCTGGAGTGTTGCACACTTGCTTCTGATGTGGCCAAGCTGGTCACATGGTGAGAGATTGCCTGCTCCAGGACACATGTCTGCAGATCCCGAGGCTGCAGGTCTGCGCCATGGAAAGCCAGGTATGTAGTGCAGAGGACTATGAGAACAAGATCGCACTGCTCTGAGACTGCCTGGAGTTGCTCGAGAGAGAGAAGAGGGCTCCTGTTGAGGAGCCGAATTTTGGAGACGAGGCCCAGTGAGTCTGAACTGGAGCCTCAGGAGTAGATATCCCAGCCCCCCTCCCATCCCTGTACCCACAGCTAGTATCCCGAAATACACTATCTTGCAGTGGAGACTAGGGAAGAGCACAGGTTTTGTAACCTGCACGGGTCACGGGTACGGGTACGTGTGGGTACAGGTACGGGTATGGATTTCCTTACCCGTCGGCTTCAAAACAAGCCCAAAAACATCCAAATCAGATCAGAATTGACTGAGATACAATTAATTCATTGTTTTGATCATATCTCTCCCAATTCTTGTCCAATTTGAATGTTTGGCTCATAATGATGGGTAAACCCACATGGGTTATGGGTACAAGTATGGGTAGAGCCTTGGATACCCATGGGTTACCCATGCTCAGCCCTAGTGGAGACACACCCGGATTGGGGCTGAGGTGAAGGACAAAGCAGAAATGGAAACCACTAAGAGTGAAATACCGAAAAGAGAAAAGGGGACTAGCAGCAAAGTGGAGCCAACAAAGCGCCTTGCAGAGGTGCTGAAGAACACCCTATTGTGTATGCCCCAAGAGCTCTCCATCCAGGTGCACCTGGAGGCTCTCAGCACTGGCAAAGGAGCAACTACAAAAGCCCTTGTCGACTCAGGCTGCACCAACTGCTTTATGGACTTGGAGTGGGCAAAAAAAGTGGGACTGGAACCATCTCCCTTGCTGAATCCAATCACCATGTATAATGTGGATGGAACACAGAACAGGGATGGTAAGATCTGGTATGGGATGGAGCTGCTTGTGATGGTTGGCGACCACCAGGAGTGGATCCACTTCCTGCTAGGGAAGACCCAGTCCCACATGGCAATGCAGTACAAGTGTCACGGTCCTAACAGGTTAGTAGCAAAGGGGTTAGCGGAGCAGAGCAGAGATGTTCTATCAGAGTCCGATCGAAGTCCGATATTGGAGAAATGGAGAAGTAAACAAGAAGGAGGAGACTTATGGGACTGTGGCCTCAACATATGTGTTGTGCCACCATGTATATACGTGTCCCTATTTATCAAACAGAAACAATACCCAAGAGAGAATCAGAATGTAAGTCAAACTCCGAAGTTGATTGGAGTCTGCCGGAGTTGCTCGGAGTTGGTCGGATGATGTGGAGAACATTGAGGATGATGAGGACAAAAGCTCAGAGATGTTTAGGATCAAGAGATGTTAATATTCAAACTGAGGAGCAGGGAGATACAAGTGGGAACTTATACTGCAAGGACAGAGTATAGGAGTAATGTGAAACAATGTACATATCAAATTACTAGGAGAGTTTCACCACAAGTGCCTGTGCAATTTTCATGGAACAATGAAATAACAACAAAAATAACTCCCATGGGTCAAGGGTATCCTCTCAATGGTAAACAGAACAAGGGGATGGAGGGAGAAGGTTCTAGAACAAAGTCCGAAAGGTCCAAAGTACGGCGGAATGGAGTCCGAGGGAGGTGTGGAGCAGAGGATGTGGAGGAGCAGAGGAGCAGATCAGAGATGGCCAGAGTTGGTCCAGAGCGGGGATTGTGCTTATGTAATCGGATGGGGTCATAACAACAAGCAAAGTCTGGTGGCCTGGCAGCAGTCTTTCTCCTCAGTGGAGAGTGGTCCACAAGGAGCAGATTTCTCTGTCTTACCCTCCTTGGGCTTTGCTACAGGGGTTGAGGTGGATTTGGCCAGAGCAGGTGTCATGGTGGGGGTGGTTGCTGGAGCAGGTGCAGGGCGGTTCAAGGATTGGTTGTTGGCAGGTTTCGTGTTGCAGTCTTTGGTTGGGTTTGACAAATTTCCACATGACGAGTCACTGGGTTGCTTTCCATATTGGACAGACATCAGAAAGTGGCTTCATTCCTCCTCACATTGCCAGTACTGCTCATCAAAGGCCAAAGCTTGCTGGCAGAGTCCGGTGAACTCCTGCTCTTGACTTGTGTATTGAAACTGGTCTTTGATGCCCCTGGTAAAAGGCTTCAGCAAGCACAGCATCATTGTATCTGGTGTAGGGCATGTGCGAATTGAAAGTGACAATGTATTCCATGATGCAGGAATTGTTGGGCATTTTCAAATTGTGCAATGCACTCTTCAAGGTTGTGTGTAAGTGAGGGTTTCCAAATACCAGAAATAATTCTGTGGTGAAGCTGTCCCACTTGTCCAACATTGTGGGGGGCGGTTGCTGGATGAGGTATGGCATCCACCAGGTATTTGCTTGGTCTCGGAGGTATGACAAGGCAAATAAGATGTGATCCCGATCAGTAGTGAATTTCTGCGGCTTCTCCAGAAACCACATAATGCACTGTGAGATGAACATTGTTAGCCATGCCAGGTCCTTACCTGTGAAGATGTTGGGCTCCTTGAGTTTGGGGCCATCGTCTCCAGGTACCAGGTAGTAGATGTACTGTGGTGGACCGGCAGGCAGATTTCCAATGGGCACCATGGGGGGTACCACTGGTGGAATTCCTTGCAGAATCCCTGGAATCTTGAAGGGTTGTGGTGGCAACTGTGGCAGAAGGTCCAGGGTTGGCAGCAGCAGACATCGTGACCCATGTGCTGAGGGTGGTGGGTTAACACCAGGTATCAGGAAAGGGAGTGCTGGTAGCACTCCAGAGTAGTTAGTCATGATCGGGGATAGTGGGGGTAGTACCAGTGTAAGTGTATATCTTGACCCATGAACAGGGGCTGAGGGCTGAGGTAGCAGAGTAGGGCTTGGAGGCATCATGGGTGGAGCAGGAGGATAAGGGGGTACTGGGGCCAGGGGGTTGGAGCCTCCTGAAGAAACCAAACCTAGCCTGAGCATCCTCCCCAACAAAGCAGACGCAGAGGCCGGGGTCTGGGGACCTGAAGGGCCTTGCAAGGTTGTCGGTTGGGTGTGTATGGATGGTGAGGGGGCCTGAGGCAGCGCTGTTTCGTCCTGATGGGACCTCAAGCACATCCTTGGCGGGTTGGGTTGGGGTGTCTGTGGTGGAGCATATGACATACTGTCAAGAGTTGTTAGGATCGCTTATGTAAGCCATCCCAAAGTGCAGTTGTGGAGAAACTGGGGAGGGTTGTTGGAAGGTCACATGACCTGTGGCTGTGGTCAGATTACATAATCGTAAGATCACATGACCTGGGCCTGGGCGCATCACGTGATCCGAGAGGTCCGAGCGTGGGAACGCCGGCAAATGCCGAAGCGTTCGCTATATACAGTGAGGGACAAAACTGTTGCAATGTTTGGTCATTTTGCATTGTCATCTGTATTACATATCATATATTGGAGATAAAATTGGCTAAAAATATTCTTTAAATAGACCTACTTCCTGGCTATATTTCAACATTTATCCCATATAAATCCATTCATTAATCACTGAGGATTTAAATATTTTGTGTGGGGGTAGCATTGCAACAGTTTTGTCCCTTCCAGTCTGATGGTACAAAGTCACCTGATTTTGTTGATTTGCTACAAAATAGAGCACAGCCACACATTGCAATCAACAATGTCAGGTGACTGGTTCATTTTGTGGTATATATACACCCCCTTGGGGTGCAACCATCCTCCCCCCAGAGCTCAGAGCAGCATGAAGCCCCTCACCACTACTCAGGCTAATCACATCCTTTCTCTGCTTGATTCTGGGCACTCTGCCCATCAGATATCCTCTCTGACTGGAGTCCACACCAGCACCATCTCCAGGCTTCGCTCCAAACATCGTTCCTCCCTTTCCAAATCCCTTGGTGGTCGACCCTCCCTCCTCTCTGATGCCAACATTCGCTATGCCCTCCACCTTATCTCATCCCAGAAGGCTGAGAATGCCACCCAAATCACCAAATCTCTTCAGGATATCACCAACCAGCCCCTCTCCTCCAAAACTGTACGTCGTGGCTTGCAGAAGGCTGGGATGAAAGCTGTGGTGAAGCAGAAGAAACCCTCACTGTCTCAGAGACACAGGAAGGAGAGGATGGATTTTGCTGTCAGCCACCAAGATTGGACTGTGGAGGATTGGAAGAAGGTTGTCTGGTCTGATGAGACCAAGATTAATCGTTTTGGTTCAGATGGGAGGAGATGGGTGTGGAAAAAGGCAGGGGAGGGCCTGAGTGATAGGCTTGTGCAGGGGACTAGGAAGTTTGGGGGGGGATCTCTGATGATGTGGGGGTGCATGATGTGGGAAGGACCTGGCTATGCAGTCAAGATTGATGGTAGGATGGATGCAGAGCTCTACACCAAAATCTTGGAGGAGGATCTTCAAGCCAGCCTCACCTATTATGACAAAACTTCCAGAGATGTCATCTTCCAACAGGACAATGACCCCAAACATGTCAGCAAGAAGGCCAAGGCTTGGTTCCAAGACAATAGTTTCAAGGTCCTCTCATGGCCAGCACAGTCCCCAGACCTCAATCCTATTGAACATTTATGGAATCACCTGAAGAAGAAGCTTGGGGCATATGACAAGCCACCTGGTGGAATACTGGAGCTTTGGAGAAGGAGTGGAATGGGATAGATGCATCAGTGTGCCAGGGACTTATTGAAAGTATGCCTAGGAGAGTTGAGGCAGTGTTAAAGGCCAAAGGGGGCCATACCAAATACTGATAAATAGAGTTTTCTTTACCCTGAACTGTGAGGGACAAAACTGTTGCAATACTACCCCCATACAAAATATTTATTTTCTTAATGAATAATGGATAGATCTGGATGAGATAAAAGCTGAAATATAGCCAAGAAGTAGGTCTATCCAGTGTATATTTTTACTTAATTTTACCCTTCTTAAATGTTACATAACATGGATAATAATGCAAAATGACTCAACATTGCAACAGTTTTGTCCCTCACTGTATACTACGTCTTTTCCATTCTTGTACCCTTTTCCCCTTATCTTAGTATTGTCGTCATGACCTTACGCTTAAGTTGTGTGAGACCCAGTCTGATATAATACTAAGATCCGCCTGTCCGCCCTAGCCCCGTGTCCTAACCCGGCTAGCCTGGACCCTTAATTTCAAACTGTGACACGTTGTCACAGCTCAGCCCCTATCATCCTCTTCTCCTTTACCCTGCCCGCGGTGTGTAACAGAACCGCGCGAAATTTTTACTGTGTGTAGATACACGTGACCAGACCAGGAGGAAGTCAACTGTGACCCTCCCCAAGTGATACCGAGTGCCCAAGGCCCGGAACTTTGTTTTACAGCTACGTACCAGTGAATCGTGTAGTGTACAGGGCAAGGAAAGGCCCCTACATAGTCTTTCTGTAGTTTCCTGGTCCAGTGGACAGGGCCCTTGCTCTGTGACCATTGTCAGAAGGGTGCATGGGCAACTCATTAGGAGTTGTGGAGCGACCACCTGGGACACCATTTGGGCCCCACGTTAACAAAAGTTTCATAGAATAAGAGTTCTATAGGTACATAAGTACACAGAAGAGCAGCCTAAGAGGACAGGACTGTTAAGAGATCGAAGAAATCCTGAGTGCCCAAGGCCTGGAACTTTATTTACAGCATCCAGGGCCTGTGATGGCAGACCATGTCGCCCCGCCTGTAGCCCAACCTATGAGGCTTGACCTATCTGTTGCCCCCTTTGATGGGCAGAAAAGGAACTTCCGTACGTTCCTCCGATCCCTTCGCCTCCTGTTTATGGCGAACCCGACTGTCTATGCTGTGGACCTGGTGAAGGTCCTTCTTGCTCTGAGCAAAATTACTGGAGAAGGATTCGCTGCAGAGTGGGCGAATATGAAGGCGGAAGAGATCCTGGGTAGTGGCGAGGCCGGAACCTGGGCAGAGTTTGTGGAGGAGATGAAGTGCGCATTCGATGACCCGAATGACCGTGCGACTGCCCTTGCCGATATTGCAGGGCTGAAACAGGGTGCCATGACAGCACCAGAGTTCTTCGCAAAATTCGAGACGCTGTTCCGACGGGCGAAGTTGAGTGCAGAGAAGGACTCAGGAATCCTAGTCCATTGGCTGGAGTTGAACCTGAGTAGGAGGTTGGTGGAGAGAATCTATGGTGTCTCCCCGATGCCAGAGACATATGGAGAATGGAAGGTGCTGGCTGAGAGGCTTGATGCCCAGCAAAGGCGACTGGATGGGATACTCACGGAACGGACACCGCGACCCACTGTGACCCTTGCGCGACCCACCGCGACCCTACCACGACCTGCCGTGACCGTTTTGCAACCTCTTGTGACCCCTCTGCTGTGTACTCCAGATGTGGCCATGGCCCAAGGATGGGCCCCTGCTGATGAGAGATGTTGTTTCCGATGCCACCAGACTGGCCATGCTGTCCGTTTCTGCCCCCTGCCTGATACGCGTCTGCAGGTCCCAAGGGCCCAAACCCGGGCAGCACCATGTGCCCCCCAAATGGCAGAGGGATATGAGAAAGAGATTGCATGGCTCCGAGCCTGCATAGAGCTGTGTGAGAGAGAGAGGAGGACTCCCACTGGGGAGAAGAAGTGTGCCAGCCCCCTTTCCATCCCTGTGCCTGCTGCAAGTATACCCCGATATACTATCTTGCAGCGGAGACATACCCGAATTGGGGCTGAGGTGAAGGAGGAAGTGAGACTGGCAGAGCGCCTAACCAGAGTGCGGCCAGAAGTGCGGAAACATGTGCCACGAGAGCTAGCCATCCAGGTGCACTTGGAGGCTTTCAGCACTGGCAAAGGGACCACAATGAAGGCCCTTGTTGACTCAGGGTGCACCAACTGCTTCATGGATTTGGAGTGGGCGAAAGGAGTGGGACTGGAGCCATCTCTCCTGCTGAACCCAATCACCATGTATAATGTGGATGGGACACAGAACAGGAATGGAAAGGTCCGGTATGGGATAGAGGTGCTGGTGAGAGTTGGTGACCACCAGGAGCGGATCCACTTTCTGCTGGGAAAGACCCAGTCCCACAAGGTCATCCTTGGGCATGACTGGCTCAAGCGGCATAACCCAGATATCGACTGGCAGAAGGCAGAGCTGAGCCTTACCTGCTGCCCCCCACAGTGTTCCCCATCCCCTCGAGTCTCTGCACCCCTGAAAACGAGTACCCTCACATCCACGAGTATTCTGGACACCCGTTTTCCCAACTCTGGCCCTACCCCCGATTGGCCCAGCCGCTACCCTTTGGTGTTTAGTGAAGCGAAGTGGGATGAACTTCCCTGCTCCCGACCAGACTTCGATATTAAGATCGAGTTCAAAAAGGACCCTGAGCACCTCTCCTCCAAGCTGTATTCTTTGACACGGCAGGAGATGGTGGAGATGAACCGTTGGGTGGATGAGCAGCTTGCTTCTGGACGAATCCGGCCCTCAAAATCCCCGTATGCCAGCCCCTTCTTCTTCAAACATGAGAAGGACAAACTGCGGCCAATCATCGACTACTCGAGGCTGAATGCACACCTGATCAAGGACAAGTACCCCCTCCCCCGCATCCGAGACACAGTGGATGTGCTTAAAGGAGCGTCGATCTACTCTAAGATTGATGCAAAGGGAGGTTTCCCATCTATGCAGGTCTGGCCCGAGCACCAGCACCGCTGCGCCTTCCTGACACCCTGTGGACTCTTCGAACCAGCTGTCATGTGGTTTGGACTGCAGAATGCCCCTGCTACCTTCCAACGCTTCATGAATCATGTGTTGAGGGAGGAGATTGCAGGAGGACATGTGAGGGCCTATGTGGATGATGTCATTGTGTTTGCAGAGGACTTGGCTACACACCGGTACTGGATGGATCGGGTCTTGAGGAAGTTTGGAGAGAATGGGCTGTGTCTCAAACTCAGTAAATGCGAGTTTGAGAAGAGCGAGATCATCTTCCTGGGGATGAAGATCTCCCACAACAGACTAGAGCATGATCCGGCCAAGGGTGCGGCAGTCCGAGATTGGCCATGTCCCAAGAATGTGAAGGATGTCCAGAGGTTCAATGGAATGCTGAACTACCTCCGCCGACACATCCCGAATCTTTCTGCCCGGGCAAAGCCACTCTTCCGGCTGACTGGGAATGTTCCATGGAAATGGGAGGAGGAGGAGGAAGCAGCCTTCCGAGATCTCCGCCAGGCACTCGTATCGGCCCCAGTCTTGGCTCTGCCTCAGGACAAAGGGAGATGGAAGGTAGAGACAGATGCAAGCAACCTGGCAACTGGTGGAGTGCTCTCGCAGCAGCAGATGGATGGAACCTGGAGAGTTGTTGACTATATCTCCAAGGCCCTCACTGCAGCTGAGAAGAACTACGATGTGTACGACAAGGAGTTCTTGGCTGTGATTCGGGCACTTCGCGAGTGGCGAGCATACCTCATTGGAGCAGAGGAGACGATTGAGATCTGGACGGACCATGCAAACCTCCAGTACTTCCGGAAGCCCCAGAAGTTGAAGCCGAGGCAGGTTCGTTGGGTTGGAGAGCTCCAGTGCTTTGACTTTGAGATAAAGTATCGCACTGGCAAGTCGAATACAAAGGCAGATGCACTCTCCCGGAGACCGGACTATGGAGAGATGGTGGAGGAGGATGCACCGGTGCAGGTTTTCCCAGAAACGGAAGTCCGTGTGTCATTCACATCGGAAATGGAGACGCTACTCCAGAAAAATAGCGCGGTACACATACAGAAGCCGGAGGAGCTTGATGATGAGTGGACACGAGATCGTGCTGGACTCTGGCGGAAGGGGATAGTCACTTGGGTCCCCCTAGGAGCTCGTGAGGCCGTTCTCGAGTTTGAGCATGACCTCCCCGCTGCTGGACACCCTGGGCCCCGGAAGTTGAGAGCAGCACTAGTGAAGGGTTATTGGTGGCCGGACATGGTAAAAGATGCGGATCGGTATGCCCAGGGGTGTGAGACATGCCAGCGGACGAAGCCCGACCGTACCAAGCGTGCTGCCCCACTGCACCCCCATCTGGTGCCCGATGGTCCCTGGTCGGTGATTTCATGGGACATAGTCGGTCCCCTCCCCCTCTCCCGTGGACATAATGCCATCCTTGTTATTGTCGACAAATTCACGAAACGGACACTGCTCGAAGCGATTGGGCTCGACCTCACAGGACTTGGAGCGGCGCGTCTCCTCCGGTGTAGTGGGTATTACGGTTCTTGCTGCAACTGCTTGATTACAGTCAAGTCCTTCAGGGGTTCCTGTAAGGCGTTAGAGATTCACCAAACACCCTTGAGGATGTGGAGTATGAATTCAAAATGTGTGAGAAATAGAAATATACGGTGTCCGGGATATTCTGCTATGTGTCCGATAAAATCCGATAAGGATGGTGCGATAAGACGAAGGGCCGGCAACGACGGAGGCCAGCGGATCGAAGGTTGCGACGACGGGTGAGCTTAGGTGAGGTTTCTAACAGAGAGAAGGGGTTCAGAAAAGCTGTATTTCAGAGAGGTCCGGAGTGTACTTAAGTACAGTTCTGTAAGTACAGCAAATTGGAATGTACGGAAATGTCCGGAAAACACATGGAACAGCGCCATGTCGCGTGAAGGGTTACATGAAGGAGTTATATCACAAGGGAAATGAGTAGCTCGGAGGAATGAAATGTCCGATAACTAGCAAATGTCCGGACCGCTCATAAACTGAAGGAAAGTGGGGCTGGTACAGCAAAGGGGTACTAAGAACAATGGACAAGGTACTGCAAAGGGTTTGAAACGTTTAAAGGATTGAATGGTTGAAAGGGATCATAATATGAAATTTACAGCATGGTATATGAAATAAAGGAATGGGAATGGAATAGTGTGTATGTCGAGCGCTGACCGTGCTGGAGAGGTGAAATAGAGAGGCGTGGGCGGTGTGTGAGAGCGGTGGGCTGTGATCGTCACGGGGGATTGAAGACCGAAGTGTCCGACATCGGACATGTATCGGATACTATCGGTCGTTATCGGACGGTGTCGGATCGTTATCGGTTCGTATCGCACGTAATTTCTTTGGATCGCAAAACATCCGGATAGTCGGTATCTGTCATGTTTCCGTGTTTAGATCGCATATGGTCCTTACATTCTCCCGGGGGCTGAAAATGCAACCGCCCTCGGTTGCAACCAAACAAGGCCAAATAACGGTTTGTTGATCGTGAAGTACGCGTCGTGTGGGTGCACATAGGTCCAAACACACCCTTGTGTTTTCTCCAGCGACAGCAACACGTCAACTCTCCGACAATGGAAAACTTCGATTCTTCAATCTTTCGAAACGCAGTCCAGGCGATGACCGAGGCGCAGGCCATGGCGCCGGGCGAGGAGTTGCCGGATCGGGGGCAGGATGGAGAGTGCGCGGAGTGGGTGGGGACGTATGCGGGTGACGCGGTGCGTGAACGAGAATCTTTCGTACTTTTTTGTATCGCACTGACAACGTTTTTAGGACGATTTTCTTGCCGGATATGTGGCAGCGATCGACGACGACGTGGAGGTGGACGAGGGACTCGTCCGGGTCGCGCGAAGGCTCAAGAAGTGGCGGAAGCTCCGCGGGGACGAGTGGTCCGCTGAGCGGACGAGAAGGCGGGAGGAGGTCGAGGCCGAGAAACAGCGCACGAGCGAGGAGAGGGCGGCTACTGAGCGGGCCGCAGCAGAGGCGGAGGCGGAGGAGAGGCGGGCGGAGGCGGGACCAAGTCGGAAGGGTAAGGAGCGGGAGGTGGCGCGAGGGGTGTCCGGGAGGGAGGCGCTCGATAGGGCGCTGGAGATGATGGAGAGGGGGGCGGACCAGGTGAAGGCCGGAGCGGAGCTGCTCCGGATGCTCCTCCTTGGCGAGTCGTCCTCTAAGTAAATATTTTGTTTTTGTTTTTATATATGTTTTTCTTTTTCTATTTGGTATGGTATGTCGTGTGGGATAAGTGAGGAATGTGAGAATGTGAGAAAATGGTTGAAAGAACGTCGGGTATAAAGTTTGGACTTGTCCGAAATTTCGATTTTTTTTTTTTTTTTTTTTTTGAAGGTGTGAATCAATGTGAAGTATAGAAAAATGAAGGATATGATGGAGAAAAAATACTTAATGGCGAGGCCGAAGGTTCCGGGTTGCTCCGGAGCGTTGCGGACGAGTTTCTGCAGTGTCGTCGTCGGTGGTTTCATTATCGGATTCATCGGATAGGTCAGCCGCTTGGTTTTGCTCATCTTCTCTGTCGATAGAGTTGGGTGACGCCTCGTGTATTTGATAGGGAGAGATGTCCTCGTTTATCTCCGTCGTTTGGTCGATGATAGAAGTGACCGGAATCGATGTTTGCGACCTCGGATAGTAGGGAATGATGCGGAAAGCTGCGTAGTGGATTTTGGAAATGGCGCCGTCGAGTTCCGAGAGAATATAGGCGCCATATTGTGTTCGGCGAACGACGATCATCGGTCCGAAGAATCGCGGTTTTGTTTTTCGATTTAATTCCATTTCAACGGCCGAATTGCGGATCAATACCAACGATCCGGGTTGGAAGTCGTAGTCGATAATAGACTTCCGGTGTGCGTCGATGAACTGCTTGACGGATTGTTTGCGGGCAGCGAGCACTTTATCGGCGATTGTTGCTAGATCTTCTTCTCGTTTTTGCAGTTGGTGGGCACGAAGGGCTATCAGTTCCGGAGTGGTCATCGGGGCGTCGGCGGTCGAAATTAAATATGTTGCTTCGGATATGTCGAAGGGGAAAAGCGGTTCGACGCCATGTGCGATGTAAAATGGGGAGTGGCCGGTGGACCGTTGGATCGTGGTTCGTTCTGCCCAAATGACTGAGGGTAAAACGTCCGGCCATTTCGATTCGTCTCCATCTGCTGCTTTGATTAACGACTCACGGACCGATCGATGGGCACGTTCGATGACGCCGTTAGCGTGGGAGTTGTATCCGGATATACGGATGTGATGGATTCCGTACCGTTTCTTAAGGAAATCGAGGGCTTTGATAAATGGGGCTCCGTTATCCGTGATAATCTCTTCTACTGCTCCCCATCGGCATAGTATATCTTCGAATATGAAGGTTCCGAGAAGTCGGGCGGTCTCGGTTCGTAGCGGTCTTGCTTCCGGATATGCGGATAACGAGCATCGGGCGTGGACGAGAAGTCGGAAACCGCGGGCTCTTGGTAGGAACATAGTATCAATGTGCGCTCGACGGAAAAGACCGGCCGGTGTAGCGACCGTCGGTGGAATGAAGATCTTCCGGATTTGCCGAGTTTGGCATTGGTGACAAGTTTTGACAAACCATTTTACGTCTTGATCCAGCACCGGCCACCAGAACCGATTTAGAATACGTGTCCGGATAACGTAAACGCCTTTGTGGCCGAGTGAATCGTGTGCCTCTGTGATAATTGCAAGACGTTTGTGGTCCGGAGGTACTACTTGGTGGTATCCGTTAGGTCGGCGACGCCATAATTTGTCATCTAGGATGAAGAACTCGGATGCGGAGCGGACCAGTCGTCGGAACTGGTTTGCGTCAATGCCGGAGGGACGGATCGGGTTTCGAAGGAAAGATTCAATTTTGCGAATCTGTTCTTCTCTTTTGTTTGCTGCATCGGATCGGGGTATAAGGACGGCGGAAGATTCGTTCGGGGTCGGTGATTCCTCGGGTGGTACCGTCGAATTGAGTAGCGTCGATCCTGTGTAAACTTTGAAGCGAGTATGGGTGATGCCGGCGAGTCGTGTCTCGGATGTGTAGGAAGCGTCCGGTGCTCGATTCATGTGTTCCATGGCGAATACGTAGCTCCGATCGATCCATTCTTCGTGATCTTCAGACTCGGTATCTTCTTCACCATCTGCGGCACGTCGGCGTGATAGTCCGTCGGCTCCGGTGTGCTTATCTGCGGGAATATGAACAAGATCGAAATCGAAGAGTAGTATACCGGCAATCCATCGATTCATGGCAGCGTTGGGTTGAATGTCCGGATTGTTTAGCATACCCTTAATGAACTTCGTGTCCATTTCGACAGTAAATTTCGGAAGGCCTATAAGGTAAATCCGGTACGACCGAAGTGCGCGGAAGAGTCCGTATAATTCGATTTTTGCTTGTGAGTATCGGGCCTCGCGTTCGTTCCAGGTAATGGAGCCAAAGCGGGAGGGATATCGTATTCCATCTTCTCCAATTTGGAAGAGTGCGAAACCAACGGCGATATTTGATGAGTCGACGGCGAGGATTATGGGTTGTCCGGAGCGGTAGTCAATTGGTCGGATGGCGGATGAGTTCAGAATCGCGTGTTTGAGTCGGTCCATCGAGTTTTGTTCTTCTTTTTCGAATCTGAATGGCACGTCCTTGCGAGTTAGACTGACAAGAGGTCGGGCAAGTACGGCGTAGTTTTTAATGAATATCCGGAGTAGTCCGCAAACCCCTAAAAATGATCGGACATCGGTCAGGGTTTTGCAAGGAGGCCAGTCCCGGATACGCTGAACGTTGGAGGCATCCGGAACTCGTCCTTCGTATGTGCACGTATGTCCGGTAACGACTGCTTCGGGAACGCAAATTGTCGTTTTCTTGCCGTTAAAGGTTCCTCCGACTTTCTTGATTCGTTGGAGCACCCGGTTGACGTTATTTAAATGCTCCCAAACAAATCGTCGTATTTGCGGATTCTCAGGGATCGTCTCGTAGGTGCCGTCCGGAAGCTCGTATCGGGTTTCCGGGCCCTTGATCGCTACATCGTCTACGAATGGGATGGTTACGTGCGGAATTTCATCTTGTAGAACATGCGTGACGTCTCCATGCATAATCTGCGTCGCGTTGGTGTATCCCATGGGGACGCAGGTGAGCCGTTTTGCTCCGAGAGGGGTTTGAAACGTGGTGAGGTCTCGGCTTCGTTCGTCCAGAGACCGCTGATCGAAGGAGACGAAAAGGTCGAGTGATCCGTAACATCCGCGTCCGGCGAATGATTCCGCAAAAACCTCCATTATCGGGGGGACCGCGGAATCGCCGATAGTGATTTTGTTAAGCGGCTGGAGGTTGTGCACGAGTCGGAGAGACTTTCCGTCTTTCTTTAACACGCAAAACCACTGGGACCGATAAGAAGAGTTGGATTCTTCATAAACGCCGGCTGCGATCTTTTCCCGGATTACTTTGAGAACTTCGTCGTAAATACCGGGGGGAATCGGTATATTTTTGAAGATCCAAGGGATATGTTCGACTGTCGGGATAATAATCGGATCGAAGTATTTTGCGTCGAATCGTCCTTTTTCGGTCTCTTTCCAAGCGAAGGCGTCTTCCTGGGCTTTAATAAGATGGTGAACGAGTTTTTCTTCCTCCGGCCATAAGAATCCGGTGGGGTTGGCGTTGTGCGTGTCTTTCCGGTTTTGAGTGTATCGAAGACCGGGGGTGAAATCGGGGGGATGGGTCGGAAGAGTTGGCATATCGGCTAGGGGGTCCGGGTGTCGGCGTCGGACAATCCGGAATTCTTTGGGTACTGTCGCTTTGATCGGATTGACGTGATTCGCGACTTTCTTATATTTCTTTCCCAAGTAAACTGGAAGAACGGCGTCCGTAGACAGGGAATTTATTTCGGGGGTTTTGTTGTACAAGGGGGTTGCAACATTTGGACGCGACGGTTCACGTCCGATAGCGACTGGGGAATCAGCGGAATCGAGAGAAACGTCCGAGATACTGATACAGGGGAAGGGGTCGAGAGAGACTGGGTTTATAAGGGAAAACGATAAGGGAACGTGAACGGAAGTAGGAAAAATGGCTGGAGTCTCGTATCTGGGTATAGCTTCCGTGTCCGCATTGATCGGAGGTAAGTCCGTTGGTTTGCGGACATTCGAGGCTCCAGCTCTCAAAAATCCGGATGCAGTTTCTTGTTCTTCAAGGATTTGCGGATCGGGATTCGCTCCTTCGTTGGCACTATGATTCTTTCTCCGGTGTTTGGATTGTTGAGAATAAGGTCCTGGGCCCCGTGGGGATGGTCAATCGTTTGGGAACCGGTTAACATGAAAAACGGTCGTCCGACAAGAACCTCGCAGGGCAACGTGTCTGCTACTTGCATTTGAACATGGAATGTGCACGGACCGATCTGTAGGGGGAAATTCTTGATGAGTCCGAGGGTCGGAGCGATGGTGCCATGAGAGGATTCCATGTGAATAACGTTCTCGGAGTGTAGTGGGTTGCCGAGTTTCTCCCAAACGTCTCTTCGCATTGCCACGATTGAGCTGCCTTGGTCGAGCAGGCACTCCGCGGCGATCCGGTTGTCCAATATCCCTTCTACGATGCGGAGCGGAGCAGCGTCGACGGCGACAACAAGATCGGAGGTGTCCGGGACCGTAATGTTTGTATAGAGCGTATCCTGTACGACGGACGCGGTGACCGGAACGCGACGAGCGGTAACCACATCCTTCATCTTTTTGCGGATGTCTCCGGAAATGGCGAGTAGTTCGCGAGGTGTGACGCGGACTGGCATGTCGAGTGCGCGATCGAATACTTGTTGAACGGTTACCGGATTTTCGATCGGAGCTTGGTAATGGTACTGGACGTCGGGTCGTTCGATTTTCTCCGGCTTTGATGGACGAGTGACCTGAGGCGGCGTAATAACAACGGCGGGTGGGGGCGGTAACCTAGATGGCTGAGGATCGGTATTCCTGGGTGTGGGTGCTTTCCTTTTGCCCTTGTCTACTTTCTTCGCGACATCGTTTGCAAAGGTGCGGACCATGTTTTCCAACACGGTATTCTCGTCATCTTCCTCGTCCGAATCGTCTTCCATGTCCGGGGGGTGAGCGGATTGTCCGATTGGCTGTGCTTCAAATACCGCGGTTGTCGCCGGTTGCGTGTTCTGGGATTGGTATGTAGCGTAGTACTTGTCGAGGCGCTCGGATAGGTTGTTCCCTGAGATAGTGCCTGGCAAATATCGTCCGGAGGGGAGACAAATCCTGCCTTCTGTGTTCCGTATACATTTGCCGGACTTAATGTATTCGAGGGCCTTCGGACAGGCACTAACAAAATGACCTATTTCCGAACAGAAATTACACGTCCGGCCTGCGGGAGAGTTCGTTGTCCGGGGAGCGGAGTGTCTTGCCGGTTCGAGAGATTGGGCTGTCAAAATCGATTCCAGGCGAGCCATTGTGGAAGCGAATGTTGCCCAGGCTGCGGACATATCAAATTCTTCCTTCTTGACTACCGGTTTCGTTTCTCTCCCGGGGGCTGAAGATGCGAGACGGACGGGTCCGGAAAGTTGATCGGTTGTCGCAGAGTGGGGGGACGTCGAGGAGAGAAGAAATTCAGCTGCACCATGTACTTCATTCATGGGGTAAGGATCCTCCGGATGGTGGTTTGGTAGTATGATAGCGAGTCGGCTTTCGATCCGACGCCTTGTATGATCCCCAAATCCGAGGATGTAAAGTCGGTTCCTGTCATTTGTGGACATACGCTGTGATGTGATCAAGTGCGAGGTGATCCGGAGAAAGTCCCGATAGTATTCTCCGTGTTCTGCGCGCGTGTAAACTCCCTTTTGGGCCAAGTCCGATATGAAACGGTCCAGGTCGGCGACGGAAAATAAGCGACCTCCATCAGATCCTGGATAAAGTCGTCGGACGGCCGCTTTGAAGGTATCCCACGTCCATACCGGGTCCGGGTCAGGTGAAAGAGTCTCCCAGAGGAGACACGTATCGGTGTCGAGATAGTGCTTGGCGTACCGAATTAAATCGGGTTCTGGAACGTCCGGGTTGACGCCGGTGAGCACGATGTCGATGTCCTCGAAGTACCGGTTGAGGTGTGTCGGTACTCCGTCAAAGGCAGGGGCCCCGTGGGCGCCACGGAGCGGATATCTCGGTTGGTTGGCCATTTGTATTGGTGCGTGGGGCGGTGAGTGAACTTCGTCTGGTGAATTCTGAGGTGTTTCGGGCGGGAAATGAAGGATGTCTGGTTCAAGGGGAAGTGGTGTAAGCGGTGAGTGTGGTTGTTCGAAGGTCTGTGGTAGTGAGGGATCCGGAGTGGTGAAACTCGTGTGGGAGTAGACAATGGATGAGATACTGGGAATGTCCGATGGAAGAAGGTGGGAAGTTTCAATTACTTCTCCGGGGGGTTCGGAGGGCGGATTGTCTGTGATCGGATTCGGGTTTCGACTTCTCAGGCGTTCGGAGCATCGAGGCTGAGGAGCGGATGAGCCTCTGGGAATCCTTGAGGGTGGTAGTGAAGACGTCTTGTTGAACCCCTCGCGGTGGGCTCCAGAATTGTAGTGGGTATTACGGTTCTTGCTGCAACTGCTTGATTACAGTCAAGTCCTTCAGGGGTTCCTGTAAGGCGTTAGAGATTCACCAAACACCCTTGAGGATGTGGAGTATGAATTCAAAATGTGTGAGAAATAGAAATATACGGTGTCCGGGATATTCTGCTATGTGTCCGATAAAATCCGATAAGGATGGTGCGATAAGACGAAGGGCCGGCAACGACGGAGGCCAGCGGATCGAAGGTTGCGACGACGGGTGAGCTTAGGTGAGGTTTCTAACAGAGAGAAGGGGTTCAGAAAAGCTGTATTTCAGAGAGGTCCGGAGTGTACTTAAGTACAGTTCTGTAAGTACAGCAAATTGGAATGTACGGAAATGTCCGGAAAACACATGGAACAGCGCCATGTCGCGTGAAGGGTTACATGAAGGAGTTATATCACAAGGGAAATGAGTAGCTCGGAGGAATGAAATGTCCGATAACTAGCAAATGTCCGGACCGCTCATAAACTGAAGGAAAGTGGGGCTGGTACAGCAAAGGGGTACTAAGAACAATGGACAAGGTACTGCAAAGGGTTTGAAACGTTTAAAGGATTGAATGGTTGAAAGGGATCATAATATGAAATTTACAGCATGGTATATGAAATAAAGGAATGGGAATGGAATAGTGTGTATGTCGAGCGCTGACCGTGCTGGAGAGGTGAAATAGAGAGGCGTGGGCGGTGTGTGAGAGCGGTGGGCTGTGATCGTCACGGGGGATTGAAGACCGAAGTGTCCGACATCGGACATGTATCGGATACTATCAGTCGTTATCGGACGGTGTCGGATCGTTATCGGTTCGTATCGCACGTAATTTCTTTGGATCGCAAAACATCCGGATAGTCGGTATCTGTCATGTTTCCGTGTTTAGATCGCATATGGTCCTTACACCGGGATCGAGTGTTTCGTGACCATGGAGTCCCTCACAAGGTTGTGAGTGACCGGGGGTCCCAGTTTGTGTCCCGCTTCATGAAGGAGTTCTACTCCATGATCCGGGTAAAGGCAAATCCAAGTACTGCCTTTCATCCACAGACTGATGGACAGACGGAACGGGTGAACCAGGAGATGGAGATCTATCTCCGGGCTTATGTGGACCATCTCCAGGATGACTGGGCTGAATGGTTGTCCACTGCGGAGTTTGCTCTTAATAATCGTGAGCACTCAGCGACAGGACAGACACCTCGATTATGGACGACACCCATGGAATGGGGGGCTCCGGCCACCTTCTGAGGTGAACCCGGCGGCAGACGAGTGGATGGCTAAGCTCACAGAGTCCCGAAGAGCAGCCAAGGAGGCAATGGAGAAAGCGGTGGCAGCGATGAAGAAGAGCTACGATAAGGGGAAACGCCCAAGTCGGGAGTACTCTGAGGGAGATCTGGTCTGGCTGGATACTAGAAACTTGAAGATGGACCGGCCCTGTAAAAAGCTTGACAACAAGAGAGCAGGCCCCTTTGCAGTTGAGGAGAAGGTGGGACCTGCTGGGTATCGCCTCAAGCTCCCTCGGGCCTGGCGCATCCATCGGGTCTTCAATGAGTTGCTGTTGACACCATACCACCCCCCCTCCTTCCCTTCTCAGAACCTGCCTCCCCCTCCACCCCCTACGATTGATGACGACCACCTGGAGTATGATGTGGAGGCGATCCTTGATGTTAAGAAGGTGGGATGTGGGGTGAAGTACTTGGTGAAGTGGTTGGGATATCCAGTGGAGGAAAACACTTGGGAGCCCCGTAGGAACCTCACTAACGTAACATTGCTTCTCCGGGACTTCTTCCTCTCCCACCCTGACAAGGCCAAGCTAGCTGGTCGGGACGCCCAGCCTTAAGAGGGGGGTGATGTTAGGATCGCTTATGTAAGCCATCCCAAAGTGCAGTTGTGGAGAAACTGGGGAGGGTTGTTGGAAGGTCACATGACCTGTGGCTGTGGTCAGATTACATAATCGTAAGATCACATGACCTGGGCCTGGGCGCATCACGTGATCCGAGAGGTCCGAGCGTGGGAACGCCGGCAAATGCCGAAGCGTTCGCTATATATACTACGTCTTTTCCATTCTTGTACCCTTTTCCCCTTATCTTAGTATTGTCGTCATGACCTTACGCTTAAGTTGTGTGAGACCCAGTCTGATAAGAGTAGGTCAATTCCACCTAAATACAAGTATAAATGACAGTGAGGAGGGGCATAGCGGCAATTCCAATGGTGGGTGGGAATTCCACATGCAAGGGGCATTGACAGGAAGAGGTGCGGGCATGGTGAGAGATGGTGGGAGATGGTGGGACAGCACAAGGGGAGGTTTTGACCTGGAGACTGCATGAGAGGGTGGCCACTATGCAATGCCCAGTCAAGTACCTAAGGCAGCTCTCGACAGCAATCCTTGCATGTAAGTGGGTAATTGAGTTTATGTCATATGCTGTAGTATCTACTACAGCTTTGAGGATTATATAGTAAGTAAGTATCTAAAATGGGATAGTATTGAAGAAAGTCTGCAAAGAAGAAGTTATAAAACAAATACTAAGAAATTGCCCAGAAACATGTTTCAGCCACTGTATCCAAACCCCAAGGTCTAATATCATCAAGGGACCTTTGCTAGCTCATCTAGAGGCCACCCTGCAAGTCCTAAACCAACTCCATATTTCCCAAGGTTCCCCAATGTTGGCCAAACAACAGCGAGGTGTGCAGAGCCTGTCAGAATTACAGTCTTGTTACGGTATGTAAGCACGTGACGAGCCACTACCTTTAGCGCCCCGCGACCTTCACTGGATACTCGCGACCTGCGACTAGCGCTCGCAGACCCTCTACAACCACGTGACTTACAAGCGCCCAGTCACATGAGCCTTACCGAGAGGACGGCCCATATTCGTGATGGGACGTCTGTGCGGGATGCCATCATCCTGTCACCTGCCGACAGCTGTCGCCTTGATCCCATCAACATTAAGCCTAATCTGGTCCTTCCTTTATTTCCTCCCCTCGCTACCACTATCCCGTCCCCCTAGCACCTTTATACTCCCCATCAATATCCCATCGTCCCGCCAACCCCGCCCTTGCGACCTTGTTCCCGCCCTCGTAACCACGTGATCGTCCCCTTGGCACACCCTCTCCTCCCTACCGTCGCCGCCTTTCCCTTCATCCCTTGTACCTACATGGTTACCGTACCACCATGATCCAGTATAAATACAGGTAGATACATGTCCTGTATTCCCCAGACTTGTTATTCTCGCAATTTACTCTCTCTGCTTTCATCCTGCCCAGCTAGCCTGCCCAGGACTGACTCAGCAGTAAGCCGTAACAAGTCTGCATGCAGAATTGCTGATTGTCAGTCCCACATGTTCGTTGGGCAGCGGAATTGGGTTGGGAGCAGTCGTTGAGTGCACAGACGCATTGGGTGGCCCGTAACCAGATGTGTTGGGTCATGACAGAAACTTGACCATAAGTGAGCAGGACCCTTTGCAATTGAAGAGAAGGTGGGACCAGCAGGGTATCGGCTCAGACTCCCCCAGACATGGCACATCCATTGGGTCTTCAATGAGTTGCTGTTGACACCATACCATCCCCCTTCCTTCCCTTCTCAGAACCTGCCTCCCCCTCCACCCCCTACAATTGCTGATGACCACCTGGAGTATGATGTGGAGGCAATCCTTGATGTCAAGAAGGTGAGATCTATAACAACAACACAGCAGCAACCATGACAGCAGCAGAGTCTGAGCAGATGACAACAGCAAGCTACAACAACTACAATAATGACAACAATGGCCGTGGCAGCAGCCCAGCCAGCAATGATGATGACAAATGGCAGCAGCTGGGGCTGCAGCACGCAGTGGCAATGGCCCCAAGCCCCCAACAGTGGTCACAGACCAAATGGTGAAGACTGGGGCCATTGGTAGCAGCTGGGCAGGGAGTGGCAGCAAGGGCAGGGCAGGAGCAGTGGGGTGGGGAGCAGGTGGCAGGTGGTGGCAGAAGGGCAGGCAGCAGGTGACAGCAGGGCAGGGAGCAGGAGCAGCAGGGGCAGAGCATAGCAGTAGTGCAGGGAACATCAGCAAAACAGCTCAGCTAAATGTAAGTATGGACTGGTATGGACTGGTGTGTAACACCCCAAATTGTCTTGGGGTGTTACATACTGGTCCATACTTCTCTATACGAACAATTTAGCCAAGCTGTTTTGCTGATGGATGGCAGCAGCAGCAGGGCAGGAGCAGCAGGGTGGGGAGTGGGTGGCAAGTAGTGGCAGAAGGGTGACTGTACTCACTTACATATTTGCTACAGAGCAGGCATACCATCATTTGACACTTGTAGGAGTTCACGCGTTCACGCGTTCACGCGTTGTTGCTCTATTGCGTGAACTCCAGATTCGTTTACTTGCTTCACTTACGACTAGTATATATGCGTTGTTACTCTACCCTTTCAAGGGCTGCCGGACCGTACCGGCGAGCCTGTCCTGTTAGGACTTTTCCTCGGAAGGCACACTCTCTTTGGGCTGTTCCACGGAGGCCACACCCTCTTTGGCAATCGCTGCACCCTGCTCCAAGAGTTCCTAAAGAAATCATCAGCATCATGAGTTGGGGGGGTCACAGAGCTAGCTGAGACATACGAGTATGTTCTGCGGGACCGCGCCAATGACCTTTCCTACGACCACGCCGTCTGCGAATAGGATAAACGTGGGCATCTGGGCAAAACGTGGACGTTTAGTTTACGCATTCCACGACCGCAGAAAAAAATAACAAATACAAAACTTACAGCTTTGATTCCAACTTCCTGAGCGACGTCCTCCGCATTGTCAACGTCACACTTGTAGAAGTTGATATCCTTAAATCTCTCTTCTCCAGACCAATCTTTGTACGGCGTAGAGATGACCTTGCACGGGGGGCACCAGTCTGCCCAGAAGTCGAAGATAGAGACGCGCTTCTTCCCGGTCAGCTGGGCGGTCTCGGCATTGCCTATCTGGAAAATCGCAGATACGAGAGTAAGGACCGGGGAATCGATAGCAGGGGTCGGCGGCTAAAGGAAAGAGAGAGAGACAAAGTTAACAGAAGCTCACGGCTGCTGTGAATTCCTCCTTGTTATTGATCGGGGTGACGGTCATTCTGGCGGCAGTCGACGAAAACGGGACTCGAGATGAAACAGTCAGTGGGAGGTGGTGGCGGCAAAGACGAAGGAGGCAGCGTCTGTTGGTGAGACGAATCGATGATGCGAGCGCTCCACCCCCTCTTATCAGTGATGCGCCGGAATTCATGACCAATGAGACGGTTCATGACCTGCACAGCCTCTTACAGCCAGCATCGGATAAGCAAAACGGCCTCTGACTTCCCTGCAGGGCGCGCGTCCGTAGTCACCCACTCCGTAAGCACTAGCCTGTTCCGTATTACAGTAAAAAGGGCAGTGCAGATTCGTAAGTTTAACTGCTCTCTCTCTATTCTTTTTTGGTGCTGCGCGTCTACGCTTAGTAAGAAACCGGCGTCCTGTCGGTGATCACGCGACCGCGAGCTCGATTGAATTGCGTCAGTTGGCACGAGGCCTCCATCATCCAAAGGGAGTAAAATATATATCTGAAGGCTTCAGGGATACTAGCACAACGCCGCTGGGGTCTAGTACTACATCGATGGTGCAAACGCCTATAACGTCGCGGAGACAGAACAGAAAGGAACACGCTCTTAATTGAATTCGCCATTCCACCAGTTGGCGCTTTCACATTCCCTTCGCAAACTCTGCAGCCTGCTTCAAAAGCTCCTAGAGAGAGATATTGTCAACACGAAGCTCATTCAGTCGTATAACTGGGTGATACGTGCAGATATTCTCGGAGGGTTTGCGCCGATGACTTCCGCCATTTTCTTGCCATCTACGAAGAGAATAAAAGTAGGCATCTGGCAAAACGCAGTGGGTCAACGCATCTCCACAACACAAGAAAGAAAAATCGTGGTACCGCTTTGATGCCCACTTCCTGCGCAATCTCGGGGACGGCGTCAACGTCGACCTTGAAGAAGCCGACATCTTTGTAAACGTCTTCCGTCGACCACTTTTCGAACTGGGGAGAGATGACTCTGCACGGGCCACACCAAGCTGCCCAAAAATCGATGACGACGACACGCTTCGCTGGCTGGGAAGCCGCTTTGGCGTCGACGCCGCTGCCCAGCGTCTGAGAACAGCAAAGAAGAGCACATTATATTAGAACGGAGAAGAACGCAGGGGGGTTGGGGGCAAGGGGCCGAAGTACCGATGAAAATTGCAAATAGCTTGAGATCGGGGTGACGGTCATGTTGGTTCTAACTCGCAGTGAGATGATCGGCTGGAAGGTAGTGGCAGCGAGGCTCGATGCGTCGAATCGATGTGAGAGAGGGATTGAAGGTGTAGTTACCGGTACTTCTACACAGTTCTTATATGGTGGCGAGCGATCATCCGAGTCAATCAATGCATCGATCGGTCAGCAAAGCAAAGCAAGTCAGAAAGTCACGTTATCGGCTGACTAAGAATTCGGCGATTGGTAAAAATCGGCATTTTTATACCGCAACATTTTATACCGCAACATGCAGCTACGACAAAGACGCGGTTGTACGTATTATACGTGAATTGGTAAAGTAAGGGGTTTGAAGGGGGTTAGGAGATATGCACATGGAGTTTGGCGGGTAACTGCAGCCAGGTCGCAGTCACGGTCAAGAACAACAAGCGGGCAGGGAGGTAACCGCTTTGACGTTTCGAGTCAAAAATTTGCCTTCACCATTCGAGTCAGGCACAAAGTCGCTCGACAGCTCGTTGTCTCGATCATGGACACTCGGCGACCATTTAATTTATCTATCGACTTTCGAGTTCATGAGAACTTGCATACTCCTTGAGTAGGAGTGTGCATAATCTCCTTGGTTTCTGGAAGCCTCTAGATGGCCCACCAGATCTGCGTATCCACAAATGGGTACTCTACCGCCATCTAAGGGTCTGCGCATCCACAAACGGGTACTCTACCGCCATCTAGGCAAATGAACACCCTGTTGCTCTTCCCCGTGCTCACCGCGGATAAGCTCCCATGACTCTTCCTCGTCCACACAGTCACTTGGGCGTTGGTCATTTGTGCAATAGCCAGGCGCGCGTGTTATGATCACATAACCATCCACTGTATGTGATAAGTAAGCAGGCGAACATTCACCGACCCATATGCAAACCTTCATCCGTGACTTCACCTTGGGCTGGTCCTTTGTTCGGCACTTGCACCAAGGCGTGGCCCGAGATGACATCTTCCAGAAGAGTCGGCCGAGCATCCAATGGACCGTCATCTTCCTCGACATCCCCGCCGTCTAAGGGAAGGTCTCTCGGGTCCCAGACCCCATCCAGCTCCTCGTTTCGAAACGGGCACGCGCGCCGTCCCCCGTGCTTCGCAACCTTGCGTTTAGCGGCCTTCTTGAGCTTCTTCCGCGCGAGCTCGTACGACCGCGCGTCCTTGTGGGCGGAGAACGGGCCAGCGCGTGGGTTGTGTTCCTCCCATTCGGCGGAGAAGCGCGCGTCGTCGAGGGCGCGCGACGCGGCAGCACTGCTACCGGCCTTTGATGCCTTCGAGTGGGGGGCGCGCTGGGTTGGATGGTGTGAGGTTTCCCGGCCCGAGTGGCGGTTGCCGATGGGGTGTGGCATCGCCTATTGGTGTGCTTTGTGACGAGGGGTGAAGCCAGAGCGATGTCTGCTCGGGGGCTCTTTAAATTTGTTCCGGAATGTCATGGGGTCGCGCAATCAGTGAAGAAGTCACCCAGACTGCGAAGGTGTGTGTTCCCGAGTTGGATGCACTTTGCTCCGATAACACAGCGAGGAGGAAAGGGGCTCGAGTTTCATGTTGTGGCCGGGTGAAGGACGTCCGTTCATGCTCGTCACAAGAAATAATGGCCCGTCCAATCCCCACCTTACGAGCCACTTCTGGCAAACGATCGGGGTTCTTTGCCTCTTGGTGAATAAGTGAATGACGAGACGCCACGTGGCCATTATAAATTGCGTCACATATCATGATATCACGTGATTTTCAGCTCTCCTGCATTTGCAGGCATTTGCGCCCAAAGGACAACGCACGATGGGCCTGTTATCCCTGCTCTCGTTCAATTGCTTGGCGCGCTCTCGTTTCACCGCAACGTGGTCGCCGGACGCGGCGCAGCAATTGACACAAATGGGCTTCAAGAACTGTTATCGATCCCCATCCGGGCCTATCGATCTCCCGGCTTATTTCCCAGCATCATTCCTCTGTCAACCTGGTGCTATTTTGGTAGTATCCAACACGCCTCTACCATCCTTGCTGTATCGATTGGTACGCGGCTACTTTTTCGTATTCACCTTGGCCGTTCTATGTCTTTGCATTATGCGCAGAGCCGCTGGCTGTGTCTTCAAACATGACAATTCCGCGAGGCGACGAAGATGCTGGATGCTGGAAGTGTGAAGGGCTGGTTAGCGCTCGACCCGCCAAGGACCCTGTGGGCTCACGTTGCGTGCAGTAGATCAGCCCGTATTAGTTATCAGCGAGCATGCGTACTTCAAAAGGCGGGGTAGTGTGAGAAACCTACCCGCATGCCCACAAAGCCCTCTGCAGTTGTAACTTATCGGAGATGTCTGGCAGCCAAAACCCTTCGTCTCAACAACCTAACCCCCGCCGTTCTCCTACCGCTCAGCGCCCCTCTCGCAATTTGGTTCCCGACTTCTGGGCAGGTTCCGATCAACCAAGCACACCAAGTGCTCCCGCCCGCGACCTACCGACCGACTCGCGATATGCCTCGAACACCTCACGCAATGCGCCGAACGATGCGCGATACCAATCATCACCCACTCCTAGCGACATGCGCAATGCGCCAATCGACGTGCGGTCCTCCCAATCAACCGATCCGCGAAATGCCTCGACCCCCCAGCGCAACACGGCGAGCGACGTGCGATCACAATCAATCGATCTGCGAAATGCGCCGGGCCCCCCACGTGTTGCGCCGAACGACGTGCGACCCCAACCAGTGGACACACGGAATGTGTCGACCTCCGGGCGCAGTGCAGCAAACGATGCGCGATATCAGCCACCACCTGGTTCTATTGACACGCGCAGTGCGACGAACGATGCGCGACCCCAACCAACGGACTCGCGGAATGTGTCGAGCCCCCCGCGGAATGCGGCCAACGACGCGCGATACCAACAACAACCCACTCTTGGTGAGATGCGTCATACGCCGAACGACTCGCGACAACCACCACCACCCAATACTGGGGACACTCGCAACACGGTGGCCGGGCAACGAAATCCACAAAACGCCTCGATCTCCTTCTCCATCAGCGATCAGTTCTCTCTCGATGCAGCCAAAAGCTATCCTATGACAGATTTTATTAGGAGTCTTTTAGCAATATCCAGCAATCGAGTTCGATTGCTCAAGCGCGATGCTCTCACGTCGTACAGGCTCCTCAGCAGGGCCCGCGCCATTTACATTGGAATCAATGAGCTCATCTCCATAGTCGAGTTGGAGGACAATGACGATTGGACTAACTTTGACAAGGTCACTGCCGCAATTAGACCACTTGAACAGTGAGTTCGATATTCATTAAGCACTGCGGGTCTCTCTGACGTTTCTTGGCGTGATCTTGCAAGGTTTCTGTTCGATTTCCATGAAGTGACAGAAAGCGGGTCGAAAGCTTGGTTACCTACTGAGGATAGAATCGATGCCCTCATAACTGCTGATTCCGAGTGGCAGAAATACAGAAAGCAACTCCGAGGCCTTAACGAGGGCCTCTTTAGGACCACGCCTAACGATCCTTTACGGGTAGGTCTTTGAATATCTTTTGAGGCCAATCGAACCAATTATTTTCCCTCAGGCCATACTTTCCCCGACAGACGACGATAACGGTCGAACGGCTAAACGTGATGACATGACATTGTTGACCGCCCTTTGCAATGGGATTCACGGCTTCGAACGGCTTCCAAGGTGATTTTTAATTGTTTTTCACGCGGTAGATAAGATCAAATGTCTATGCATGACAGAGTGCAGACGCAGCGCCTCGAATCGGTAAAGAGTAGGGCAATCAAGATCGTGTCTAAAATCACACTTCAGTTGACGGATGTGAGTCGACGTCCTTCGTTCGTTTCGTGCCACCGCTAACAGAACTGGAATAGCAATCAATGGAACATTCCATTCGGTCCACGATGCTTGTCTACGGTTTCATGTCGGTTTTGAAAGCCGAAAAAGAAACGCATGGGTGTATCGCCTATTTATCGTCCAAATCGGTCTGGACAAGTGCTTCAGAGTGGGTAGAATATTGTGGAAACTCGGAGATACTGATTTTCCATGCAGCTTGCTGCTTGCCGTCGACAACCACCTCAAAGATACTGATGACCGGAAGAAAGAGACCGATCTCACGAACAAGATCACTGCTTTCATCAAACTTTTGTCTGTACGTTATAGGGTTTTATCGCCAGATTGTCGGGTTGACTGACTGTTCCGGAAGTAGACTATTCCAGATTCCGTCGATCTTCCCAAAACCTACTTCACACTTCGGAAATCTGCCAAAGACGTCAGGAGACCGTTCTTCGCTCGAACACTGGTCTTATTGAAACAAACTCGCGACTTGGCGGGGTACTTTAGGGAGGATGGAAATAACATTGCCGAGAATCTCGCACCGCTTAATGCGTGAGTGGCAGATATAACTGTCATTTCGGAATTGCGATTAATTATTACGTTCTATCCATCCGTAGCGCCGTCGACTCCGTCAAAGACGCCCTCAACGCTGCAGCGTTAGCTGCGCCCTCCATTACTGCATTCAAGCAAGGGTCACTTGAGGCACAGAAGGGTGACGCTGCGTTCGTAACAGCCTCGAGCAAGTTGAAATCATGTTTCGAAGCTTATGAGGCGAGGCCTATTATCGCTTGAGATTTCGCCGTCCGTCTGACTGTTGAGATTTGGACAGCTCAAGTATACAGGGGAAGCGATGACAATTGCAGAGCAGGAAGATAAGGATGGAATCAAAGAAATGGGCAGTCGTCCCAGCGATGTACGTGCCCCTCGGGTTTCTTCTTACTCTCTTGGCTGACTGGATGGAAAATCAGTTGATGAAGTCACCGCCAGCCAAAAATGTCAGCATCAAGCTGAAGAAACACAGTTCGAGTGGTTGGTCCGAAACGCCATGTGCGTCGCCACCCAAGCTTTCATGGATTGTCCCATAATTGACTCACGATCATGATTCATCAGACACTATGGACGAGACAACTAGTCTGAACGCCATCTTGTGGAAGGAGACCTCCGGGAACTCTACATCCTTACACGAGTGGCGTATTGAGCAAGGTACTGGTACTGGAGACAGCAATCGCGAGACAGTCGGTCTTGAGACGGAGGTTAGGCAACTCAGAGAGAGTGGCGGGATGCGAGTGGTCTACTTCGTCAACTGATTTGCTGCGCATGCGCGTTTGAGCGGGCCTCAGACGCAAATTTACATCGTTGTTTAGCCATGATCCGAACGAAGGCCACGAGGCCTCACCAATGCACATCACACTTTCTGAGCGCAGATCCTTATCCTCAGACTTCTCCTTTACGGTCGACCCTGACCTCGACAACATGTAGGTCGGTCCAGTAAGGAGTGACCGACCCTCTTCCCTATCACAACGGAAACACGCGACGCAAACGCGCAAACGCAGGCTTGGAACGCCTTCTCAATATCCTCGTGCCTATGTGGTAAGTCACAGATGGCCGTCGCTGACATGCCCTCCTTGATAACGGCTCTACACATGCGTAGCCAGTGTAGCGACCCCCCGATCCGTCTCCGTTGCGTTGGCCAATTCTCCTCTATACTGTAACGTCTGCGATGATCATCGATTCGCTGGCAACCCTGAAAATCTCAACGAGAGGGTTCAAGCGCAAATTCGGACACATCAAGCACAACCACCGATCCCAAGCTGTCGAGCTGGTCGCGTTGTGTCGCAAAATGACGCAGGCTTCTGAACACCCTGCGAACGCTGTGGATTGGCAGGAAATTGACTGGTAAGATTGTTCGTGAAAATCTAGCCTGTGGGTCTGCACATTGGTTGATTCTCTTGTTACTGTTGTCATGCTATATCTGTGATTTGTGAACTAGCCTTTTGGGCACAGTCCAGGAAGCGCTAGATTCTGTTATCGAAGAGAAGTCACCAACTCCAGTTGCAAAAACAGCTAGAGAGACCTTTGATCCCTTTGATCAAGCCGTCAAAGGGTTGCAGAAGTTCTCGGCCGCTCACCCAGATGTAAACACTTTTCTGTGTGCCGCATATATGCTAGCTCATGAATATCGTCGCTGCAGTGGAATTTAGGCGACGTTAAAGAAAGCATGGAGAGCAAGAAGGCTGTAGACAAGGCGGTCGCGAAGAAGCACTTCCACTTCCGAAAGGAACGAGAAAGATGTAAGGTAAGAGAATTTAGCTGTCAGCGCGTGATCCATTTGTATCCTAAAGCTCGGTTGTTATCCAGCATGAACCTCCCGGCGAAAAGGTGTACGCCGAAATTTACATCGGGTGGAAGCCTCTTACTAGTAGTCATCTCCTTGTGCAAAGTTTGTAGATTTACCACATCCCTGTGGGTCCTTCTGACTACCCCTTCGTTCGCCAGCTGAAATGAGGGACAAACAGCGCCTAGAGGAAGTTCTCGTGGCGTTTATTGAAAAGGGGTTGGTTCGCTGGAAGGACAATCCCCACTTTTATGTTAACCTCCCCAACGAGTACGAAGAAACTTTCGAATCTGTCAACCCTTGCCCACCAGGAGAGCCATTTCAC
This sequence comes from Clavaria fumosa, assembly GCA_951802425.1. Lineage (NCBI taxonomy): Eukaryota > Fungi > Basidiomycota > Agaricomycetes > Agaricales > Clavariaceae > Clavaria > Clavaria fumosa. The sequence goes on along the minus strand of OX637796.1, from coordinate 4,135,970 downwards.
GATATCTCTCCCGGGACGGCTTGTGGAGGGCCTCAGTTCTCTATTCTCTTAGATCGGGGTTGCCGTATTACGGTGAATCCAGATGGCAGAGAAAGAGCGTTTGGGAACATCTGGAAACCTTCTGATATTTTCATTCTCAAAGGTAAAGAACAACTTCTGCCATTCTTCTTCACTGCTGATGTCCGACAGAGATTACTGGCGCCTTGATGGCGGCCAACTCTGTGTGCAAGAAAGATCAGAAGATGCGGTTGATCTGTTCCCAGCACGAAGTGGAACACCCGTGGGAAAATGCAATGGCAGCGAGCTTGACGAAGCGGGAAGACGTGCATATTATCGCGGTGCCACCTGACCCTCTGAAGCGTGAGCAGCATCGCACTTCCGCAAGTAGTGATGTGTCCGGGATATCTCTCCCTGATTCGGCATATGCGGCTGGCGACTTTCGCTCTATCTATTCCTCTGCAGAAGTCCGAAGTAGTGGCGATCATAGCAACAAGCGCTGGAGCGGAGATGCTCGTGCATCTCACGGCGACCCAGAGACTACCAGCCCCGATGGAGACACCGCCCCTGAGGTCTCCAACGCAGCGACTCCCAACAGAAATCTCACTGCGGTTCCTGTCGTCCCCATCGTCGCGGCGTCCAATGTTCATTACGTTAGTGGACCTTTCACTGGTTCTGCGAAGAACATCAGAATGCCATCTATTTGCCGCCATCCTGAGAGGGGCGTCGCTCCAGCCCCCGTTATCGCAGCCTTTGACATCCGTGACTCTTCTCGTGCTTCTGCAAAGGGCGCCGGGATACTAGATATTGTATTTGCTCATCGTTATGCGGTGACCCGCCCTGCGACGAATCAATTAGTCATTGACACTGGTCGGAAAGTAACCCCTGCCACCCTCATTCGCACGCCCAACGGAAACGTCTCCAATGTCCATTGTTGCTTGGCTCCTGGCGACTGTCGCTACTGCCGCTTTCACCATATTCGTTGCTCCCATAGCGGTAGAGATACTGCCAGCCCTGATGGAGACGACGCTGCGGTTCCTACTAGCGACTTCTACGACATCAGTGAACCTCCGGCTGTCTCTACGAAGAGTGGTGGAATGCCAGCTGGATGCCCTTATCGCCCTGCGACGAACCATGGAGTCCGTGATACAAGTCTGAAAGCGGTTTCTGCTAATTCCATCTTAGTCGCCGATGAAGTCGCCACTGCGGTTCCCAGTGCCCATGACATCAGTAAACCTTCGGCTGTTTCTGCGAAGAGCGTTGGCATACCAGATGTTGTATCCGTTTGCCATTATCCCGAGAGGACCCCTGCGAACCAGGAAGTCCGTGACACCGGTCGGAAAACGGTTCCTACTAGTTCCAGCTCAATCGCCAATAAAGTCGCTACCGAGGTTCCTGATGCCCATACGTCTGTTCGTCATCGTCTTGAGATCCCATCTAAAACTCGGTGGGGTCTCTGGCGCTATCTCGAGCTCGCCCTCCTAGGTCATTAAATGCTACGGTGACGAACCTCAAAATCATGGTATTGCACATTTTGTCTTCTATGTGTTTGGTCATTGCAATGACAAACTTGAATACAGTATGGGTTTAGTATATTCTTCATGAACAGTCAGTTACTGCGAACGAAGAGGGGAAACGATGATGCAGCGAGGTTCATGAAGATGTCGAAACTTGCCAATTCCAACAAGATGCAGTTAGGATTCTCGTCGCGCCCGCGAACTGAACGTCATTAAATTATTGGCGGTCGAGTTAGTTTCGGTTCGGAAAGGCCATATACTATCCAATCTGTTCCCCTTTGCCAGCACTCTCATTAGCTTGGACCCCGATCCTCTCATTCACGCTTGAGCTCCGCCGACCTAATTATTTAGTATCAGAAGGCGAGTTGAATTTAGTTTTTGGGGATCCTTTACTGTATTAATAACTTAACGATGTGAAGGTCGAATTCGACATTTCTATCAACTAGGCGAGCGGAATTTCGACTCGCGATCATTCGGCGCGACAGAAACAAGGAGACGTCTATTAGGCTGCTCTTGCATAATACAATGCATCTTCTGTAATTACAGATTCGTGGGTATCTCTGCGATCGGCGGTTGCAGTGGCGGGCACCCCAGAGTACGTACGAAGTGCATACCCTCTGTTGGCTCTTCATCAAGATTGTGCCTGTAGATATGGTATCAGAGGCGGGTCTTACATCACAGGAAAACGCAAAGACGTACTCTGTTACTAAGTGAGCCCGCATTTCAAGTTTTGACATGCGGGATGGTTCTTTTGGGGTGTCTACGCAGTAAACACAATTCCAAGCGAATTCGATCTTGGCAGGCGCCGCGACGGCAAGAGCTTCATTCAGTCTGACTGCCGCAGCGTCTTGAACAGAGAGTATCTGGAAAGCTTCAGAGGCGTCGCCTTCATGTTTCTCCATACAGTGGGCAACCTTGGAGGAAGATCAATCAGCTTGAAGCTGTGTGAAACAGTCAAATGAACACATACTGCTCTCCGCCAATTCATGGCGAGCACCACCTGGTGTTGTTCCTTGGGAAGGAGGCCACATGTGAGGCATACAAACCTTGCGTCCAACTGATCCATTTTTGCCATGATTGTAATTTCGGGGTCCAGCCCGCAGATCTGGATAAGACGCGCGGCCACTCCCGACGCAGTGGGGTCGTACCGTAAGCACTCTGTGGAATACTGTTTCCGCAGAATCCAATATGGAATGCGCTCGCTGCAGCGAAGGGTTTGGTCTCGATGCTCCGCACCGGAGGTAGGGACGCCAATGCGATTGCACTCATGGTGCAACACTTCCGGATACCACAGCCATCCATCTTCAGACTCCTTGAAAAAGCAAGCAATTTCCTCGAACGGGTGCTCAAAGGTCCACATGACGCATCTAAAGACGGACACTGCGAGCGTCAAACGATCCTCTGGCAAATGGAACTGTCGGTTGAAATGCGTTTGGTGGGGGGCGCAGAGCATGCCAATTCTGCGACTGATATCGACCCGCCACGACGCGACGCGATTCGGAAGCGCGCTTACAACGCCGTTGAAACTCTCTTCGTTGACCTCGACATCTGACGGCGATTCGATGATGTCTTGGACCTCCTGGTTGTAAAAGTCAGGCATCGTGAATAAGATGTCCCAATCGTAATGTGTGCGATTATATTCTCGCAGAATATGGAGGGCGATGAATCGGCGATCTTGTATGAGCTCGGCACGTTCTTCGTCACGGCGAGTGGTTATCAATGCTTCTACGTGTTCGAGCATCTTCCCTTTGATTCTCTTCCATCCTGATGAGGATTCGTTGTTCGTTGGTTTCGTAATTCGCAATGCATGTAGAAACTTACCAATTTCAGTCAGGCGTTGAGACTTTCTCACCAGCCTGTGTCGCTCAAGCGGGACAAGATTCCTTTCCGCCATGAGAGGGGTTTGAACTTGAGGGAGATGCTCAAGATCGTGCCCCAGGCCCGACTCGATAAGCTTCTTGGTTATTCTGTTTCCATAAGTGTCAACAACCAAAAAGACGAGATGATCATGTACACTCGCATTTCAAGTCGTGATTTGTGGTGTTGGTTCCGCTCTATGGTCTGTGATACGGTAATCCAGCGATCGCAACGCGCTGCATGCTATATTTTGCGATGAGTACATAGGAGATGGCTCTCAAGCCAGAGCGGACTCACTTTGATTCTCTCCCCCATCTCGCGGTTCCGCTCATCTATAAATGCCCGTAGATTTTGTTTCGGTACATCCTTCAGCGTCACCAGCATCTGATCCTTATCTGCCTTGGTGCACCAAATACCTCGGCCTGTGGCGATAATTGAATATCAAAGTTCTTGGCACGAATGAAGTTGGAAATACTAACGCCCGGGGAGCTTAGTGACAGGGATTGTGAAGTGTAGAATTCGCACATTGCAGCATCCTGTTTCATCATGTGGGATGCGACAACAACTATATCGTATTCGTTTAGACAAATCGTATTGCAAGAGGGAAAAGACCCACAAAGTATTTGTGCAATTATTGCAATATCGGGTGCGTAGCATCATTTGGGCAATCGGGACGTAATTCTTGGCACATCCCTACCGGAAAACGACGAATAAGAACGCTAACATCGAAATGAAAGAAACAAACGAACTTTAGCATTGCAGTGCCTGTCGAATATAAGGCTAGCAAATGCTGTCTCAGACATATCCGACGGGCATCCAGGCAGATCCGCAACGCTGCGCAGTGCTGCTTTCCATATGGGACGTGCACTCTTTTGCATTAAGAGGAGCCTCAGGCTTTGAGAGGTTCGAGCAAGGTGCAAGAGATCTAACGGATGAAGAAGTGCAAATATCTTTTGCAGCGCCGTAATTGGTCAGCCACATTAAGTCGTCGTGTTCATTGTATAAACAACATACCTGCGATATAATCTCTGGAGCCAAGGAAAAAATAAAAGGACGCCGCTGGGCCTGCTGGCGGCTGCTTCGTCGTGAAGCGGGAGAGGAAGTTGAAAGAGCGTGTATCGTTTTCTGTCTCTTCGACAGTGGCGACGACATTCTGGGCTGGATAGGAAGTCCCGTTCAGCTGTCTTTCACAGGCGAGGACGAATGAGGGGGTGAGGAAGAGTGTTCATGACTGCTGGCGTTCCCCCGCCTTTTGTACACAGAGGCTTAATGCCACATTTCGAATTTGGTAGGTGTCGCCCAGATTCAAGTTAAGGCTTGTTACTACGCGCCTACGTTACAGTGGCCTTTCCTGTAGTAGTGAAAAGAAATTAATGTAAGGAAGTGGAGAGTGCGATGGCGCGCCTTATTCAAATTCGCATGACAAATTCGGGCGCAACATGACAGCTTCCAAATCGGGTAATAGTGGACTGCAACGGCCACGAAATTCTCAACATATGTCAGATACCCTGTAAGTCCACAACAACGACTTCCAAAGATTGAGCGATGGATTTCCTTTCTTTTATTAGTGGCTCTTCCGTGAACATCGCGGCTAGCGGGCAATCACGTGCGGCTTGGGTGGATTAGCTCGAATATCAAAAAGACTTGAGAGATAAGAACGCGCTCTTGATGGAAATCCAAGTCCGAGAGATCAGAAGAGGAGTGTCCAAAACTTGCGAACGAAACTCTGCGCTTTGAGGTTGAGGGAGCGAACACGCAGGTACGAGTACTACAACAGGTGGAGTCGGGAGGATTCGAACCTGCAAAGAATTCAGTAAACCCTGCCCGTTCGTGCCAGTGATGCTGCCGAACGCCGTCCATGCAAATGCAGGGTGGATCAACGGCTGCAACGACGTGTCTTCGTTTTAGTGATTGGGCTGTCGTCCCCAAGAGGAGTTGCGACGCTGAAGGATCGTGCATGGCACTTAAAATTTACACTGCAATTCGGTACTTTTCATTAGACATTTTTGATGGCCATTGACGCATAAACAAAGATACACGGCTGAATTTGGTCGATGTCGATGAAACAGACCTTGAGCAATTTACTGTAAAGGTTACGGTTAAACAGAGTTTCCTGGCGCCCTCATCTACGGTGGGCCCCGGCCAATGTCGACAACGGTGTAAAGGTTCAGAAAGCACGAAGAATCAATCTCGGAGGCAAAGTCGGAAATTACAATGCCAGATCAACCATCGTTGGAAAATTGCTGAAGGCGCACGGGCTCGAGAAGGCGGTGCGCATGGATCAATTTCGACGCGCGTCCGCGACGTGAGCGCACCAGCTTAGTGGGAGACACGTGGTCATTATGATGGCCTTCATTGTGCAACTGTGAAGGTGTTGCAGGATGCCTCCATGTCCTGGCTCTGTTCTTGATTTTGGGTCTGTTATAAATACTCTCGCCTGCTCGAATGTTGCTCTACTAATCCGCTCCTTACTATGAACCACAAGCAGAGCTTGAGGTCACTCGCTCTTGTCAATTCCACCCTTTCTTCGGACTTTGTGGAGAGTGAAGACAGCGCCCAAACTCGCACCCACATGAACCAGAACATCCCCCAGGGATCAGAAGGAAAAGTTATCAAGCTAGAATGCAAGTTGCCTTTATCTCGTCACGCCTGCCTTATGACATCGCGCCTAATCGCTCATAATGGCTGTTCGCAGACAAGCTGCCCGCCGTCGTCGAGGCGCTTCAAGAAGGCTGGCGCACCACGATTAACAGCGCCGCAGTCGTAGTGAGTTTTTGTCTAATCACTCCCGGACACCACCGCCACTTACATTTCCACCTTCGAAACGGAAATCAGTCCGCGCTGCTCACTGGCGTTGCGGCGAGCCTCCTTGGCTTCTTCAAAGACTACAACAAGGCGTTCAATAAGACCCCCCATGACTCTCTTGGCATTTCTGCCGTCCTCACGCTGTGCTACAGCGCGTTGTTGCTTAATGCCAGCGCGACCTTTACCGCGCTCATCCTCACCGACGTACTCAGCGAGCTCGCTGTGCGCTCGGCGCGCGACCGTAACTTGCGTGACGAGAAACCCGACTACATCTTGTTGGAATCGGCAAGTTCTGCAGCTCTTCTTGAACGATATAAAGCTGGGAAGGCATGGAACTGGGTCATGTGGCACTGTGAGTGCAGAGATGCACAGAACTTGACTCTGTTTACTAGGTTTCGGTTAATAACGAACCAATCTTCCCCACAGGGTTCATATCACTCATGGCTGGAATCGTGTGCACGATTGGGCAGGTTTTAGTTTATATCTGGCTAGAGGAAAGGTTATTCATCAAAATTCTTACGACTATCTTCGTGAGTTTCGCCGCACTGCCGTTCTCTCTCTTTGTTCTTCCTGTAGCAATTGGCCGTCCATGAAGAATGTATTAATCCATATTATATCTTGCCATTACGATGACCAACCATGAGGTTGGAAGTCACTACGTGCCGTGCCGTGATTTCGGGGTTCGCCACCATAGCATACCATTGATCGCCACGGCTTTGGAGTTGGTCGTAAAGCGTTTCTCGGGATAATGCTGAACGGAGGCAACACCTGGTGCTCCGATGCTCTCTGCAGAAACAGGAGAAGGTTGAGTGATGTCATGGAGGGGAGCCGTGAGGGCAGGGTCTGCGGGGGCCTTAATGGCACCTTTGTCGGCCACTTTCCGACTGGTGTCACGGACTACCCGATTCGTCGGAAGGGGGGGCTCGGGATGGTGGCGAATAGACGCCATATCTGGTACTTTGGTTTCCTTCGCAGAACTAGTAGGTCCTTTGATTTTGTGGATGTTGGGAGCCGCGTTCGGAGTGATGACAGGGGCTACTTCCCGACTGGTATCACGGACAGCGCGATTCGTCGTAGGCCAGTTCTCTGCGCGACGAACAGACACAGCATCTGGTTTTCCGGTGCTCTTCGCAGAAACACCGGAAGGCGCGCTCATGTCATGGACGTCGGGAGCCGCGAGGATGAGGGGCGGGGCGATGCTTCTCTCAGGAGCCACAACGATGGGGATGGTAGGATTCACTTTCCGACTGGCATTACGGACTTCTTGCTGCATCAGAGGGCGAGTCTCCCGATGGCGGTGAACAAGTGGTATTCTGATGCTCGTCGCAGAACTAGAAGGTCCACTGATGTTGCGAACGTTCGGGGCCGCGATGATGGGGACGATAGAAACCGCAGTGATGTCTCTGTTGGGAGACACTGCGCTGCGAACTACAGAGACAGTGTCATCTTCGTCGGGGCTGGCATTCTTTTGACCGTCATGGGGTGCACGAACATTTCCGCTCAATCGCTCGTTGCCATGATCGTCGGCACTTTGGACTTCTATAGCGGCATGGACAGAGTGATATCCGGCGGGAGTTGTCGCATATGCGGAATCAGGGATAGATATCCCAGACACATCACTACTTGCGGAACTGCGACGCCACTCTTGCTTGGGAATGCCCGGGGGTACCGCAATAATACGCACGTTTTCCTGCTTCGTCATGCTGACCGCTACCGCATCTTCCCAAGAATGTTCCACTACGTGTTTAGAACAGACTAAACGCATCTTCTGTCCTTTCTTGCATACTGTGTTGGCTGCCATTAAGGCGCCGGTAATCTCTGTCAAGCCGTCAACAACGAAACGGAATGACAAATAATATTTTCTACCTTTGAGGATGAAAATATCCGCAGGCTTCCAAATGTTCCCGAATGCTCTTTCTCTGCCATCCGGATTAACCGTAATACGGGAACCCCGATCTAATAAGATGGAGAATTGAGGTGTCTTTCCACGAGCCTGCCCGTGAGAGATATTATGAAATAGCTGTCCTGGAGGGCAAGGGTGGACGCATTCAAAGCCTTCTTCATACTCATTGGGGAGGTTAAGATAAAAATGAGGGTTGTCCTTCCAGCGGATCAACCCCTTCTCAATGAATGCCACGAGAACTTCTTCAAGGCGTTGCTTGTCCCTCATTTCAGCTAGCAAATGAAGGAGTAGTTAGAATGGTCCCTGGAGTTGCAACGCGTCCACAAACTTTGCACAAGGACATGGCCACTAGTAAGAGGTTTCCACCCAATATATACATCGGCGAGCACCTTCTCACCCGGAGACTCATGCTAAACGCCGTCGAAGCTTTAGCATACACGTGGGTACATGTAAACAGTTGGTTGGATTCTCTTACCTTACATCGCCCTCGTTCTTTTTGGAAGCGAAAGTGCTTCTTTGCGACCGCCTTGTCTGCAGCCTTCTTGCTCTCCATGCTCTCCTTAATATCGCCTAAATTCAACTTCAGTCGGCGACATTCGTGAGCTGGTATATACCCGGTATATAGAAAAGTGTCTTACATCTGGGTGAGCGGCCGAGAACTCTTGCAACCCTTTGACGGCTCGATTAAAGGAATCAATGGTTCCCTTAGGTGTATTCTCAACTGGAGTTCGCGACTTTTCTTCGATGACAGAATCTAGCGCTTTCTGGACCGTGCCCAAAAGGCTGGTTCGGATATAGCATGACAACAGTAACAAGAGAATCAACCAATGCGCAGATCCATGGGCTAGATCTTCACGGCCAATCTCACCAGTTAATTTCCCGCCAATCCACCGCCTTCGCAGAGTGTTCAGAAGGATGCGTCATTTTGCGACACAACGCGACCAGCTCGATGGCTTGAGATCGGTGGTCGTGCTTGATGTGCCCGACTTTACGCTTGAACCCTCTCAGGGCTGTTAGCGACTCGATGATCATTGCCGACGATACAACACAGAGAAGTGGCCAACTGAGAGATGACAGATTCAAGAGACACCACACTGGCTACGCATATGTAGAGTCGGTAGGAGGGTAACTTGTCCCCATCGGCGGGCTTCGCGGGACACGAGGAAAATGTGAGGGAATGCTGTCCAAAGTTTGCGCGTTTTTGTCGCGTGTTTCCATTGTGACTTCTCGCACGGTCGGCGTGTAGAAGTCTGCGAGGCCAGTAAAGAAAAAAAGGGTCTGGGGACAAGTGATCTGCGCCTAAGGCTGCACGTCGGGTTGTTGCGATATGTGTTGGCGAGGCTCATTGCATGAATTACTGTATGGCCATGCACGGCCTAAAGCTTACATAACACTGTAGACTTCCTCTCCCTCAGTATGGCCGAGCCTTCGTCCCCCGATGTTATGCAGGGCGTTGTTTCTGCAAATGCACCTGAGGCTCCGCAAGAGCCTGAACATGCCTCGGAGACGTTGTACATCCAAAATCTGAACGAGAAGATAAAAGTTGACGGTGGGGTCCTTTGCTGGATGCTGTGAACGAGGAAGACTTTGAATTGACATGTTGCTGTTCCAGTGATGAAAACCTCTTTAAGGGGCTTGTTCAAATCGTACGGAGAGGTCTTGGACGTTGTCGCGCACGGAAACCTCCGAATGCGGGGCCAGGCATTTGTGTCTTTCGAGTCGGCGGAGATCGCCAAGAAGGCTATGAAGGAGGTCAAGGGGTTCCCGCTCTACTCTAAGCCTATGGTGCGTGTTCATTCTTTTACTCAGAGTGCTGTGCTTAGGGAGTAAGGCTGATGCCTCATTTTGCTCTTAGCAAATCTCGTTCGCTCGTACGCAGTCAGACGCCGTTGTGAAGAGACTGGACCGAGAACACCTTGACGACCACAAGGCGCGGAGAGTGGAGCACAAGAGTGAGTCGAATTATCCTCGGAGATGATCCCCCATATATCTCAATTCATGAATGCTTCAGAGAAAACACGATACACTAATCCCATAAAGCGGAAGTTCCGCGCAAAGAAATTATCTGCCGATGGTACGCGCTTCCATCCGCCGTGCCATGTATACTTCAATCTTAGCTCCCTGTCTCTACAGTGGATGGTACAACGGCACTCCCTGCTGTCAAACGACCAAATGTGCAGATGCCCGACGAGTACTTGCCGCCGAACAAGATTCTTTTCCTTCAAAATCTGCCGGACAGCGTCACCAAAGATCAACTCATGGCTCTATTCTCTCAGTCCGTGCATTTCTGGCATCCCCCACATTCATGTGCTCACGGTTTGCTTCTCTCATATTCAGATATCCAAACCTGCACGAAGTCCGTCTTATCCCTACGAAAAAGGATATCGCCTTCGTGGAGTATTTGGACGAAGCGAGTGCAGGTGTTGCCAAGGATGCCCTGCACAACTACAAGCTGGACGGCGAGAGCAAAACAAAAGTGCGACATTCCTATCTCTTCAATATATTCGCTCTTGAATTCATGTTGCGCTTTGCCAGATCACATTCGCGAGGAAATAATATACATTCTTTTATTCCATTTATAAATCATGAAATATGCAAATAAGCATTACAATCGATGCGGCCAGGAAAAATTCAGGGACCTGCGCAGGCGCGGGATTTTCCGTATTGTGTTAATATTTCGGCGGCGGGAACGTCGGTTCCAACTCGCCAATGCGCGTCGCCTTGAGTGAGTAATGTCGGGCTGGGTAGCCGTTACGGTGCCGACGGCTGCTGCCGGCGGTGAGCTCGGTGTCGTCGTCGTCGCCGCGGCTGATCTCGACGAGGAGCTCGCCCTCGTGCATGCCGGGCTTCCAGGGCACCCTGCTTAACTCGACGTTGTTGAGGAGCCATTGGGCATCCGTGCCAAGGTTTGCGGCGAGCTCGTGAAAAGACTGCATCAGCCGGGCGACGGAGAGCGAACTCAAGGCGAGCATCGAGCTGGCGAAAGGCAGTGTTAGGGAATGGAAGCAAAACCAGAAAGAGCAAGAGACTGACTTGGACCAAACCGCGGGGTTGCTGAGCTGGATCAAGGGGTTAGGCCGGTCAAGAACGAAAGAAACCGGTGAAATTGCAGATGTACCTTTGGTACGTTGACGAAGAAGGAGGCAATGCTAGTAAATCCCACGGAAACTGTCGATCATTTGGCTTTGTAACACGTGACCGCAGTCAATAGCTCACTCATGACTACAAGATAAAATAAGCCGCCGCTAGGAAGACAAATTGTTTAGCGAAAGGCAAAGGCAACAAATGCCAGTATAGGACATACTCTCGTAAGATCCGCTTCATGACAGGCGACGTCCGAAACAAGTCTTTTGTCATGAGGGCTCGCGCGGTAGTAAACGCGAAGAGCAAGGTATGCAAGACAAGACCTGGAGTAAACATTCGGTAGATCTTGTTGGTCGGCAAAATCGCACACCCCAAGGGTCGAAACTCGGGGAAGAGCTGCTGGATCGCCAACCAGGAGAAAGGTTGAAGCGACCGGCAGGTGATCGTAACCAGGGCGATGCTCGTGCCCAGACAGATAACGAAGCTGGCGAATGCCAAGAGACGAACAGTGACGCTGCCCGAAAACAGGTACCAAACACGGAGCGTTATGATCGCTAGAGAAGGCGTGAGAGCCGCGGACGCAAAAGAAGATGAGAAGATACCTTGGATAATTGAAAGGGTGAGAATGGTCATAAGAGCGCCGGCCTCGATATGAATTTTACATCTTTAATCGAGTGAGTAAGGGTTTAAGCTAGATAGAAGGAAGCGAACTGTGTAGGAGTCCAGCCTGTTGCAAGAAAGGCTATGCGAAAAGGTTTTAATATGCTGGCATTGTCTTCGCATGCCACTCTGATTCTCACCTGGTAGACCAAACCTGAGCGAGACACGTCAACTATAAGACTTTTTTCCTTTTCAAAAGGAACTTACAAAAGCGTAACAAGCGTCATGAGGCGATTCTGCAGTCGTTCATCAACGTGAAGGCAAACTTCTCGTGGGCATGAAAAGATTTACAGCGAAATAAAGAACTCGTGAGATGGTCCATGATTTTCCTTTCCAGAAAACCTCGACCTGAAGCGATAGAACAGATGAGCATTAAAAAAGAAAGCTAAGGCTGTCACAGACCTCAACGTCGAGCGTAATCAGCCAGTCCCATAACCAGAGAACCACAGAAGCGATGGCCAAAGTCCTGGCCCTCTCAGCCCCGTCAAGCTGAGCTATGATTACAGCGATTATGGAGGCCATTGATGAAGACTTGGTGTTCATACTAGCATGGTCCGTTCACCAGGCAAGGAAAAGAAAGGAGAAAGGCGCTAGAGTCGAGCAGCCGAAGACTCTCCGAAGATTCGAATGGGACTCTAAGTCTATGGCCTGAGCCGCTCTAATATGTTGCTGTTGGTGCCTTGCCATGATGAAACTCGTGACAAAATTTGATCCCTTGATAAGTAGCGTGGCAGCGCATGCACCCACCGGGCCACCGGAGGATGGGGTTATGCGTCTGGATGCGTCTGGATAAAACGTGGCGCGGAATAGGCAACGATGATGACCGGACGGTGCATGGTAAATCCGATGATGGCTTTGTACTCACGTGATATACCAGCCATAGCCCCTCCTCAGAACTCTACAACTATTGACAGATCCGGATGGCCCGATGGTATTATCAACAGGACCCGTCACCACTCAAAGATGCCCTGCAACCATTTCTGGACTAAAAATTGATTTCCGCCTCAGCCACACCATATGGCCTGTTTACTGATTGCGAAAGCTTCGGAAAGTAATGCATCGCCACGTGATTTGATGGTGTTACGGATCAGGCGTTGACGACGGTGGCGCAATGCTTTCCCACCTCTTGGTCTATCTAACCTGTTTCGGTCCTTTTTCCTCACTTTTACTGAACCCTTTTTGGAGCCGCATGGGACGCTGGACCCAATTTGACGAGGTGAGACAGAACTTTCGCTCCTTAGCCTTAGGATTCGAACAACTTTCATCAGGATGGTTATCGCCTACCGGAGGGTATGAAGCGAGTTGGGTACGATAGCGACACGCAACGGTACTATTTTCGTTGCTGTGACGGTCAATTGTACCAGAGTGTTGAGGGGTCTGAGTATGGGCCCTTGACCTTAGGTGAAATTTCTGCCGCCACTCATATTGTGGTCTTGTCACTGATCGAGGCCAACCCAACTCAGTTAACGACGAGGGGTCTGTCAAGGGCGTTTCAACTGAGGGGCAAGATGACGACAGCGATGAGGGAGATCTGAAGGCGTCTTCTCTATCTGCGACTGCGGCACAGTCGGGCGGGTACCGCTTGCTTGCTAAAGACCTTGTGCGCTTAATCATTGCAGCGCCATCGCATCACACAACCGCTGACTGATTGTTGAATTTTCTAGGACGGCGCCCCCGCCATCCAGCCGCAAAAGGATTCTCCCTACCGCACATTGTTCCCCTTCTTTTTGATCGTGGCTGTCTGTGTGCTCTTGGTTTGGCGCCTTGTGATTCCCTTGCCCGCAAGCCCAAGCCCCTTGCCTTGTCCAAAAGGGAGCCTTCCGTACTGGGCGAAAGGTGGGGATTCGTGCTGGAGTGTGTCGACTATATACGGATGTACCCTAGACACCGTCAGAGAGCTTAACCCGTTGCTGGACTGCGACAAATTGATGAGAGGAGACAGGATTTGCTTGCCGTTCCCGATTTCCAAATGACCCATCTGGTATCCTGTTAGTTCGCTTGTCTTGGATAGCATTAAGTTTGTGTAAATTGTTTTTATTTATGAAGCTGATGGCTGCTAACCCTTCCCATAAAATCCTGTCCTACATTGCACTGGACTTATTAATAAGCTAAGCTGTACAATTACAGTAATCACCCGTGCGAACTTTACGTCATGACAGTTTCCATCACAGTCAGCCGCCGCCAACCTCCTCGAGTCGTCAAAAGGCTGTGGAGAACCCTTTGCTCACATAACATCACACCAACGGTTGAAACGACCTTACGAGTTAATGGACAAACACATCCGCCGTGGACACCCAAGTAGGTCATTCAGGATTCAGAACAGCTCTAGGAATTGATGCACTCCTCGCTCCATCAAGTCCTATTCGGGCTGATTTTCTTCTTTGGAATCATTGAGGTACGTTTCGGGCTAAAGTCATCATTGCCCAGCTTTTTGATTTTGTTCTGTGTGGGGTACGATTTTCGATGATCCAAAGCTTGCTATATCAGCATGGCTTACGTCTCGTTTCCGATCGCGTCACGACTACAACTTCCCAGTGGAGCGTGACAGAACATCCTTCGTGCTTTTCACGAGCATTTGGACTGTCTTGTTTTTCCCAGCGTTTCTGGTGCTCTTTCAGCTGGTGGCCGAGAGTATCTTCAACACTGTGTTGGTATATGGCATCTTGTGAGTTTACCAGTTTCCCCCTGTTGTATGGCGATTCCCGTCTGGCATGGGTTCACCCGTTCTGTACTCATTTGCTCCTTCCGCATGGCTTAGCCTCTTCGTGACATGGATATTCTGGACGGCTGCCGCAGCAGCAGTTACAGAAATGACAGGCGGGCACCTCAACTGCGCGTACGCCATTGGTTTCCTATCATCGTACCCGATTCCCCCGCCTGAGATGATCTGTTTGCCCTTTCCCCTTCGTGCCTAGGGTCTTAACTCGACTCGTTTACTGCGGTCAGCTCAACGCCATGGAGGCTTTTGCGTGGATCATCTGGTGGGCAGAAAATCTCTGTGATCGACGTGTCCTTGTTCAGCGTTGTTTTCTCTTTGGAATAGGTTTCTGGTGACATTGAGCCTCGTGGTGGTGATCATCAAGGCCATTGCTGCCGCGCGTGCGGGGGACGGTGCTCATTCAAGGCTAGTGGCAGCCTAATGTGGTGATTTCTGGGTCAACTTCATTCGAAGAGCAGATCTATTACTCAGACTTTATTGACATACTCTTGTAGCATGAACATTATCCTTCTCCTTCATTGTAGTTGAGAGGAATCACTGTATCGTATTGGCTTCCTAAAAAGGAATCTAAGATTGCTATGTTTGGCTTATCGCTGAGACGCTTTCCTCCAAGCTCCCTGTCCTCAACGTCCGTGTGCCCAGATGGCGAAGACGATGGCACCGAACACAGTCAAAGTATCCCTCCGTGGCCCGTCCATCCTCACCTGCCCGCGCTTAAACAAAGGCACTGCGTTCACTCACGAAGAGCGGCACAACTTCGGCCTTACCACCCTGCTCCCCTGTCGCGTCAGCACCCTCGAGCAGCAGTGCGAGCGCGCATATCAGCAACTTCAGTCGAACGAGACGCCGATCATGAAGAACAGTTTTCTGCAGAGCTTGAAGGACCAGAACTGGGTCTTGTACTTCGCTCTAGTCGGGAAATACCTCCGGGAGCTGACCCCGATCATCTACACGCCGACGGAGGTGAGATATTCTCTTGCCTGTTCAAAGCTACGTCTACCATCACTCACGCGTGAAAACATCGTCGATATTTGGTAGGCCGAGGCAATCGCAAATTATTCCCACTTGTTCAGGAGGAGCGAGGGCATATACTTGTCCTTCCCTAATCTGGATACCATGGAAGAGGACTTCGTAGAGCAGGTCAAAGATCGCGATATCGACTTGATTGTCTGTTCAGACGGCGAGGCTATCTTGGGAATCGGGGACCAGGGCGTCGGGGTGCGCTCGCACATTTTTCCTACATGTTTCTGAAAATGATTAATGCATGACTGGCATCGGAATTGCAGGGAGTTGGGGTACGCGTCCATAAGCACGTCAAACGTTTTGCATAGGTATGGCTAATTTCCCGATTTTAGATCAGCATCGCAAAATCGGTGATTTACACGTCCGTGCGCCGTTTGTTTCAAATCTGGTCAGCCCGACTGATTCATCATTTCTACCGCCAGCTTGATCGCGGGGGTCGACCCTGCGAAATGTCTCAGTGTGGGCTTAGATGTGGGGACAGATAACGAGGAGCTCCGCAATGATCCTCTTTACGTCGTGCGTTGTTTTCCCTGGTGGATCTCTTTTGGACGTCGCTGAAATGTATGTCTAGGGTTGGCCTCATGCCCGTGTGCGTGGCGAAGAATATGACCGTTTCGTGGACAAGTACGCGCTTCTATCTTCTGCATGATGGAATACATGTGTCGCTTCTGACATCCCTGTTTGCTACAGATTTGTTCAACTCCTTCGCAAATATTTCCCGCATAGTCTCCTGCATTTTGAGGACTTCGGCGTCTCCAACGCCGAGAGATTACTCGAGCTCTACCAGGATAAACACTCGTGCTTCAACGACGACATGTTGCGTCTTTACAATTCTCTGACTTCATTCATGAAGCGCTGACTTCGAACGGAATAGACAAGGTACAGGAGCCGTCACATTGGCGGCGGTCTCTTCCGCGATCCGTGTGACGCAGTCCGAACTCAATGCACAGCGGATCATAATTTTCGGCGCTGGCTCCGCCGGCCTTGGGATCGCCACCGCCCTGCGTGACGCCATGATCTCTGACGCGCTGGAGTCCGCGCTTACGCGCGAGGAGGCCAATGCTAGATTCTGGCTCATCGACAAATATGGATTGATCAAGGACTCGCTAGGGCTAGAGGGCATCCGCCCGGACGTGCGCGAGTTCGCGCGGCGGGACGCTGAGTGGGAGGGAGCCGCGACGGACGAACAGGGATTCGTACGCCTGCTCGAGGTCGTGCGGCGTGTGCGGCCGACGATCCTGATTGGGTGTTCGACGGCTGCGGGCGCGTTCACGCGGGAGGTCATCGAGGCGATGACGCAGGGGCTTGGTGAGGGCGGTCGGCCCGTGATCCTGCCGTTGTCGAACCCAAGTAGGCTCGTGGAGGTGCATCCGCGCGACGCCAACGAGTGGAGCGGCGGGCGGGCGTTGATCGCGACGGGCAGCCCGTTCGGGGCCGTAAAGACGGCAGGGGGGAAGGACTACGTGTGAGTATACTCCTTCCGTTCCCCGATGCATGCCATGCTAATCATTTGTGCCATGCGTAGGATCGCCGAGTGCAACAGTGAGTGTTCCTGCCTTTTTTCCGAGATAAATGAATGAGAAACACTCATCCCTCCCGCGCTAGATGCACTGATTTATCCAGGACTTGGATTCGGCGCGGTACTTGCCAAATCGCGCACGCTCTCGCACAAGATGATCATCGCGGGCACGCAGCGGCTTGCGGCGCTCTCACCCGCCCTTAAGGACCCCGACCTAGGACTGCTTCCCGACTTTGAGGATGCACCGCATGTGAACTTAGAGGTCGCAATCGCGGTAGCTGAACAGGCCTTTGACGAGGGCATAGCTGGAGTTGACTGGAAGAAGGAGGAAGTCAGGCGGAAGGCGGAGGAGCTGCGTTGGAGGGCGGTATACGCCAATTACATGTACGACGAGAATGGCTTCAAGTAACGGCCCGGGTACAGTTCGGACTCTCCCCTTGTGACAATGTTGTGTTAGCGAAAAATGGTTTAGGAGAGAAATGTCGCATGCTGTAAGCAATGGTATTGCCAAGACATGAACATGAAGAGTGATATGCCCATAACAAAGAATGTGATACATTCACTCTTCCTCTTCATCATCTCCGCCCTCCTGCTTCTTCGCCGCGGCAGCAGCGCGCTTGCGCTTGACACGACCAGGGAGACCACCGCCGAATGGCGAATTAAGAGCAAAGTCGATGTGTTTTTGTGAGTCAAGACGGACTACGAAGGAAGGTACGTTGACAATCTGCTTGCCGACTCTGGAGGACGATCGAAGGAATATGAGCAATCCAATTGCCAGGAGGCCGTCTACACAGGGATACTGACCGGATATGCCGTTGGCGAATTAGGACACGTGCATGATGCACGCTCTTCGCGAGGCCGAGTTTAAACACCTGCGTCTGGAGACGACGCTCAAGGAAATCCTCGATCTTAAGCGCGAGCACGTAGTCGAGACGCATGCGGGACTCGTCGAGCACGCCGATGCGCACGAGACGACGAATGAGGGCGTTGCCCTCGAAGAGGCGTTTCGGGTCTTTGACGTCGAGCTTGAGCAACTCACGCGCGGCACGTCGAATTTTGGAGAGCGTGAGAGCAATGCGCCAGATCTCGCGCTTATTCCGTAGGCCGTACTCGCCCGCAAGCTTTTATTCATATAAGTATAGCGACCAGCGAGAGAGAAGTGGTACATGCCTTCAGCTCGGCATCGAGACGGGCTGACTCGTAAGGACGACGTGGTACCTTGTATCTGTTGTGTCACCGTTCAGCAGATGGGGCTTGTAAACGGGGAGAAGACGGGTTTCTCACGTCTTTGAATGGTTTCGCGGTGCTCTAGCAGTTAAAAGAGGGTGAGTACTCAGCTTCAAAGGCGCACAGAAGACGAGGTTCTACCTAGGCATTTTCGAGCTCTGTCGACGAGGACAACTCTTCGGAAACGACACCCTCTGAGTGAGCACGTGGGAAAACTTTGCGATGTACTGTATAGCACCGAACAAGCCACAACCGGGTAACTCCGATCCTTCCAAAGACACAACACTTTGCTTGTTCAGCAGCAAGCAAGCAGCACAGTCTTTGACTCCGGGTAGTCTTCGAGATGCCGCACTCTTTCGGTTACCGTGCGCGCACGCGCCACATGTTCAAACGGGGGTTCAAAGGTGAATGCGAAGTCTTTCCTTATCAGCTACGGCCTTCTCATGTACCTTTGTGTGGGTCAGAACATGGCCCCGTCAAGATGTCCACATATCTCGTCACTTACCGCGTAGGAGACATCGTCGACATAAAAGCCAACGCGGCGCAGCAAAAGGGTATGCCGCATAAATACTATCACGGGTACGTGTAGTGTACGTCGTGTCCTGCATTCGCTGACCAGAAATCGTTTCCCAGGCGGACAGGCATCGTGTACAACGTCACTCCAAGCGCAGTCGGTGTCATCGTTCATAAAGTTGTTGGCAACCGGTACATCGAGAAGCGCGTCAACCTCCGCGTCGAGCATGTCAGACACTCGGGATGTCGTCAAGAGTTTCTGGACAGGGTGAAGCGGAATCATGATGCACACGTTGCGGCCAAGGAGAAGGGCGGTGAGTTATTTCCTCTTTCCAACAGAATATCACGCTCAAGTCTGTCGGGCCAGCACGCATTTCACTGAAGCGAGGCCATGCGCTTCCAAGAGAGTCACACAGTGTCTCCACCAAGCATAATGCACCCCAGACTATTGTTCCGATCGCATACGAGACTACAATCTGATTTCATGCGGTCTTTTCCATCCTGCATTTATATGTCTCTGTGTCCTGCAATACTAAAACATTTCGTTTCGCGGACGCAAATGGGTCTGGGATGCAAATCGTCCGAAAATGATGTGCCAACCACGCACGGCTTGCTCAAGGACAATCCATCATCGAGAAGAGTCAGACTGAGAGTACAAGCTCAGGCTCAATATTCTCTTCTGCCACACAGCAGTGAATTGATTGGAGCTGAGTTACATGGGTTACTATGGCCAAATCCGTGGATGGTACCGTTGTAGTTTGACTCAATCACTATTACACGTTCTAGGCGCTGAACACTGAGTAGATCCAACTTGTCATGAGTCACCCATGTCCATCTTTTCTTCCTCTTCCTCAAATACGAGTGACCCTTGCTGCTCTTTTAGCCATTGGACACTGCGCTTTTCGTCCATGAAATACGAGTAAGCCCTGCGAAGATCTTCGACGTCCACTTGCTCCGCCTTGCGCTTCCGTGCCACGACCTGCGCGCAGGCGATCAGGTTCAGCGCGTATCGGAGCGTCGTCTGCATCGCCATCGACGAGAGCACCGTCCGTGCGTCGGTCGTCAATGAGACGTCTTCCTCCTCGCACCTGTGCCGTCCCGTCCGCGGAAAGAAAATCCATGAGGAATGAGCGAGTGACGTGAGGGAAATGGGACAGACCGGATTTGAATGATTTGGGTGATGTCCTCCTCGGTATAAGGTTTCGTGCTGACTATCAACAGTCTGTCGAGGAGATCTATGGGGATGCCGTGTGGGCTTTTGAATTTTGTCCCGCGTATAGTGGCCGTTCCGCGGTTAGACGCCATGACCACCAGGGGCGAAAGCTCGTTCTCGAGAGCACGATTCAGGAACGAGAAACACTCGATATCGAGCATGTGCACTTCATCGATGAATAGCACCTGTGAGACGGCAAACGTATCAGTCAGCCAGTTACACGTGCATACAAGGAGCAGGATGCTTACACCAGGGACAATCTCAGCTTTACCTTCCTCGCGCCATTCCGCAACTTTGGTGTCGATCTGACTCCGTAGTTCGGGTTTGATTTCGCCCGTGTCACCAGCGAACAGAGCGAGGAAGCCTTGGGTTCGACTGTTGATGACGTCGATTTCGTGCAGCGAGACCGTGTGCACGACTTCCTTGCGCTTCTGTACCTCGCCTTCAGGGCATTGGACGAATTTCGTCTGCGCCAAGCAGGCGTTGTTAGACAGACCCTTGCAGAAGAGAATGAATGGCTATACATCTGCACCCATAGCGTCGTAGTCTCGCGACCGCGCAAAGGAGCGGCCGAGCTTGGATATTTTACCGGACGTTTTGTCGATGGCGACGACATCGCCCGCGAGCACTTTTTCTTTCGAAAGCGCATCGATCATCTTGCTGCCGAGGTCGTATATAGTCTCCATATCCGTCGTCTTGATCGTCAGTTTTCCTGTTTTTGTGGCCTCGATAACACGGAGAAATATCAACAGCGAGGTCGACGGACCGCGGTCAGGAAGAGGCGTACACCAGTGAGGCTGCGGTCGATCTGAAGCTCGACCACCTCTCCCTCGATGATTTCTGTCTCTTCCTTGATGCGCACCCCGATACTCCGACGGAACGCCTGCGTGAGCGCTTCCGTCTTGGACATGGAGAGGGAGAACACTTCGCTTGCACCGATCATCGTGAAAGGGGTGTCGGAACCCAGCGTCTGCGCCATCGCTAGCAGAATTGGGAGTTATGAACTGAGCGCAAGAAACTGGGGTAGGTTCTCACCTAAGGCGATGGCCGTCTTGCCGGTCGAGGGCGGTCCTGCGAACAACATGGCACGACCAGCGATCCTGCCCTCCTGCACCAGCTTGAGTATCAATCCTGCCGCTTTGCGTGCCTTGGCTTGTCCGACCATGCCTTGTGAATTGGCACGGGGCTCGAGACGGTCATCCAGCCCGAGTCCACGGATGTGGGAGTGTGCGCCTAGCAAACGGTATCAGTCGCCAAGCCTATTTCTCGTGCAGACCTCCCACCGATGCGCTCCATTTTGGTGACATCCCGCAGCTCCGATGTCCCTGTAGAAATCTGCATGGACTGTTGGACGCTATCAGTCATTAGATTCTCAAGCTAGCAAAGTGAAGTTTCACCATTGTCGTCGTTTGCAGGCGGGGGTCGAAGTCTAAGTGGCGGGTAACGCGACCGTTTTCCAATTACAGTACAGTACGTCTCGTTCGGGCCACTGCATGCTCCTTTTCCGACCCCTCCGCGCGGTGCGCCTCCGTACCACCACGACAACTGTCACTCCCTGTCCATGGTTTGCAGCGGTCAACAGTTCAGTCACTGTCCGGTACGCTGCGCAATCCGTCGTTCAACCCAAGACCAGATCACCCAAGCGGCCTCTCGTGCGCATCGAAGGGGGCCTCAAGACCTTCAAGCCTATCACGCCAGGGCTGCGCCACCTGCGACAACCGTATAACCCGCATTTATGGCAGGGGAAGCCAGTGCGCCTGCTGACCGTCGCGAAGCGTGGTAAGGGTGGACGGAACGCAGACGGGCGCATCACCGTGAGGCACCAAGGTGGCGGGCACCGGCGGCGCGTACGCGTCGTCGACTTCCTGCGCATGCATCCCGGCGCGCACGACGTCGTGCGCATTGAATATGACCCGGGGCGCTCGGGGCACATTGCGCTCGTGCGCGCGCGCGACGATGACGTGGACCCCGCACACCGATGGAGCTACATCCTCGCGTGCGAGGGCCTGCGCGCGGGCCATGTCGTGCAGAGCTTTCGGCAGGGCATCCCGAAAGGGTTGATACCCGGGTTTGACGAGGAGGCCGCGCTCGAGGCGGCAAAAAGCATGGCCAAGGGCGCTGAGGGCGGCGCACAGGAGGCGGGGCAGGCCTCGGCAGAGTCCCTCGCAGTGGGCATTCTACGCTCGATCACCCTCAAGCCTGGTAATGTGCTCCCGCTGAAGCTCATACCCATCGGGACTATCATACACAATATCTCCCTGAAGCTGTTGGGGCGCATGGCCCTCGTTCGCTCAGCGGGAACGTGGGCCCAGGTTGTCGCACACGAGGACGCGGGCAGATACTCGCATGTACGGCTACAGAGCGGCGAGGTGCGCAAGGTACTGTCCGACTGCTGTGCCACCATCGGCAAGGTCAGCAACGGGATGCACAAGAATCGCAGCCTCGGGAAGGCTGGGAGGTCACGATGGCTGGGTATCAGACCGTCCGTTCGTGGTGTGGCGATGAACAAGTTTGTCTCAATCTTTTTTCTCACATCCCTACTCCTTGCTTATGGTGGTTGGTTGTGCACGGCAGAAGTGACCATCCACATGGTGGTGGTCGTGGCAGGTCGAAATCTAACAAGCACCCAGTCTCGCCTTGGGGGTGGGGAACCAAGGGTACGCGCACAAGGAAACCGGGTCCTAGAGGACCCAAGAGCAACAACAAGATGGTCGTTACGGAGCGGCCCAGAGGTGCCAAGAGGCGAAAGAGTTGATGTTTGTTCTCTGCCTTGATGTAGGATGTGATCCAACTTGCGACCGGAATCAAATACATTTCCCTGCTTGACTCTATGTTTCTATGTGTGGTGCTCAGTGTAGAAAGAGCAAATGGTTTACCATCTGCAAAATGACAGCAGCCAAGTAAATGTTACAGGGGTATGCAAAGGTATGTAGCCAGTCCATACCTCCATACCATTTGTAACATTATTTTGCTGATGAGTTATGGCACTGATGGCAAACCAACCAATGAGCAGCAAACCTCAGATTTTGAAGATAGCCTCATTCTGTAATCATAAGATAAGCTAATTCATTTATTGCCTCTCTTCCTGAGCTTTTCATCTACTATCCTTTCTACTTCATACTCAGGTAAGTCATGGAAATCCTCCCTGCTAAGAGGTTTGGGAGGTTGTTTGAACTTATTGCTGTTTTCAGCACACTTGGCGGACTGCACATAACGCACAAATTTACGCTAATTTAAAAGATGAATCTGAGGTAAGGCTTATATGGACAATCTTATAGTATATCATTAGGGCTACACAGCCACATTTCATTGCAAAATATGTTATATTGGGGGAGATATAGGTGAATCTTCATTTTTGGTTACACAAACATATGTGATAAGTAACTCAGGAACAAGGCATCTGATAGACATGAATATGAGAGCAAAAATGGTGTAAATTAGGAGGGCTAGGCAGCCCCATATGTATAAAAAAGTATTAGTGACAAATAAGTACAAATATATGCATAACAAAATGGTGCAGATTTTGTTATGCCTATATTTGTACTTATTTGTCACTAATACTTTTTTATACATATGGGGCTGCCTAGCCCTCCTAATTTACACCATTTTTGCTCTCATAACCATGTCTATCAGATGCCTTGTTCCTGAGTTACTTATCACATATGTTTGTGTAACCAAAAATGAAGATTCACCTATATCTCCCCCAATATAACATATTTTGCAATGAAATGTGGCTGTGTAGCCCTAATGATATACTATAAGATTGTCCATATAAGCCTTACCTCAGATTCATCTTTTAAATTAGCGTAAATTTGTGCGTTATGTGCAGTCCGCCAAGTGTGCTGAAAACAGCAATAAGTCAAACCTGTACAGACAATCTGTGTAAGGCCCCAGGCCTTCTATATTTCTGATTACATAATCTACATACCATATTTAGTTCAATAAGCATAGCTGCTTATGTCAGTGGCCCTCTGGAGGGCTGCTTGCCTATATATATGATGTTGTGACTGTACAGAGAGGGCAGATCCCTCTACATAGAACTACCTACTCAACATACTGTTGAGTCTGGTTCTTTTGAGGGATAAGCTACTTTACAACTTTTTTGAACCTTCAACACAATGAGTGTGGTTTAAATGGGTCACCCCCATATAGCTGCACTGAAAAAGCACAACCAAAAGGGAGTGGAGATACCTCCCTTGGTAGGACCCCTGTGCAACACAAGTGTTGTGCAGCCAGAGGGGATAGGACCCTCTGTTGAGCCCTGATGAAGAAGATGCTTCACCCCCACCCCTACTCGCTCTCGCATTCGCTACAGAACAGGCGGCACTACAACGTGCGGCCCTTTCGTTTAGCCTTCTTGTTCTCTGCTTTACCTACATGCCATTGATTACCCATAGATAGTATTTATACTTGCCTCAGACAGTTGTAAGGAGTTCACGTGTCGTTACACTACTGCGTGAACTCTAGGTTCGTACCCAAAGTTTACCTTATCTTACTTTAACTAATAAACGCATCATTACACTACTGCATGAACTCTAGTCATTGTCACAGTCGATCCTAAATCTGGAGCTCAAAGGTTGCAGTGAGGTCATGACAAGGTCGCGAGGGTCACATGAATAGTGGATGTAGAGGCTCAACAAGGAGGTAGAAAGAGGTGATTTCTAGAGAATATCAAAGTCTAAGGAATACAGGCCTCATATCTACTGGTATATATACTAGGTCTGATTCCATAGAGATGATTCAAATACAAAGTATTGATGAATCAATGTTCAACAGGAGCGACAGTCAGGAGGGAATGAAAGTATCTGGGAAATGGTCATGGGGTCGCGATAGCGCCGAGAAGAGAAGCGTCAGTCAGTGAGGGGATGGGATAGCAGTACAAGGGCACTAAGGGGACAGGAAGCCATTGTGGGAGAGAGATAAGGATACCAAGGGGATGGGATAGCGGTAAAGGTGGGGCGCGGGAGAGAACAAGGTCATGTTAGGGATAGTCGCTTGATGGGCAATGTCAAGTGTCAGTCCATTGACAGGGTGATGGCATCCTGCTTGATGTGCCATCACACATTTGGGCTGTACTGTTGGTGGTGGTCATGTGAGTCCCATGACTTACTGATGATGTGACAGGTCACGTGATGTTGCTGCGACAGTCATCACAGTGCACCTGTGCTGCTGTGAGATTATGAGACCTGGCAACAGGCAGCTGGACTCAACTGCTATGGATGCTTTTAGGTTTCCTAAACTAAATGGTCAAAACTACGCTAACTGGTCTGTGCACATGAAGTCTGTGTTACAGGCAAAGTATCTATGGTTAGTTGTAACAGGCACCAAGACCTGCCCAGAGAGGCCAGCCAACCCATCACTGGAATCTGCACCAAGTGATGAAGATCGCATGAGACTTCACAAGCACCTTGACTGGGTGACTTACAACAGCGCCATGCATGGCTTGATGCGCAGCACAACAGATGAGATGCAGTGGCCACACGTTACCCACTGCAAAACATTGAAGGAGATGTGGAATATGTGGAAACAAGTTCATCAGACGAACCAACAGTTAATCAATATACACTACTTCTTCAAGGAACTATACATGCGAAAGTATGTCGATGGGGCACCAATGGCTGACCACATCATGGCTATCCTCAACATCCGAGACTGCATAATTCAGGCTGGCGAGGCAGTTGCTGACCTTCACATTGCCCACATGATGATACTGTCCCTGCCGAAGACATCATCCTGGGAAATGATTAAGATACAACTATTTGACATAAAGGTTCTTACCTCCAACATAGTGAGCATGAAGCTCCAGACTGAGGTGAATTGACGCATCGTCGCACAGCAGTTCATAGAGGGGTTTGGCGATGGTGGCAAATCCTTGTATGAATCTCTGGAAGTAGTTTAGCAGTCCAATTCCTCACTGCAGGGCATGCTTATCCTTTGGTACAGGCCAATCTGCTATCCCTTTACACTTTTTTGGCAAGTGTCAGATGCTTCCTTTTGAGATTAACAGTCCCAAGAATGTGACTTCCATTTGCTCCAGCTTGCATTTAGACTCTCTGATGCAGAGGTCATTCTCTCAGAGTACCTTGAATACCTCATGAAGTAAGTGTTGATGCTCGTCAAGTGTCTTTGTAGTGATGAGGATGTTGTCAATGTAAACGAATACTTTTCTGGTGGCCAATAGCATGCATAGGATGTAGTTCATCCTTTGTTGGAACACTGATGGCACATTCATTAAGCCAAATTGCATGACAGTGGGCCACACTGTTCCATATTTGGTGATGATTGCCATGTATTTTCATGCCCATTCAGCCATTGTGATGTTCCAATATCCCCATTCCACATCAAGGCTTGTGAATACTTCAGCTTCTTTTAAACTTCCTACGGTTTCATCGATCCTGGGCAAAGGGTACATGTCCTTTATGCAGTAGGAGTTGAGGCATTTATAGTTGATGATTGGCCATAGTTTGTCACCTTTGTCCTTAAAGAAAATCAGACTAATGTAGTCTGATTCTCCCCATACAAGTTGGCTGTTGTCTAGATTTTCCTTAAGCCAGGCCTTTAGAGCTTCATCCTCTTTTGCAGTAAGCAGATATATTTTGGAGCATAGGAAACCCAGATCATTCTTGAATTTGATTTCGTAGTCTATACCCAGTAGAGATTTGGGTAATTTCTGAGAAGTTTTGCCTGCAAATACTTGGGGGTATAGGGCTTTCCAATCAGGTGTCTCTGCTGTATCATGTGTGCTCTGGAAACCATGAGGTAACAACCTAGGGAAACCTATATGACAGGAGTCTGTACTTATATACTGTAAGGTACAAGGCATGAGTCATACTAGGAGGGAGGCAGTGTGCGGGCATGTGTTGTACATGAGGGGCCAGTGAGGCAGCGCCGCATGGGGTGTGAAGGGAAAAGAAGGAAGAGGGCATGTGGTAGGGGATGGGGGTGATGGTAATGGCATGGGGGCAGCATGGGGGTGCGGGTCACATGGTTAGGGGGGGTGTGCGATTTCTTACACAGACCCACAGCAACTAGCTGCAACTAGTCTACTAGATCCACAGCTAGTAGCTGTAACTAATTCACCAGATCTACAGCTAGTAGCTGACTAGACCCACAGCTAGTAGCTGCAACTAGTCCACTAGGTCCACAGCTACTAGCTGCAACTAGTTCACTACATCTGCAACTAATAGCTGTAACTAGTTCACTACATCTACAGCAACTAGCTGCAACTAGTTCACTAGATCCACAGCTAATGGCTGTAACTAGTCCACTAGACCTACACCTACTAGCTGCAACTAGTTCACTACATCTACAGCTAGTAGCTGCAACTAGTCTACTAGACCTACACCTACTAGCTGCAACTAGTTCACTACATCTACAACTAATAGCGGTAACTAGTTCACTACATCAACAGCTAGTAGCTGCAACTAGTCCACTAGGCTCACAGCTTGTAGCTGCAACTAGTCCACTAGGCCCACAGCTAGTAGCTGTAACTAGTTCACTACATCTACAGCTAATAGCTGCAACAAGTCCACTAGACCTACACCTACTTGCTGCACCTAGTTCACTACATCTACAGCTAGTAGCTGCAACTAGTCTACTAGACCTACACCTACTAGCTGCAACTAGTTCACTACATCTACAACTAATAGCTGTCACCAGTTCACTACATCTACAGCTAGTAGCTGCAACTAGTCCACTAGACCTACACCTACTAGCTGCAACTAGTTCACTACATCTACAACTAATAGCTGTAACTAGTTCACTACATCTACAGCTAGTAGCTGCAACTAGTCCACATCAGCACTTTTACAAATGTCTTGTTGCCTTTTTAACCTTTTTCATGACTTTTTCAACCTTTTTAATGACTTGTCTGCCTTGAACAAGTAGGTCCCATTTCTTGTACAAAGTAATCAAGGTGATGGGACCACCAAAAGTAGCATAAAAGTTCTCAACAAGGCAACAAGTCCTCAACAAGTCAATCCACAAGACACTTGTACAAGTACTGATGCACTAGGCCCACAGCTACTAGCTGTAACTAGTTCACTAGGTCCACAGCTAATAGCTGCAACTAGTCCAC
Source organism: Clavaria fumosa (assembly GCA_951802425.1). NCBI lineage: Eukaryota > Fungi > Basidiomycota > Agaricomycetes > Agaricales > Clavariaceae > Clavaria > Clavaria fumosa. The sequence continues at coordinate 4,107,856 of OX637796.1, read as the reverse complement.
TAGGTCCACAGCTACTAGCTGTAACTAGTTCACTACATCTACAGCTAATAGCTGCACCTAGTCTACTAGACCTACACCTACTAGCTGCAACTAGTTCACTACATCTACAACTAATAGCTGTAACTAATTCACCAGATCTACAGCTAGTAGCTGACTAGACCCACAGCTAGTAGCTGCAACTAGTCCACTAGACCCACAGCTAGTAGCTGTAACTAGTTCACTACATCTACAGCTAATAGCTGCAACAAGTCCACTAGACCTACACCTACTTGCTGCACCTAGTCCACTAGATCCACAACTGGTAGCTGTAACTAGTCCACTGGACCCACAGCTAGCAGCTGTAACTAGTTCACTAAGGTCCATAGCTAGTACCTGCAACTAGTCCACCAGGTCCACACCTAGTAGCTGTAACTAGTCCACTAGATCCACAGCTATCAGCTGTATCTAGTCTACTAGTCCCCCATGTACTACCTTTGACAAGTTAACTTGACAAGTTGACTGACCATAAGGATTCCTTGTCCAGCTGTAGCTAGTGTTGCCACAGCTATGACTAGTAGCTGACTAATAGCCATAGCCTTAGCTGATTGTAGCTGTAGCCTAGCTGGCAATCAGCTATGGCTATAAAGCAGCTATGACTATGGCTATTGATATTTCCATAGCTGATAGCTGCAGCTAAGCTATGGCTAGGTTTGATGTAAAGTTTCAAGTGAAATAAGTTGAGAATAGCACTTTATCTTTCAAATACTTCACTGTTAAATGCTCTATTATCTTGTTTGCCATGTTGTAACTCACCTTTTTATCCCTGCTGTGCTGACTTAATCATTCTTAGACTTGTTGCATATGAACCAGCTTATGAACTGACAGTGACAGTGGTTGTAACTGGTGATAGTGGTGGCATTGCATTATTAGTCAAAGTAGCAGTACTGCAGTGTCATGGCCACCAGGGCATTACAGCAGTGAGAATGAACACATAATTATAATATAAGAGTTGGCAGCTAAGCCATGGCTATTGTCAGCTAAACTCACCAGCTGCAGCTATGACTACAGCTAAGACAAATTGAGACCAGCTAGAGTAGTCAGTAGCTGCAGCTGGTCTAGCTGGCTCATGACTAGTCTAGCTGTGGCAACACTAGCTGTAGCTGCAAAGAGTACACTATGAATTATACCTAACTGCTGTGTCTAGTTAATTATTTAATTCAGTACTACTGAGCATACCTATGAGGGGATTTAGAAGAGGAAATTTACTGTATCTGGAACTGCCTGATGGAGCACATACCAGTGATAAGGACAAGCATGTTTGGAGGCTACAGAGGCTGCTCTACAGCCTCAAACAAGCAGGTAGGCAGTGGAAGATAAAGCTGGGAGAGGCCATGAAGCGTCTAGGCTTCATCAACAGCACTGCTGATGACTGCCTCTACATGAAGAAGAAAGGAGAGAGAGTGGAGCTGTTGGTGCTCATGTATGTGGATGACATGGTTATAGTGGCGATGGAGCTTCAGATGATACAATGGTTTAAGGGGGAACTTGGGAACATGTTTCAGATCCCTGATTTAGGCAAACTGAAACACATACTAGGGATTAGGGTCCAGCACAACCAGATGAACAGAGCGATCTGATTGGACCAATCTGCTTATATGCAGAGTTTGCTCTCACAGTACAAGATGGAAAATTCTATGCCTGTCGCCATGCCAGCAACCATCAAGGGACAGCTGCCCTTGATTGCCCTGTGACTGATGCTGACCATGCGGCATACAACAACTTCACTGCTGGGCTGAACTATCTGGAATGCCTTGGAGGCATTCTCTACGCTACGCAGACATGCCCCAACATCCAGTTCATGACTAATCTCTGTGCACAATTCAGTCCCAACCCTGGGAAGCTGCACCTCATCACCCTCAAGCACATTTTGTGTTATCTGAAAGGTACAACGAACTATGGCCTAGTTCTAGGTGGCAAAAATGACAACATCGACATGGTTGGGTGGACGGACTCCGACTGGGCACAGGATCTCACCGACCAACAATCCACTGCCAGATTCATCTTCCCTGTCGCTGGCAGGACAGTCTCCTGGGCTTCAAAGAAACAACCAACCATCGCATTATCCACTGTAGAAGCTGAGTACATGGCCTCAGTGAATGCAACAAAAGAAGGTATTTGGCTACATACCTTACTTGCTGACCTAGGATTCCCTCAGTCTACTGCCACCATCATCCACACTGACAACCAGGGCTGTATTGTGCTTGCAAAGAACCCTGTGGTGCACTCCTGAGTGAAACATATTGATATCCGCCACCATTTTCTCTGTGAACGCATTGCCAGTGGTGAGGTTTCTTTTAAATACTGCCCAACAACTCAGATGATCATGGATATTCTTATGAAGCCACTTCCCCATGACCTATTTGAGCAGTTTTGTACCACTGTTGGTGTTATCGAATAGCAGCATCGAAGCGAGTGGGAGTGATGAAGGATATGCTTCACCCCCACCCCTACTCGCTCTCGCATTCACTACAGAACAGGTGGTGCTACAACGTGCCACCCTTTCATTTAGCCTTCTTGTTCTCTGCTTTACCTACATGCTGTTGATTACCTGTAGATAGTATTTATACTTGCCTCGGACAGTTGTAAAGAGTTCACATGTCATTACACTACCGCATGAACTCTAGGTTCGTACCCACAGTTTACCTTATCTTACTTTAACTAATAAATGTGTCATTACACTACTGCGTGAACTCTAGTTGTCACAGTGTGCCTGCGCTGCTGTGAAGCCCAGCAGTGAACCACCACTAAGGGCTGACATGGCATCACTGGCCCCTGATGACAGTGTTAGGTCTGAAATGCTGTCAACACATGGCAATCGCCATGAGGATGGTGCTACAACACACCAAGTCATTGGCAAGGTGCCATTGGGTGGGAAGGCTGGGCCTTCCAAAGGAAAGGGCAAAGAGCCCTTAGAAACTCATGAGAGGTGGTCACAAGCCACTCAAGCTTGCAGGCTCCCTCCAACATCAGAGATGAGCAAACAGTGATAGTGCAAGCTAATGCTGTAGCCAAGAGACCCTTGGATATTCAGGCAGAGCTCTCCCACCAGGACAACGAGTTTGATGCTCTTGTAAGGGCGATGAAAAATCGCCAGGCTGGTATCCAGCAATGGCTAAGCAAGGAAGCTACCCACATTAGGTGTATTGGACTCACTAGATGATCAGGGAGCAGCATTAGCAGCTCCCTTACAGTGGCAATGCTGTGAACCATTGGATCATGAGGTGGAACTTGTCCCACCTAGCCAGGTGCTCTTGGAAGGGCCCTACTCCAAATTCAGTTGCACCACCTGAATTCATTGAAAGGATTCTGCCAGGGTTGGTACTTGGGCTCAAGCAGTCGAGTTATGTTTTTTTCACAGAGCCTGACAGCATGGCAACAAATATGCCTGCATACTGTCCGAATGCAGAGCTTCCTGCATGGGAAGCTATGATTCAGGCAGCTGCTTATCTGTGCACCACTGTTACAATGTAAGAAGATTCTTTACTGCCTCTTTATTTGTCCCCTGTCAAAACTTTATTTTAGGCTGTATCTTTAAAATTCTTTGCAATCTCAGTCTTGAGTGTTGGGATATGTGATCATGTGGCTTCAAGCTGGGATTGATCAGTTTGAACAACTAGTCCCAGGTTGTAGATTTCAAATATAGCTTCAAATAACTGGGATTGTTGATGCAATTGTCATTCATCCCTGACATAGCAAACCTAGAAGAAAACATGGTTGTTTGGTCAAACCCTGTGTGCATACCTTGGGAGCAGGTGAATCCAGTGAGAAAACAAGATATCATTGCATATGACCTGAGCTCTAATGTACAGAGCAGTCACAATGAATGGATTGTCCCTATCAGGGTGTAACACATTCCTGAGTTGAGTGAGACATGCAGCCTGAAGAAGCATTTGGAATTGATCATTTCCAGCATTTTCTGACTGGACTTTAACTATCAGATATGGATCTTGCTGTCAGACTGGACATGGACAAGAAGCTTCAACAGCCAGTCAGTGTGACTGAAACAGGCATGATTTTTTTAAAGTAAAAGATAGAATAGTGACAGCACCTACATTCCATGCTCTGCATGAGGAATCAACTTGAATTGCCATGCCAACTGTCTAAAGTCCCACTGCATATTATCTTCCTTGATGACTTTAGACACCCAATCCTTATTTTGAAATGCACCTTGAAGTTGCCATAATTCATGAGCATCAGCCCAATGTTCTTTAGTCCCATCATCAAGTATCTCCATGGGTTTTTCTTCAAAGTACTTGTTAAAAGTGTCAAGTACTTGCTTGAGATTCATAGTGCACTGCAACATTTGTTATTAACACAAGTAGCATGTGATGAAGAAAAGATTTACTGTCTCAGGTGTGACCCATCAGTGCTGCTTTAGTTTGGCTTTGAATGCCATGAGAAATTCTGGTTTGGGAACATCCAGTGCCACAATATTGTTTAGCCCAAGGGCATCTTCCCTACCAAATTCTCCTCTAATAAATGCCTCAAGAGTGATGTGGGGCTGAATATCTGTTGTCTCCATCTCCAAAAACTGCAACGTGGAAGGTGGTGGCACAACATGACCTGTCAAATTATTCATGGTGAGGGCGAGGGAGTCAGATGTGGGAGTTTGCAATGAGATTGTGGAAAGTGAGACCAGAAGACCAATCAATGAACATCAGATATTGTTAGAGTTCTTTCACCTCACCCCTTTCCCATGTCACACCCCCCTTTTTTTACCTTTCACACCATGCGTACACCCTTCCCTCTCACTCGTCACTCATCACATGCCGCATGCCACACCCCCTTCACCCTATCACACATGACTCATGCCACACCTCATTGCCTGCACATGTCGACCATCTTCTATCGTGACTCATTATGACTCCTACTTGTGTACTATATAAGTAGCCAGTCCAGTAACAACCTTCCTTAGGTTGTTACTTCCTATCACATTTGCTCTTTGCTCCTTTCTGGCCAACTTCAACCCAAGTCCCTCAGAAGCACAGGAGTCAAACTCACCTGTTGTTGACAAGTAACAACCTCTCCCCCGCCTACCTCCTCATGGACCTAGGCACCCCACCTTTGCCCGAGCTGAAGCAAGGCTTGTGTATTCCGAGAACAGAAACTGGCGCGCTACTGGACAGCATTTGAACGACACGAGAGGCAAAGAGCCTTAGTAGGATTTGATGAAGACACAGATTTTGAGCAGTTGACCCTGCCAAGTACACCACAAGGAAGGACCTATGAACGGTTCCTTTACCCGAGACAGTCTGAAGCCGTGCAGCTAGCGCCATGATACCACATTGCTACCAGAAGAATTTGCACTCCCAGAGATCCAAGCACAAACAACACTTTGTCCATTGCACATCTACCTGAGTGGCGCACCTTTTGAAACCGACTAGTGGCCTTACTATCTGAAGTTGCAGCTGAAGAAGCATATGAACAGGAAGCTCTAGACTTCCTAGCTGGAGAAGAAGAATTGTACGAAGAAGAATCCGATTACCACAGCGCTCTCGAAGAACTCGAGAATGACACCCACATGTCTGTTGCAGTACAGACTGACAACTTGCCCGAATACCACTCTGCTGAAGCATAAACCAATCTGACATTCGGCTCACTCCAAGACCGTCTGTGAGTAGACATTTTCCAAGACCCACCATGAATCTACCTTGAAGAACTAGACTAAAGACATGGCTGACACCGCCCCTGGACCTGCCCCTGATGCTGCCACTGCACCCGCGGCAGCACCCGCAACGCTCGCACTAAAGATCACCCCATATTTGGGCAAGAGAGAACATTTCCAAACCTTTCTTAGGAGCCTGCACCTGGAATTCTGGATGAATGCAGTCAAATATCTGACTGACTTTCTCAAGGTAGTATTCGCACTAAGCAACATGACCGAGGACTATGCCACAGAGTGGGCCAATCAAGCCGCTACAGTGCTGTTGGAAGAAGGAGGCAAAGACGTCATCTGGGAAACATTTGAAGCACACATGAGAGAGGCATTTGCGCCTATCAAAGACCAGGCCTTGGCTGTACATGAGCTCAATGCATTCAAACAAGTGCAGATGGATGCTGCTCAATTCTTCCAGAAATTTGAAACCTTGATGAGCTGAGCCGGTTACAAAGAAGACACGCACTGGAACATCATACACGCCCTGTTGATGAGGGCAGTGCATCCGAAACTGATGGAGAAAGTGCTCTCCTGTGCTGAACAACCTGTGAACTACCAGGCTTTCCGCATACTAACCATACACTTGGACCAAGCCGGTTACAAAGAAGACACGCACTGGAACATCATACATGCCCTGTTGATGAGGGCAGTGCATCCAAAACTGATGGAGAAAGTGCTCTCCTGTGCTGAACAACCTGTGGACTACCAGGCTTTCCGTGTACTAACCATACACTTGGACTGTCAGCACCAGCTTCATACAGTGGTGCAAAGAGAAATGCGAGCGCAAACTGGGTGGTGCCCCACTTGGAACCAGCCAGCACAGCACCAGCCCCCACAGAATTGCTACTGGCGCTCTCCTCAGTGGCAGCCGCAGTCAGTATGGGAAGGACCAGGCCAATGGGGCCCACCGCCTGCACAACCACAACATGTACAGTGGCAGCCACGCGCGCAGCCACAACAACAACAACAACAGCAACAGGCACCATCCCCAGGACAGTGGAACAGGCAAGTCCCACCTGGAACCAGACAGGGTACCCCGATGGACACGAGCCGAGGGACTGGCCCTCGCCACCCGCTGATCTGCTATAATTGCGGACAGGTTGGCCACCCTGCGCAGCTCTGCCCCGAACCACCCCAGCGATGCGCCACCCCCTGACAGCAAGCAAGATTGGGCAGTGCATTTGAAATGCATTCACCCCCTGGGTACTACACACCACCCCCTTTTTCCCCCTATCCTGTCCCAGCATACCCTGCTTTGCACCCGGCCTCCCTAACGTCATTCAACCCTTCATACACCCCCACAACAGCTGGGCAAGACGACTTTGAAGAAATGGAAAACACGATTGCACAATTGAGAGACCAATTGCACATCCAAGGAAGGCCCCAAGCTCCCACTCCAGGACCTGCTGCTGATACCACCACAACCAACAAATCACAGGGTTTTCAGGAAGGATCCACTTGAGTGCTAAAGTCGGATCCATGTACAGTGTTCCTGCTCGTTGACACCATGTAAATCAATTTGCGAATGAGATGCCATTGTTTCCCTTGTTGAAAGAGGCTGAGAGGGCTAAGCACACCCTCAAGGACCTCACCCCTAAAAAACTACCAGGATATAATGACAACACACACTGGGAGACCGACCCCAGAATCATATACAGAAAGGGAGGGGAGCGGCAATTGGATATGCCAGGACACATTACCACACTGGATACCAAAGACACCTACGACATCAAACTGCTGATTGACTCTGGATGTACCATGTCTGTCATGGACCTGGGATGGCCCTCAGTAAAAAGATGAACCTTACAAAACTGGACACCCCTATAGTATTGACGGCACTATAAATGTCTGTGGAGCTTTCAAACACTCTGTAGCTCTCTGCCTCAATATAGGGGGCCATGTGGAAATCAAGCAGTTCTTACTAGGTCGAGTTACTGGACACTGCGCCATTTTAGGACACAACTGGCTCTGGTACCATAACCCCAGTATCCGGTGGTTTGAAAAGCGCATCCACTTTGACAAATGCAAAAAGAAAGATTGTCATGTTGTGGATTACAGCTATGGCTTCTGGAACCTATACGACACGATGGCCGCGCCCGATTGGAAAACATTATACCCCCAAGTATTTGCAGGAAAAACTGGCCAGAAACTACCTAAGTCCCTACCTGGAGTTGATTACAAAATCAAGTTCAAAAATGACCCCAGGTTCCTATGTTCGAAAGTCTACCCACTTACCAGTAAAGAAGACGAAGCCCTGAAAGCATGGTTGAAGGAAAACCTGGAAAATGGCCAACTAGTCTGGGGAGAATCGGACTACGTTAGTCTGATTTTCTTCAAGGATGAAGGGGACAAGCTATGACCAATCATTGACTACAAGCCACTTAAACTCCTTTTGCATCAAGGACATATACCCACTTCCCAGGATCGATGAAACTGTGGCAAGCCTGAAGAATGCCAAAGTATTCACAAGTCTCGATGTAGAATGGGGCTACTGGAACGTTGCAATGGCCGAGTGGGCGCAGAAACTCGCCACAATAATTACAAAATACAGAACGGTCTGGCCCACCATCATGCAGTTCGGATTAATGAATGCACTGTCAGTCTTCCAACAATGAATGAACTATATCCTACACACACTACTGGCCACTGGAAAAGTATTCATATAAATCGACAACATCCTCATTGCGACGGAAACACTCGAAGAACATTGGTACCTATTATGTGAAGTATTCAAGGTACTCCGAGACAATGACCTCTGCGTATGGGAATCGAAGTGCAAACTAGAGCAATTGGAAGTTACATTCCTAGGGCTGTTAATCTCAAAAGGAAACATCCAACACTTGCCCAAGAAATGTAGAGGAATAGCTGACTGGCCTACACCGAAAAACAAGCATGCCCTTCAAAAGGGAATCAGGTTGCTGAACTATTTTCGGAGGTTCATACAAGGATTTGCCGCCATCGCCAAGCCACTCTATGAACTCTTGAGCAACAACACACCATACATTTGGACGGACCGACAAGAACATGCCTGGAGATGCCTGATCGAGATATTGCAGAGTGACGTGGTATTGGCAATCCCACAAGACAAGGGCAAATGGAAGATGGAAGTGGATGTGAGTAACTATGCCACTGGAGGAGTGTTATCTCAACAACAGCCTGATGGCGTCTGGCGACCGGTTGTTAGGGATGGGAGTAATCCCATAGTCAGAGTGCAGAGTATCTGGTGCATAGCCTACAATCATCCACCATTGTGGCTAGTCATCAGTAGAACCTCTTGGAACACAGTTCTATGTTCTAAGATAAGTGGTTTGGGAGAAGCATTAGCAATGGTGCTTCATTGACAAAGCACATTACCTGCCACATCCCTCTGTATTGCCTATAGGATCACTCTTATGTCACCAGAGTGATTCTGTGGTTCTAGGTGATCTCTGACAAGTCCCATTGACAGAATAATTCCTTACTCTTATTGTGGATAAGAGTAAATATGCAAACATTACACAAAGCTATGCAAATCTCATTGCATAACTGCATAGGCATATAAAGGATATATTGTAAGGATGTCATGTTAATACTTTCAGGGTTTCAGTATGTATGCCCCTCAAAGTGGAGACATTGCATGTAGCATCCCTATAGTCAAATCATTATATCCACCTATGAAACTGTTCTATTGTACCATGTAGCATATAGGTGTATGCCTACATTTATTGTCTATATGTGTACAAAGTTTCATGGGGAAGCAATAGGAACTGGCTGAGATATTTACAAGAGGAGTTATTGTAAATATTACAACAAAAATGCGAACTGTTATAGCATGCCAAGTTCCTATTCAACTATTCTGCATATAATGTCAAACTATAGCTATATTTTATCTCTACCCATGTGCAAAGTTTCATGAAGATTGGTTGAGAACTCATGGAGTTATTCACAGTTTGGTAAAACTTGTTGACAGTCAAAGTGCTGTACTTGCCTAGTTGGGACAGTCATCCAAAGTCTTGGTCATCCATCCATCCTAAAGGGGGATGTGTTTCACAGGGAGACCATATCTAGAAATTATTACTTAAGCAGGAGTGCTTAGATAATTGTTTATCCCTGTTATATCCCAAGGGCAAAGCCCTCTAGAGCCAAAATACCTTTTAGGGATGCAGAGAGCAAGCCAGAGCGACAGAATTGCCTAATTAGGAAGGTTTAAGCGGAGTTTGAACTTTAAAATCAAACCTTCGGTTTTGAAGACTCTTTCCAGACTGACTCAGAGGCCCACACACTGATTGGGAATACCTAATAATAGTTTTACTGTATCAGGCCAATGCACAGCCTCCTCTGAGTCACTCCAGCACAGTCTAGACTGTTTTGGATAAACCCAGGTGAGGGAAGTGACTCCATCTGACTCATTCTGACTCATTCTCTCAAAAACTCGAGTTGGGGAGAGGATAAAAATAGTAAATACTTATATGGCAAGAGTACATGCCTTATGCGATTATCTGAGTATTTTATTATGATTTTATATGCAATATTTGGCCATGTATCTCGAAATTACTGTATTTAGTAGATAGGCTTGAAACAATATAAATAGGCCACTGAAGGACATGTTCAGTAGCACCTACTTGACCCCAGAAACTGCCTGATCACCTTAGTAAGCTGAAGCTAAGAGCCAGCATCACTCCATAAGGAGTTATGAATATATTTGTCCCACTGATGTCTGAGTACCAGTGTGGACAAATAACTGATTATCTCATCAATGCCTTAGGCTGGTGCGATGATTTGATTATGTAAGCGTAGCCAGGCTATAGGGCTAGTGACTGAGTATCTAGTCACGCCGAAAGCTTACGTAATGCATGTGCAACGAATATTTTCGTGCTTAGGTAATTTTACTGTGTTGTAACTGATGTTTTACTTTGTATTACAGGTATTAGATATAAATGTTTTATATCTAAGGAAGTAATAGGAATTAGGTTAAGGTGTAAGAGAGTGAAAGGGAGATAGGATAGAGGGGGTATCAGAGATTTAATGTTGGAAGGATCTCCTATCCCATTGGAGAGATATGAATATTGTCATAGTACAGTATTCATATGAATAGACTTAAGTATTTAATAACTCATTATTGGTTGAATATTAAAGCAAGGTGTAAGAGGATGAAATAGTCGAGATGACTATGGGGATCCTTTGGTCAATTACCCTTGTTTGAGATATTGATGCTTGAGTCACTATAGAATATTTCTATTTGCTGCCCACATTAGCAGTGCCTTGTAGACAATATTAAGGTTATCTTAGTATCTGTTTACAGGAAGGTGTGCAACCAGAAGCTCAATTGGGACATTGAGCTTGCCTAGTAATAATATTTGAGGTTCCTATTAGGGTTAACTTCAGTTTCCCTTACTTAAATATTATTATTCACAGGTAGCAAACCTGGTTCCATAACACCGGTAGACTTTATTTTGAAAACCTTCTCCCTGGTGGAGATGAACTATGCAACATATGACAAAGAGTTTCTAGCCATTATCCGAGGACTGGAGGAATGGCACCATTACCTATTAGGTGCCAAGGAACCCTTCGAAATCCATACCGACCATGCGAACCTCCAATATTTCGAGAAAAGCCAAAAGCTCAACCCCAGGCAAATGCGGTGGCACTCAAAATTGCAATGCTTCAACTTTGAAGTAAAGTATAAACCTGGAAAAATGAACATGAAGGCCGATGCACTATCCCGATGACCAGACCATTGGGAAGGGATGGACAAGTATGAAAAGCCTACAGTACAAGTCTTCCCAACTCATCGCCTTGCTACATTACTGATTCCCAAGCCGACAATTGACCAACTATTACTGGAAGCACACACAAACACAATACCACCCAAGGTGATGCCCTATGAAAAAGGTACAGATGGACTTTTCAGACACCAAGGAAAGGTCTGGGTACCCCGAGACCTAGTACACAAGGTGTTGATAGAGTTGCACAACTCTCCACTCGGAGGACATCCTGGACCTGAAAAGACCTTGGAAAGTACCACCTGACAGTTTACTTGGCCAGGAATGAAGGAGGATGTGATGGAATATGTAGCTGGTTGTGAGAAATGCCAGAGGACAGAACCTGACTGTACAAAACAACATGCGCCTCTGCATCCGCATGCGATACCGCCTTGCCCATGGCACATGATCACTTGGGATCTTATTGGACCACTATCAAAATCTGCCACACACAATGCTATTCTTGTGATATGTGACAAGCTCACAAAGATGACCTTGCTAGAGGCCATGGACACAAAGCTCACAGCACTAGGGGCAGCAAAAATCCTATGGGACCGAGTACTTCGCAGCCATGGAGTGCCCTGCAAAGTAATAAGTGACCGAGGATCTCAATTCGTCTCAAACTTCATGGAGGAGTTCTATAAGATCATTGGTATAAAAGGAAACCCGAGTATGGCTTATCACCCACAAACCGATGGACAAACAGAAAGGATGAACCAGGAAATTGAGATATACCTGTGCTCGTATGTTGACTTCATGCAAGATGACTGGTTGGACTGGTTACCCATGGCAGAGTTCGCTCTGAACAACCAACAACACTCCACTACTAAGTATAGCCCCTTCTACCTGAACTATGGGTTTCACCCTCGTATGGGAGACATCAGTCTACCCAATATACCACACACCCCAGAGGCCTCCGACTTTGCCGCAAAATTACAGAAAGCCAGAGAAAATGCCAAAAAGGCCATGGAGAAAGCTGTGCAATATATGAAAACCACTTATGATAAACACAAGAACAAAAAAACAATTGACTACAAGAAGGGCAACCTGGTCTGGCTAGATGCCACAAACCTAAACACCAAATGACCATCAGAAAAACTTGCGGACAGAAGGGTCAGCCCCTTTGTGGTAATAGAAAAAGTGGGACTGGCTGCCTACCAACTCAACCTACCAGCCACATGGAAAATCCACCCTGTATTCAATGAAGCATTGCTTACACCATATAAGGAAGGGAAGTTTCCTAACCAAACTCCAGATGAACGCCCGCCCCCTGAGTTAATTGACGACTACTTGCAGTATGACGTAAAAGAGGTCCTGAAGAGCCGGAAACACAGACGCAAACTACAATACCTTGTGAAGTGGACCAGTTATCCCCATGAAGACAACACATGGGAACCTAAGGCAAACCTGAAGGACACGGCCGAGGCCATCGCGGACTTCCACCGCAAGCACCCTGAAGCGGCACACTCTCTCATGGTGTCCTTTGCTTGAGTAGTCACATGCTCAGGGACGAACACTTATAAACAAAAAAAAGGAACCGCAAAGGACATCATTCATCCTACGTCTTCCCCCCTTCCTCTGGAAACTCTCCCCTCTTTCTACCTGCTCCCTCTACGATGCCACCTGATTGCACACCCACAACCCCATGCCACGGGACTCCAGGACCGCCATACTTTGCCTGCTGAGCTGCTGGATGGCTGTCAACTAAAGCTGAGTTGACTCCTGCTTATTCGAGGAACTCAGGTGGGAGTCGGTCAAATGGGAGCAACAAGAGTAAGTGATAGGAAGTAACAACCTGAGGTCGGTTGTTACTGAAGTGGCTACTTTATATACATACAAAGATATGAGTCATGATGAGTCACGGTAAAAAGGAACCAACACGTGTAGGCAGCGAGGCACAGCATGAGTCATAGTGATAGGGTGGAAAGGGCGAGAGCATGCGGCATGTGATAGGTAAGAGGGGAGGGCGTGTGCATAGTGTGAAGGGTGGAAAAAGGGGGGGTGATGTGGTGAAAGTCTAACATAATCCCCTCCCAGTGGTCTGGCGTCTCGATGGGCCCGTTAGGCCTCTGGGCTCTCTTGGCGTTTGCACGGTTGTGGTTCAGTCGATGGCTCGAGTTCGGTGGGGGTTGATACTTGTGTCACATGTATTGGGCATGAGAGGGTGTTCGTAGGCGTCGGTGGGGACAATCCACAGGACCATCACATCGGTGGTGATGGGTATGACCCAGGGGGGGCCTGTGCGGCTATGGTGTATGGCCCACTCTTCTTGTAAGATGGGCTTGGGCGGTAGCAGAATCTCGAATTGTAACCTTGTGCTCCGGGAATTGAGCCATATTTCAACGAGGATGGGGGAAGCACGGAGGACGCGCCGTTGTTGCTCGAACTGCAATCCCCACAGTTCAGTCCACATTGTGTGGCTGAAACTCACACTGAGCCGCTCAGCAATCCTGTGGAGCCAGACGTTGTCTTCAGGTTCCAGAAGTTCCCTGTTTTGTCAAAATTGCAGCATCCACGCAGGGGGGTCGTCAGTCATAAGTGGTGGGGGGTCCAATCCCAGCACTCATCGTGCATGGGGGATTCGTACTGCATCCAAGGTGTGGCGCATATGGGCTGTTGTACTGGGGGATGCCGGTGGGCCCTTGAGCCTCGGTGGCATGCCTCGTGGGTCAGGCCCAGGTCGCAGGTCAGGTGCGGGTCGTTGGCGGGTGGTTTCGGCAGGAGGCGGGCGCGGCAGGCGGTTCAGCCATCCCACAGCTCGGTGGGCGTAGTATGGTGGTCCTGGGGTCCCGCGGCGTGGGGTCTGAGGAGTATGGTTGGGCGGCATGGTAGAGAAGAGGGAGGTGTTTACAGAAGAGGGGGAAAGGCATTCGGTGGGTGAAGTCGTCTGCAGTTCTTCTTTTTAAGTGCTCGACCCTGAACATGTGATTACTCAGGCAAAAGATACCATGAGGGAACGTGCCGCCTCAGGGTGTTTTCGGTGGAAGTCCGCGATGGCCTCGGCCGCGTCCTTCAGGTTCATCCTCGGTTCCCACGTGTTGTCTTCAGGGGGGTAGCCAGCCCATTTCACCAGGTATTGCAGTTTGCACCTGTGCTTCTGGCTCTTCAGGACCTCTTCTACCTCATGCTGTAGGTGGTTGTCGATTAACTCAGGGGGTGGGCGCTCGTCCGGAGTTTGGTTAGGGAACTTTCCTTCCTTATACGGCGTGAGTAGTGCCTCATTGAATACCGGGTGGATCCTCCATGTGACCGGTAGGTTGAGTCGGTAGGCAGCCGATCCTACTTTCTCTATTACCACGAAGGGGTCAACTCTTCTATCAGTGAGTTTCTCTGATGGTCGTTCAGTGTTCAGGTTAGTGGCATCCAACCAGACCAAGTTTCCCTTTTTGTAGTCGAGTGTTTTTTTGTTTTTATGTTTATCATAGGCAGTTTTCATGTATTGCGCGGCATTTTCTCTGGCTTTCTGTAATCTTGCAGCAAAGTCAGAGGCTTCCGGTGTGTGTGGCATATTGGGCAGGCTAATGTCACCCATACGAGGGTGAAAGCCATAGTTTAGAAAGAAAGGACTGTACTTGGTAGCGGAGTGTTGTCGGTTATTCAGGGCGAATTCCGCAGTGGGCAACCAATCCGACCAATCATCTTGCATGAAATCGACATACTAGCATAGGTATATCTCTATTTCTTGGTTCATTCTTTCTGTTTGTCCATCGGTTTGCAGATGGTAGGCCATACTCGGGTTTCCTTTTATCCTGATGATCTTGTAGAACTCCTCCATGAAGTTCGAGATGAATTGGGATCCTCAGTCGCTTATCACCTTGCAGGGCACTCCATGACTGCGAAGTACTCGGTCCCGTAGGATTTTCGCTGCCCCTAGTGCCGTGAGCTTTGTGTCTGTGGCTTCCTGTCAACAATTGTCGCGTTGACTCCCGGGTATTCGAGGAACTCAGGCGGAGTCGGCCGAATGGGAGCAAAGGAGGTATGTGATAGAAAGTAACAACCTGCAGATATGCATTACAGAGTGGCTACTTATATAGTACACAAGTATGAGTCATGGAGAGTCATGGTAAGTGGAGGCTGACGTGTGTAGGTGGTGAGGTGCGGCATGTGTAGGTGGCGAGGCGTAACATGTGTAGGTGACAGCATGGAAGGGGGGAAGGCATGCGGTGTGTGACGGATGGGGGAAGAAGGGTGTGAAGAGTAAAAAGGGGGGTGAGGCGGAGGAATTGTAACATTATCCCCTCCCAGTGGTCCGTCGTCTCGACGGGCCCGCTAAGCCTCCGGACTTTCCTGATGCTTGTGTGGTTGTGGTTCGGCGGGGGGTTCGGTTTCGGTGGGGGGGTCGATGCTGGTGTCGCGTGTGTCTGGTACGAGGGGGTGCTCATAGGCATCGCCAGGAACGATCCATGGGCGCATTACGTCGGTCGTTACGGGTATGACCCAGGCAGGGCCTGTGCGGCTATGGTGCACAGCCCACTCTTCTTGTAGGATCGGTTCGGGCGGTAGGGGGACCTCGAATCGTAACCTCGTGTTTCGGGAGTTAACCCATATTTCGACGAGGACAGGGGAGGCGCGGAGGACACGTCGTTGTTGTTTGAACTGCAGTCCTCGCATTTCAGTCCACATCGCACGGCTGAAGCTTACGCTAAGCCGCTCGGCCATCCTACAGAGCCAGACATCATCTTCGGGCTCCAGTAGTTCTCTGTTCAGTCGGAACTGCAGTATCCACGTAGGAGGGTCGTCGGTCATAAGCGGAGGGGGGTCCAATCCCAGTACTCGGCGTGCGTGGGGGATTCATACCGCATCCAAGATGTGGCGCATGCGGGGGGTTGTGCTGGGAGACGGTGGTGGGCCCTGGAGCCTAGGTGGTGTGCCCTGTGGGTCAGGTCCGGGTCGTTGGCGAGTGGTCTCGGCAGGGGGCGGGCGTGGTAGGCGGTTAGGCCATCCAGCCGCGCGGCGGGCGAAGTAAGGCGGCCCCGGGGTCCCGCGGCGTGGGGTTGTGGGCGTGCGGTCGGGCGGCATGGCAGAGGGTGTTGGTTACAAGGAGAGGGGGGGAAGGTGTTCGGAGGGCGGAGTCGCTTGTGGTTTTCTTTTTAAGTGCTCGACCCTGACTGTGTGATTACTCAGGCAAAGGACACCGTGAGAGAACGTGCCGCCTCAGGGTGTCTTCGGTGGAAGTCTGCGATTGCCTCGGCCGCTTTCTTTAGGTTCGCCTTCAGTTCCCATGTGTTGTCTTCATGGGGATAGCCAGTCCATTTCACCAAGTACTGCAGCTTTCGCCTGTGTCTCCGGCTCTTCAATACTTCTTCTACGTCATATTGTAAGTGGTCATCGATTAACTCGGGAGGTGGGCGTTCGTCTGGAGTTTGGTTAGGAAATTTTCCTTCCTTATATGGCGTAAGCAGTACTTCGTTAAATACCGGGTGAATTTTCCAAGTCGTGGGTAGGTTGAGTTGGTAGGCGGCCGGTCCTACTTTTTCTACAACCACGAAAGGGCCAACCCTTCTGTCTGTGAGCTTTTCCACTGGTCGTTCCGTGTTCAGGTTAGTGGCGTCTAGCCAAACCAAGTTTCCCTTTTTGTAGTCTAGTGCCTTTTTGTTTTTATGTTTATCGTAGGCGGTTTTCATATATTGTGCGGCTTTCTCCATGGCCTTCTTCACATTTTCTCTGGCTTTTTGTAATTTCGCGGCGAAGTCAGAGGCCTCCGGGGTGTGCGGCACATCGGGCAAGCTAATATCACCCATGCGAGGGTGAAAGCCATAGTTTAAGAAGAAGGGGCTGTATTTGGTGGTGGAGTGCTGTCGGTTGTTTAGGGCGAATTCCGCGGTTGGTAGCCAGTCTGACCAATCGTCTTGCATGAAGTCGACGTATGAGCGCAGGTATATTTCTATCTCCTGGTTCATTCTTTCCGTTTGTCCATCGGTTTGCAGATGGTAGGCAGTACTCGGGTTTCCTTTTATCCCAATGATCTTGTAGAACTCCTCCATGAAGTTCGAGACGAACTGGGACCCTCGGTCACTTATCACCTTGCAGGGTACTCCATGGCTGCGCAGTACACGGTCCCTTAGGATTTTGGCTGCCCCTAATGCCGTGAGCTTCGTGTCCGTGGCTTCCAGTAGGGTCATTTTCGTCAGTTTGTCGCATATTACGAGGATGGCGTTGTTCGTGGCAGATTTTGATAATGGTCCAATCAGGTCCCAAGTGATGGTGTGCCATGGGCAAGGCGGTATCGCATGGGGGTGTAGGGGTGCGCACCGTTTTGTCCGGTCAGGTTTCGTCCTTTGGCACTTCTCACAGCCGGCCACATATTCCGTTATGTCTTCCTTCATCCCTGGCCACGTGAATTGGCGGGTAACACTCTCCAAGGTTTTTTCGGGTCCGGGATGTCCTCCAAGCGGGGAGTCGTGTAGTTCCATCAGCACTTTGTGTACCAGGTCTTGGGGTACCCAGATTTTTCCTTGGTGTCGGAAGAGTTCATCTGTTCCTTTTTCGTAGGGTATCGCTTTGGGTGGCATAGTGTTTGCATGTGCCTCTAGAAGCAACTGATCAATTGTCGGTTCGGGGATTAGCAGTGTGGCTAGGCGGTGGGCTGGGAAAACCTGTACTGAGGGTTTTTCGTACTTGTCTGTTCCCTCCCAGTGGTCTGGCCGTCGGGAGAGTGCGTCTGCTTTCATGTTTGTTTTTCCTGGCTTGTATTTCACTTCGAAATTAAAGCACTGTAACTTTGACTGCCATCGCGTTTGTCTAGGGTTGAGTTTTTGACTTTTTTGGAAATATTGAAGGTTTGCATGGTCAGTGTGGATTTCGAAAGGGTCTTTGGCCCCCAGCAAGTAGTGGCGCCACTCTTCTAGTCCTCTGATGATTGCTAAGAACTCTTTGTCATATGTTGCATAATTCATCTCCACCGGGGAGAAGGTCTTCGAAATGAAGTCTATTGGTCGCCAGATGCCGTCGGGTTGCTGCTGTGATAGTACTCCTCCGGTGGCGTAATTACTCGCGTCCACTTCCATTTTCCACTTGCCTTCATCTTGTGGGATCGCCAGCACTACATCACTTTGCAGTATATCTATCAGGCGCCTCCAGGCACGCTCTTGTCGGTCCGTCCAGACATATGGCATGTTGTCACTTAGTAGCTCATAGAGTGGTTTGGCAACAGTGGCAAATCCCTGTATGAATCTCTGGAAGTAGTTTAGCAATCCGATTCCTCGTTGGAGAGCGTGCTTGTTCCTCGGTACGGGCCAGTTGGCTATCCCCCTACATTTCTTGGGTGAATGCCGGATGCTCCCTTCTGAGATCAGCAGTCCTAAGAATGTCACTTCTGGCTGTTCTATTTTGCACTTCGATTCTCGGACGCAGAGGTCATTCTCTTGGAGTATCCTGAACACCTCGTGGAGTAGGCGTCGGTGTTCTTCGATTGTCTCTGTTGCCACAAGAATGTCGTCGATATACACAAACACCTTTCCAGTGGCTATCAGGGTGCAGAGAATGTAGTTCATTCTCCTCTGGAAGACCGAAGGAGCATTCATTAACCCGAACTGCATGATGGTGGGCCATACCGTGCCGTATTTGGTGATTATTGTGGCAAGGTGCTGTGCCCATTCGGCCATTGCAACGTTCCAGTAGCCCCATTCCACGTCTACGCTTGTGAACACCTTGGCTTTCTTCAGGCTTGCCACCGTTTCGTCAATCCTAGGTAGTGGGTATATGTCCTTCACGCAGAACGAGTTTAACCGTTTATAGTCGATAATGGGTCGAAGTTTGTCCCCCTCGTCCTTGAAGAAGATGGGGCTAACGTAGTCTGACTCTCCCCACACTAACTGCCCATTTTCTAAGTTTTCTTTGAGCCAGGCTTTCAATGCCTCATCTTCCCTGTTGGTCAGCGGGTAGACTTTCGAGCGTAGGAATCCGGGGTCATTTTTGAACTTGATTTCATAGTCGATTCCCGGTAGAGATTTGGGCAGTTTTTGACCAGTCTTCCCAGCGAACACCAGAGGGTACAGGGCCTTCCAGTCAAGCGCAGTCGCTGTACCGTGTGTGCCCCGTAAACCATAGCCGTAATCTACGATGCGACAGTCTTTCTTTTTGCACTTGTCAAAGCGGATATACTTTTCAAACCACCGGATACTAGGGTTGTGGTACCGGAGCCAATCGTGTCCTAGAACCACTGGGTGGCCAGTGACTCGTCCTAATAGGAACTGTTTAATCTCGACGTGCCCTCCAATGTTTAATCGTAGGACCACTGAATGTTTGAAGGCCCCTGATATGTTCGTTGTTCCATCGATGTTCTTGAACACTATAGGGGTTTCAAGTTTTGTGAGATTTATCTTCCTGGTGGTGGCCCATTCTAGGTCCATGACAGACATCGTACAGCCAGAGTCAATTAACAGTTTGATGTCGTGGGTGTCCTTGGTGTCCAGCGTGGTTACCAACCCTGGCATGTCCAGTTGTCGTTCTCCTCCTCTCCCATATGTGGTCCTGGGATCCCTGTCCCAGTCCACATCATCATTGTATCCTGGGAGCTTCTTAGAGGTGAGGTCCTTGAGGGTGTGCTTAGCCCTCTCAGCCTCTTTTGACAAAGGAACCAACGGCTTGTCATTCGCAATTTGGTTTACATGGTGTCGATGGGCAGGAACAATATACACGGATCCTACTTTAGCACTCAAGTGGATCCCTCTCGAAAATCCTGATCTCCGACATTTGACATTGTTGTGGCTGTCTCCGGTCCGGGTGTCAGCGCTCTGGGCCTCTGCTGAATGTGTAGCTGATCCCTCAATTGTGCAATGGTATTTTCCATTTCCTCATAATCGTTCTGCGCAGCCGTCGAGGCTGCGTATGAGGGGTTGAATGACGTTAGGGAGGCTGGATGTGATGACGGATAGGCGGGTACGGGGTATGGCGAAAACGGGGGTGGCGTGTAATACCCGGGGGGCGAGCGCATCTCGGATGCACTGCCGAACCTTGCCTGCTGTCGAGGGGTGGAGCGGCATTGGGGCGGCTCAGGGCAGAGTCGAGCTGGGTGACCAACCTGACCACAGTTATAACAAATGAGGGGGCGACGGGGGCCGGTTCCTCGGCTCGTGTCCATCGGGGTACCTTGCCTTGTTCCAGGTGGGGGCTGCCTGTTCCACTGCGCGGGCGGTGGCCCTTGCTGTTGTTGTTGCTGCTGCGGTGCACGCGACTGCCACTGTGCTTGCTGGGGTTGTTGTGTGGGCGGAGCATTCCACTGGTTCGGTCCTGGGTATGTCATTTGTGGTTGCCACTGCGACGAGCGCCAATAGCGGTTCTGCGGGGGCACACGTTGTGCCGGTTGGTTCCAGGCGGGGCAGGGCGCTGCCTGTGCCCGCATTTCTCTCTGTACAGCTGTGTGCAGCTGGTGCTGCCTGTCGAGGCATATGGCTAGCACGCAAAAGGCTTGGTAGTTGGCGGGCTGGTCCGCACATGCGAGAATTTTCTCCATCAGTTTCGGGTGCAGTGCTCTCATTAGCAGAGCATGGATCATGTTCCAGTGGGTGTCTTCCTCATACCCAGCTCGGCTCATCAAGGTTTCGAGCCTCTGGAAGAACTGCGCGGCATCCATGCCTACTTGCTTGAAGTTGTTCAATTCCTGAACGGCTAATGCCTGGTCTTCAATGGGAGCAAAAGTCTCCCTCATGCGTGCTTCGAATGTGGCCCAGATTACGTTTTCACCTCCTGGTTCCAGTAAGACATTCGCGGCTTGGTTCACCCACTCTGCCGCGTACTTCTCCGTCATGTGGCTCAAGCAAAATACCACCTTGTGAAAGTCGGTGGGGTATTTCGCCTCGTTTAACTGGAACTCTAGGCGCAAGCTCCTCAAGAATGTTTGGAACTCGTGCCTTTCTCCAGTATACGGAACGATCTTCAGTGAAAAGGTAGCAGGTGCAAGGGGCGCTGCTGGTGCGGGTTCGGCGTCAGGGGCTACGTCAGCCATGCTCTCAATCTAGTTCTTCGAGGTAAATGCGCGGGGGGTCTTGGAAAATGTCTATCCGTAGACGGTCTTGCAGTGAACCGAATGTGAGGTCGGTTTGCGCTTCGATGGATCAGTGTGTAAGGGGTTCTTCGTCGGTCTGCGTTGTCACAGACAAGTGCGTCGGTTCTTCGAGTTCTTCAAGAGCGCTGTGGTAGTCACTCTCACTAGCGAAATCTGTGAAATCCTCGTTTCCTTGGAGGAATTCTGTGTCTTCGTCTGCGTGTCTCTGTTCGTCAGCCACTGCTTGTAGCTTCTCTGTGAGTGTTCTTCGGAATACTCGCCACTCGGGGGCATGTTCGATAGTCAATGGGTTGTTCCGCACGAAGTCCTGCAGTACAAAAATTCTTCTCGTGGCAAAGTGGTAGCGAGGCGCCAACTGGGCAGCCTCGGAGTGTCTCGGGTACTGGAAGCTTTCGTAGCTTCGATACGGTGTGCTTGGGGGTGTTAATTGTTCAAAGTCCGTCTCCTGGTCCAGTCCAAAGAGGGCTCTCCTCCTGACAAATCGTTCGTACGCTGTCCAAAAGCGTGCCAGTGTGTCTTCTCCGAATACGCAAGCCTTGCTTCGGCTTGGGCAGGGTGGGGGTGCCTAGGTCCGTGAGGAGGTAGGCGGGGGAGAGGTTGTTACTTGTCAACAATTGTCGTGTTGACTCCCGGGTATTCGAGGAACTCAGGCGGAGTTGGCTGAATGGGAGCAAAGGAGGTATGTGATAGAAAGTAACAACCTGCAGATACGCGTTACAGAGTGGCTACTTATATAGTACACAAGTATGAGTCATGGAGAGTCATGGTAAGTGGAGGCTGACGTGTGTAGGTGGTGAGGCGCGGCATGTGTAGGTGGCGAGGCGTAACATGTGTAGGTGACGAGGTGTAACATGTGTAGGTGACAGCATGGAAGGGGGGAAGGCATGCGGTGTGTGACGGACGGGGGAAGAAGGGTGTGAAGAGTAAAAAGGGGGGTGTGACGTACGAAAGGGGGGTGAGGCGGAGGAATTGTAACACTTCCAGCAAGGTCATCTTTGTGAGTTTGTCACATATCACAAGAATAGCGTTGTGTGTGGCGGATTTCGATAGGGGTCCAATAAGGTCCCAAGTGATGGTGTGCCATGGGCAGGGCAGTACTGCATGTGGATGTAGGGGCGCGCGTCGTTTCGTTCGGTCAGGTTTTGTTCTTTGACATTTCTCGCAGCCGGCCACATATTCCATTACGCCCTCCTTCACTCCTGACCACGTAAATTGTCGGGTGACACTTTCTAAAGTCTTTTTGGGTCCAGGATGTCCTCCAAGCGGAGAGTCATGTAGTTCCATCAAGATTTTGTGTACGAGGTCTTGGGGTACCCAGATCTTTCTTTCATGTCTGAAGAGTCCATCTGCTCCTTTTTCGTAGGGTGTTGCTTTGGGTGGTACAGTGTTTGCATGTGCCTCCAGAAGCAATTGGTCAATTGTAGGCTTGGGGATCAGCAGTGTGGCAAGACGGTGGGCTGGGAAGACCTGTACTGTAGGCTTTTCATATTTGTCTGTTCCCTCCCAGTGGTCTGGTCGTCAGGAGAGTGCGTCCGCTTTCATATTTGTTTTTCCGGGCTTATACTTCACTTTGAAATTGAAGCATTGTAGTTTTGAATGCCATCGTGTTTGCCTAGGGTTGAGTTTTTGACTTTTTTGGAAATATTGAAGGTTTGCATGGTCGGTGTGGATTTCAAAGGGGTCCTTGGCACCTAACAGGTAGTGGCACCACTCCTCTAGTCCTCTGATAATTGCTAGGAACTCCTTGTCATATGTTGCATAGTTCATCTCCACCGGGGAGAAGGTTTTTGAAATAAAATCAACTGGTCGCCAGACACTGTCAGGTTGCTGTTGTGATAGTACTCCTCCAGTGGCATAATTACTTGCATCGACCTCCATTTTCCACTTGCCTTCATCTTGCGGGATTGCTAATACCACGTCACTCTGTAAGGTGTCAATGAGACATCTCCAGGCACGTTTTTGCCAGTCTGTCCAGATGTATGGTATGTTGTCACTTAACAGTTTGTAGAGCGGCTTGGCAATGGTAGCGAATCCCTGTATAAATCTTCGGAAGTAGTTCAACAGTCCAATTCCACGCTGGAGAGCATGTTTGTTCCTCGGTACGGGCCAGTCAGCTATCCCCCTACACTTCTTGGGCGAGTGTCAGATACTTCCTTCTGAAATTAGCAGTCCTAGGAACATGACCTCTGACTGTTCTATTTTGCACTTCGACTCTCAGATGCAGAGGTCATTTTCTTGCAGTATCCTGAATACTTCATGTAGTAGGCATCGGTGTTCCTCAATCGTTTCTGTTGCCACAAGGATGTCATTGATGTATACGAATACCTTTCCGGTGGCTACTAGCATACGAAGAATGTAGTTCATTCTCCTTTGGAAGACCGATGGGGCATTCATTAGCCTGAATTGCATGACGGTGGGCCATACCGTGCCATATTTGGTGATTATTGCGGTGAGGTGTTGTGCCCATTCGGCCATTGCGACGTTCCAGTAGCCCCATTCCACGTCGACGCTTGTGAACACCTTAGCCTTCTTTAGGCTTGTCACAGTCTCATCAATCCTAGGTAGTGGGTATATGTCTTTTACGCAGAACGAGTTGAGTCATTTGTAGTTGATAATGGGTTGCAATTTGTCTCCTTCATCTTTGAAGAAGATGGGACTAACATAGTCTGACTCTCCCCACACTAACCGTCCATTCTCTAAATTTTCTTTGAGCCATGCCTTCAAGGCCTCGTCTTCCCTGTTGGTAAGTGGGTAGACTTTTGAATGCAAGAAACCAGGGTCGTTTTTGAATTTGATTTCATAATTGATTCCCAGTAGAGATTTGGGTAGCTTCTGGCCAGTCTTCCCAGCAAACACCAGGGGGTATAGGCCCTTCCAGTCAGGCGTGGTTGCTGTATCGTGTAGGCTTCAAAAGCCATAGCCGTAATCCACAATGTGACAGTCTTTCTTTTTGCACTTGTCAAAGCAGATGTACTTTTCAAACCACCGGATACTAGGGTTATGGTATCGGAGCCAATCATGCCCCAGAATCGCCGGGTGGCTGGTAACTCGTCCCAGTAGAAACTGCTTGATTTTGACATGGCCTCCAATGTTGAGTCGTAGGGCCACTGAATGTTTGAAGGCCCCTGATACATTTGTGGTCCCATCGATATTCTTGAATATTATAGGAGTTTCAAGTTTCGTGAGGTTTATTTTCCTAGCAATGGCCCACTCCAGGTCCATAACAGATATTGTACAGCCAGAGTCAACTAACAGTTTGATGTCGTAGGTCTTGGTGTCCAGCATAGTTATAAATCCTGGCATATCCAGTTGTCATTCTCCTCCTTTCCCATAGGTGGTCCTGGGATTGGTGTCCCAGTCCACATCGTCGTTATATCCTGGGAGTTTCTTAGAGGTGAGGTCCTTGAGGGTGTGCTTAGCCCTCTCAGCCTCTTTTGGCAATGGGAATAGTGGTATGTCATTCGCAGGCTGTTTTACATGGTGGCGGGCAGGAACAATATATAAGGATCTGGTTTTAGCACTCAAATGGATCCCTGCTGAAAATCCTGCTCTCCAGCATTCAACATTGCTGCGGTTGTCTCTGGTCCAGGTGTCAGTGCTCTGGGCCTCTGTTGGATATGCAATTGGTCTCTCAATTGCGCAATTGTATTCTCCATTTCTTCAAAGTCATTCTGCCCAGCAGTTGAAGCGGCGTACAAGGGGTTGAATGACGTAAGGGAGGTCGGGTGCGAGGCAGGGTATGCAGGGACAGGGTAGGGAGAGAAAGGGGGAGGCGTATAATATCCAGGGGGGGAGCGCATCTCGAATGCGCTGCCAAGTCTCGCTTGTTGTTGAGGGGTGGTTCAGGGCATAGTCGAGCGGGGTGGCCAACCTGTCCGCAATTATAGCAGATGAGTGGGCAACAGGGGCCGGTTCCTCAACTCGTGTCCATGGGGGTACCCTGTCTGCTTCCAGGTGGGGCCTGCACATTCCACTGTCTGGGGGCAGGTGCTTGTGGTTGTTGTTGCTGTTGCTGCTGTTGCTGAGGGCGCAGTTGCCATTGTGCCTGTTGTGGCTGTCCAGGCAGTAGGCCCCACTGATTTTGTCTCTCCCATACTGCCTGTGGTTGCCACTGAGGCAAGCGCCAGTAGCGGTTTTGCGGGGGTTGGCGCTGTGCGGGTTGGTTCCAGGCGGGGTGTGGCACTGCTTGTCCCCACATCTCTCTCTGTACTGCCGTGTGCAGTTGATGTTGCCTGTCAAGGCATATAGCCAACACGCGGAAGGCTTGGTAATCAGTGGGTTGGTCCACACATGCAAGGATCTTCTCCATGAGCTTCGGGTGTAGCGCTCTCATCAACAGAGCGTGGATTATGTTCCAATGGGTATCCTCTTCATACCCGGCTCAGCTCATGAGGGTTTCAAGTCTCTGAAAGAATTGTGCAGTGTCCATGCCTACTTGTTTGAAGCTGTTGAGTTCCTGCACAGCCAATGCCTGGTCTTCGATGGGGGCAAAAGTTTCCCTCATCCGGGCTTCGAAAGTAGCCCAGATCACGTGTTCGCCTCCTGGTTCCAGCAGCACGTTCACAGCTTGGTTCGCCCACTCTGCTGCGTATTCTTCGGTCATGTGGCTCAAGCAGAATACCACTTTGTGAAAGTCTGTAGGGGGGTCTTGGAAAAGGTCTATTCATAGGTGGTCTTGTAGCGAACCAAACATAAGGTCGGTCTGTGCTTTGGTGGATCAGTGTGTAGGGGGTATTTCGTTGGCCTGCGTCACAACGGACAAATGCGTGGGTTCCTTGAGCTCTTCAAGAGCGCTCTGATAGTCACTCTTGCTAGCGAAATCTGTGAAATCCTTGTTTCCTTGGAGGAACTCGGTATCTTCATCTGTGTGTTTCTGTTCGTCAGCTACTACTTGTAGCTTTTCTGTGAGCGTCCTTCGGAATGTTCACCACTCAGGGGCGTGTTCGATGGTCAACGGGTTGTTTCGCGCAAAGTCCTGCAGCATGAAGATTCTTCTCGTAGCAAAATGGTAGTGGGGTGCCAACTGGGCAGCCTCGGAATGTCTCAGGTACTGGAAGTTCTCGTAGGTTCAGTACGGGGTGCTCGGTGGTGTCAGTTGTTCAAAATCGGTTTCTTGGTCCAGTCCAAGGAGGGCTCTCCTCCTGACAAATCGTTCGTATGCTGTCCAGAAGCGTGCCAGTGTGTCTTCTCCAAATACGCAAGCCTTGCTTCGGCTCGGGCAGGGTGGGGGTGCCTAGGTCCATGAGGAGGTAGGCAGGGGAGAGGTTGTTACTTGTCAACTAAAGCCGAGTTGACTCCTGCTTATTCGAGGAACTCAGGTGGGAGTCAGTCAAATGGGAGCAACAAGAGTAAGTGATAGGAAGTAACAACCTGAGGTCAGTTGTTACTGAAGTGGCTACTTTATATACATACAAAGATATGAGTCACGATGAGTCACAGTAAAAAGGAACCGACATGTGTAGGCAGCGAGGCACAGCATGAGTCATAGTGATAGGGTGGAAAGGGCGAGAGCATGCGGCATGTGATAGGTAAGAGGGGAGGGCGTGTGCATAGTGTGAAGGGTGGAAAAAGGGGGGGTGATGTGGTGAAAGTCTAACAATGGCCAAACTGCCTGCCATGGCCGCCCCCTGCTGAAACCACCTGCTTACGGCCTGCGCCTGACCTGCGGCCCACACCACCTGTACTCGAAGGCCCGCCATCATCCCCTGGCATGACCGCCTGTATGCATCATATCCTGGACGTGGTACGAATCCCCCACACATGACGAACATTGGGACTAAATCCCCTGCCACTTATGACAGATGACCCCCCTGTGCGGATGCCGCAATTCCGTCAAAATAGGGAACTCCTGGAGCCTGAGGATGACATGTGGCTCCGTAGGATGGCAGAACGACTCAGTGTGAGTTTCAGCCGCACCATGTGGACCAAACTGCTGGGACTACATTTCGAACAACAATGGTGCATCCTATGTGCTTCCCCCGTCCTCATCAAAATATAGCTCAACTCTCGGAGCTCGAGACTGCGGTTCAAAATCCTGCTACCCCGAACCCGTCCTCATCAAAATATAGCTCAACTCTCGGAGCTCGAGACTGCGGTTCAAAATCCCGCTACCCCGAACCCATCCTGCAAGAAGAGTGGGCCATACATCATCACCGTGGAGGTCCCCCCTGGGTTATACCTGTCCATACTTTGCCTGCTGAGCTGCTGGATGGCCAAACCGCCTGCCATGGCCGCCCCCTGCCCACGCCTGACCTACGGCCCACACCACCTGTACTCGAAGGCCCGCTGTTGTCCCCCGGCACAACCGCCTGTATGCGTCATATCCTGGACGCAGTACGAATCCCCACACATGACGAACATTGGGACTAGATCCCCCGCCACTTATGACAGATGACCCCCCTGCGCGGATGCCACAATTCCATCAAAATAGGGAACTCCTGGAGCCCGAGGATGACGTGTGGCTCCGTAGGATGGCAGAATGACTCAGCGTGAGTTTCAGCTGCACCATGTGGACCGAACTGCTGGGACTAAATTTCGAACAACAACGGTGCATCCTATGTGCTTCCCTGTCCTCATCGAAATATGGCTCAACTCTTGGAGCTTGAGACTGCAGTTCGAAATCCTGCTACTGCCCAAACCCATCCTGCAAGAAGAGTGGGCCGTACATCATCGCTGCGGAGGTCCCCCCTGGGTTATACCTGTCACCACTGACGTGATGGTCCCATGAATTGTGCCCACCGATGCCTATGAACACCCCCTTGTTGCAGGTACACGCGATACTAGCATTGACCCCCCAACTGAAACTGAACCACCCCCAGCCGAACCACAATGACACAAACATGAAGAGAGCCCAGAAGCGTGACAGGCCCATCGAGATGCCAGACCACTGGGAGGGGCCTATGTTAGAGTTCTTTCACCTCACCCCTTTCTCATGTCACACCCCCCTTTTTTTACCTTTCACACCATGTGTACACCGTTCCCTCTCACTTGTCACATGCTGCATGCCACACCCCCTTCACCCTATCACACATGACTCATGCCACACCTCATTGCCTGCACATGTTGACCGTCTTCTATCATGACTCATTATGACTCCTACTTGTGTACTATATAAGTAGCCAGTCCAGTAACAACCTTCCTTAGGTTGTTACTTCCTATCACATTTGCTCTTTGCTCCTTTCTGGCCAACTTCAACCTGAGTCCCTCAGAAGCACAGGAGTCAAACTCACCTGTTGTTGACAGATATACAGTGATGACAAGCTGACTCTCAAACTCACCAATACTTGGTCTCTGCATGACAATGTGGAGGTGCTCATCCTCCAGTGGATCAGCAAATAGTTTCAAGAGTCAATTCTGTGGCTTCAACTCCTGAATGCCTTCAATGCTGTCTTTCAACTCCAGTCATTTTAGAGAGCCTTCAAAGTCCATATTCATATCAATTTCAACCTGCAGTTGAGTTGTTGGTGATGTCTTGGAGCAGAGAACATGACACACTCACTTTCCATAGCATCAGAGTATCAGCAGGTAAGTGGTCAAATACAGGCTCCTTCTTCTTGATTGCATCCTTGAGTTCACCAATGGTCTTCGAACCCATAATCTCAAGAGGGAAGGTATGCTTATGATCATCACCCTCAACCCAGCACCACAGTTGGAGCATGTCTGACATGGTGGGAAATTTTAAGTTGACAATGGTGCTTGGTGGAAGCAGTGAGTGGCATGCTAGTCCAGTGGTGGTCAGTGCCTGGTCAATGCCAAAAATGTGGCTAAGTTTAACACAACACCAACACATGGATCAGTGCTGTGGTGATGTCAAGTTACAACACATTTAGAGTTACAAAATACAATAGTATGTGCCAGGTTCCTGGCACAGCCTTGATTATCCCAGATCATTGTGTACCAAGTCCCAGGTCCCAGGTAAGCATGGAAGACTGGATGGGTAGTGCTCAGCACTGTTGCACATAAAAGACTTGGGACCTGAGAAACCTGGGACACCTGAGAAACCTGGGACACCTGAGACCTGGGACACCTGAGACCTGAGACCTGAGACCTGAGACACCTGAGACACCTGAGACACCTGAGACATGGGGTACATGGGACCTCAGGTACAGGGGACTTGGGACACCTGAGGCATGGCACCTGGGAGACCTGAAACCTGAGACACCTGGGAGACCTGGGACCTGAGGTA
Organism: Clavaria fumosa; assembly: GCA_951802425.1. Lineage (NCBI taxonomy): Eukaryota > Fungi > Basidiomycota > Agaricomycetes > Agaricales > Clavariaceae > Clavaria > Clavaria fumosa. Next base: position 4,078,229 of record OX637796.1, on the reverse strand, counting down.
TATGGGACCTGGGGTACAGGAGACTTGGGATACCTGAGGCATGGCACCTGGTAGACCTGGTACTTAGAATCTGAAATATTGGACTTGGCACACTTTAGGTCCATCCCAGGCACCAAGTCCAAGGCACCAAGTCCCAGGCACCAAGTCCCAGGTCCCAAGTCCCAGGTGTCCATATCAGGCATGGTGACCAGATCCCAGGCACAAAATGTGTCCCCTGTGTCACCTGACACAGTCCAGTGGGACTTGGTTCAGAGTCCTGTGGAGCCCTGAGGACTCTGACTGGAGTCCAAGGAGTCTGGTGGAGTCCATTGGAATGGGTGGACCAGTGTAAAGTTTTGTCATGGCTCAACCTTCCAGCATTTGCAAGAGATCCATATCTCAGATACAGCCTATGATTGATGAGCCTCCTAAGAAACATATCTTGCAGGAGACCCTAGAATCTGTATCAGACAACCTCAATAATGACTCCTTGGACAAGGCAGTGCTTAAGACATGGAGTGATGATACCAAGCCTTTCAAATGTTCTCTCACTGCAAACCTTCTTACCATGATTGTATCAACCTGTGGGACAACACTTAACCATAACTATGAGACCTTGACCAAAGCTGCTGCATTGATTGAAATGCATCCACAGTTGATTGGGATGTTGGAGGAGGGATAGGAGGCTAAGACATTCAGAAAGATACAGAACTTGAGTAAGTAACTGCTCACATCAAACAGTGAATGGTTCTAATGCCTGTGCAGAGATTCTACACTCACTAATGGCTGAGCCCATCAAAGATTGGGATGATACAAGGTGGTGCAGCTTCTTTTTACTCATGCTTGGCTTACATGTCTAGTCTGGAAATCCTCCTCAGTAAGACTTTCTCAACTAATTGTGCCTTCACTCATTAGTTTTTGCAAGGGCTTGATCAGGTGTACAACACACCTTTTGTGGGAAGTGCTGCCACTGATTTCTGTAAATTTCTCAACCAAAAGGAAAACAGTGTACAACAAAACATGGAAATCCTCTATGCTAAAGCCATTCACCCTCCCCATATGTCTTCATGGGCCAAACTCTCCAGGATACCCTCAGTCTGATGGGGCTGTGTGGGATTACTTTGCCTGTCTGACCAAGGACAATGACTTGAGTTTCTCTGTACATGCCACTCTCACTTGTTTTCTGGCTGCCTTGCATGGGACTATGCTGTGGTGGCTCAAGGTAAAATGGGAAGAAGGATGTAATAGACATGTGCTGCTCACATATTGGCAAACACTTATGGAGAAGCAAGTTGAGTGTGATGACCAACAGCAGTTTTTTTCAGAGGTAGTGAAAGAAGCAAACACAGTAAGTTGACACTGCTACTTCTTGACCCGAACTGCACAGTCTTCCCAGATGAGAATGTCTAGTAGTTATCTGAGGCTCAGACCAAGCCCTGTTAGGGTGTCAAGTGCTTACCATACTATGTTTAGCCTTTCTCCTTGCCTGGAAGCACCCCAAATATGTGTCTCATTAGCCTAACAAGCCTATGGCCTTATCTACATATGCCTATGTACCAATATCCATGAAAACAACTAATTTTGGTTAGCCATCCAAAGTAAAAACTGCAATAATTCTATACTCAAAGAAAGATGGTGCTCTAGAGCAAGAACCAGGAACCGCACAAAGATGCAGTTAATACTGTTCGATTCCTATGCCTTGACAACCCTTAATTCCAAGTTTGCGAAAGGAAATGACAGTTATTGATTCCTTAAAGTAAATAACATTGATCTAGAAGCTTCTTCTACATAAAGGACAAATAGTGTTGGGATGGCTAAGAAATAGAAAGATCTGAACAGACAGAAGTGTGGAAGTGGTCAACAGGCTCCTACGTGCAAGTTTGCAAGAGGGCTGGAGCATTTGCAGCTAAGATACACTGCTGCAACTCACAGGTGCAAATTTGTGGGGTATAGTGACATAATAGGCAGTCCTGATCATGATTGGACCTTGATCAAGTGATCGAGGACTGACAGTTCAGTCCAATTCCCACAGTGGTAGGGGCAGCAGTTGGCCGACGCTGCCACACTGCCAAATATGGACCACTCATCCATATCAAGGGAATCTACATTCACAAACCTTCGAGTGCAATCCCTTGGCCCTCCCTCCTTCTTCCCTTACATTAGAACCTTGCTAGTACATATATAGCATAGTTTAGTGGTGAAACACATGCTGAATAAGTCTAAATGCAGTTAATTAAGACTAGTATGGGGAAGATAAGAGGAAGCAAAAGAGGAATAGACAAAAAGACAATGCGATTGAGGCTGGGAATACTGCAGAATGTTGCAGAAGCGATTGGGGAGGGTTGTGGGGTCCTTCCCCACAATTCCTGACATTTGGGCCCCTAGGAGTTAGTCAATATGACTCAGTATGAATATTTGTAGAATATCTGGAATCTTCGAGATAAAATATCTCAATAAGGAAGCATGGTAAAAATATGATTTAACTTGGTATGAAAACCCACTAAATTCTCCTTAATTTAGAGTCCTTAAACGGTATTTTAAGATTACTAGTTATGGAGTTATGTTGTTTCCTTCCAAATGTAGTAGATACATAAATTTTGGTATAAATAGCCAGTAAAACTTTGTGTTCCAGGCATCTTTACGTACCCACATATCTGTCAAACCATCCTGCAAAAGGACTAAGTGTTAGTCTAGCCCCCCAGGGAGCTAAGGACTCTTTTAGTTAAACTAAGGACTGAGTCTAGTTTAGCTAGATACAATAATCGCTGACTAAGGACTTAGTCTGGTCTAGTGCAAATGGTACCCAAAGGTACCTATGCCTCGGGACTGCCGCCCTGTGCCGGCTCCCCTTGGCGCGGTAAGTATTGAATGAGATATGAATATTTTGGTATAGGGTACAAGGTACTCTACTGTACAATGTACCAATGTATTCATAAGTAGTGAATAACTAGCCAAGTAGTGAGAATTGAGGGAAAGTTTATAGAGCTAGAATGGTCTACAAAGCCAGGAGAATTTCATGAACCCTTTAGCTTAATTCTCCCTTCTCTGGTTAGCTAGTTATTTACCATTCAATTTTTGACCTATCTATGTTGATTTGGCTTAAGTGTACAATACCTATGGAGTGGTCAGTCATTGAGCCATAGTATCAGCCTGTGGAGTGATACCAGGTTGAGGCAGACTATGGGGGATCAGTGGCTAAGCCCATGGGATGTTGTGACTTAGGTTACTAATAATAATAATATCTGCCCAAAGCAATGCCTTGCTAGCAGTGTTGGTTCCAATACTGTTAGCAGGAAGGTATGGGACTGGAGGATCTACTAGTCCTGTAGACCAACTGCATAAGGAATTGAGGACCTGTCTGAGTCATCCTGACTCTCAGTGACTCATTTCTGACTGCACCCAGTACCAGAACCATAACAAGCCCTTGCAGGCAGGAAGAAGCCCCTGATGCACCAGGGATAGACATTGAAACAACTGCCAGGGTGCTCTACAACCTACATGCCAAAGGCACCACAGAGGCCTTGACAGAATTTCTTGCCACATTTGACAGCAATTAACCACACCTTTGCCTGACATATTTTGAGGAGGCCAACAAGCTTGACATGCAGTTCTGGATCTTGCTACATTTATTGAGCAATCAAGATGAAGTGATGGCGATGTGGTACATCTTCATGGCAACAAAATCAAGGGTCACTTATTTTGCTCCTATGAACAAGGACTCATTTAAGATAGTAAAGTATATTCACTATTCATGGAGATGAAGGTCACTCCCTGCAACTCAAGGATGAATTGAAGCACCTGTTGACACCATATTTTGCCCTTGGCTTTGACCAGAATGCGATAACAAATAGTGAGGCACCCAAGCATGTCACTATGGGTGCATTGCAAGGCCTTGAGCATCTTTGCCAGTTTGGGTGACCATTGTATGCTGTTTTCACTCTCTCAGCAGAGGTTGCTCATCACCATGCTTTAGGTGGTTTGCACTATACCCTTGAGAGAAAGATGGTGTGCTTGAGACAGCCAAACTAAAGCTCACCAATGGATGGGCATTCGATAACCAGAACACAGACCATGTGTTTGCAGTGCTCTCACAAAGGGTCTGCCTTGAGCCAGTATTAGCCAGGTCAGAAGCCATTGAACTGGCTGATCAAAGCATTGCTCATCACATGTGGCTTCTCACTGGTGTCTCCCCTGATAGTCAAATGTTCTACACATACTCCACAGCTATTTGTGCACTGTGACATGCATGCCATCAGCGCATATTGTCGACGCTGCAAAGTTGCTCGGTGCGGGGACATGATGATGATGTGAGTGCAGGGGGCCCCCCTCGAAGCCTGCGCACCCTGTATCAGTGTTCTTGCTGATGTGCAGTGCAGCCCTGTCACTGGCCTCTTCCACTTGGTCTGCTGGATGCAAGCGAACCAAGGTGTGTGAGCCATATTGCTTTGCTTCTTTCTTGGCCTCCTTGCATGGCTGACTACGAAGCTAAGGTCCATGGTTACCCGAGGGCACGCGCCTGGCCACCATGCTCACGCTCTGGAATGCTGGCATGTCCCAAGCAATCAGTTGCGCCTTTGGTGCGCCTGGGACATGCCCAGACCTGGGCATTTCTGACCTTGGTGCATGTCTGTGCATGTCCCATGCTGTTCAGCCTAGTTGGCAGCCCCGGGACACGATCAACAAGGTGTGTCATGTGTCATGCTCTCTCACGTGTCTGCCTGTTGACTTCCTGTTGTGTCATGTCCCCGCCGCTCCCAGCTGCCACTGCCTCACTCTGTCTACAATGGCAGCGGCGCTCTCGTCTGAACCAACAGACCCTGTCCCGATCACAATACTTACTTGTAATGCTGACTGCTGCTCGCCACTGAGTCAGTTTGTTTCAGTTTGTCCCATACAAGAGCGCACTAAATTCCGCATCCACAGGCTCCCATCCCCCTCTTGCTTGCTGTCCATTGTGACCTGCCTGCGCAACCACATCAAGCTGACACCTGCCCAAGCCTGCGTGAATGGATATCATTGAAGCCCGCACCCCTCCGCCCCCCATTTGCGGTGGCTGCACAGTCCCTGACTCCAACCTCAGCCCAGGTGGTGTTGCTGGAGTGGGGGTGGGTACCAGCACAAATGACATTGAGAGTGAGGTCACTGAGCCCAAGGTGAGCATCTATTCACTGCCAAATTTTGCCTGCCAGCACTCACTGAGGACAACGGCATGGCTTAGATCTCAAAGGAGATGCTGCAACTTGAGCTCGAGGAGTTTGACTCCCTTGACCTTGACCTCCTCCTCTCGGAGACCATGGATGACTTCCCGGAGCAGGTGGCATGCGATGAGCTTGAGGTCTATGCGGCCCACATTACTTGTGGCAGTATTGCTGTGAGAACACGGGCCAACCACTACAGGTAAGCCCTGCCCATCTCGGCTTCAGTTCAAGCTTCGTCTGATCATTATCATGAAGAATTATCAAGGCCTACATTGATTTTCACCAGCAGAGCAAACGGGCTTGGGACCCAAAGGTGGTCACCAGCCAGACACCGTATGACATCTGCCGTTATATCACCCAAAAGTGCGGCAGCAAGGAGGAGGGGTATGAGGGAAGACGAGTGCGTACTTGTGCACCCTGAGAGACCATGACCCCAAGGCTAACCTTGCAATCCCTAGTACGCAACTGCCGTCTCAACCCATGCAGCCCTCACACTCTGGTACCATAATGTTTGGCCAAGTGAGAGCATTACAGATTGGCAGGTGGACAAGGATGGGACCTGGTGCATCCCATACCTCTTCTGCATTCAATGGCTGATGCCAGGCTCAGCCATGGCTTGCCCACACGGTCCCGGGTTGTCTCGGAGTTCATGACTGGCCTTGAGAAAATGAAGGCAAAGGCTGGTGAGGTGTCAAGCTCAGCTTGAGCCCTCTCCTTGGATGACATGCACCGGCTCTACAGCCTTTGTGTCAAACAAGGCCTATCTGTAGGAGAAACACAGTGGGGTGCAGTCTGATATGTGAGCACCCACATTGATGCGTTGTTCTCAGAGGACAACTTTGATATACATAGACTATTTACCTCCTTGCCTGGCTTATGATGCTTCGAATTGATGAGGTAGTTACCCTTGAGTTTGAGAGCATTAATATGATACCGGGCAATTGTGAATCTAAAGTTAGGAATATGGAAAGAGAAGACAAATTCTCATGTCCCTTTTGCAGGTGCATACTTTGAAGTCCAACTCAAGACTTGGAAAACAGCTCAAACTGGGATCCTGCATACTTGGAGGCTGCATGCCAATGATTTGGATCCACTGATATGTCCAGTCCGGGCACTGATACTCCTTGCTATGCTCTATGGAGAAAATGTGCACCCTACTGGTCCACTGTTCCTGCAAGTACATGCCTCTGGTGCTGTCTTAACAGAGCAAGCAGTGGTAAGTGCACATCAGGTCCCATGTACTGTTCCAAACAACTGATTTGATACAGACAACGAGCATCATGAGCCGTTCACTGAGCCGAGACCTCCAGAATCTCAGTTACAAGTCATGGTCATTGTATGGTACGCATTCATTCCATCGTGGAGGATGTCAGCACCGCATCAGAGACAATGGGTGGAGCATTGACATGGTTGCTGGCTGGGGAGGCTGGATGCAGCTGGAGGCAGTGACTATGTTCTGCTATTTCTATTCACCCAATGACAACCACGAGCATATGGTAGATTACGACTGCAATCACAGTAAACGGCAGCATTGTTAAGTAGGCTACTTATCATACCACTCCATCCCGAGGGCCCTCCAGATCTCCCAGTTGTTCTTTCCTGCCCAGCATGCATGTCAGATGCTGGGTGAAAACAGCCCTGCTGGGTCAAAATACTTTTGATTGATCTGTTCTACCTTGAGGTCCTTCTGCATCCAGGGGATTGCCTGCGCAATCTTCCGATAGGACCTCATTGAGGTCTGATCAACTGTGAAAAAGTCAAAGAACTGCTCCTTGTCACCGCTGAATTCCCCAGCCAGCTGCTCGTAGACACGCTCACGCTGGGTCACTGTGACCTTCATTTTTGCCCAGGCCAGGTTGGCCTTCCTGCCCTTCCATGGTCCGTAGAGCTGGCGGACTCGGCTCACCTCACCTGACTCAACCTGGGCAACCACGGCCTGAAGATCTTTTGCCCGCTGTAGCGCCTCAAGATCCAAGGCACAGGCTTGAAGAAACTCGGCATCGGGCCCGGGGTTGGAGTGGGTGCTTGGCACGGCAGGGGCTATCGCCACCTCAGGGATGGCATCTGGTGATGCCTGTAGCAGCACAGGTGGGCAATGGCATGTGAGATTGAGCCAAGATAGCAGCAACGACAAAGAAATCACCGCACCTCGTGGTTGCAATCTCCCGCCATCTGCAATGGTGCCCCACGTGTTGCTGGGTCACTGTGGCTGCCAGAGGTTGGGCTAGAAGGTGGGGGCATGCTGTTTGGATGGGATGGACTGGAGGGAGGGAGGGGCATGGACCCATCAGCGCCCTGGCCTGTCGGAGGTGAGAAGCAAGCACAGGATGAGCCAGGCGGAGACAGGACTCACAATCGGTGTCCAACAGCATGAAAGGCCGTCCCGCAGCTGCTCTCGCCTCCCATTCCCTCCCCAGGGTCCGTAGGTATGCCCACTGCTTGCGCTGAAGCTGCAGATCCATCGAGACCAGGCTGGCAATAATGATATTGGTCTTTGAGGCCATGCAGGTGAGGTCGAGGCCGTAGTACTGCACGAGCTTCTCGCGAAGGGTGCAGATGGTGCCTTGTAGAGTCAGGACCTTGCTGCCAGCTGCAGCATTCGCCTGCTTGATCCAGAAGTGGAGCTCCTTCTGTTTGGCGTGCAAGATGCCAGCAACGGTGACATCCGAGGGCCTGGGAACCATTGCAAGAAGTGGGCTAGAGGGGGGGAAGGTTTAGTTTGTGCTAACACAAGCCACAAGATGAACAAACGAGTTGGTGATGACCCAGTTGAGCCGCAAGTTGAGATACGGTTCTGGCACGGTTCTTGAGATTGGGACTGCTAGCAGTGCCACTCGGGGGAAAAGACCCAAAAAAGGGAGTCACAGCGGCGGCTGTGGCAGTGAGCTCAGCCCGGGGCACCGACGACCCGCCTCCTGAACGGTGTCCGAGGTCGAGAGGCCAGAGAGGGGGCGGAGGCGTGTCCCAGGACACGCTTACGTAATCGTTCCCGCCCAAGCGCCCGTGTCCTGTGAGAACAAAGCGGTCCCGAACAAATCCTGGGAACCAAGGAGGCCATGTTGGTCATGGTATTCAGGATGACAAGCACGTTTATGACATTTACAAGGTTACCGAGGTGTTCACGAAGGCAGGGTATGTCTTGGAGGCAAATGGCAAGGATCAGAATGGCTGGGTGCCACTGAACGAGGTGAAGGCGACTCAACCAATACTTTGGCATCTCTAGGCCATCAGGAGAATAATTGGGGTGGTAAAACAAGGTATATACTGTCATACCAATCTTAACCAGTTTTAACACCTAGCCTGGTATATACCACACTTAAACTGGTTATAACCTGGTTTATACTTGGTTATACCATTTTATACCATTTTATACCATTTTATACTTCTCTATACCACAAAGTGGTATGACAGGGCCATGATTTTGCTGATGAGACTTTAGCTGATGGGGTACATGCAGTTGACGCCTACCATGCGACACGTGATACAACCCGACGGTACTGCCGTTGTTGTAAAGCTGATCCATACCCGTTCCAATGAACTCGTGCTTCTCCAATATCTCGGCTGTATCACATCAGCCTGTAATCACATGATTCCCTTACTCGCCTCAGTGTCGGGATGTTCATCATGATTCCTGAAGCCACCCCCCTTCGACCTTGGATTCAACCTTGGCCACTTTCAATTTCATGGCAAGGTTGCTGATCTCACTCAGCAGTTGGTAGATGGTGTTGCATTTCTTCATGAAAATGGGGTTGCCCACCTTGAATCCTTGATATCAAGCCCGGAAACATCGTTGTCGCTCGCCGAAGCCATCTGTACACAATCGACTTCGATATTTCTGTCCGTGTTGATGGCCCAGATGAGTTGATTGATCAGTGGCTCAGGACTCCTCCGTGGATGGCCCCAGAAATTGGCGATCGACATGGGCCTAGGTGCCTGTATAGTGGCTGACCTGTGGTCTTGTGGTCTAGTGCTCCAGTATCTTGCAAGCAAACATGGCAAAGAAGAGGATGACACATCTAGAACACTTGCGGGGCAGCTGTTGAACAAACAGCCAAATCTTCGCCCGATGTTATTTTCGGACGACAAAACAATGCATGTGTTAAAGTCTGGCAAAACAATACGTCCTGTCAAATTCTGGCAAAGCCATGCATCTCTCAAGCTCGGACAAAGCAGTGAATGTCTCAACCATTCGGCATGAACGAAGACAGGATGCTGCTCGCAAAGCGACAGGCTTTCTACTAGAAAGAGACTCATCTCCCAAGTGGTCATGGTGGATTGAAGCGGAAACAGCTTACTAGCACTCCCAAAGAACGTTCCGCAAAGAAATTCGGGGCTGTGTGTGTGGCGCACGAGTAACCCGTATAGGACCAGACCCACACGGCGCTTAATTAATTTATTATTATTATTATGATTATGATTTGCTTCCCCTTGGAATTATCCTCTTTTTTTTTTTTTTTTTTTTTTTGGGCCGGGCGTGTATTTCGAGCATGGCCATACACCGACACTTTGGGCGTTTTTTTTTTTTTCGTGTTGGGGGGACGCTGTCCGTCGGGGCGCTTGTTGCCACTGCCCGTCCCTGTCCGTGCACAGCAGGAGGGGATCGCGAACCCCCCCTCCCCCCTCCCCCGAAGCGACGACGCACCCACACACGACTGGCCTTTCCTTGGGCTGGGGGCCTGGGGCCCGCTGCGGCAGTGGGGTGTGGTGCGGTGTGGTGCGGTGCTACGCGCCACATGGCCAAGCGGCCGGGGGGAGGGAGGGAGGGAGACTTGCCCCCGTGGCTTGGTTCGGGGCGTGTTGGCGATGCACTCCCCCCCCTCTTTGGCTCGGCCTTGGGTCTTGGCTGGGGGCATCGCCGCGACTTGCTGGTTGTGGGCTGGAGCTGGGGGGCTGGGGGCTGGGGGCTGGGGGCTGGGGGCTTAGCGCTGGACGTGTGTCCCGAGTCAGTCGGCCGAGGAGAGGCGCGTATGCTTGTCGTGTTACGTTTGTTTTTTGTGGTTGCGAAGGCACACAGACCCACCCACACAACACACACAACACACGCACACGCACAGGACGCGGGTGCGGGTGCGGGTGCGGGTGCGTGTGCGTACTGTGCCCCCAGGAGGAAGTCGGGCAGTGGAGGGTTGCGGTGTGTGTGTGCGGTTTTTTTGGTTGTTGTTGGTGCGTGCGTCTGATGGCGGTCACTGGCCATGAGAGCTGAGGGCGCGAGGCGTGGCAAACCGTCGTGATGTCTGTGTTCCGTTTCTGGTGGGGCGCCGCCGCCCCCCCCCCGCCGCACTGGCCCGTTCGCCGGGTCTATGGATCTTCGTTGCGAACGCACACAGACCCCACATACAACACACACACACACACAGGACGCGGGTGCGTGTGCGTGTGCGTGTGCGTGTGCGTTACTGTGCCCCCAAGGAGGAAGTCGGGCAGTGGGAGGGTTGCGGTGTGTGGTGTGTGTGTCACAGTGTGTGTGCGTTTTCTTTTCTTTTTTTTTGTTGTTGTTGTTGGTGCGTGCGTCTGATGGCGGTCACTGGCCATGAGCGCTGAGGGCGCGAGGCGTGGCAGACCGTCGTGATGTCTGTGTTCCGTTTTTGGTGGGGCGCTGCCGCCGTGGCGCCCGCCCGCCCCCCGTCCGCCGGGGCACGCGTGTCTACGGATCTTGCACGCGAAGGGCAGGGCAGGGCAGGGCAAGGCAGGACAGAGGAGGCATGCAAACGTGACGCCGACTTCTGGTCTGCCTTAGCCCGTGCGGCTCCGACCACACGTCGGGGGGGAGGGGAGGATGTGGAGGATCGCGTTATCTATCGTTCGTTTCGTTTCGTTTTCGTTTTCGTTTCTAGTTTACGATAACGTGTTTGCGCACCGCGGGGGGGGGGGGGGGCAGACCTTGCTATGATCGTCGCTTGCCAAGATCGTCGCTTGCCAAGATCGTCGCTTGCCCTGTCCAGCAAACACGGGATGAGGGGGAAGATAACAGGGCGGGACGGGAACGGGAACGGGAACGGGAACGGGGCTGGTGGTGATGGTGATGATGATAGCTAAGCTACACACGCGCTGACTGGTTGCGGTGATGAAGATGATAACGCGATAACGACGGCCGATGATGATAACGCGGGGGTGGTGGTGTGAGCGTGACGAGGGCGATGACGACGAGGATGACGATGGACGGCTGCGATAATGGATGGCGGTTTGGCGATAATGGCGGCGGCGGTGACCCAGCGGCTCGGCGCTTGGCACTTGGGGACTGGGGACGTGGACGGTTGTCTGTGCTGTCTGTACGGTGAAGAGGGAGTGGGCACTGCGACTGAGTTCCTACCCCCCAGCAGACACCGCGTCGACATGGCATGGCCACTACCACGGGTCAGCGCAAGCACGGGCGCGGAGAACAGGCACGTGCACGCACCCCACTTCGACGAACACCCACGTTTTGTATTATATCCTGGGTGCCGCCAACGTTCCCAGCGCCAGCGACTGTGATGCGACCCCGGGCCGTGCACGGGCCACAGGCCAACCACGACGAGACGGGACAGAACAGCGACAACCCTGATCATCTCTCTCTCATCATCGACGATCTTATCGCTCCTCCCAAAATGGGGCACCCACACTTGTGTTTTTCTTCGTTTTTTTTTTTTTTTACACGCTTGACCATCAGCGCATCAGCCTCGTCGCAGGGACCTGACCTGATCGTTACGTTCGTTTAAGGGTGGTAGGGTGGCATCACCGGTCCCGTTTGATCGCCTTCTCCATTTGTGGTGCATTTACAACTGCCTTATCCGATAACCAACGACGATTAGTTTCTTTTCCTCCATTCATTTTTGTTGTCACCCCCGCTCCATAACCCTAACATTCTGAGGAATCAACGTACATGAACACGATACGACACACAAGACACACACACACGTTGCACGAGAGACGCCGACCAACCCCACCTCGACTCCTTATCACTGGCGTCCCCTCCAGTTCCAATTCTCTTTCCCATAATGACTTCATAGGCGCGTCATTCTGTAGATGTCGGAGGGGGTGCGTGACCCACTGACCATGTGCAGAGGCCATCGCCATCGCCGCACGCGCGGGCTTACGGCAGGTCTTCTCGCTCTGGGAAAGGAAGTACGCGGGTCCCTTTTGTTTTCATTTATTTATTAATAAACTGGCGCCCCTTCTTTCGATTGAAAAATTTTCGCGAACGTGGGACACGGGCGTAGCTCTAGACTAAGCTCACGGGGAATGAGAGATAGAGAACTGTAAGCGAGAGGGTGTGGGTGTGGGTGTGGGTGTGGATGATAACCAACTCCGTTCCCAGCCCCCTTTTTCTTCTCTTCCTCTTTTCCCTTGACGTACAGATAAGGTGGAAGATGGACGTATTATGAATGTTTGAAGTGATACGCGACTGAGAACTGAGACCGATAGTCGGCAGGGCGACGATTGGGGGGGGGGGGACACTATTACGACGGGGCTATCTCTTACGAATGAGCAAGAAAAGGAATTCTGTTGGGGAGAGGGGAAGGAAGGAAGGAGATAACGCGATATGGAACAGAGTAGAAGAGTAAACTAGTGCGCAATATGGCGCCACGATGATAGGCTGTGAAGATAGGAGGAGTCGAACTTAGACGAGACAAGCGAGGTCTCGGCCGAGAGGGATGATGAGACGCTCCATGCGTATATACCATGTGAATGTGGATGGACATCCATTTCCCATTCTCCAATCTCCGTTTCCCAATACCATATGCAGTGTGCGAGACTGCGGGGTTTTCTTTTCTTTCCTTAGACATTGCCCCGACGCGCGCTTGTCTTGTAAGTCGGTCGGTGGAGAGATAGCATACACACACCATACAGGAGTCGACGTTTCTAATTTGAGTATGAAATTTTATTATTTTAAAGGTGTGAGAGTGGTATGGCGATGCTTGTTCCTGAGAGTAAGAGAGTAAGTGTAACGTTGCCGCGGGATATGCCGGTACTTTACTTAAAATGGAAAGTTGACAACGAAAGTGAAGCAGTACAGAAAATATTATCGTGAGAGGTAAGAAGTGGGTAGGGAAAGAGAAGAGAGAGAGGGAAGTGTGAGAGATCTGAGATCTGAGATCGGGGATCATCAAAGAACTAATATTATATAATATATATATCTTTTCTAATAAAAAACTATTTTTTTTCTAACTTATTTCAAAAGCATTTCGTTCGTCGCTCTTTCTTTCTTTCTCTTTCTTCTTTCTCTCGTCGCTGTTCTAACTCTGGCTTGGGTCGTCGTCTCTCTCTCTCTCTCTTCTCATCTTCTCCTCTTTTCTCCTCATTTCTCCACTCCACTCTCCATCATCCTCATCTTTCATCCCTGACGTCACTAACACCTCACTCCACTTCTCACCCATCATCGCGTCAACCCAGATGCCTTACTCACCACCACCACCACCAATAACGACGACGACGACGACGACGGTAGCACCGACGCGTCCTCGCCTCGCCACCCCTACCTTCTCACACGAGCGCGGCCGCGGTACCTTCGTAAGCATGGGCTCCCTCCCAAAACGTGCTCACAAGCCCCCATCCGGGGCCCCGCCCGCCACCGGGACGTACCCCATATTCCGTCTCAGGAGACACGCAGACGATGACGACGACGACGACGACGGGGAGGAGGACGACGACGATGACGACGGGGATAGCAGCACTACCCCCTGCTCGGACGACGACGACGACGAGTACACACGTAACAACACCAGCGAGGACAACAACGACGACGAGCGCGAGCGCCAAGACGGTGGGGCCCTTCCGCCCCCACTCAGGTTCAAGCCGAGGCACGCCGCTTTCGGGCTCTCCATCAGCACTGGCACTGGCTCCACCGGCACCGGCGCGCGTGCGTCGCCACCCCAAACAGCTGTGCCCTTCCCACGCTCGAGCCCCCTCTCCCCGACCGCGGACCCTTCGCACCCGTCGCCACGGCGTCTCTCGCCCGTGCGGCACAAGATCCTCTCTGGCTCGAACTCGAGACCGCACCACGGCAGCGGCCATGGTCACGGCCACGGCCACGGCCACGGCTCTCCCTTGGGCACCGTGGGTATCTCTCGCACCACCTCCTCGCCCATCCTCCTCTCCAACGGTAAGCCCTTGAAGTCGTCCCTCAAGTCCTGCTCGTCTACGTCCGCCATCTACAACACTCCCACCCCCACTGGCAACAATAACTACAACCACAACTACAACAATAACCACAACACCAACGGACAGCACATCCGCCCGCTGCACCTGCGCGCGCAGTCTGCGCCGAGCGCCCCCCAACTCTTCCCCCCGGCGACCCCGACAGCGCCGCACCCGCCGAAGAACGTACACTTTGCCGAGAAAGACGGGCTCGAGAGCGTCCGCGTCTTCTCGCGCTCTGCACGCCCGCGCTCGATCACGACCGGCGCCGCGGACGACACGGAGACGGAGACGGAGCCGGAGGGCTTATTCCTCTTCCCGCGCGGCGGGCTCGGTGGCCTTTTGGGCCGGTATGGAGAGGGCTGCGGGAGCGGAGGGGGCAGCAGCGGGGTCGGGGTCGGGGGCGGGGGGTTCCCGTTCCCCAGGCTGCCGACTCCGCCGTTGTTTGACCTAGACACGACCTCGCCGCAGCGCACGTCGCCCGTGCCAGGGCCACACGTGCGCGCGGCCGCGGCCGCTGCACAGAAACTCCGCCCGCACCCTGGGGACCTGTGCGTCCTTCTCGAGTCGCTCGCGCTGTCGCACAGCGCCCGGGCGCCGCGGGCGCCACTGCTCGCTGGAACGGTGCTCGTGCGGAACGTCGCGTTCGAGAAGCGCGTCGCGGTGCGGTTTACGCTGGATGACTGGACGACGGTGTCGGAGGTCGGTGCGCGGCACGTCGTGTCGCTTACGCGGCTGCCCGCTGCGTTGGCGGGCACAGGGGCGGTGTCTGCGAAGGAGCTGCAGGAGCGGGAGCAGGAAGACTGCCCGGCGAGGACGGGGACGAGGCCCGAGTGGGACCGGTTTGCGTTCATGATTCGCTTGGAGGACCATGTGCACCACCTGCAAGAGCGCGCGCTGTGGCTCGCGGTGCGGTACGTCGCGTGCGGCGGTGGAGGCGGCGGCGGGGAGTGGTGGGACAATAATGGAGGCGCGAATTACCGTGTGCGGTTTAGGGTGCGCGTGGAGGAGGGGGTTGGTGCTGGCGCTGGGGGCGGTGTTGTTTTGGGTGCGGGTGCGGGTGCGGGTGGGAGGAGGACGTATAGCGCGCCTTCATGTTGGTGTTTTTCTCCCCCCCCTTTTCTCTTCCTTCCTTCCTTGTCTTCCTTCTCTGTCTGCCTTCTTCTATTCTTCCATTCCTCCCTTCTTTCCCCCGCTGTTCGCTTCCCGTTCACTACCTTCCTATTCGGGCCAGCCCCGCCGGCCGCCGCCCTCCCTTCTTCTTTTTCACCCGCCGCGGCGCCCCTCTAGCGCCGCCGCCGCACTCCCACACTCCATTCGCACACCTGCATACGCTACCGTGCCCGTGTGCTCCCTTTTCCCCTTGTACAACGCGTGACTGACGCACCAGCCTTGTTTTTTTCTCGCTAGCTATGATGACGAGCCCGAGCCTGACCCCGACCCCGAGTCCCAGCCCGAGTGGCGGCGCGTCGGCGTCGGTGGTTTCGCCCCCGCCCTCTGCGCCGCTGCGCCCGCCTGCGACGACGCCGGTGCAGCCGCTCGTGACGCCCGCGACGGCGCGCGGGTCCGGCTCTGGGCCCGGCGCGCGCGTGACGGCTGACCCTGCCGCCACCACTGTTGCCGCCGCCGCCACGGTTGCCGCCACCGCCGCCACTACCACCACCCCTACTGCCCCTGCCGCCCGTACCACTGACGCTGACGCCACCGCCCCTGCCCCTGCCGCCACCGGTTTTGCACCGCCCCCCGCGACGGCAACTCTGACGACGACAACGGCGGCGACGACGGCTGCCGCTGCCGCTGCACCTGCCTCTTTAACGGGCACCACCGCTGCTGGTGATGGGATGTCTAGCGGGCTGGGTAAGCTGCACCTCAAGAACTACGCTGCGCCCGCGCCCGCGCCCATGCCTGCGCCCGTCTCGGTGCCTGCTCTTACACCGCTTATCACCACTGCTGCTACTACTGCACCTTCACCACCACCACCGCCAGCCCCAGGACCATCGGACGCACAGGCACTACCCTCGCCCGTCACCACCACCACCACCTCCTCCTCCTCCTCCCCGACGACCCCGACGCGCAACCACGTGCGCGGCGGGTCTGGCCTGGGGCTCGTCGCGCGCGAGCGGGGAAGCGCAGGAGGCGCAGGCGCGGGGGGGATGCCCGTGCATTGGGCGTGGGGCTCGGTCGCGGCGCCCACGCCGCGTCTTGGATCCGGTGCTGGTGTTGGTGTTGGGGATAGTGAGGATGAGTGGACGAAGCTGACGATGACTACACCGACGCTGACACCGACACCGACACCGACGCTGACCAAGACCCCGCTCGCGGCGATCAGAGGCCCCGTGGCGCGCCCGTCTTCGCCCTACCCGCACTCCCACGTGCACTCGCACTACGCGCACGCGTACCCGGCAGCGGTGGCGGCGGCGCGACGCGTCTCTCCGCCCTCCTCGTCTGCGACCTCCGCGTCGTCCTCGCCGTGTGGGTCTCCGCCGCGGCACAGCGGCGCGCCGCCGCTGCTGGGGGGGGCGCGCACGCGCCCCGGCACGGTGCCGCCCGTGACCCCGCGGGCGCATGCGCACACTTACATCCACGGGCACGGGCACGGGCATGCGCACGGCCACGGACATGGGAGCGGGGGCACGACGCCTGAGGGGCCGCCGCTGCCGTCGCATGCGGTGCCCCCGTCTGAGACGCTGTACAACGCGTTTGTGCAGCAGTGGTGTTTTGCGCAGAGCCCGCCGCCTGGGGGGGGTGCGTCTGGCACCGGGGCTGGTGCGGCTACCGCTGCTGCTGCTGCTGCTTCGGCGGCGGCGGCGGCGGCGGGTGCGGGTGGGGCGAGCTCGCCGAGGTTGAGTGTGGTTTGATGGTGATGGTGTTGTGTGTGTGTTGTGTGGCTTGTTGTACACTTCATGAACGAAAAAGAGGAGCTGCCCTTTGTGGGTGGATCTTCGCTCTCTCTCTTCTCCTCTCTCCTCCCCCACGTATACTCGAACTTCTCTCTCTCTCGTCCGTATCTTCTCCTCTACCACGGCTTTCGAAAAACGGCACACACGACGGACGGACGGGAGGCGGGCTGAATCTCAATCTCAATCACTTTTCTTTTTTTGTCTTTTTTTTTTCTTTCTTTGTTTTTTTTTGTCTCTTTCGATCGACACCTTTTTAAAATGTTTTCTTTTCCCCCTCCACCTCCACATGTCGTACGGTTCTCAACTACACATCGTTTCCACCCCGGAGTCATGGCCACCCCAACCCCCCACGCACACGCACACAACACACACACAACACACATCCCATCTCCCAAATCATCACGTCACCCAGCGGATCTCCCTCCCCCCCTTAAAAAAAAGAACAAGTTGTCGCATCCTTTACTCCCCCCTCCCCCCCACCTTTGTATACTCTTCCTCCCCCACCTTTATTTTATTTTATTTCTTGGTTTTTCTCTCACCACGCGCGCACACACGTCTTTCTGCCTCACCCACAAAACAAAACAGCAGTCTGTAGTTGTTACTACTCCCTGTTGACATTTCTTTCTTTCCCTTCTCCATGGTATATACACATCGATTGCGGAGGACACTTCTACAATGTATCCACGATCCGATCCGATCCAACCCCAACACGATTTTTTTACTTATCTCTTCTTTGTTCGTTCTTGTAACATAGAAATACTTTTTTTATTTTATCCACCTTTGAACAATGGCGCGTTTTCCATTTTCGGATTGCCCCCCCCAGATCTCTGGTTTGTTTTTCGTTTCCTTCCCCCTGGGCGCTTACAAAGTGTGTGTTGTGGTTGAGTTGCGTGCGTTGCGCGGGCTTCTGGAAACGGAGTGAGAGAGTTTTGTCTGGCGCGCGCGCGCGCCCGCGTGCTACTGCATTTTACAGGACAGTAAGGGGGAAGTTTCCGATCGCGCGTAACTGGACTGAAATGTACCACGCGACGTCTCCCCCTCCTCACACACATATACAAAAGAGAAAAAAGCCTCTGACGCGACGCGACGCGAGGTCGCCCTCCCTCAAAGGCTCCTCTCCCCTAGTCCGGGTCCGGGTCAGGCGGGGGATGCTGGACCGGGGGATTCTCTCGCCTACTCACCCCCCCCACCCCCATTCCCCCCTTCCTGTGTGTGTGGCGCGTTGTGGCTGCTTGCTACTGCTAAGCTAGCGCTGCGGGTTCCCTGATCGAGATAGGCTTTTGGTGCGGAATGAAATGAGGGTGGGTAAATAATAATAATGATAGTAATTGTAATAATATAGGATGGAAAAGGGATAGGAGAGAGGGCGAAAGTGGATAGCCGAGGACGTGGGCTTGTCCAGGGGGTGTGTGAGGCTTATTCTGTTGCCTCTTCGCATGGGGGGGTACAATAAGGGGGGTATGGGGGGGATTTACAATATTTGTTGTGGTGGTGGTGCTATACGGCAAGTGGAAGAAGCGAGGGCTAATTTGGTATTCGGAATCTCGGAATCGGAAAATCACCCCCCCACGCGGTCACGAGGGGGCTAGTAGCTCTTGCGTTGCGCGTGAATCGTGAAACGCTTTGCCCTACCTGCCAGCAGTGTGCCGTTGGGCTGGCCACTCGGTCACCTACTGCTACTATGCAAATTGCAGCGCTCAACCGCGCCGGGCGTTCGTAAAATCCGGCGTTACAGTAAGTTCCGGAGAGGAGTGTGGGGCTGGGTGTTCTTGTCCTTGTGGGCGTCCCCGTCGTTCTGTGGACGGTTCCGGGCGCGGACGTCGTCTGGGTCTGGGTGGGTGGCGTCAGTCAATAACATACCGGCGACACGGTCTCCCCTTCCCTTCCAATCAGAAGGACACTGTCCAAGGTGTGGCTCTGGCCCCTCGCCAAGAACCAGAAGTTTTGGGGGCAGCTGACACTTGGGAGGAGGGTATGCGTGTGTGTATTCGCCTCTAGTCGACCTTTCGATTTATGAACATATGCCGGCGGTACGTAGGCCCCTTGCACCCTAGAATTCTTGGAGACGATCTGTGTCCCTGTCCGTGTCCTGTCCGTGTCCCTGTACTGTGCCTGACCGCGCCGCAACAAGAATGGAAGGCGTTAGCCGTGAAAGGCTATTGCGTAATCATATTTGTAAGCAGGTTTCCTTTTTCTGGGAGCTGGGAATGCCGTCAGATGTGAAGCGGTGTTCAAGTGACTTGTTGTCCGGGAACTCGTTATACCACTGAGCAGTTGAATCACCCTCTCTGGGGGGCCACGCGCCTAGATGCAAGCTCCGGGTGGAGCGTTCGAGTTGTTCGCGCTGAGGGCCGGTTGGTCATTGCTTCTGAGTTTCGGCGTCTGCGGATGTACCCCAAGATTTGGAGCCGCGGGGGGGCGACCGTTATGGCACACCCATGTCGAAGAAAATGAAAATCGAGAGAATATGTCAGCCTTTCAGACGGCGCGCCACTCGAGGTGGGGTCGCCTGTTGGTGCCTCGCGTCCTTGCTTCTCATTCAGTCCCGATGGGACGATAGTGCCTTGGCAGGCATTACACGGAAGATAAGTTGTTTCTGACGACGCGCGCCAGAAGAGCGTCGCCGATGGATCGGTCCTTGCCTTGTGAGGCCATCCATCCCAGGACTGCACCACTTGACCTCTAATACAACCCACAACAAGCGGAATGCACCCTGAACACAGAACAGGACTCTCGTTCAGGGTGATCTCACGACGAGGACGGAAAGTGGGGCCTTTATCCCCCCCCTCCCCCCCCCCCACCGAGACCCACACCAAAGCACGAGGCGGGTGATATGTTGATGATAGAGGAACCGGCGACTTTGAACAAGCCCGAAGCTAAGTCAAACGCGTGGACGCGCCTTGAAAGAATTTTGGCGCGGATGGGATATAACTGCCGTTAGCCTTCCGAAACCGCTATCAACCGTCCGCTGCGGTGGCAGCCAATTGGGAAATCCGTCCACCAGCAAGAATAGTTCTCGAGCTCCGTTAGGGCTCGTGGCACAAACCCCCGGTTAACTTGTGAACCGGAAAAAAAGTGAAGATCTGTCTATCCGCCATCATTCGCGCAAAGCTTAAGCATGACGAACAATGTGATGATAACGAGGATAATCAACACAAGCGTCTCCACAGGTGGGAAAGAAAACATTGGGAGCGCGTGAGTTCGCTTTTCACGCGAGATGCCGGGGGTGAGTCGACAGCAGCCGTGGGCGTCGACGCTTCCCATTCTAGAGGTAAAACGTGTGAGTCGGACGTCGGACAGAAGACAACGTATTCGGGCAATGAAGATCATGTATGCCAGCAGAACGTGCATCAAGACGTCTCCTAAAATAGGGCTGGAGCGGTCTTGACGATCAACAGATAGGCGGAGAATGATATAAGGATCGACTCGTCTCTATCCGTCCACTACTGCAATTGAGTATGCTTTCAGAGAGATTGGGAGGAAAAGGGAAGCGCTACGCACTCAAAAATAAGGGAGTAGGAAATCCCATTTTGTTTATTGCGGATACAATTCTTCTACAGTATCTATACCTGATGGAGTGAATGTCACAACAAGAGATAAACAAGCCATCGCGAGGCAGCAAAAAAAAGCGAGCACTAACCAAGCTCTTTTCTGACACCCTTGAGGTCCTCTAGATACGCCTTGTACTGCTCTTTATTCTCCACCTTCTCCCTGATGCCCTCGAAGACACGAACGGCGGTGGCATAGTCGTTGACGCGGCGCGCCGCCCGGAGCGCCGCCTCGATGACGGCAGGCGAGGGGACGAGGTCGTGCGAGAAGCAGTTGTTCAGCCCGCGCTGCACCTCGAACAGGTCGAGCGCGCCGTCGAAGAACCCGACGTAGCGGTCGGTGAACTCTTCGTACGTCTCCTGCTGGTGTCCGGAGGCGAACGCACGGCGGGCGACGCCGGCGAACCGATGGGGGTTGGACGAGCGTAGGACAAGAGGCGTGTGCGTGCGCAGCACCGTAGCGAATATATGGGGCCGCATTGGGGAGGGTGTCGAGGTCGGTTTGTCGGAAGAGACGGGTCACGCACAGCAACGTGGTAACGTCCCAAGTCACGTGCTAACCTTTGATTGCCCAATCCAATGTCCGAGTCTACATAATAATACGGTTTTCCCCTGGAGCCCGATGCAGTACAAAACAAGCGGTACAAAACAAATTATCCGAGACAAGAGTCCTTGGAACGGCTCAAAAGCACCACTTTGATACGGTCTGTTCCTCATCATTCTCTTCCACAACGTTGTTCTCTCGAATGACCTTCAGGAAGACGCTTTCCAGAGTCCCTCTCTCGACCGTGTACTCGGCAAAGTCACCCTGCGTAGCAAGGAGATGGAACAGCTGTGCGAGAGACAACCCTTTCTCTTCCCCGACTGGGACTTCGAAGCGCGTTGCCACATCGTCAGCCATTCGCGCACCAGGTATCAAAGCCATAAGTTGCTGGGCTCTCAGGACGTCTTCACGGCTTCGGCACGCAAATTGTACCTCATAGGTCGAGTAGCGCGCTGAGAGTGCATCTGGAGGGCCAACAGCTGGAAAAGCAGAAATATTGGTGCTTTGTGGGCAGTCCAGAACTTGGAAATTACGCACCGAGAAGGCGCTTTGCGATGATGCAAACCTTGTTTGAGAGCGCGGAGGCCTCTTCCATAGAATCTGGCATAAAAATTAGCTATGTTGCAAAATCCTGAACGAAGGAGAGCTCACGCGTCGTCATCACAACTGACTTGCCAACCGCGACATTGCGCAGCATATCCCACATTTCTCTCTTCATTCTCGCGTCGATCCCGGTAGAATATTCATCGATGAGAATAACAGCAGGGTTACCTGTAGA
Source organism: Clavaria fumosa (assembly GCA_951802425.1). Lineage (NCBI taxonomy): Eukaryota > Fungi > Basidiomycota > Agaricomycetes > Agaricales > Clavariaceae > Clavaria > Clavaria fumosa. Next base: position 4,056,168 of record OX637796.1, on the reverse strand, counting down.
TATTATAGGGACACGCCAGCAACACAGTTCTCGTCAACTCACCTATCAACGCAATGGCCAGTGCGAGTTTACGCTGATTCCCATTGGAGAGCTTGCTTGCCAACCGGTCTGCGTAGATGTGGAGGGAGGTCGCGCGCAACAGAGACGTTACATTGGTATGCAATTCGACACCCCTTTTCAAGCCTTTGAGACCCCCGTATATCATCAGGTGCTGCCGGACTGTCAATTGCGAGTCGATGGCAGAAAACTGGGGGCAGACACCCAGAGCGACACTGGCTATCCGTGGACGGTGGACGACGGAGACCCCATTGATGAAAACGTCGCCGTGGTCCGGCGCGTACATGCCGCCTAAGCGAAGGGTCACCCTCCATTGAGTGGAGAATGTCGAAGATGGTCAAGACGTACGGATAATGTTGAAAGCTGTTGTTTTCCCAGCTCCATTGGGTCCAAGCATCGCGAAGACTGGAAATATGGCTCAGGACCTGTTTGTTCACACAACTTAATCATAAGCCTAACCTGTATTTTTCGGTACGCCAAAGTTTATGTCGTCGAGAACCTTGGTTCTGCCAAACGATTTGCTGACATGAACGACGCGCAGCGGATCATTGGAATTCGACACGGCCTCCACTTCGGCGAGGACGTCCTTCGGGATGGGAGTGGTCATATCCTGACCACCTGTGGGACCCCACCAGGCGGCCAGGCGATGAGACAGTGAGGGGAGTCGCGGCCCAGAGTCCACAAGGACGAGAATGGCAAATAGAACGGCGCCTGTAAGAAGGAGGTAAAGTATAGGACCACCATATCTCGTTATTTGACCGAGCGAGGCAGTGCCAACCCGTTGGGTTCCGTTACAAAGAAGAGAAAATATGTTGACTGAGACGAAAGATGCCCTCAGTAAACTAGAGACAGGAGAGAGCCACGATATTGAGAAATCTGACATCCGGGGAATGTGAGATTGAGAAGCGGGAAAAGAATGAGCCTTACGAGTTATCGTAAAAATTCGGCTCGTCTGTGACTGCTTGGCGTATGTCAACACGAACAAGTAGGACATGATATAAAGCTATTTGACCGTTCAATCGCCCTCTCAGAGCTCGTAAACATGAAACTCACGATGAACATGACGGCTTGGTACCCTGCGACGGCGGCAAATGCAGCAAGCGGAGACTTGAACAGGAGTGAGGCACAGTATGCAAACAGCGCCCCAACCATCCCATATAGGACCAAAATGAACCACTGTGAATACCATGAAAGTTGAATTCGAGAGCAAGGAATGAGATTAATGCGGAATGAATCGCTCACGAAGAAACCCAAACCATGGAACTGGTCCGAATAGGTGGCGAAGGCGATGACGTTCACGGTGGCCACGATGAGGATGAACATGGAATCAAACAGAAGATGTCCGAGCCAGAGTCCTACGGGATTCGACAGACCGTTTGATAATTGCATCGCTTGCACCAACGATCTGCGTTCACGGGATACATAAAGAGCGAAAAAGGCAGGGAAGACAGCCATTGCGAGACCAAAGAATGTGGTCCATTTGAGGGCGACCAGTATTATTGCATCAATGAACGGGAAAGGTGAATAATTTGCCCGAATGACGCCAGGAATGCCCGACGAGGAGTTTAGTGCTTGACTGTACAGGAGGTTGGTGGCGAGGTTCAACAGTGTTGGGCCCGCAGTCCCAGGTCTCGAAGCCTCCCATGCAATGAGTGCATTTTGCGTTTGCAAATCCATGGAAATACCACCAAGGGACAAGTTTCGGTACTCATTCTGCACAGTTTGTATAAAAGTTGCATTGTCCATGATACTCTGAACTCGGATTGAACCTCGTAAACCTTCCAAGTCAAGAGCGGAAACGAGACCGGGCGGAGAGGTCAGAAGAGCAAGTGAGGGGTCCGTCCCAAAAAGCGTGTATGGCGAATCTGGCAGGAAGAGGGAGACATAGGACTGATCGAAATTATCGAACGGGGTAACGCACGTATCCTGCCGTCCTTTCAGAAAGAAGAGCGGAACTACAGACCCGACGATGGCTAGGAGAACAGCCATCACCAAAGCTAGCCAGCTTCGCCGCGCGATAAGAAGACGTTTATGAAAAATTGTCAAGCTTTGGCCGAAGGGGGACCTCCTTCGCCCATCTGTCAGCTGTAAGACACCGGCTTCTTCTGTCCCTAAAGCGGAACCCTCCTCTGAATCCTCCTCTTTCATCAATCGCAGAAAGATCTCTTCGATGGAGGTGCCTAATATCTCATACGAAGAAATGCCGAACTGCTTTCCCTCGCTGTCTAAAAGTTGCAGTACCTTCTCCACTGTCGCAGAATCCTTGACCTTGAGGTGGTAGGATACCTGGTGAGGAGAAGAGGAGGTCACGAAAGCCTCCGGCGCAATCGTACGGACGCGTTGAAGAAGCGCTAGGGGTGAAAACGGAGTGTCTTTCTCTGCCTCGCCCGCATGCAGCATGGTTTGGATAGTGTAACCTTCACCCAGGGTAGCCTTTAATGAAACAGGAGAACCTAGCGCAACCAGTCTTCCGGGTGCGACAAGTACCGCAATCTGATCAGCCAGGAGGTCTGCTTCGTCAAGAAACTAAAGGGTAGCACATGAGGACTGGGAGGTCAATGATCTGGAGATACTTACATGAGTGGTGAAGACGATTGTACGTTCGTTGCGAAAGGCTGTGAGAGTCTTCCACAGAGCGCGTCGCGACAAAGGATCGACCCCTGACGTGCACTTATATCAAGGTTCATCAGGACTAACTTTTGAGAAATAAATAACGAGTACAAACTTCATCAATCAGGATGACTACGAAGAAGGCCAAAATTCTTCTTTAGTAACGAAGCGCAGGAATCAAAAAGCGCTTACGCTTAGAACCCCCGACGAGCCCAATAGCGAGCTGCAGCTTCCGCTTCTGACCACCGCTGAGCGTGTCCGCTTGATGATGGATCTTGCGCCCAAGATCGCAGTCTCTCAACAACTGCTCTAGATCTTCAGGCGGAGGTGAATTGCTCGAGCGCTTGACGGCACTCCAGACACGAAGAGTTTGTATACAGCTGAGCTCTGGGAAAAGTACATTTTTCTGCGGCACAACGCCCAGCGTCCCTGGCGGGGGCCGAGAGCTACCTCCTGAAAATGTAACAGAGCCCCGAGTGTGACCAAGAATACCTGCTATGACAGAGAGTACAGTTGATTTTCCAGCACTGTCGACATGGAAATGACTTCAACGGACAAGAGAAACGGGAAGAGTTCACTCACCCATTAGACCCCAGCAACACGAAGATGCCGAATTTTGGAATGTCCAACGTCAGGTCTGCAACAGCGGTGAACCCATCCTTCCAAGGCAGGAAAGCGGAAGCCGGGTATCTCTTCTCGAGATGGCGAATTGAAATCGCAACGTCAGAAGGGATAGGTGCTGCTTCGTGCGAGGTGTGCTCGCTGCTTCGGCGCCACCACGGATTCGTCGTTTTTGACGGATATCTTGGATCGTATAATGCGCGTTCAAGCAAAACCGCTAGGCATGGCCACAGAAAAATATTGATCTGTGAAGGTGATATATCATTAAGGCGTAGATGACGTGCAGTGTCAAAAGTCGCACGATGGCCACGATGATCAGGGGAAACAGGCGCGTCCCTCCGAGAGGGTCTGGGCGGACTGTATTCGCGGCCTGTTCGAAGATCTCAAATGCAGAAATGGCTCTGATCGCAAAGATAAAGAACCCTGGCGGGAATATGAGCGAATAGAGGATTGTTCCAGCCATATGTAATTTAGACGAGACGACCCGTGCAACAATGGCACAAACCATGGCCAGAAATGTCGAGGTGACTGCAGCAAGAGGGGGGCTTTTACCAAAAGGGGCAGCAATGAAGAATGACCAGCTGGCAAGGGATGCGCCCGTGAGAAGGTTGACCCAGATAATAAGACCGATGTTAGTATGCACAAATATGCGATGGCGCCAAAGGAGCGAGACGATAATCCAAGCCGGGAGATAAACGATGGAATGACTGAGGTGCCATGAACTAGACAGTAGAGCGTCAGACTTGGCCACAAGTCATGAGACAATGAAAGGTAAATGCACAGAATTCGAGCAGAATCGTAGAGCCCCACGATTTTCATGTGGGATGTCAGCCCATTCGCTCGTTCACCGCTGAAAGCACCTGGAATTTGATATGCAATGCCGATGTAGCAAAGAAAACTGACACAAGATCAGGACCCAACGGTGAAGGAGGAATAATGTACTGACAAGGCTAGGCAAATGATTTCTCGGATTCCTCGGAGGTAACCTGATTGACCGCTATGATTCAACACGCGTAACGCAAAAAAAAGGGTGAGTCATACTGAGCCGCTGAGAAAGAAGCACATGTTCGTTGGTGGTCTGTGTGAATGGCCATTCCAACGGAGTTGATACATTCACCCTCGTCGTGAGCTGGATAATGGCCTAGTGGATTCACAATGAGAGAATTCCGTCTCGCCTGCCGCTCTAAAATGGACTCACCCTGTCGACAGCCCATTGGAGTGGCAGGATTCGTTTCTCAAAATCACCTGTATGCTTCTGAACATCGATATGGCGCAAGCCTCTATCAGCCCTGATGGTATATGTAACATCAGAAGATGGCAGAAACAAGTCGTCCAGCGGGAAAGGCAAGAAATCGAATACCAGCGCTGCGAAGCACTCTGAAACCAAGTGAAAGTTTTGTGGACACATCGAAGTGATTTCAGCGGGCGAGGAGACTTGCTTCACAGCCTTCAACTGGGACGGGCTAAAACCAGCGGTGACTTGCTGCATAATCTGCGATGCGAAAGACGGAGTGCGTTCGTCTTCGGTGGCATCCGCCCATACAAGCATAAGAGAGCCGTCAAATTCATTACGCAACTCGGCGATGGAGGTCGGACTCCCTATGCCGTACTATATAGTACCATGAGAATAATTCATATGACGAGAGGCGAATTGTTAACGGACGGTGTTCGGGAGAAGGAAGAATTTCTGAGCGATTGACAGGAAGGCGCCGAAAGCTATGGGCAGAATGAAGCAACGCGCAAGGTTAAGCTGCAAAGAGTTGTCAGTCGTAGTTGAGCTAAGAATTAGCCTAGACATACGAAAGGATGCTTGGAAAGAACGATCCAATTCTTCCAGAAGAGGGCACCAAGCTGCGCCCAAAACCGCCGAAGCATCTTGCTGGGGCGGAGACAAGAGACAGGATGCAGGGTGCGGAGAAAAGGCGTACTGCTTTTATACCTTGTTTGGGTTACAGGGTTAACTGCCCATTTGCTTCAATGCTGAACAGGATCAGAAAGCCGCGCGCCAAATTGGGCGCCATGCGTGTGTGTTGGTGTTCATCACCGCAGCAATGCTGCGCAGCGACCAAACAACACGTCAACAAAACGTTATCGCGTTATCGCTGAAGGTGCACCTATGAAGGACCAAACTGGACAAAATTCATATCTTTGGTAAATTATGCTTCCAGACATGCATGCACACATGTGTGCATGTATGGACATGCATGGACATGTATGTACACACATGTCCATCTGTGTACATGTGTGCCCATTCATTTACATGCATGGGCACATGTGTCAATATTGGCCCTGTGTGTGCAAATGTATGCTAATATATGTGCAAGCTTATGCTGATTTGTGCAGAATTATGCTATTATATGTGCAAGCCTATGCAAATTTGTGCAGAATTATGCTAATATATGTGCAAGCTTATGCTGATTTGTGCAGAATTATGCTGATGTATGTGCAAGCCTATGCAAATTTGTGCAGAATTATGCTAATTTATGTGCAAGCTTATGCTGATTTGTGCAGAATTATGCTGATGTAGGTGCAAGCCTATGCAAATTTGTGCAGAATTATGCTATTATATGTGCAAGCCTATGCAAATTTGTGCAGAATTATGCTAATGTATGTGCAAGCTTATGCATATTTGTGCAAGCTTATGCTAATATATGTGCAAGCTTATGCAAATTTGTGCAGAATTATGCTAATATACATGCAAGCTTATGCCAATTTGTGCAGGATTATGTGTGCAAGCTTATGCCAATTTGTTGTCAAGAGTAGGTCAATTAAACCAGTTAATAATGTATACAATGGCAAGGAGGGGGCATAGCAGTAATTCCAACAATGGGCAGGAATCCTGCATGTTGGTCATGTTGCCAATGAGTGGCAGGGATGCAACTGGATGAGGTAGGGGATGGTCAGGGTAGCATGACAGAGGGGTTTGACCCAGACACTGCACAAGAGGGTGGCTGCTGTGTGATACCCAGCCAAGTACTTAGGTGGCTCTTGACAGTGATCCTTATGCATATGTGGGTAATTGAGTTTATGTTATATAGTATGTTGTAGTATTTACTACTTCAAGGATTATATACTGAAGAATTATCAGAAGTGGAATAGTACCAAAGAAGATCTACAAAGAAGAAAATGCAAGACAAATAATAAGGAAATTGCCCAGAGACATGTTTCAGCCACCATATCCATACCCTAAAACCTAACATCATTGAGGCATATGCACTAACTTGTCTAGAGACCACCCTGCAAATCCTAAAGCAACTCCTGAACAATGCCTGAGCAACAGCAAGGCAAGCAGCAATTGTCAGAATTATGGATTGCACTTGGAATTGCCATTTGTTGGTCAGACATAATTGCCAAGTGTCAGAATTCAACTATTGTCAGGATCACTTATGTAAGTGGTCATGGAATGGTTACTAAAGAGTTGTGGGAAGATCATGGATTAGTCTCGGTTGGTTCCAGGCAGGGCAGGGGCTGGGCAGTGCCTGCATTTCTCTCTGTACTGCCATGTGCAATTGGTGCTGCCTGTCCAGGCATATGGCAAGCATGCGGAAGGCTTGGTAGTCCGCAGGCTGGTCTGTGCATGTGAGGATCTTCTCCATGAGCTTTGGGTAGACTGCCCTCATTAGCAAGGCATGTATCACATTCCAATGGGTATCTTCCTCATACCCTGCTCGGTTCATGAGTGTTTCAAGCCTTTGGAAAAATTGTGCCGCATCCATCTGTACCTGCTTGAAGTTGTTAAGTTCCTGCATGGCCAAGGCTTGGTCCTCGATGGGAGAGAAGGCCTCTCTCATTCGAGCTTCGAACATGGCCCAAATTACAAGCTTGCCTCCTTCTTCTAGTAGCACATTCACAGCTTGATTTGCCCATTCTGCAGCATATCCTTCTGTCATGTGGCTTAAGCAGAAGACTACCTTGTGGAAGTCCATCAGGTACTTGGCCTTGTTTACTTGGAATTCCAGACACAGGCTTCTCAAAAAGGTCTGGAACTCCTCCCTCTTTCCAGAGTATGTGGCGATCTTTAGGGAGAACATGGCAGGGGCGAGGGGTGGTGCTGGTTCCGGTGCAGGTGTGGTGTCCGCCATGTCTTAGTCGGGTTGTAGGTAGATTCGAGGGGGTTCTGCGAAAATGTCGATATGTAGCCTATCTAGGCTGAGAAAGGTGAGGTTGGTTTGGGCATGCACAGAGCAGTGTGGCACTTCTGGTACTGGGTCTGTCTGAACCCCAACAGAGTAATGGGTAAGTTCTTCAAGAGTGCTTTGGTAGTCGCTTTCACTAGAGAAGCTTTCAAGATCTTCATCCCCTCATAGAAACTTGGTAAGTTCGTCTTTGTTTCTTTGTTTCTCAGCTAAAACATCTAGCTGTTCCAGCAGGTTGCGTCGGAAAGTACACCACTTGATGGAATGTTTGTGGGACAAAGGGTTGTTTTGGAATGGATCTTCTCATGTAAAGATCCTCTTGCTGGCAAAATGGCATTGGAACAATAATGCGGTTACTTCTGAATGTCTCGGGTAGTGGAAGTCACCATAGCTTCCTCCAGGCATATTCGGCGGTGTCAGTTGTTCAAAGTCAGTCTCGATATCTAGTCCCAGGAGAGCCTTTCTCCTGACGGATCATTCATATGCTGTCCAAAAGTGCACCAGTCTGTCTTCTCGGGATACACGAGTCTTGCTTCGACTTGGGCAGGGTGGAGAGTGCCTAGGTCCAAAGAGGTAGGCAGTGGGAGAGGTTGTTACTTGTCACAAAGAGTGATGCAACTTCTGTGCATTTGAGGGAACCTGGTTCATGGCTTGGCCAAATAGAAGCACAAGGTTGTATTGGAAGAGGAGTCACAACCTAAGGAGACTACACTACAAGAGTCCATGTTTATATAGTGTGTAATGTGAGGTATGAGTCATAATCGGAAAGGGGGCAGTGCATTGCATGAGTCATACATGAGGGATACACAAGGGACCGGCAAGGCAGCACCACATGGGGTGGTGACAAGGAAAAGGAGGAGGGAGCATGTGGGTAGGGGCAGGGGTGGTGGTGATGGCATGAGAGGCAGTGTGGTTGGGGGAGTCATGTGGAGTAAGAAGGGGTGGGAATTCTTACACATGTACTTGGCCATTAGCAAAGCTTCCTTCCTCTCATAGCTGTTTCCTTCTTGGACAACTTGCCAAACAGTGTTCTGGTTAATCCCTTGCCTAGGCCATGGTTATTCATTTCTACTTGTCATGCCATGTAAAATACAGTGTATAATTACAATATGCAAATGATTCATACAGCCCATTGGTGCTTCTGGGTGTAATCAGCCCACATTGCCTGTGCAATTGCAATGTCAAGGACAATGAGGATGAAAGCTAAGAAATGTTTAGGAACAAGAGATGATAATATTTGAACTGAGGACCAGGGAAATACATGTGGGATCTTATACTGCAAGGATAGAAGTATACATGTAGGAGCACTCTGAAACATAGTATATGTATCAAATTTTGAGGAGGGTTTCACCACTCATGCCTAAGTTCATTAGGCCATACCCAATCCTGTCAAGTACACCAGAGTTATCTGTAGGTCTGCACATATATTAGCATAAGCTTGCACAAATTGGCATACATCAGGAAAAACCTCCCAAGCTAATTAAACTTATTGGGAGAGTCCCCATCTTATTAGTGCTAATTATCACTTATTAGGTCTAATAGTCAATAATTGTTACTAATCTATTAATTATTAGGTCTGATAAGTTCTAATTATTAATAGATTAGTAACAATTATTGACTATTAGACCTAATAAGTGATAATTAGCACTAATAAGATGGGGACTCTCCCAATAAGTTTAATTAGCTTGGGAGGTTTTTCCTGATGTAAGCCTGCACATCTAATAGCATAATTCTGCACAAATTGACATAAGCTTGCACATACATTAGCATAATTCTGCACAAATTTGCATAGGCTTGCACATATAATAGCATAATTCTGCACAAATTTGCATAGGCTTGCACATATAATAGCATAATTCTGCACAAATTTGCATAGGCTTGCACATAATTCTGCACAAATTTGCATAGGCTTGCACGTATAATAGCATAATTCTGCACAAATTTGCATAGGCTTGCACATACATCAGCATAATTCTGCACAAATCAGCATAAGCTTGCACATAAATTAGCATAATTCTGCACAAATTTGCATAGGCTTGCACATATAATAGCATAATTCTGCACAAATCAGCATAAGCTTGCACATATATTAGCATACATTTGCACACACAGGGCCAACATTGACACATGTGCCCATGCATGGACACATATGCACATTCATGGATGCTCATGCCCATGCATGTAAATGAATGGGCACACATGTACATGGATGGACATGTGTGTACATACATGTCCATGCATGTCCATACATGCACACATGTGTGCATGCATGTCTGGAAGCATAATTTACCAAAGATATGAATTTTGTCCAGTTTGGTCCTTCATATGCACCTCTTGACATATATTCTGTTGCTATGTGTTCGTGGAAGCAGAAGTCTGGTTTGCTATTCCACAGTGAGAGATTGGTGCGCTTCGAGCTGGATGGGTACGTATATTTATCTCGCGTGATGAAACCAAATCATGGCTGAGTCACTGTAATCCCCTCTGCGCCGATGACAGTGTACAAATGCTCGTTATCATCTGCTGTACAGCATTAACGTGCCCTTCTTGTAGCACCCAGAGAGCCCCGTTACACTTTCTTAATAGCGCTTTGGTCCTAGCCTAACTGGTTAACGCGCACTTCTTCGCCAACGTCCTCATTCTCGCAACTGTCTGTAGACTTGAGAAAGTAGACTTGAAATCCATTAGATGAAGCATTTCTCTCTTGTACAGTCCATTTCAAGAGAAAGGTAGTTAAGAGTCCAAATGGAAGTACGAACAGGAGGTTCAGTCAAGGTCCGGTCCGGGGAACGCGAACAAAAGGTATTGTGGTTCAATACTAAAATCCAGGGAGCACCAGAGTCCCTTCGGCAACGACACCTTGTAATTCCCCCGGATTGAAGCCCAAAGCTTTCAACATCGTGGGTGCGACCTGCTTCGTGTGTACTCGGCGCGAGACTGTCATCTTCGAGATCTGAGGGTTGCTGACGAAGCACGCAACCCCGCTATAAAAGCAGTCAATATGGAGTAGACATGGCGTCAAAGGAGACGCACCGATCCTCAGGGCCAAAACCACCATGCTCGGCAATCTTCTTGGTGCTCGTTGTATATACAATTCCGAGCTCAGGCCTCACCACAATATCAGGAACGGCTGGGTCCTTAAGAGGGTCACCGAGACCGAGATCCTGCAGTTCTTCACCCGCAATGATGTCGAAAATCTCCAACGCTTTACGTTGTGCCTGTAGCGCGTCAACTGCCTTTTCAGTGTCACTTTGAGACTTCAAGAAGATGAGGGCAACGTCGTCCGACTGGAGAACGCGAGTAACCTAAGTCAGCTGATTGAAACAAAAAACTTGTGACGTACGGTTTGAGAGAGCACGGGCACTCCGGTTGCATTCATAACTGCATCTGGATCAATCTTCATGAATTTTAGAGGATCAATAGGTGTCTGTCCGTGCTTAGATGCGACAATGATCAAAGTGTCTTCCAAGATATTCTTCGCTTTCAACTTTGCGACAACCTTCCCAAGAGAGGCATCCACAAAGTCCATGGCTTTCAGGAACGGTGGAGAGAATGGGTTCCCGGAAGCATTAGAGTACCCAACCGTTTTTTGTGCCACATTAACTGCATCCGAACATTAGATGCTGCTCAAGTATCGCAATGACGTAGCAAACCGCACTTACTGCACTGGAAATTGCCACCGAAAAGGGTCGGGATAGTGGTTAGCATGCCCTCGCTATTGGCTGGTGTCTTAGCGTCGAGCCAATCCAAGAATGCATCAACATGCATCTGGTCATAGCCAATGACGGCGTCGACTGTGTTGGGCACGCTAGTGATTTCTGGAAAGTATCCAGTTGACAGTCCGTTCCCGCTTGGCCCGCGAACCAAATCATACGCGGGATGCTTATCCGTATAAGCGGTCTCCTTGCCCTTTGAACGCAAGACCTCAAAGACGGTGTTGACGCGAAGCCGCTCGTGGGGAAAGATGGGCACGCATTTACCCCCCCTGAGAGTCTTTGGCAGATTGGCGGGATCAATACCGCCTGAGAAGAGCTTGGTCAAGTCGAAGTCAATAGATTCGTCCATGACGACTGCAATGGGAACGCGTTACTCATGTAATAAATCAGAAATAAGGTTAAACGTGGACGTGCCCATGGCTCCTGGCGGTCCAGTGCAATTACTTCCAACATCAAAGACGCTCCGATCCCAGATGGCATCATACCAGACGCCATGTGTACGGGGCGAGGCTCCTGTATATTGGGCAAGCGTCCCAGGGAAAGAATCCGATGGGGCGGAGGTCAATGCGTTAGTATACTCAATGCCGGTATCGAGTAGTTGCGCTATGTTCGAATTCGGCCTTACAGCCAAGTACTTTCCGACGTCGCTGCCGTGGAGCCCATCAACGGAGAATGCGGCGACATACTTGTAGACCTTGTCGGCCAATGAACAGCTCGCGAAAGCTGTGATCGCGATCCAAACGGAAATGAAGGACACCATGTCTGGATGAATCACGCTTTTGCCCACGCGCACAATGTGCGGTCTTTATAGCGTCGGACTGGTGGCTTGAGAGGTTCGAAAACCAGCATGAGGTTCCGACCCACGTTCGCTCAGGGTCACAGTCTGCTGAACACCATGTACAGTGGGAGCAAGAATAACCTGCCATAATTCAGGCGTTGATGAGGTGTCTCAGCGTGCGAAAGGATGCTCGGAAGAAACAGCCCATTTCTAACAGAACAGAGTAAGTGCCAGAAATTGATGCAGATTTCCCTGAAGATGGCATCCAAGGTACGACGAGTCCCTTTCTATTCCAAGTTTGAGCCACGTTTGATACAAAGCTCCGATTCGAGTGGTTGTCAGACATGTCAGCGTGGCGTGAGGTGGAGTTGCGCGTGGGCAGGGTTGTCATTACGGTAATCACAGTAGTTCCGGTTTTTCAGGGGAACTGCGATCAAGCGCCAAACAACACGACAACAAAACATTGCACGACACGACATTGCACTCATGCACGCGTCTATATCCGCATCGGCTAGTGGTGAAAAGTGCCTTGGTTCATGCCCTATCCTGACTATATGCGTTTTCAGAAGCAACACGCACGGGCGGCCGCCCTGCAGCAAGAAATTGATGCTCTTCAACATCAATTGAGGTTCGCCCACGCTGACATAGCTGGACGCACATTTACAGTATCTTCCGGACAGTGAGAACGAAGATGCCGAAAGGATTGTCTCGAATCACATCAAACTCTTGCATAAATATAACGAAGCCAAAGATGCTGCTCAGGTAAGTCTTATCGGCTTTCCAAATGCTCAAAGCTGAAAGGCGTGTCGCAGATTCTGATTGGCAGGGTAAGTGGTGACTTGTGATTATCTCTGCATGATGTCAACGTAGCCACTAGTTGGCCGCATTAAAGCAAATGACTATTAGACAGATTCATCTTGACCTCGACCTCCCGACGGACGAATGAGAGCATACATACACTCCGCGGTCAACTTTGAAGGCCGTTTTCCAATCCAAATATACTTTTACTTGACGCCGGGGTTCTGCTGTAACCGCATCAGATCTTCAGACCTTCCGTCGGACGAAGAACGGGCATACACGGACCGTAAGGCTAATTTTGCTCAACTTGCATAGTGATAACCAGTGCGATCGAATTTGCGTCGCAAATCGGATATCATCACATCATCGCTGACTGTGCTAGATTCTCACGTCTGACGTCCCCGCGCGTCCCCAGCGGTGAGATTGATGCGTAATCTCTTCGCCCAATCCTCGCTGTGGCGGTCCATGTGATTCGTCACAACAGTGGCGGGTTGTGTTCTAAGGCAATCCAACTAGTCCCACAGCCAGCCCAAATACCATGTACCGATCCGCGTATGGGGCTCAACTGGTGTTCGTCCTCAGGAGGCCAAATCCGTGTCGGTACTGTCACGTCGTTAGTCGAGCCGATACCCAAGTTTCCATGCTCGTTCCAACCCCACGCCCAGACCTCGTCCTCGCCGACCTTGCAAAGCACATGCTCGCTGCCGCACGCGATGCGCTTGACTTGGGTGTGCATGTCCAGGTCAGGAAACTGGACAAGGTCCAGGGCGTCTCGATTCACGGATCGACCGAGTTGGCCTCGCTCGTGGCTTCCCGTTGAGAGCAGCCCAACCCCGTTTGCGAGGACATAGGTCCCATTCCATGTACAAGCCACTTCGACGACAGACTTGAGAGTCTGTAAATCCCGTAACTGGCCTTTGCGGTCTGATCCGAAGCCAAATAGGTCACCGGAAGAAATCTGAAGGACCGTGTGTTGGTTGCCGAGCGCGATGTTGGAGATCTGTGATGCTGGAGGACAGATCTCGATTATCTGTGGGAGAGGTGTGCAGGCAAGAGACTTGGAACTCGCGCAGCGTTTGGGGCCCAATTGACCATGACGTGAGGCGCCCCAGCCAACAAGGAAGTCCTGAGTAAGCCGGGGTTGTCCTCCGGTCTGCAAGTGCAGGACAACATGGTGGGGGCCAGCGACGACAGCCTTGACGTGCAAGGTGTTCGCATCGAGTGGTTGACCATCGGGATCAACAAGATGATCGAATTTCATCACTTGAAGCCCTGTTTCTGAAGGTTCTGCGCCCAGATCACCCCAGTCGTCTGCACCGACAGAGAGCACCAAGTCGCCTTTCCCAGAGTAATCAGACGAAAGAACCACGAAAGACGTTTCCCAGGCTGCCGCAATGAGGCGTGGGTAATACTCTGCGAATTCTGGACGAAGTGAAATGATCTCCAGTGGATGGAACACCAGCGCGCTCGCGTTGCCGGGACCAAGTTGGCCTCGTGAGTTGTCACCACAACCCCAGAGACTGACGCCCGGCGTGCCATGGTGATGGAGGGCGACGATGGTATGATTTGCGCCTGAGACTAATTGACTAATACCAGCGGAAGGCGGCAGCGAGCTTATTCTTGATGGTGAAGAAAAGATGCATGGAGAGAAATACCGTGAATCTTCACGAGAATCTCTTGCCAATTGGCCTCGGCCATTTGATCCTGAGGCGAATAGGGTGACTGAATGGCTCTGCCGTGGCTGTACAGTCATCGCGAGTACGTAGCGGTTAGCCTAGTGCCTGATCACCGCCGTTGGAGAGAGCCGTTGTGTACTGTGCTTGCTGCGGGGTTAACGAGTCGTCAAGGGAGAAAGATGGAATCTCGTCGCTGGTGCCGGGATGATGTAAGGCGTCGGCGTCAAATCGTTGATAGGCATCGCGTTTTGATACACGACACCCATAAAGGGAGCAGGAGGAAGGGAGAGGAGAACATTCCCCTTGTCATCATCATCCCTCGTATCATCCGAGCGCTCACCAATCTCATCCCCATCGACGACAAGAATGGCGCCAGGCTTTTTCACGAAACTCGTTCGATCCCCTCAGCAAAATAATTATACTAATAACAATGATGCCAGCGGTGATCGCAGTGATACCGACAACTCTCTCCTCGATTCCTCACTCACTCTACCATACACCCCAAGACGTCGCTCTATCAGCTCGTCGAGCAAAACCCCATTGGCGCTGGACAAGCCAAGTCAACCCGTCGACACCCAAGTCGTGCAATTAAATCTCCCCGACGACAGCGACGGGCCCGATTCAAGCGTCATCACTATCATTCCACCATCAGCTGGTCCTGGCTCAGTGCTTTTTCCTACCACCGTCCCCGACGCTAGTCAGCTCCTCGAGATCCCTGAAGAAGCGCAGCCGGTCATCAGAAAAAGACGCAGTATACTGTCCCTCCTTTCCAGAGACACCTCCGAGGGCCAACAGGTCACCGAACCAGTACGCCGCGACCGTCGTGCTCTCTCATTTTCATCCTCCGGCCGCAAGTCGAGCAGGCCGCCCCCCATCATCGCCTCGGCGCAGCAGGACCCCTCTATAGTCGTCGTCGACTCCGTCACTCCTTCCACTGCTACAGGCGCCCAACCTTCAGCGCCGACATCCACTGCGAGCCTCCTCTCTCCCCTCGACTCTCCTTCATCCAAAACGGCTCAACCTATGCTTCACCCATCATCTGCGGCCCCAGAGAAAACGCTCACGCGCAAGTCCTCCTCCAAGTCTATCCGTTCGCAGGCAAACGAACCCCCCGCTCCTTCTGTCCATCCACGTTCTGCCACAACACCCAATCTTCTCAATAATGACAAAAATTCTATCAAATCTCCTCCCATTTCACCTGACTCGGCCATCACCTCTAGCCCAGAAGAATTGAAGCCCGTGTCACTCATAGGGTCTCCGGACCCAGAGAGCACGACGTTCGTCTTACCTCCGCCATATGACAGCACGCTAGGCCAGTCTTCAACCACGTTGTCAGCCCGAACAGACACCGATGTTGCGTCTGTCAGGTCTGCTTCCCTAAAATCTCCGAAGAAAAAGAGAGGGTGGGGCAGGTCAGAACCTCAACCTAAACTCACTGGCCTGGCAGGAGCAATTGCTGCCAGCGGTATGGCGATGGCCAATCCCACTATCAACGTGAACGTCAGTCCTATACAGAGTCAAAGATCGATAAAGGAGAAGCCCAAGGCTGAGCAAAAAGGCGCTTCACCACGCAAATCTTCTCGAAGCAGCAAGTCCTCACGCAAGGGCACTTCCCCCACTTCGTCCGTGCGGCCACACTCCTCTCAGCTCTCTCTTCAACCCATGCAATCCTCCGCCTCCCTCGAAATCTACGACTCCGCCTCCTCTCGGTCTATAAGCGAGAGCCCTCGCAGCGACGACGAGTTTCTCGAGGAAGACATGCCTGTCACAGGCTTCGCCGTAGCGAGTAGTAAGAGAAACGCGGATTTCCATGACCTGTTCAAGAACATACCCGAAGGCGACTATTTGATAGAGGGTTAGTGGATTGCCTCATCGCTCTGCTCGTGAATATTTCATCTAACAATTGCACAGACTACGGTTGTGCGATACAACGAGAAATATTGGTACAAGGCAGACTGTATATATCTGAGAATCATATTTGCTTCCATGCCAACATTTTTGGTTGGATCACAGATGTGGGTGGTCCGACTTTTTTCTGTCATGATCACGTGTTGACAGAGTGCCCGCAGCTCTCGATCCCGATATTCGAGATCACTACGCTCGAGAAGAAAATGACTGCTTTAATCATACCCAACGCGATTCAAATCACGACACGCCAGGCCAAATATACCTTTTCGTCTTTCCTCTCACGGGACACTACCTTCGATGTCATCTACAACATTTGGCGGTTGGCCCGTCCCCAGGACACAGTGTACGGCGCAGTGAGCGGGTCGAGCGGCAGTCTCGACGCGCTCTCCCGCGTTGGCACCGAGAGTGTTGCGGCTGGGAGCATCATGGACAAGGTGCCGCTGCACAAAATCACGTCTTGTGCTTGTTCGAAGGCCAGCGCGCATTTCAGCGAGACGGCACTCGAGAGTGTGCTTCCCGGCACGCCAGACAGGATTCACAACTTGATGTTCGCAAGTGGCTTCCTCAAGGATTTCATGAGGGAGGACCTGAAACTGCTGGGTGCGTCCTTTTCCTGCGTGAGATGTTCAGCGGGGTTGATTCTCTTCTAAAAGATATACAAATGTCGGATTGGACGCCCGAGACCGAGGGTTCGAAGCTTCTCAGCAGGAACATGTCCTACATTAAGCCCCTTAATGGAGCTGTCGGGCCCAAGCAGACGAAATGCGAAAGCAAGGATGAAGTCGTTTATTGCAATGTTGATGACTACATCACCACCGTCACGACGACAAGGACTCCAGACGTGCCCAGCGGTGGTGTCTTCAGCGTCAAGACGCGGACGTGCATCACGTGGGCGAGCAGCATCAGCTCGCGTGTTGTGGTTACCACGCAGGTGGAATGGACGGGAAGAAGCTTCATCAAAGGTGCGTCTCGCTTCTGGGGCGGCGTCTGTCCCGAACTCTGAGTTTATTTCTTTTATAAGGCATCATCGAAAGGTCGGCCATCGACGGCCAAAGGTCTCACCACCTCGAGCTGGACAACGCCATGCGGAAATATATCCAGGAGCACCAATCCGAGTTCATCCCTGAAGGCGTGGATCCTGCGGCCGTCGCGCCGGTCGAGCCCAGCACTGCGGGCCTCGAGCCCCCGGGCACGTCCAAGCCACTCTCCGAGCTCGAGCGCGAGCGCGAGCATGACCGCAACCGCCGTGGGCTGCAGTGGGCATGGGACACGTTCGAGGACGCGTCGCAGGTCGCGCGGCGCAGCACGAACGGCGCGCTCGAGCTCATCCGCGACGCGTGGGACCAGTCGACGTCGACGACGATACTTTACTTTGTCATCGTCGTGCTTGTCATCAGTAACCTGTGGACGCTAATGATCATGGGCAACCGGGAGGAAGTTGGGCGCAGGAAGGAGATGCAGCGCATGGAGGAGAGGGAGAGGTGGGTGCAGGGCGTCGTCAAAGGCCTTTGGGAGGAGATGGCTTCTGGCAAGGTCCCATCTGTTCCTGGGATGCCTTTCAACGCCGGTGAAGGGGAAAACCCTCTTGGAAATATTCAAGATGAACTTGCTAGCATTCAGAAGACCCTCGATGCCGTAGAGGAACGGGTGCGCATCATCAGAGGAAGTCTGGTAAATCTGGATTAGGTTTTCATTATCTTTAGGCTTGTCCCATTCGCTTGTCATAAAAACTGCTTACGCATTTATTCGTGTCCGTCACCAGTTCCGTCAGATAGTCGAAAAACCATACGTGTGCAGTCGTGTCAACCGGATTGGTTGTGGGTAATTTATTCCGACATCGAATATTGTACCAGTACCAATAGATCTATGATGAGTTGACTCTAGGAAATACAGGGAACTTTGTCGAATGAAAAGAAAGGATGTTGGGCTTGCCTTATAACGACAAAGTGCGAGATGTTACTAGGTTACTTACTCCTTCAAGTCCTCAAGTGCACCTTTGCTCGGCGGTATGGGGGTATCGACCTCCATGATAGGCACCTTCAGGCTCATCGCGCTCCTTTGTATCTGCTGGGATATCAAGTCCTCCCTCTCTTCCTCCACGCCCAACACTTTTGCCTCCACCTTTTCGTTTTGTCCCTCCTCACGCTCATAGTCATGTCAATCAATTTGGTTGTGGGTAATTATTGTGTTATGTCGACGTCGAATACTCGACCATCGAATATTGTACCAATAGAGAACGAGCAATCTACGACAATTTGACTTTAGGAAATACAGGGAGTGTAAGGTTTGGGTTTGGGGAGAGTAAAACAAAGATAGTGGGTTTGCTTTATCAGTATGACATGCAAGGCAACAAAAAAAACCATACAAGGAGCATTTAAGTTGCTACTTAGAAAGAGGAGCCCAGACATGGGAAGAAAGGAATGTTGGGTGTTTCTAGATCATGATTGACGAGGCGATGCGAACAAAGAAAGCACTTTCTCAGCGCCCTCCTTGTACTTTTGCAGCTTCCTTGTCTTGTGTTTGGCGCGCTCATCGCGGAAGCGAGGCGCTCTGGTGGGTCCGATACGTTGTGTCACTTCCGAGTCGCCATTGACCGATGTGTCCGAAGAGAAACCAACCGAGG
Organism: Clavaria fumosa; assembly: GCA_951802425.1. NCBI lineage: Eukaryota > Fungi > Basidiomycota > Agaricomycetes > Agaricales > Clavariaceae > Clavaria > Clavaria fumosa. Next base: position 4,037,245 of record OX637796.1, on the reverse strand, counting down.
TCGTGGACTCCTTCGATTTGAGGGACGGAGACATTGTAGTAGACGGCGTGAGAAGGCCATTGCTTGACGATGTAGACGCAGAAGCGGCAGCCATGTTATGATTGGGTTTCCCACTGGTCTTGGGAGTTGGTGACTTCGCCCGTAAAAACTCCTTAGGATTTCTCCGCAACAGACCTCGCTCGCGACCGCGATGTCGCTTCTCCGAAGGACTGGGCTGCTCTTTGTCGGTGACAGCCGAATCTCCAGACATACCAGAGAAGGAGCGGGATGGTACTGCGCGCTGCGCCGGGGAGGACACCTTTCGGAACACCGCCAACCGATACTTGTCAACATAACCACGCGCAAATAAGCTTGTCCCCTTGGCTCCATTCCACTCTTCCCGGACGCCCGCCTCCACGATATCCCAACCCTCATCTTCCTCTCGTTCGGTGGCGGCATCATCCTCGTCAACAGTGTCTGACAGGTAACGATCCAGCGCTGGTACTCCCGACTTCTCCTTGCGACTCCGTCCGGCACGCGCGGTAAGCAGACGAGGGGGGGGCTTTGATGGCAGGGTGGGGGTCTTCATTTTCACAGAGGCCTTCTTCGCATCCTCGAGTGCACCCTTGCTTGGCTGCACAAGGAGGGCTTCCTCCACAATAGGTGTGAGGGGAGTGGCCTCCATGATGGGCGCCTCAGGAAGGGCCTTGTCTCGTGATTCCAGAATCTTAGGCTCGGGCGATTCGTCGCGTTCCTTTGCATCGGCTGGGATCTCGGGCTCTTTCTCCTCATCTTCCTCCTTCGACACCACACCCAACACGTCTGCCTCCTTCACCCTTTCTTTCTCGCGCTCGGATGTAGGCGCCAAGAGCTTCGGCTCAGTCTCCGATCTGGCACCCTCGCCCAAAATATTCCCCCTCGCTTCGCCTTCATCTTCCTTCTCTTCCATTACCTCTTTCAAGCCTTCCTCTTCCTCTTCCTCTTCTTCCTCCTCCTCTTCCTCCTCCTCTCCTGATCTTTCACCATCCAGAATCACCGAATAACGTCCCTTGAATGAGTAGCCATCGAACACGTCCTTGTCCTGTGGGGTCGCAGACGGGCTACGAGACTGTGGCAATGTCGACGTCGAGCCCTCGCGATCCGTGTCTGTAGGTGCATCGTCCGTCTGCACCTGATCTTCCCAATCATTGATGACCGGGTCCATGTCAAGGAATGTGTCATCAAAGTTTTGGGTATCGAATGCGTTTGAGGGGTCAATGGGAGGGATATACGGGGCTGGAAGTTATATCGCACCGTCAGCAGGGACGATTCAAACGAAAGATATGAGCGGGGAAAACGCACGTATGTACCGTTTATAATAAACATGAGTCCAATCTCTGCATCAGCAACCATTCCGTCAACTAACTGTCAAGCAGGACGCGATGAAAAATTAGACTCACATCATGGAAAAATATGGGTGCCGTTTGATGCGAGGTTCACATATCCTGAGAGCCGGATTGCGTTGCAACAGCTGAAGCAAATGCACCCAGATCAGTATGTGGTAGGATCAGAGGGCCAACAGGAATTACCCCTCGTATCAGGCTCTTCGTATCCTGATCAATGGCTCTGTCATCCGGGAATTGCAGCTCGTCTTGTAGTACGCGAACGTACATGTCCGAATGGTTGTTCGCCCAAAAAGGGGTCTGCAACACAAAGGTGGTGAGACCTAAACTCAGCAACAAAGTCTAAGAGGTCAAGTCAACTCACCATCCCGGTCAGCATCTCGTAAAGCATGGTGCCGAAGCTCCACCAGTCCACTTCGTAGCTGTAGTTCAGACCCTGGATGACCTCAGGCGCAAGGTACTCGGCCGTTCCGCAAAACGTATTCGTCGAGTCCAAATGGTTCGGCGCCGGCGCCGGCCATGTGCCGCTCGCCGTCAGCAAATCCTGCGTCGCCGACGACTCTGCTTCCTTCATCCAATGCGGCGCCACGGCCATCCCGCCATCCGGAGACGCTGCCCCAGAGGTGTGGTGATGTGGTCGCGGGAACTCCTTCGACAGCCCAAAATCGGTTAGGACGATATGTCCGTCCGCTCCGATGAGGATGTTCTCCGGCTTAAGGTCACGATAGATGACCCCAGCAGCGTGCAGGCCTTCCACTCCCTCGACAATCTCCGCAGCGTAGAACCGAGCGCGGTCGCGGCCCAAACGTCCCCATCGTGCAAGCTGGGTCGCTAGATCACCTCCTGGGTGGAAATCCTGAAGCAGTATGTCAGTGCCACGCTACTTTCTGATAGTAAAGAGGAAGGATACGTGCCATGACCAAGAAAAGGTTCTCCTTATCGTGGAAGCTCCACCAAAGTTTGACGACGAACGGGTCCCGGCCTTCAGCCGCCATGCGTTTCAACACCGCTTGCTCCGTCAAAGTATGCTGCAGTTCCTGGTGTGCGAGCACGTGGCGCTTCGTGATTGCCTTGAGCGCGTATAGGTCCGATGTCGACTTATGCCGCACAAGCAGCACCTTGCCCGCGCAACCCTTCCCTAGCACCCTCATCATCTCAAAGTCATCTACAACCACCTTACGCTGCGACTTCTTGGATCTGAGGTTGCCGCTACTTGTAGTGCTGCTCATACTGACATTGCCGTTGTTAGCGTCACTATTGTTCAATGGGTCGCTCTTCGCCCCCCGCCGGCGCCGGCGCCGGCCAAACGTTGACGCTGAAGACTCGTCGCCGGTCTGGTCACCCGACTGTGACAGGCTGGTGTCCGGTGTCGACGACAGGGCCTCTGCGTATGCGAGCGAGAGCCTCGAAGCCTTATCCGGATCGGCAGACTGAGATCTGTGCATACGATTGATGGCCCCATGCGCACCGATACCTGCAGCACCAGAAACAGCGGTGGCAGAAGTAACAGCTCCCATATCAGCGGTGGTCGACGGCAACTCCTCTTCAACCTTGTCCACGTCCTTTGTCATCTCAGTAGAATTTGCTCCGGCATTCACCTGCGCAGTGCCTGTTGGTGTCACCGCCGCCCCTAGCGCTCCTTCGGCGGTCATAGTGCGGGGATCGACATCAGGTGCCGGTCGGTGATGAGCTTGTTCCGTCTTGGCGTCGTCGTCCATCTGAAGATCCGCTTCAACATTGGCTTCCTGTGACACGGCCTCTGTCTCCAGCGGGAAACCGCCGTTCATGGTCTGCGTTTCGGCTTCGTAGGCCTTATCGGCGGCGCGGGAGCTGGCACTAATGTCACCAGCAACAGCGACGGCAGCACTGGAAATGGAATGCTTTGGGGCGACGTGGTGCGCGGCGACATCCGAGCGCACACGCTTGATAGCGCGCTCGACTCGCACGCTCTCGAGGTCGTCCGTGCGCACGCGCACGAAGCGTTTCCATACCCGTGCCTGGCGCAAATCCGGATTGTTTGAGAGCGTGGTCAGGTACGCGGCAAGCTCGGTGAGAGCAACGTTGCTAGCGCTGTTGCTGCTATAATCATTACTCCCATTGATGTTGGAGATGACGTCTCGCCCGGCCCTGCCGGTGTTAGATGTGCCGGGCGCTGGCACAGCCGCGAGGAAGGGGTCGTCGATTTCCTGCACAGGGGACATGGCAGGCGTGGGAAGATTAGAAGGGTGAGAGCTGGACACGCCGGAGTGGTCCGGGAGACGGGCCCCCGACGAGGAGCGTTGTTGAAGCTGCGCTTTGGAGTGGGGAGAGGCGAGCCGACGGGATAGGGTGTGAAGAAAGTTTGACTTGCGCTTGGGAGCCGGAGGAAGTGTCGACGGGTCGAGCGGTAGGGCGGGGAGTAGCATGCCCGGAAGGGACTCGCGGAGCTTCTGGTCGAATTGCATGATTTCCGACGCCGTGCGTGTCAAGGTAAGATTATGCGTTGGCGCTTTGCAGGCGGGGAAAGTTAGCCATGCTGGACAAGTTCAAACAGTAGGGAGGAACAACACCTACTCTTCACGTAAAGACTGTACGATTGAGGATCATGAGGAGTCTGGGCGACGCTGACGGTCCAAGGGCCATCCTGGGCATCAACCCGGACAGGAGGTCTCCTAGCGTAACGAGAATAACCATCGAGCTGGTTCATGTTTTCGACAAGGATGAATGTGTCGGACGACTCAGGGTGCGGCGCGGTCTCGAAGAACTCGACGTCGGTAGCACAAGACTGCTGAAGACGATGCTTTCGTCGTCTGCTGTAGCGAGGGGGGGCGTCTCTGCTCCTTCGGCTGAGTGGGAGAGCGTCACGGCCGACAGACCAAGAATGAGTGAGTTGGCTGCTAAGGGTGTCGGAGGAGTCCTTGATGGCCGCCCCGATCCCACGAACTTTGCCAAACTTAATCTTGGAGGTGCTGCCATGGCTCTCCTCTTGGTTCAGAGTACCGGGCATGCGGCGAGCGTTTGCACAATATGATCAGATCGACAACGTTGGTTTGGTGCTGGTTGAGTGCTGAAAGACGGCAACTGAACGACGGCGACTGAATACCACGAGAGAGAGGAAACAGAAATAGACGATACTGGCGGGACCAGCGTTCCGGGGTCGACGAGAGAGAGGTCCTTGTATGTGATATGATTTTCTTGTTTTGCAGCCCTCTTCTCTCGACAGCGTTGTGCGAGCCACGAGGAATTCCCCTAGGCAAACCGCCTCGAGGTGAAGAGACTGCGATGTGGTTTTTTTTTCTTATTACCTCCTCCTCTCGCACACGAGTCAGCGTCCACGGAAAGCGTTCACGGAAAGGGAAAGGATGAGTGGCGCAGTGATCAGTTAAGGAGAATTGTGATGAATTGGAAAATGGAGCGGCGGGTTATAAGTGTGTGTGGGTATGGTTGGGTGGATTCAACCACCACGCAACGCCGCTGAGCGCTGAGGGGCGGAATTTTTATCGCCACGCCTTTTTCTCGACGTTGACGATTTGTTAAGAATCATTCCACCGTCGTTCTTTTTACATAAAAAATGATGATAATAACGATTTTTTTACCTTGTCTTCCCCCAGCAAGTTTTCTATCTGAATGAAATTCGTATTTGTCCCCTCGGAAACAGTTCAAACGGATCAATTATTCCATCAATCATATCCATACTACAAGTTTGTCACTGAGCAGCTGACCAGCACCCGCAGCATGACCTGGCTCTTGCGTGAGTGCGTCCAAGTTGAGCAGTATAGCGCTTTGGGTAAATCTGCCCCATGGAATGGACGAACGTGGCTGTTGCCGCGCGAGTGCATTTACTGTACCTTGCGCAGTCAAAGCTTGCAAGAGGCTTTGTAAGCACTGGCAATCCCTGTTGGGAAAAAGCTGATCCCTACGCCATGCGTTGAATTGTAGACTCGGGCATATCCAGCCATGGAATCACCATTCTGCACCTGGACTCTGTAGTCTGATCCTTGTCTGATCTACTCTGATCTATATCTGAGCATACTATGTCTGATTGTACTCCAATCCATCTCCATTATACCTCTGATCCTGCACCAGACTTCCTTTGGACTCATCAGTCTTTCGGACCATTTGGACTTTGTGTCTAGAATGTCCTTAGGTGTTAGTATATGGTTGGTGATTAAGATGATGCCCTCCACCTATGGGAACATTCATTAATCTTACATGTATTATCATCTACTGGCAAGCATGAGGTAGTAAATAAGGGAAAGGGTGAAAGTAAGGGCAAAAAGGTGTAACTCATCTTAACATAATCCCTTCCTGTAGAACAACCTCTTATTCACACTTCCTCATTTGCCTGTTCATCATTGTGCCCATGGGCACCTTATTACATCAGCATTGAGCACTTTGATTGGATTGCTTGTTTTGGCACCGAAAGGGCAACGATCCAAGTCAGCCCAGCCTTAAGAGCAACCATGTCTTCTCAGCCGTCCCAACCTCCCAAACCGCCCAAGTCAAGTGAAGGCTCCTACGGAACCAAGCCACGTCAATCCATCTCCATGCGCGATCCTCTGATGCCCCCCATTCAGGTTGAAGGAGATGATGAACAATCCGACGACAGCTTCAGCGAAGAAGACGAAGACTCCTCTGAGTCTGAGGACCCTGAGGGCGGCGACGGAACTAAGGGGAACGCTCCTGTGAGTCTTCCACGCACAAAGACCCGACCGTGTACTCTCGTTGCTGACTCTACTGTTTTGTCGTAGCGTCTAACACATCTCTTACTCCCGCAAGGTGATGTGCGTCGCCTCCACCCGTAGCTCGACAAAGGGACATCACTTAAAATACGCGCATTGTTCTCCCCCCCGCCTACAGCCTGGGAGAGGAGAAGATGCCCACGAGGAACAAGAGTCTGATCCCTCCTATGACTCTTCCGAACACTCCGGCTATGACGACGATGACGAAGAAGAAAAACTCCGCGCCTTCAAGAAGAGAAAGACCAACGACGATGCCTCTAAAGAGGGGCCTGTCGCCGCCGACATCAATGGCAAGTAGCGTGTAGCAAGAAAGTGGCACTCCAAACAAGCCGGGTCGGCGGGCTCTGAGGAGTGACAGCTTCAGCCATTCTCTTGCCTCACTTATCGAAGTCCTTTATTGTGTCCATCCTCCTCCGCTACCGCATAGATTTTTCGCCCCGCTGGATTTGTCTCATCATAGACTTTGAATACGATTTGCTGAATATTACAACATGCTCACAACAACTCTTCGCAACCTTCGAGGGAGATGCAGCGTATCCATATGAGAGAGCGTTCAAGAATGAAAGGATGAAAGTCCAAAAAGAAGACGAATGCCAGCTTCCACCAAGGATCTCACCCATCTCACACATCACGGAACGAGCGGCGTCTCCTCCCACCCACGTTCGCGCCCGGCCCACGTAAACCTCGTTCTCCGATTCGGGATCACTCCAAGTTCCACATAGTCCACCTCCTCCGGCTCGACCAGCACCAGCGCAAAGTTCTCCAGCGCGACCTCCGTCAGACGTCTTGCGCGCTCGTCGCCCTCGCTTTCCGCGAGTGGAGGCAGCCGTACAGGCCACGCACGCGCGCCCTCCGCCCCGCCCGCGTCTGCCAACAGCGTCCCCGGCGTCGGTCGGCACCACGCCGCTCGGATGTGTCCGCCCACATCGTCGTACAGCTCTCTGCGTCGACGCTCCCACTCAGCCGCTACCGCCGCCGCCTTCCCCTCTCCTTCCTCTCCCTCTTCTTTTGGACACCCTGCGCCTGCGGGCCCAACGAGGTACGCCCGCCCGGCGACCCGGAACTGTTGCTCGGTCGTCGCGAACCACCACACGAGCTCCACGCGCGGCTCCGCCCCGATCTGTACTGCCTTAGCGGACCGCGCGTCCGTCGTCGTCACAAGCAGCGGCCGCTGCCGTGCGCGGCGCGCCGCGTCATTGTGCGCGCTTTCGTCGGCGTTGGGGTCCTCTTTCAACGCAGACACGGGTACGGACGCGGATGTGGGCATGAACCCGCGGAAGACGTGCGACCGCACACGCACTTGCCCTTCTGGTGTTGCTGTTGCCAGCTGGAACACTATTTTAGAATATTGAATAATAATGAGAAAGATTTGTGGACTGTGAAAACAGAAGGCGAGGAGCGCGCGATGCTCTGCTCCTCCAGCCCTCACCTGGTACGCTCCTGTTGTTCTTGAGAGCAGTGTCGAGAGCGGTTTTCCAACGAGGTGCAGCAATCATCGTGGCCGTTTGGTTCTTGTCCAAGACGCCAAACTCGTATCAGTTCGCACGACGGTAGCTTTTTTGATAGAAGCCTAATCGACAGCGGCATCACAGCGGCGCGCCAAGTATGGAAGAGGAAAAGAAAGGGAACAGGAACTTCAACCCAAACGTCCAGTCCTACAAGGGCATTCCATTTCCGTGAATATCCACGGTAAAGCGGAATGCCGTAATGGCCAACATGAGGTGCTATCATCTCCTCTTACGATTCTCGGACATGCTGCTCTGAGTTTTATTTATTTTTTCATTGCTTTTGCATGCACTCCCAAACTCTACAAACCGCTGTTAAAAGTCATGAAAGGTTAACTTATGGGCTAGCCAGATAACAGATCTCCGAATGGCAAGGACTGCACCATAAATAGGCAACTCCTCAGTACTCAGTGCTGTGGCAGCTCTTCCGCGCTAGAGCCGCAAGCACAACCCGGGTCGCAGCTGATGTAGTCTTCGGCCTCGGCTTGCGACTCGTAGTTCAGTGACGTCAAGAGGGATTGATAGTGCCGTCGCGAGCTCCACAACCCTGCCAGACATCCGTGAGAATGAGCAAATTAGAAGGTGAGACACCGGAAAAAGATGTTCACCTATCGAGATAGACATCCAGCTCGTATGCGTAATGAGTAGTGTTGATAGGCAGAATGATCGATTCCGCGAAGCGGAGGGCAAGCAGGCCGTGATGTTTGGTTACTGCGATCTGTCGCGACGTCAGAGAGCAAGAAGCCTGGTTAGGGGGGAGAGCTCAACGTGGCGATCAAACCCTGGATCGGCGAACATTTCCTGCCACATCGGAGAGTCGTATACGCTGTGGTAGTGCCATACGGCGTCCTGGAGCCCTTGTTCGAAACCTTGATCAATGCTGGGCACCTTGAGTAGGTCACATCAGATTCTGGTCTCAAGCTCAGCCACACCACTGCGGGACTCACCCCAAGATGCTGCAGCATCACTGTGTAATCGCTTTGCATCGCTCAGATCGGCAACAGTCGCATGCGGGACACGACGAACCTGCCACCCCCGAGAACAGAGAGGCCGGGGTCGGACATGTCATCGTGCGACTGAGGCAGCTCTTGTAGGACAAAGTCGGCGACGGAGCTATTAGGAAAGGGTCCTTGATCCCAGCGAGCATCCCAGAGTGTCTTCCCTCGAACTGTCGGGTGAGGGACATCGAGCGCAGTGCGCTTGATCAAATGGCTGAGTGATGGAGTGCCCGCGGCATCCCAACGAGAGCCAAAACAAGCTGTGTCTGGTGAAACCGATCAACAACGGATGTCTTGCACAAAAGAGAGATAAAAATAAATCTCTTACTTACCAACGTTCAGGTATGCGACAACGTGTTCGGAAATCCATTCCGCAAAATCTTCTCCCCATTCTGTGCTTCCGATAGCCCCGGCCTACGGAGCCCGTCAATCACAGGAGCGGCTTTGGTGCAAAATAAATCGCAGATACACCTCTTCGCCGTCCCAGCTCGCGAAGACCACAGTTCGCAGGGGCCTCCAACCTGTCTGCATTAACACGCCGAAGCCTCTTATGATTTGTCGCCACACAATATTGGCCTGATCATCACCGTAGTCGGGTTAGGAAAAGAAGATATAGGACGGAAGAAGGATAATGACCGAGCCAGGATCAGCAGCTCCCATGATCCATGCTGAAAAAATATTTTTGCATATCCAAGAAATTGAGTAATACGTGTGACAAACCATCCCTATGGTTGGCGATAATGATGACCTCGTCTCTGATGCGACCTGGTATGGCGGCCATGGCATTCCAGATGGGCAGGACCTCATCACTTACTGAACATCCAGCGATAACGTCAGAAAATAGAAAATCCCAATACGAAGTGCGTAGTGCACACCGTGGTTGACGAGCCGGATTTTCAAGGCGCTCTTCTTCCCTGAAAGTACGCGGGCCACGTCGAGGTCGTCGTGGATCAAATTGAGGAGTCGCACACCATTGGCCCAAGAAATAGGCAGACTCGGGATGTTTGGGAGGTTCTGGGGTTGGACTCGTGTCGCATTTTCGTAGGACGGATACCCAGGGGTTGTGGGATCGCCGAAATATGAGGCCAAGAACATGACGCTACCACGCTCGATAGCCGTCGGGTTGCGAGCCGGACCGTAAGGGTACGGCGCATATCCATTTTCAACGGTGATACCTCCATCATCCCGAGTATCCGGATAGACGAGCACGCCGATGGCCCCTCGCTCCTGAGCTTCCCTAACCTGAAGTAGCGTCTTGATATGATAGGCAATCGGAACAAAGGGGGTACAAACGAACCTTCATGTCACGACCTGTGATACCAGCGCGACAGAGGATGATGCTGCCATTCAAATTGACACCGGCGGCTTCAAGATGCCCATAGTCCTCTGGCATCCCGTAATTTGCGTAAATCAGACTGCCTTCGACCTCACCGTTATGGCTGTAGGCATGGTAGGCAGGTACTGCGCCCCAGAACCTTGCGGACTCGGGGTCAAGTGGGTCTCCGTGTTCGTTTAGATCCAAAGAGTCCACAGTGTTGCCATCCCCACCAAGAATGTGGAGTTCTTGCTTATGCGGGATGCTCAGCGATGGGTAATAGATATCAATCCAAGCTGACGGCTTATTTCTGAATGCCAAATCCAGGGTAGCACGACGCGACCCGGTCGTTCCGGCTGGGAAGATGGGATACTCTCTGCGCTCGACGTCAAAATGGGACCAGAAAAATTCCAGTGTAGCTTTGGCGTTATCCAAGTCTCTGGACGATCCGGCTCCACGAGGGTACGAAGAATACGCCTTCGCATCTGCCCGGGCACTGTGTGGGTTTGGCACAGAGCTATCAAGCATTGAGCCAGGGAAAGAAGCGAGATGACGGTCATATCGGCGCCTCACAGGAATAACTCCTCTCGCCTAGCCTCGCAGAAAGGGAACTCAAGTCGTTCACACTCATATTGATTTTCTTCGTGCGCATTCCACGATCGCGCGTAGAGGTAAAAGGCTGCCAGGACCACGCCAAGTCGCAGAAAAGACCGGCAGAGGAACGAGCAACAGTCTGGCCGTTGATACTGCTGCGTTGCAGGGAGTGGAATATTTTTCGACATGTTCGACGTCGTGCAAGATCAGTCCAAGTCCAACATCCTGGCTGTGAACATCGACCAGCCGAAATTTCAAATGCTTGTACAAGTAATACCGTCATGAAACGAGTCGCGTCACGGGTTGAGAGAAGGGGACACAACACACGTGGCGAAAACGGGAAGGACAGCGTCATGGACGCGTTCAATCAAAATGCTCAATATCTGGCATTATGAGACGCAGTCTTTATTGCAGTCTGTCTAATGTCTAGAAAAGCATGAATGTCATTGTGGAAATGTGAATCATACACGTGCGATTGCCGTATAAAATTTGGTCTCAATGCAAAAAACAAAAAAAAAGATGCCTCCTTGATCCCACAATGCACGAGCGCCGAGAAGTTTCAAAAGACAGAAACGTCAGCCTGGTGAAGGCTCCTTAACGAACTTTTTCGCTGGAGGCGTCTCGTCTGGCTCAAGCTTCACGTTCAGGGTTTCGTCCTCAGCTTTACGTTTCGAACCGAGAGCCTTGGGTAACGGCGAATTTCTCAGTGGGGGTGTTGACCGAATCTCGGGTGTCTGAGATCGGCTGTTACTGATCTCACTCCGTAATCGAGCCGCAAGGCTGTTCGTGGAGGCCACGGCTTCTGCATGACACGTCGCATGATAGACCTGGCAGACGATGATCCTGCATGAGCTCATATAGGTCTTGCTTCTAGGTAGAGACGAAACAGACCTTATTCTCTTTCATGATGGCATTCTTCCAAACCCAGTCCTCCTCGTCTTCGAGGAACTCAGCGGTCAGGTTCTCCTTACATATCGGACAGGAAACGACTTTAGCTTCGTCTCCAGGTGGAATGACCACATATTGAGCACGAAGTCGAGCGTCTCGCTTAGCGACCTCAGCGGCAGCAGCAGCTTTGGCATTCATGGGACGACGTAAACCTTCGGGATGACTTTTGCCACTCAAATCCACGGGCGAAACATCATTGATCCAATCCTAGCAACGTGAACCACGCATTCAAATTCGGTATGAAAGGGCAGTCCAAGTCCAACTCACCTCTAATCCAATATACCAACTTCGACTATGACCGCGACCGACATTCTGACTCGCCTTCCTATTCTGTCGGAAATGCATATCAAGGTGTACCTCCATCTTCTTCTTTCCAACCTGACTATCAGCGAACCGAATACCGCACTGCTTGCACTGGACAGGAAGCTGGTCGTACAATAGCCTCACTATATGCGGCCGAGTCCTATGGGAGGGGCAAATCATGTGAATTACGAGTAAATCCTCGAGCGGTGGGTACATACTTGGCCAACGCAGAGGCGTTCAGTGTAATCTTTTGGGCGAAGACCGATTTCCAGTACATTTTAAAGGACTCGCGGTCTGGGTTGATTGCGGGAGCGTTGGCTCCTTTCGTTGCCGACTCCGCAGAAGTGCTTGGGGTGGTCACGACGCCAGCCCTCAAAAGCGAGTTGAGCAGCTCGCTGATGTTCGCTGCTGGTGTAGCGGGGGCGTTGGATGTGCTGGCGCTGAGTGGAGATGTTGAAGCAGTCCCAAGAGGGGAGACATCCGGATTCTCGTGATCAAAAGACGGATACGAATATGGTGTTTGCGGATACGCTCGGGTTGTCTGGGGTACGGACGACGTGTAGGCAGTCGAATTAGGCAGGGCATAAGAAGCGTGATACACTGTGGAAGGCGGAGGGAGAGAGAAACTTTGTGAAGGAGACGTAGAAGGCGGTGGGGCAGGGGCAGGGTTCTGTTGGGCTAGCGCACGTAGTTGATTCAGGATCTGACGAAGCTCTTCTTGAGAGACACCAGCTTCTACGAGTTTGCGTAACTGAGGATACATATTAGCTGGCGTCACCCTGATACCGAAATCGAGACGTACCTGTTGTAGAACATGAATATGGTTTTGCGAAGTAGTGTCGTATGGGTTGGCAAGGAGGGCACGCTCCTGTTGACCAAGCGTGAACTCGAGCTCGCTGACGACCATTGACTTATTGATCTGTTCCGTAGCAGTATGAAACTCGGTGCGCGACTGACTCTGGCAGTGGTTGACATCCTCAGATGGCTGCCCCAGCCTTCCATAACTAAAACTCACATTTGCCCCATGGGTTGAATCACCACCCCAGATACCCCGTTCGATGGCGACCTGTGGTACGACGCCAAAGAGTTCTTTGCCAGTAGGCGAACCAGTACGCCAGGTCAACAACATTTCTTCCATCTTGCTCCGGGTCGCTTGGTCGACCTGGTCATAGGTCTCAAGGAACAATGGAATGACGAAGGACGCGAATTGACGGGCATAAGGCTCAAAGACGTTTTTCGAGATGGCATCCAAGAGGTAAAAGGCGGGTAGTTTCATCCAAGTTGGGACCTACCACCGAAGAGGAAAGACGATTAGTCAGAATAAGACAAAAAAACAAATTGGTAGAAAAAAAAAAGGGAAATCCCGGGGAAAACAAGAGGCCGATGATGCCCGCAAGATGCACCAAGGCCAATAGTGAGATTCGAGTCGTCTCCCAACAAGGAGACAGGCAGTGTACTCGAGCGTCTTTGCGTGACTAAAGATGAGACTAAGGAAGGTAGCTACTCCTCTAGCTCTAGCTACAGTACATGCGCTTCCTATATGCAGGTCTATCTTCCAAAGTCAAGAGAAGAAAAAACGAGCTATGGGAAAGAACCGTTGAGGTTGAACTCAGAAAACGACCCACTCACCCTTCTTATGTGCGCCTCAATGCATTGAGCAACGATATCTGCCCACCGAGAGTACTCCTGCGCATACATCGAGAGGTTCTGGATAATGGGTCTGGAATTGACGTTGAGCTCCGTGAGGCGCAGGGCGTAGTCACGGCGGAAAGCGTTCGGATCTACATGGTATACGGGCATCTGCGGAGGCATTTGAAGAGGAGGCGCGGGATAATGGTACCCGTGCACCGCTGGTTGAGTATAACTGGGAGGAGGATACGCAACCTGGCCATAAAGTTGTGGTTGGGCGTAGCGAGACATGACTCAACCGATGAAGGGCGGGCGGTCTGACGACTCCGAGTTGGGAAACCTTTCAAATTTGCAGGAACGTGTAAGTCCGTGATTCTCCAATCGAACTCACACACAGACGGCCACAGGTTACGAGGCTACAACACGATGATGGTGGTGGTGGTTAGAGATCAAGCGATGCACGGGCGCAGAGCGCAAACAAAAGCACAACAATTCACACGCCACCAGGCAAAGCGTGGCAATAATCACGTGACGCATATGCCTCGACCCCGGCCGAACGAAAGCTAGCTGGACATTAACATTAAGATAAAGGCTACATACAGCCATCGTCTGAAAGATGCAAGTTAAAACCAAAAATTCGTGGAGCGTTTAAAAGTTATCAATGAATGTCCTGTGTGCGAGATTGATGATCCAATTCACACGGGTTACTGTATACACCGCGGCTGATCCGACAGGGGAACGGGTGGAAGGAAGTCGGGACCCCTGTCGGTGTGAGTTCGTCTCCAACGCAATCTTCTCTGCGTGAGGCATCGAAGCTACAGGTCCCGAGGCTTCCAGCTAGAAGGTGGCGGCCTCCGTGCAGGCGTATTTCTGGACTGGGGTGTTGGGTTCATCGGACCTGCAGGCATGCTGGAGGTCCTCTGCCTCGGTCTAACGACTCCTCCAGTTCCTTGGCCCGGATTTTTGCTATGACCAGACGACTGGGGGACCGATGTCTGTAGAGGCTGGGATCCAAAGTGTCCCGAATCGCGTTGTGCAGACATCCTTCTCGCGTGCGTCGCAGAGAGTCCTCCTCCTCCTCCCCTTCCTCCACCAACACCACCACCACCACCTCCTATTACTGAGTTGCGATCTCCTATCACCGAGTTGCGATCTCCTATCACTGAGTTGCGACCCCAGGCCATGTTCGCCGCAAACGGCTCGCCGTAGACGCTCCTTGGAGCCCAACCAGCCACGCTCCCACCCCCAGCCGCTCCGATGTCGCTCTGCGCGCTTCCGAAGCCACGCAGATGGGGTGCCATCGGATACGCCATCGTCGCACCCGCCCAGCCACCCGGCATCATGCCCCCCATCCCCGGCATGCCCATCCCAAACGGGCTCTGCGGGGGCGCATACATGCTCATGCTAGCGCTTGAGGCGCCGCTGTACCCATGCACACTCGACCCCCTCTCCCACTCTTCTCCTGCAGCGGCGATGGCTTGCTGCGCCACGGCCATTTGGTATGTCTGCTTCGCGATCATCATGGCTTGCTGATGAGCGGCGTAGAAATGAGGGTCAGGTGCCATCGTTCCAGGAGGCATCAGGTATTGTTGCTGCTGCCAAGGGTTCCACCCCGGAACCGAAGGGTGGGGAGAAGGGTATCCGACACCGCCCATCATCGGATTCATCATGCTCAACCGGTTCGGCCCAGCAGATTCGAGTGGCCGGTCGTCGTCGTCGTCGTCAACTACAGGTCCGGGACCATTGATGACGTTTCCAAGCTGCCCATGCGTGGGAGTAAAAGCGGTAAGCCTCATACGAAGAGAAACAAGCTGAAGAAACTCACATCAATGGCGGCCTTCGCTTCACTCCGCCGCCTTTCTTTCCTCCTCTGCTCGTTCGCCTCATCCTCCAAGAACACCTCTCTTGTAGTATGATCCCGTGGAGCGTCTCTTTCGCCCTTGTGTCGCTCTCGTCCCCGGGTCCGTTCATCCACAACCGTGATGAGTGGTATTTTCTGCTCTCTGCCATCTCGAATCCCGCTTCCGTACTCACTGCTGGACGCAGGCGTCAATGGGATCCTTCCGCTGCTCGAATCGCCAGTCGAGCTGGCCGGACTCTCTCTTCTGACATTCAGGAGCGGTTGTGCAGTGGCACTTTGGGGTACCGGGGCGCGCCCAGGCAGCCGGGATGCCGGGGGCCTCTGCAGTATCGCCGAATCCCTTTTAGACTGCGGTGGCGGCGGCGCTGAAACGGACACGACCACGCTGTTCCGCCCTTTGACAGTCCCACTCGACGTGGGAGAGATAGCCCGAGGCGGTTCGAGATTCTTGGACTCGCGCACGGCTGCTGCACGATCCTGCGGCGAGGCGCCGATCCTCGGGACATTGCCACCAGACGTAGGAATAGCTAGGGAGCCACGGTTGGCCGTGGCCGCACCTCCCAATGCGCGCTTTCGTTCCGTGAATGGAACAACGGTACTCCTCACCCCGCCCTGCGATCGCAGGCCGGCTGGGGACAAAGCAGGATGTATGGATGAAGAGGATGAAGAGGAAGATGATGAATAAGTTGAGGACAGAGAAAGATTGGACGCGCGCGACGGATGCTCGCTCGCGAGCAGAGTACTTGAATCATCTCCGCTAGAAGCAAAGACACCGACTGTAGACGACGTTGCCGGTGAAGTGGCGGACCGCGACGACGACCACGAGGCGAATGGCTCTGCGGATCGGAACGATGACGAAGTCGGTGACGCCGCGGGCCGGGACGATGACGACGAAGGGGGTGGTGCTACGAGCTGAGAGGACGATGCTGAGGCCGGTGGCGCCATTGGCTGGGAAGATGAAGACGACGGTGGCGCAATTTGGGCTGACGACGATGTCGGCGGTGTCATGGACCAGGACGACGGCGATTTTGGTGGTGGCGCCGCGAGCCGAGACGATGTCGATGTCGGCGGCGGTGATGTCACGGGATGGAACACGCCCACCGACGACGACGGGCTGGGTAAAGGCTGGGTCGCTCGACGGGCCGGCCTAGACGTGACAGTGAACGCAGGTGGCGGCGTGCGCTGCCGAATCGGCGTCGGGATAATCCTGTTCTGCTCCTCCTCGGGGGACTCCTTCTTAATGACTTCCCATCCCTCGGGAGACGATGGCGTCGTGGCGCGGCTGGGCGCAGGACTCGGGCCGGACGCGGGAGTCTGGCTGGGCGACGGGATGGCGGACAATCCGCCGGGCGTGATCGTGTCCAGCCCTGATCCGTGGCTCAGCGATCGTCGATGCGATCTGTGCTCAGGGGTGGCCTTCGGAAATGCTTGGTCACCGCCGAGTGAAGACGCCTTAGCGCTAGCTGCTAGACGGGCGAGCCGAAGGTCAAACGTAGTGCGTGTAGACTGGGCCTGGTCTTTGCGCAAGATCGACGAGGGGGAGGCCGACTTCTCCGACTCAGAGCGCGCAGAAAGGCGGGGAGGGGAAGCCACTGGCGTCGCACCGCCAGGGCGAGGTGCTGGCGGTCTTCCTTTGGCCCTCGGCGAGGGCGGGTCTGGCGCACTGATAGTCTTCGCTCGTGGAGTTGAAGGCGAGGCGGGAGATGAAGGAGTCGACGATAGTGTTTCTGAGGTGCGTCTGTTTGAGAGAGTCTCGTCATTCGTGCGAGGAAAGCCTTTTCCAGCTGGCGATGAAGAGCCCCACAAAGGGGGCGTAGCCCTTGGCGGTCTACGTGGAGGAGAGGTGTTACTCGGGTGAGAAGAACCTAGAGTACGGTTTGAGGGTGCACCACCAGCTGGCATGTCACGCGTCGTGTGGTCTACTCCCTCCGGCTCTACAACTGGCACCCAGGAAGAAACGCTGGTTGGCCTCATTTGATGGGCAGCATCGACGTCCCCGCCGTTGCCTTCGTTCCGGTCTACAATACCTTGACCGGGCTTATCCGCGGTCAGCGTCTTGATGTCAATCAGAGGCCGAGTGGGGACACGAAGCCGCGTTGTAGCAGCCGACGTCGCAATACCAGGTCTCTTCGTGGCCAGCGTAGCGAGGGGCGTGTTGGAATCGGACGAGTCTGAATCAGATGTCTCTGACTCGGCAGGTTGCCTCGTATGTGTAGACGCTGACATGACCGTAAGAGATGTAGTGATTTGGAAGATGAGTAGTTCACTGATAACTCACCAGTGTTGTCAACTGATGAAGCCGACTGCCTGGCGCCAGAGTTTCCGGACATTACACGTGCTGACAGAGAACGCCGGTACAGATCTTCTGACATCTCACTCTTCGATTGCATGACGGGGAGCGGACTACTACTGCCGACAATAACCTTCGCGCTACCGGAAGGGAGTGGTGGGTAAGTCACTGCTCCCGGACGACCGTCTGTGGAGGCAGCTCGTGGACGCGTCCCGTGATAAACCTTGCGTGCTGTGTTGTGGCCTTCAGATTGCGGTGCAGTCCTCCCAGGTCGTTTCCGCGTTATGGTGTTTCTGCGCTTCAGCTGAGGTTCGTCTAGCACTGACGCCTCACTGTTGCTCTCGTCCGACTCCTCCTCTGATGTGGTGGAAAATGTAGCAGAATCTTGAACGAGCATTTGCGCTCGCGAGTGTCGTTGCGGCGATTGTGTGTGGCCATGAGAAGACGTGGAGGGGTTGAGGCTGTCGCGACGTGCTTGGACTTCACGGAACGCAGCGACGGATATACGTTGAGAAGGGTCGAGTGAGCCTCGCGGGCGCGACTCTGACTCTGACAAAGAAATCTGAGGGGAAGACTTTGAAGTGAGCGGAGCGGTAGGCGGTGGAGAAACACGTCCATCGAACTGGTAGCCGCTGACATGACGGAAGGACTTCAGGTTAAAAGATTGCTGTGTCGACGCAGCCGACTTCGCTTTACTTTGCTTTGGCTCGGATAGGAAAGATGGTTTAACGTTACTTTTGGGCCAGGAAAAAAGGCCACCAGGAGCGCTTTTCTTAGGCGGAGGAAATTGCGGAGGGTCCGAAAGATCGACTACGGTCCGCAGCGTGCCAGATGGGTTCGACAGTCGTTCACCCGGCTGTGTGGGGATGTTCTGAGACGTGGCTAGGGGGGGTGTTGGCGACTCGTTCCGCAGCTCAGGAGCGCGTCTTGATGGAGGGTATAGGACGCTCTGTTCCAAAGTCGAAATGTCGTCAGACGGGGGAAGGTTCAATTGCAGTTGTGGTGGACGCGAGGGATCTCGCAAAAGAAAGACGTTATCCGTGCTAACCTCGCTGGAGAAGTGGAGAGATGTCCAAGGACCAGGAAGGCGTGTTTTACTCGATGAGGCTTGGGCAGAGGCAGTAACAAGACGTGGGGGTGGTAAAAAGTCTGGATGGTCGGATTTGGGCGAAGTGGACGACTCGCGGTCAGAGTGACCAGGTACTTTATTTCCCTTGTCGCGAGATGGCTTGTACTTTTTTGAAAAAAACGCGAGGAAAGGCATGGTTTAGTTGGGGTGGGAAGAGAAACCTGTGGAGTATGATTAGGCTTTTGGATCTGTATAAACCTGCAGAATTGAAGGTACCTGAGAGCTGAGGACTCGTTCTGGATGACGAGCCTGCAGGGAGACGAAGGAGTGATGGTGGAACAGAAAGGACGGTGAAATTGACGGACAAGGCTCTGAAACAGCGACTGCCTCACTTTTAGATCACGTTCGGCTGGGAGTTGATATCTGTTTGTTGCAGACCTCAATCAGACAGTGGTGGAGCCCGTTCGTTCGCGACGACGACGATAAGCGTTCCAGTAGTGGTGCTATTAAGACAGCGGCGTGGGTGTCGGTCAGCGCTAGAGAGGGCTGTTCTTGTACGAAAGTCGAACACGATGACGGCCGAGTGATCACCCACACACCCTTTACGGTGCGGTGGCTAGACTTTCCCGTGCCCGCCGCTCACTCGGGCAACCGATTCCTATCTCGCGCTTTGTTGTTGACTGGACAAGAGTACGCCGGTCCTCGATTATCGCACTCTATCATAGTCTATCTATATGGTTCTTCAACTCTGTATCGTTCATGAACGTGAACGTTGTTGAACCCAGGTTAGGGATGACCCTAGCCGTGTGTTGAAAATCAGCATGCTTACCATCAATCAGCCCAATTCCCCGACATGCGCGCGTCTAGGCCCTTGCTACCCCTTGCCCGCATAGCGACTGGTTGATGGCTTAATTCACAGATTGTATTACCGTGACAAGACCTGAAACTCAATGGCTTCTAAGGCTTGACCGTTAGTGAAATATAATAGCTGTGTATTAATTTAGACGCAGTTTCTCCACATGCTTGCGTTGCAGGGTCAAATTTGGTGTTGAGTTTGTCTGCTTGGCATGATTGCAGCAACTGACTACCAACAAGGGTCCAAGTTCCACGCGCTCAGCTTTCTCCAGTCGATCCTTGTGGCTTGCACAGATATTTCACAATAAACACCACGACATTGAGGAACGGACCCGATGACCTGGGAGCACAGGTCCATCTTTCATGACTCGGACCAATGAGTTGACAGCGTCATGATCAAGCTCAGCGCAAATACTATGGACTTGTGCATCACTCAAGAAAATCTGGTATTAATGGGCCCACTCGTCGACGAGATGGCACTGAATGCCCTCGACTCCATTCGTACAGATGACGGCTTGTCTCAGATACCTGCCTTCGCTCGCCGTCCTCTGCCGTTCCATCTCACCGTTCTGACCACGGATGAAGTGCAACGTCTACCTTCCGAAAAGGTATCGCAGCTATCCGCAGACACCCAATACGTGTTCCCTTCAGGCGCAGGCTCTGCTAGCGGCCTAAGTTCGGACATCTTTTTCGTGGTCGTAGTCTGGGCAGCCGGACAACGTCTCCGCAAGCAGCTCGGTCTCCCTCCAGCACAGTTCCATATTCTCTTGTCGACCGAGGATGTTCACGATGCTGACAAAGGAATCAACTCCTTGTTACCCGGCCAGTTCCCCGTTAATTCGGGCCCTGATTTTCTGGATCACCTCGCCTTCACCCTCCACCTATCCGGCAAGTATGAAAATGCGATGACACATTCAGCACAGTTGATAGCAACGGCTCCCGACTCTCCCAAAGGCTTTGTTAGACTTGGGGATGCGGCGTTGTGCATGGCACGTCACAAGCTCGCCATGCTGTCCTACGCATGTGCCTTTCAACGCACCACAGTCCACAAGGCGCAGGAGTATTGTGTCAAGAAAATGGTAGAGTGTTCACAAGGCACAGAGTGGGGATGCTTGTTTCTCGACTCAGAAGCTGCGCAACTGCCAAAAGATATTTTTCCTGTGCTAGTCGCGCCGTGGTCAGCAGAGCTGCGTTCTCGTCTCAGCGATTTAGATGCGACGCCAACTCTCTCTCTCGAGGCGCGAGAGAGGATATCCGTTCCCCTCCGCCCTTCTCCTGACTTGACTCTCTATCAACTTCCGCGCTTCTTCCGATGGTTGATTCCATTTCGAATCGCACTCATGTCAACTCCGCGCTCTCAAGCAGACATCGCTGCGCTCGCCTCTCCCCAGCTTCAGTTTCGCCATGTTTTGACTTTGACGGAGGAAGAACCCTTGGATACGTCATGGTTCGCCACGCAGCCTATCATCAACACCCACCTCCCCATCCCCAATTATCGTCCGCCAACCATTGAGCAGATGGACCTCATTTTAAGAATCTTGGAGGATAGCAGCCAGCTCCCACTCCTTATTCATTGCGGCGGTGGCAAGGGTAGGCAAGCTCAACTCGAGATGACTTATTTTTCAATACGTTCACAGGTCGCGCTGGAACTGTCGCCGCCTGCTATCTTGTCGCTTATGGTTTCCAGAAATCGCGTCCTTGTCAGACGCATCCTGTCATGTCGGCTCAGGATGCTGTATTGGCGATTCGATCCATTAGGCCCGGTTCCATTGAGACTTCGCAACAAGAAGCGTTCGTTTCAAAATGGTGCAGCACCCTTTGGAAGCGGAACTCCATTCTTCAAGACCCTCTCCCAGAGCCACCTCCGAGCCCTTTAGAAATTGAGGGCGACCTCGGTCCCCAGAATGACCTGTTCATGTTAGTCGGGCTCCCTGGTCAGTCACTCGAAACCTCCACGTATACGCCTTGATGTACTTGAAGATAAACACTGCCCGATAGGCTCTGGCAAATCATGGCTTGCGAAAGCTCTCCTCGCGCGCAACCCCAAAGGATGGGTCCACATCTGCCAGGACGACTCAGGGAGCAGAGCGTTGTGCGAAACCGAGGTCGGGCGGGCCAAGGGGCGCGGGCGGGTCCTCCTGGACCGATGCAACACCTCTGATACAGATAGGACACAGTGGCTGAAGCTGGCGGCGGTCTGGGCCGTCGCTCCTGTGTGTGTCTTCTTCGACTACGACGAAGCGCTGTGTTGTTCCCGGGCCCAGAATCGTGCAGGACACCCGACGCTGCCTCCCGGATCCAGAGTCCGCACTGCGATAGAGCACGCGCGACGACTCTTTGTGCGCCCTCGAAAGGAGGAAGGGTTTAAGGCGATGGTGGTCATCCGCTCTTTCGCAGCCGCGGAGGAACTCGTTGAACGGCTGTCTCCACCAGTCAATCTGTTCAAATTCCCGCGCACACCTCACATCCTTGACCTCGGCGGGACGACTGCGGACGACGTTGTGACTTCGTCTGTCTCGTTTGGATCGGCACTCGGAGAAGTGGTGATCACCGAGAAAGTGGACGGCGCCAACATGGGCCTCGCGTTGTCCCCCGATCGGACGCGGATTGTCGTGCAGAACCGCTCCCACTACGTCAATCCAGCGACACATGCGCAGTTCAAGAAGCTCGGATTGTGGATCGACCAGCACCGCGACCATCTGTACAAGGTGCTCGACCGGGACCCGCATTTCGCACAGCGGTACATCCTCTTTGGCGAATGGATGTACGCCACCCATTCGATCCCGTATACCAAGCTGCCTGGACGTTTTATGGCATTCGATTTGTACGACCGGACCACCGATTCGTGGGCGGACAGAAGGTCATTGTCGGGCTTGTTGAGCATGACGACGATACCCATGGTCCCTGTGCTTTACCACGGCGCCATGCCGGGAGAGGAGCGGCTGCGGGACATGGTCCAGCAGCCTTCCAGATTTTGGGATGGCCGAGTGGAGGGAATCTATGTCAAGGTTGAGAAACGGGGTTGCGTGGTGGCGAGGGGCAAGGTGGTTCGCGGCGACTTTATTGCCGGCAATGAGCATTGGACGAAGGGGCAACTGCATGTGAATGGATTGGAGTCCGACTTTCAGCAGACTTGACACATGAATGCCTTTTGTATGTCCCTTGTATCCGAGCTGCCAAATGGGCTTGCCCCTTGCACGTGACCTTAAGCGCTTTTCCGACCGCGACTCGCAACGTGTCCTTCCAACAACCATGTCGTCCTACGTGCTCTTTTGCATGGGAAACCCCCTCCTCGACATGCAAATTACGAATGGCGAGGAAATCCTGGCAAAATATGAGCTGAAAGCGAACGACGCCATCTTGGCTGACGCCAAACATGAGCCCATGTGAGATTGGAGCAAACCTCACCCATTCATCTTTGATCACCGCAAAGGACATAGATACGCTGAGATCGTTAAAGACTACAAAGTTACGTACGTGGCGGGAGGGGCCGCGCAGAATGCGGCTCGAGGTGCTGCGGTCCGTGTGTTGTGCGCGCTGTAATGAATCGATCACCAGTCTGACGGGGTTGTGGCCATCCTCCAGTACATCCTCCCCCCTAAATCAGTGGTCTACGCCGGCTGTGTTGGAGACGATGAGTTGGCACACCAACTCAAGATCGCGAACGAGAGAGAGGGTCTGACAGACGCGTACCTCGTCAAGAAAGGCGAGAAAACCGGCGCGTGCGCCGTCATTATTACCGGACACCACAGGTTCGCCGATTGCTTGCCCGCCTCCTTTTCACTGACAGGAAGGTGCGCTGACTTCCATCTGCCAGATCCCTAGTGACCACCCTGCGTGCCGCAGAGAAGTTCGACGTCAACCACCTTTCGTCACCCGAGGTGGCCCCTATCATAGACGCCGCCAAAGTGTTCTACGTTGAAGGATACTTCCTCACGCATGGCTTTGCGTCTGTCCTTGCGCTAGCTCAAAAGGCTTCGGCAACCGGCAAGGTTCGCCTTGGTCTTGTCTGTCTTCTTTCCCAACTGCTAATACCTTTCCAATCAAGGTATTCGCACTGAACATCTCTGCGCCGTTTATTCCTCAGTTCTTTAGCGGTCCTCTCTCGGAGACACTTGCGTTCTGTGATATCGTCATAGGAAACGAGAGCGAAGCAGAATCGTGGGCGACCTCGGCGGGGATTCCTGACCCCAAGAACCTGCAGTCTGTGATCAAAGCACTCGCTGCCCTCCCTAGAAAGTCGTCCCGTCCACGTGTCGTCATCATCACACAGGGTACGCAGCCGACGATCCTCGTGTCCTCGGATGCACTCGAGAGCGTGAAGACCTTCCCTGTGCATGTGCTGAGAGACGACGAGATCGTGGACACCAACGCCGCCGGCGACGCCTTCGCTGGTGGCTTTTTGGGAGCGTACGTTGCTGGTAGGAGCGTCGAAGACGCTGTCGTGATTGGTCATAAACTGGCGACGATGTGTGTCAAACAGGTTGGTTCAAGCACATCCCTTCCTTACGTTTATTGTCGAACTCATGACGAGATAGGTTGGACCGCAGTACCAATGGCCGAAAGTCCCTATCTTGTAGATTGTTTCTATTGGACTACGACGCTCTCAACAGCGCCTAGATCCGTCATCAGCCT